>CM070500.1:85040362-86240362 GCA_036346375.1 Guadua angustifolia | reverse complement strand
TAGATAAATTGCGCCCGGCGGCGTATGCATCCGGGTGTTGCCTCCTCTACAAAGGGAATAGAGGGCTTGTGTAGATGTTAACAGCGCTTCGGGGCGGGCATCCGCGAGGAACCGACCTTGGAAAGATGGTCGCCAGTGAATTGTCCTTCCCGGGATGTAGAGTACTTCAAATTTCTAAAGCATCGCTTCCATCTTCCTCACCTCAACCAAGTAAAGCGCCATTGAGTGATCGAACACCGATAATCCTTGTTGACTTGGTTGACGATCAATCGCGAATCGCCTTTCACGGCCAATCGCCGACCCCGAGCGCCTTACACGCCGCACCGCCAAGAGGTTTCATACTCCGCCGCTGTTGGTCGCGCGGCGTAATTGGTTGATGTATTAGAGCCGATCCCCTTGAGGGGACACCAGTACGACGCTAGCCCCCGAGCGTTCAAAAGCTCGGGACCCGTCGAAGTACATGGTCCAACGGCCGTCCCCAGACTCGTGAGGCTCAATGGCGGGCTGGGCGGGGTTCGTCCATTCCGCCACGAAGTCTGCTAAGATCTGGGACTTGATCACCGTGCGGGCAGAGAAGTGGATGTCGAACTCTGCGAGTTCCATAGCCCACTTCGCTATCCGGCCGCTAGCGTCCTGATTTCTTAGGATCTCCCTAAGTGGAAAGTTGGTCGGGACGACGATCTTGTGAGCTTGGAAATAGTCGCGCAGCTTTCTCGAAGCCACGAGCAGCGAGTACAGAAGCTTCTGGACCTCACGGTACCGCTCCTTTGGTCCATGCAAGACTTCGCTGACGTAGTAGATCGGCCGCTGCGCCCCTTCTCGCTCGACCGCCAGCACCGCGCTTACGGCCTGGGGGGTCGCCGCGAGGTACAGCAGGAGCGGCTCACTCGACTTTGGCATGGCCAAGATCGGAGAGCTGGACAGGTACCGCTTCAGCTCCTCGAAGGAGCGGTTAGCCTCTTCTGTCCAGACGAAGCCCTCATGCTTGCGGAGCGCCTTGAAAAAGGGCAAACCGCCCTCGCCCGACCGGGAAATGAAGCGGCTTAGGGCCGCCATGCATCCGGTCAGGGTCTGGATCTCCCTTACAGAGCTCGGAGGTCGCATCCTTTCAATGGCTTCAATTTTCTCCGGGTTGGCACCGATGCCCTACGGCCCGATGAGGTACCCGAGTATTTTACCCGCTTTCACCCCGAAGACACATTTCTCGGGATTAAGCTTTATTCGATGTCGACTGAGGTTACAAAAGGTCTCCTCGAGGTCGGATACATGACCTGAGGCGAGCTTAATTTTAACTACAATATCATCTACATATACTTCCAGGTTTCGACCGATCTGGTCCTAGAAAGTCTTCTGCATCAAGCGCTGGAAGGTCGCCTCAGCGTTCCGCAGATCGAAAGACATGGTTGTGTAGCAAAACGTGCCGAACGGCGTGATGAAGGAGGTCTTATCTTCGTCCCCGGGGAACAAGCTAATCTGGTGATAGCCCGAGTAGGCGTCCAGGAAGCTCATCACCTGGGACTCTGCCGTCGCTTCTACCAGCTGGTCGATGCGCGGCAGTGGGAAGTTGTCCTTTGGGCAGGCAGAATTCAAGCCAGTGTGGTCGACGCACATGCGCCACTTGCCTCCCTTCTTCTTGACAATAACTGGGTTTGCCAGCCACTCCGAATGCTCGACTTTCCTGACGAAGCCGGCCTTAAGGAGTTTGTCGAGTTCCTCCCGAATGATCGCCTCCTTCTCCAGGGAAAATCGCCTGAGCTTCTGATGCACAGGTCTTTTATCAGGCCGAACAGCTAGCCTGTGCTCAATCACTTCCCTTGGGACTCCGGGCATGTCGAACGGTTCCCAGGCGAACACGTCCGTGCTCCTCCGGAGGAAAGTGATGAGCTCGAGTTCCTATTTGGGATCTAAGGAAGATCCCAGATGGAAGACCTTGGTCGGGTCGACCTCGTTCAGAGGGACCGCCTTGGTTTCTCCTCCGGGTTGGAGGGTAACTTTGGGCCGGGAATGCGTCGACGCTTGGTCGGGGCCACGCTGAGGCAGCTGCCCGACCATGTCGAGAGACTTCTCGTCGCAGTTCAGGGCCGCCCTATGGTCGCCTTTGACGGTGATGACGCCCTTTGGTCCGGGGACCTTCAGGCACTGATAAGCGTGATGCATGGCGGCCATGAACTTGGAGAGGGCCGGCCTGCCGAGGATGGCGTTGTAGGCCGACTTGAAGTCAACGACCTCGAAGTTGATTAGCTCGGTCCGAAAGTTCGCGATGCCTCCGAATGTCACGGGCAGAATGATCTGGCCCATAGGCTTGATCGAGGTGCCAGGGACAATCCCGAAGAACGGGACGGCTATGCTCTTGATCTTGGAGCGAGGAACTTGCATCTCATCCAGGACTGTAGCGGATATGAGGTCCAAGGAGCTTCCGTCGTCGATGAGAACCCGGCCGACCTTGGCATTATTGACGGTCGGGCTCACGACCAACGGGAGCTTCTGAGGTTTGGTCATTCCAAGGGGACAATCATCCTTGGAGAAAGTAAGGGACAGCTCGGACCACTTGAGCTGCTGCACGGGTGGCTTGCCCTGAGTGATATGGCTGATCTCCCGTGTCGCTTCTTTCAGATCCCTGCGGGATTTGTAGGCCGAGGAGCCCCCGAATATGATGGCTATGTGGTTGCGGGCTACTGGTAGCTCATGTCGTCGTCGTCGTCATCCGCGGGACCCTTGCCCTTGCCGCCGTCTCCTTTTTCTGGCAGCGTGGGCATGGGGCCTTCACCGTTGTAGAACTTCTCCAGGCGGTACGCCCAGGTCCTGCAATTGCGAAGGTCGTGGCCAACCGCTTGATGGAGCGGGCAGAAGCGGTCGCCCGGAGGGGCACCCCTTTCTCCGCGCTCCTGGCCGCCGCGACCCTGGTCGTCGCGATCTTGGTCACCGCGGCCTTGGTCGTTGTTATCCTGGTCATTGCGCCGCGGGCGTGGCGACTTCGCCCATTTCAAGGCTCCCGAAAGCAAAGTGAGCACGCCATGGGCGGCGATCAACGGCGGCCACCATGCTCGGCACATGCGATCTCCTTTTTTTGACTTTCTTCTCAACGGAGCCTGAGCGCTTCTTGCTCGAGGGGCCTTCCAGGCCCGACTAGGGTGGCAGCTTGCCCTCATCGAGCATTATCTTCCATTACACGGCTTCGTCGGTATTTGCGTAGCGGTCGGCCATACGGAACAGCTCGTTGGTCGACAAGTCGGGGTGGATCTCTAGATCTTGCGTGAAGCGGACGTCACGGACCCCGAACTTGAAGGCCCAGACGACCGCCTCATCCGAGATGCTCGGAATGGAGTTCCTTACCTTAATGAATCTTTGGACGAAGTCCCGCAAAGTCTCTTTGTCCGTCTGGATCAGCCGCTCGAGGTCACGCTCGTTGCCCGGGCGAGTATAATAGCTTTGGAAATTTGCTCGGAGGGCCTCGGAGAGCTGCCTCCACGAGCGGATTGACTCCTCCTTCTGGTTGAAGAGCCATGTCCTGGCGGAGCCATCGAGGACTGTGGGGAGGTAGTTAGCCATAACTCCCTCATCCCCCCCGACCGCCAGGACGGCGGTGGTGTAGATCGAGAGGAACTCGTCCGAGTTCTGGGTCCCATTGAACCGCTCGATGTGGCCGGGCTTGAACTTGCTCGGCCACGAGATGCCACGGAGGGATGCCGAAAAGGCTCGGCATCCGAATGCCGGGCCGTCATGGCGACCCCTCCGGGCATGGCGATCATGGCGGCTGGGGCCCAGACGGTCCTTTGCGCATGGGGTGAGGCGAGAGAATACGCCCCCATACTGGCGCGACGATGGCAGATTCGAAGTGGAACACTCGGTCCGCTCATAGGCGGACGGGGCATGCCCGCCAGCCCGCGAGGTCGTTCGGGAACTGCTCCGAACGTCCTCAAGGTGCCGGTGTTGCTTCTCGCGGCCCTCTCGAGCAGGACTTCGGGAGGCACTAGCCAGGGAGTGGTGCTTATGGTCCCGGGAAACACTCCGGGGCCTTTCTCTGCCAGGGTGCCCTGGGAGCCCTATATCGGCGGCGAGCTTTTCCAGGTTTTCAGCTACGACCGCCCCCATGGCCGCCAGGTCCGCTTGGTCGGAGAAATTCTGAAGACTGCGCACGACCGTCGCCATGGCCCGCAGCAGCTCAGCGCTCTGGGGAGCGGCGGGGGCGACCGTGGGAGGCGGTCACGCACGTGCTTTGGGGAGTGGTATTCACTGGGATCTTTACGAGCCCGGTCTCCAGCTCCGGCGTCCGCCCCTCCGCTAGGTTGATGGTGGACGGTTGCCAGGACCCTGCCTGGGGACAGCTCCGAGTGGTCCTTGCCAGCATCGCGCTGGTGACGGGGAGAAGTAGCTGGAGACAGCCCTTCTTGAATCTCCTCTCTTCCCACCATGTTAACGCTACGGGAGCACCAGGACTGTGAGGGCGACATCGCGGTGCCACCCCGCGTCGCGGTCCTGCGACTACACACGGGGCGATCGAGGCCGCCTGAGCCGCCGCAGGGCCGCTAGATTCTTCCTCGCTAACGAGGGCATCATGCCGCGAGCGGAGGAAACTCTCTGCCGCGCGATCGGGGAAAGACTCTCGACTCAAGCAGGGTTTTTGGGTCACCAAGACCACCCACGCCTATATTTGGCGAGTATGCGCCATCGCCCTCTCACGTCGAAGACGCAGAGGTCTTGATTGTCTTATGAAGTTCGCATCCTTAGGGGTTCCCGGCGAAGGACTCGGCCGATCCTCACGACGACGCCCAATTGCCGACGATTCGGGAACCGGTCCCCCGCCGAGCTTACTTGTTGAATGAGGGATCAACCTAAGACCCCTTTTTCGCGGGGGGTATAGCATTCAAGGCCCTACCGAGCTACGGAACGAGGTGGCGAAGACAATCACAGCGAGCAAGGGGATCTCTTTTATCTGGTTCGGGCCTCTCGCGGGGGAGATAACAACCCTACGTCCAATGATTGCACTACCATGCGAAGGTGGACTACAATGCGCTTGCTCGGGGGAGCCCTGGGTGGTTCTAAGGATGACCCTCTAGGTTGACCGTAACAAGCGCCGCGTACCAGTGGAAAATATTGGGTCTAGTCCTCCCTCAATCCCTCGTGCGAGAGGGTATTTATAGGGGGTTACATGCGACAAAGCATTCATTACAGGGCGACCATCGCTCGTGACGTGGGAGTGGTCGTTCGCGCCCCGCCAGATGAGCAGGCGACGGGTATGCGATGGCAGATGGCGGGCGCAGATATCATGGCGCGGTTGGTCGTGGGCGCGCATCCTTCGAGCCGCCACGTAATTAATGCCACGTTGTCCTCGTGGATCGCGCTCGGCTTTTGGGCGAAGCCCGAGGCCCCCTTCGGCAGACCGAGCCGCTTGGTCACGGACCCCCGAGCAGGCATGCTCGGGGACGAGCTCGACGTAGGATGGGGGACAGCCTGATGGTCGGGCCACCCGAGGATCTTTCTTGGGGACGAGGCCAGAGCAGGGGCATGCCCGAGGCCGTTGAGATACGATGGTCATCTACCGTGAATATCCAATCCCCGACAGGTCTATTTAAGTGATCATATTCTGCACTAGGATGGTCCTCATCAAGATGAATTGCATTGGAGCTAACAGGACTAGTAGATCCCGACTTCCACTACTTGATGTATTTTGCTTCTTCTAAGATAACCAAGCACACCACTTAGGATGATATTGCAAAACATTCCAGCAATGTAAGAACGCAAACGATCGCCCTTCTTCCTCCTAGTACAAAGTTTTAGCTTGTATAATCTACACAACCATACAAACAACAATATAAACAAACCATCTACAAATAGGAAAGGTATATAGATTATACAAGCTAAAACTTTGATTTTGACGCTCAATCCGATCATGACACTCACAAAACTTGTTCACAATATAATCTGCTCAGTTAACATGCTTTGATTTCGATGCTCAATCCGATCATGATACCCACAAAACTTGTTCACTGCTTCTTGAATAACAGACCATCAATGTGTAAGTGAAGTCTGTGAATGATCTGAGATGAAAGTCTTGTTCTCATGGAAGTAGTCATGTATTCTTCTCCAATAAGTGGCATAGGATTGTTTACAATTCCAACCTAAAACTATATAAAAAAACACTATGTCATCTGTGAACCAACAATATGCAAATATAATTTGGATTATAAATAAAAATGCCAATTTTTTTTCATAAGAATTCCAATCGAAGATAACTAAATCCAGAATATAAAATATAATGAAATCACCAATTAAATTTCCATATGAATTTCTTAATAAAATCTCAAAATAAATATAATTTGTCATTAAAATTAAAGAAAAATTAGCCATTGGATTTTTATACGATTTCAATAAAAATAACTAAATTTTGGAATAAAAATAGAATAAAATTGGGAATTTGGTATATGATATGATATGTAAAGTAAAATCCTCAATAACTAATTTACAGTAAAAATAATTAAAAATTAGTTATTTGACTTCTATATGAATCCCAACAAAAAATAAAAAATCGATTAAAAATAAATAAAAGTAGAAATTTGATTTTGTGATGAATTCTTGAGTAAAATCCATAAATAACTAATTCAAAATAAAAATAAAATAAAAATCATCACTCAATCTATATAAAATTCTAAAAAATAATAAAAATTAGGCATAAAAATAATGAAAGCATGCAATTTGATTTTAAATAACTAAAATCCAAAATAAATTATATAAAAGTAGTAATCTAATTTATATATGAATTCTATAAAAATAACTAAGTTTTGAATACAATTGAGAGTTATAACGTGGATATCACGAGTGTTCACAAAGAGACAATTACGCCCTCTCATCTTTCTCTCTCATATATATTCGTAAAAATCTTACGTAGTAAAGCTTATAGATGGCTGACATCATAATGTTGTACATACCCTTACACCGAGGAGTGTCATTCCAAGATTTTTGCTGCCTTAGGCATCAGTGTACTTGCACCAAGCCATAGGAAATTACTGTAACACCATCATGAGAATGTAAATATTCAAATCCTATGCCGTAAAGATCGGGACAAATCTCCCTATCAATCCATCCTCAGTAGCGTGGTGGAAAGGTCCTGCCACCCATTCACCTGTTCACCGCCTTAATTTTTCCACCTTTCACTCAAGTGTCTGAGCGAGCGAGCTTCTACGGTGAGATCTATCTCCACTCTGGCCATGTATATGCGCGCGCACACCACACACGCGCTCGAAACGACTGGCTAGCTCGCCGTGCGACGTCTGCGGCGACATGACCTGTGGAGACCGAAACATGTAGCGCCAGTCAAAAGCGGTTGATAGCGCATACCGGGCCGTTATCGTGAGCCATGCAACGTCCCAGCCACCCGGGCACGCGACGGCCAATCCGAATGCGCTTGCAAGTCAATGTAGACTAGACTACGTACAGAGTATGCACGTATGGGTATAGGAAATTGTACGGAGTTTTTCAGGTTGCTCCATCTGTTTCATAATATAATCCATTCATTTTTTTTTCTCAGATTTACTTTCAGATGTAAGGCGTGCGATTGTAATGACATTTTCTTTCTTTTTTTCATTCCTTCATTTTCCATTCCCTTGAACATACATACTAAGGCCCCGTTTAGTAACTTGGAACCAGACTGTTTCTCCTAGAATCTGAAATAAATCCAACCAAACGGAATAGGACTCGAACGCTTCAAAGCTTAATCGCTTTGATTTTTACACGCCGTGGTCGAATCGGCTAGCAACCCGTTCCTCCGGATTCTGATTCTACCTGAAACGTTTCTACCAAGAATTCGGAACCATTTCTATTTTTACTAGAATCTGGAACCGTACCAAACGGGACCTAAGTGCAATTTGAGGACATATCTAAGCTCTCTAATTCTTTTTTTTTTCAGGAAAGCGCATGGGTAACTTAATTATAATACCTTCTACGCGTGTAAAGTTAAAACAAAATATGCTCCACACGTGTCAATGCACGAACGAAAATCAGAGTATTAGAATAAACTTAGGGTTTGTTTGGTTGAAAGCTAACTTTGCTACATCTAAATTTAGACGTGTTGCAGATTCTTAGATAGTTATTTGGTTCGTCGCCACAACTATAGTTTCTCACACTTTCTTAGGCCTAAATCCCACGTGTTTTAAACTTTGTTATTTACCAAACTTTTCCACACTTATGGCACTGAATTTTGTTGTCATAAAAAGTATGGCATGCCATATTTATCTAAGATTAGTTATGAAAAAATTAGTTGCAATCCAAGCATGCCCTTAATCTCCTGGTCGCCTGGTCGGTAAAAAATCACGATTTTCGACCATATCGGACCGAATCGACGCAGATCACCGGTCGGTTTCTTGACGCCGTGCCTACTAGTTTGTTCCCAACGACGAAGATGTCGGCATAGATCGATGAACAATAAGAGACGCCGGCCTTTGCTGGCCCTGACGTCTTTCCCTGCAGGCTACATGTAACATCCTGAAAATTGTAAAACTGTGAAATACTATAATGCGACTTTGCATTTTGAATATTCTTGAGTTTTGTTGAATTTGTGATTTTCTGGATTTATTCCTTGGATTTTTGTATTGCAAAAACAATTAAAGAAAATGGGAGCAATTAAATGAACAAAAGAGAAGTTGGGAATAATTTCTTTTCTGAAATTCCAATGTGCAGGGAAAACAATTTCTGCAATCGAGAAAAATAACAGAATAACAAATTGAATAAAGAAAATGAAATATTTAGCCAAATTGACTAGAAACAAAGGCTCGTCCGAATTTGTGAAAAATATTCAGAGCTCACCTTCGCTGAAAAATTTACCAAATTACCCTTGATACAGTATTCACCACTGGTAAAAATCTCAGGAGATTATCTCATGGGATATGTCTCCAAATAATAATTCAAAACAGAATCAAATAAAAACTGAAAAATGAAGTGTCGAATTTTTATAAATTACTGGGGTAATATCCTGAGCCGAAAATTTTACATAAGAATCCTTGTCCTAATTCCATTTGAAAACAAAGTTTCAAAAATTTTAGAAAAGTCTTGAACCCTCTGCAAATTCAAATGCAAAACTGGAAATTTCGAGCACAAGGCAATGTCAGAATTTTAATTAATTCTACATGAAGCAAATTGACTTGAAAATTTACTCGACCATATCTACCTCCAGGAGAGCGTGTAGAAAAAGTTGGAGAGATCCTTGACCCAGGATAGCTATCCAATTGACGCCAGTTCAGTGCAGCTGCCGGCCAAAACGCCGAGGCGGTTCGTTCCTTTTTCATCGACGTAGGGCCCGGTCCCACCGGTCACCCTTTGCTTCGCCCTCACCGAAAGCAGAGGCTCATTCTCTCAGCTCACTCACAGCTCCCGTGCTTGCGCCGCATTTCTCCAGCTGCTGTCCTTCCCCTCGACCGAAAGCAATCCCGACGCCACGCCAGCGCATGTCCCTCCCGCGACGCATTCTGCCTGCTCCTTCCTCAAGCGAGGAGAACTTCATTGCGCTGCGTCGAAATTTCTCCAGAGCAATCCTGCTCCGCTCAAACCTCGAGCCTTTCTCTTTGCCGCTATAAAGCCCAAGGAACACTCATCGCCATCCTCCTCATTCTCACCGAGCCAAGACGCGTTTTTTCTTCCTCATTTCGCCGTTCTTCACGGAGAACCCGGAAAGGGGAGATCACCATTCGAGCTCACCAAAGCGGTAACCTCTCAAATTGATTCACCCAGAGCATCTCCCTACTTCATACTTTCTTGATCATGCTCCAATTTCTCTTTTCTTAGTCAGAGAAATACGCCCCGAGCCCTTCTTCTTCACTCCCATGACGACATGGACAACTCGTTCGGCAGTGTTTCCCAACCAAAACCAAGGTGAAATGGGATCCCCTACCTCACCGATGCTCACCGAGTACTTCTTACGTTGAATGGTTCACGGTGGTGAATCGCCGTGGTTCGCCTGTGGCTCGCCGCCGCCTCACCGGTGGCGACCACCTTCCCGCCACCTCTACTCAATTAGTTGGTCCCTAGATGCGTCTTGGCGAGGTGAAGCTAATGGTCCAGACCATTCCGCTGCTCCGGTGATGATTCACGGCGAGGAAGAAACCAAGTCTCTGTTATGTGTCGCTGACGCCTGGGCCCGAGCTGTCAGCGTCTCGATGGGATTTTGAACTGAGCTCATGCGCGTGAGGGAATACGCCAAAACAAAACAAAAGCGATTTTGCAATTAAAACTGAATTTCAACTCTGCTAAAATTCAAACTGTAATAACTTTTGAAATATTGTTCAATGTTATGAAATAAATTTGTAAAATCATATAAAATCCAGTAGTATTATAATATACAAAAATATTCTTGAAAGAGTTACTGTGTGAAATTCTAAAATGAAAATACCGAAATGAGCATTTATGAGTTAAGAAAAGATTAAATTAGACTTAATCAAAATAAATGAAACTAAATACTTTTGAAATCCTTGTTCTGAAATGAGTTTGAATATATAAAAATATTTATGTTTTAAGTTAATTTGCTTTGTTAAATAAATCCATGCTTTAATTCGCTAAAAAGAAAATAAGAATTTGTAGATTTAAATGCTTAAAGAATATTATTGATTTTAATAATTATTAAGAATATGATATTCTGATTTTAATGTGTGCTGAAAATGGATAATTAAACATAACTTTTAAGATTTCTAAATAATTAAACATATGCCTAATCTCACTAATTCACACTAGTCTTTATGTATATATGTATATATATGTATATGCACACACATATATATATTCATGTATGTAAACAGAGTTATAATCAAGAAAAGTTCATGAGTAATAAAGACTATAAAAATGATATTAAGGAAAGTAATGTTAATCTTAGTTAAGTATAAATACTTGTAGGCAATGCATAAACTAAAATATGTTAGTATACTTGCATATATACATATATGATATATGCAAGATGTAATAGGATGTAAGTTGGCTATTAATAACTAAAAGTTTAAATAAATATTGCTTGGAATCTGAATCCTAAGAAAAAGGATGAAAAATGTTATTCAAGCAAACATGAATTCATCTTTATAAACTTAATCAATTTTAGCATCTTGAATTCGAAAATAGAAATAAAAGAATACATAAATTGGCATTTTAAATTCAAAAAGTAGGATTAAATAATACACAGAAATACTCTTTGATCTTGTGTGGAGTTTTATTTGCTTTTTCTATCAATTTTCTTTTTGCCCTTTTTGCAAGTTCTTAATTACTATTGTTTCCCTCGACGCGACGTGTAGACGGTGATACCTTCGAGGAGGAAGAAGCAGTTGCTGACCCAGAGTTGGATATAGCAGAGGAAGAGCAAGGCAAGCAATTCCTTGAACATGTTGAACCAGATAATTTACCTACCATATGTTGTTTTTGTTTTAAATAGGTGCATGAGCATAATTCCCCATAAAACTTGCTAATTTGGGGTAGAATTAGTATTATGCCTGTAAATTATGGTTTGCCTCAATTTCTGAACAAGTGAACTTTGTAAACCTTAGTATGCTTAGACATACTTAATGTCGTTTTGGGTATAATCGACGAAATAATATAACTGCTTAGCTTTGCTGTAGTTCGACATGATGTTTCACAAATGATTTCTTTTATAAATGGCAATACCCTGAAAATGGTTGTTAATATTTGATTAAAAACCTGAAAACCAAAACTATGGATTCGATGCGGGCGATTATTGGCAATAGCCGGAAGTGCAATACGGGTTTTGCACGTAGTGTAGGGTGGAGTGTCGCCCGTGTGAAATTAAGGACTGAGCAATGGGACGCTTATCGACCCAAGAATTCCGTGCAACCACGAGGGCCGACGGGCAACAGAACCTATTAAGTTATTTGGATGTGGCTTTGCTCTTTGATAGGCGGAGCTTGCACAGCATTCCGGTTTGGTCTGCTTGGAGGGTTTCCACCCATGCAACGGTGTACGCCTTTGTCATGAAGCAAACGGTGTGTGTGTGTGTGGGTACACGTGAAAGGAACCACGCCATGTGTGTGTTTCGTTCTCCGGCAGGGATAACGCCCCGGCTGGATCAAGTCATGTCTAGATGATGTAACGGTTACGATGATCTCCTTGCCGCACACCAAAGGAAGTGTGTCAATTGGCCCGCAAAAGAGGTTGATCATTCCTTGTGGGTAAAGCTGTACAACTCTGCAGAGTATAAAATCTAATCGATTAGCCGCGCCCGCGGTTATGGGCACTTGGTGAAGTCATTCCAATGTTAGAGATTTACATTTTCCAAAATGGTTTGGAATGGTTTTGTTTTAACAACTACCTGTTTTGGTCAAAGGATCGACATGTGCGGGTTTATGCCATTTGGTATGCTAAGGCAGGGAACATGGATATTTCCTGGTAAATTATGAAAATACTATGCTGTTTCATGGAAATGGGAATTTCAATCTATTATGATCATACATTTAAATTCTTTCTGCAAAATGCAAAATAACTTAGAACCTGTTCCTTTGAAATGGCCAAAGATGCATATTTAATTGCATCGTGATACACTATAAGTCTTTTTGGGTACAAATGTACTCAATCTTGCTATCAACATTGTTCAAGAATATCCTCGCGATGTGCCAGAAGACGCGTACTTCCAAGCAGGTCACGGGAATTATGGCGGTGTTTCTCCCTAGGGATTTGACCTAGTCAGATGCTTGTGGGCTTTTGGTTGGGCATGCTACTCGGCTTTTGAACTTAAGCTTTATATTATGTTCCGCAGTTTTAATTTGTTGTAATAATACTCTGTATAATTAATACTGTGATAAGTGATGTAATTAAAACTTGGCTTTTGGTTGTGGTATGAATGTTGTAAACATGTGAGTGCTAGCTACTGATCCAGGGAATAGCACGGTAATCACATGGAGGTTCCTGTTCCTCGGAATGGGGTCTCACACTACAGCTGTTGCCGCATACTCCACGTATATGAGAAAGTTGATGCATTTAGATATATTAGATAGGTTTTGCCTCAGTGTGTACGGATAATTTATGCCATGCAGCCTATACTGCTCTATACGGAGTATGTGACAGAGAACGCGATCATCTAATTAGTACGTGAGTTGTGCTATCTTTTCATAAGGTAGTTCAGTGGATGGCTGCAGCCTGCAATAAGATGTTCGTTGATGATTGCCTGCGTTCCAACTTCTTTCCGATACGGCGGAGTACGGTCGCTTTTACGTTTTCGTATCGAGGTGAAGTGAGGTTATACAAGACCTAGGCCCTGTTTGGAAAAGCTCTATCTCTCCAGCTGTCCCAAACACCCCCTTAGTTGTGTTTAATACAGCTCCAACTTTAGCTGAATATTCTTAACTCCATCAGATTTATAGAGTTAGAGCTGTGGATATATTAAAAGTGTTTAGGTAGATATATCATCTTATTTACATTTTAAATTAAAAATATAAACTTATTTCACTCTATTTTAACTTACAAGTTTCGGATTTAACATAAAATTATGATCTAGAGCTCTAACAAACAAATGCCTTATATGGACAAAGTATGCATGTACCGTTGCGTACGGCCGAATCCGTTGACTGCATTAATTGTCTTGTACCCGGAGTCTTTGCCCTCTCGGGTGCGGCTTGATCGACCTACATGCATGGTCGATGATAACGGCCGGAGATGCAGTCAGGGGCGAATCCATTGTTGGGGCTTGTTGGGGGCTCCAGCCCCACCTCTGGCCGGCGCAAACCACCACCCCCCCTCCCTCGCCGGCGAGCAGAGCAGTAAGCCATTCACATTTCACAGGAAGAAGAAGCCATTCACATTTCACAGGAAGAAGAAGAATAAAAAGGAAACAACAATAATACCATATTGGGCTAGTGGGCCAGAAATTAGACATGGGCTTGGTGTAGCGCATCAACGGGATCCAAATGTTACAGTAGCGCAGCAACGGGAACGGGAAGACAAACCGTCTCAGGCTCTCAGCGTCTCTCTTGGGAGTCAGGCGGAAGACGTACGGGTAGGGACGCGGGGTCGAGGTTGGGGCGCCGTGCCGGGAGGACCGACCCAGAGCCACCGAGGCCGGAGACGCCGACGGAGTCGAGGTCGGGGCGCCGCGCCGCCGCGAGGCCAGACCGAGGTCGGAGACAGACTCAAGGTCGGGCGCCAGCGCCGTCGTGAGGCCAGACTGAGGCCGGATGGCTCGAACTCGAGGTCGGGGCGCCGCGCCGCCGCGAGGCCAGACCGAGGCCGAGGAGCAGAGGAGGAGAGGACCCGAGTGCTCGTCGCTCGGACTGGAGGCTGAGGCCGGACGCCGGGAGCCCGGGAGGACCGAGGCCGAGGCGACGGGTGCGAGAGTCGCCGACGGAAGGAGTGAGGACTGAGGACCGAGATTGGAGTCTGGGCTCTGGAGTCTAGACTGGAGGATTAGAGGAACTAGAAGGGGAACGGAGCCACGGAGGAACCGAGGAAGACTCAAGACCGAGACCAGGCACAGAGGCAGTGACCCACACCCACGGTATAAATTTCCCCGATCCAATCCAATCCCCAGCACTCCACAGTGACGAATCTATTATTCTATTCATTCATCTATTCATTGTCCGATTGTTTATTCATCTGTTCATTGTCTGATTGTTAGTTGTGTGTGTAATTCAATTTTTTTTATTACAATAAATTAAGTCCTAACAATGGAGAATCAAACGTTACACAAATTTTTTTAACGAAGTACACACTACTACAGAACAGGTGATCACAGACGGTTCGTAAACCACATCACAGACGGTTTTACGCACCGCCAGTAAGCGCGTCGATGATGCGAAGAATATTGCGACGGTTTTTCAACCGCCTCGTGAAAATTATAATTTCGCACGGTTTTACTTACAAACCGTCTGTGATGTTCTAATATCTCGGACGGTTCTAGTTACTAACCGTCAGTGATGTTCATCATCTCGACGGGTTTAGTTACTAACCGTCTGTGAAGGTTGGAATAACTCGACGGTTCTTTGTTATAACCGTCGTGATGTTGATTCGATTTTCAATCGAATTCAATATTTTGGCTAGCCTCAGATTTGCTAGCCATACCCTCTCAAACAAAAGACAAGATCAAAGATAACAAGCATATTAATTATTATGACATTAGATTTACAAAATGTACTCCAATCACATGTCACACAACAAATAGCGATTTCATGAATCAATGTACACATCAAGCTCATCCATTGCGTAAATCAACCGACATATATATGTTCAAACGAATTGGATTCGAAGTAGAGAAATGACAAATTCACATCACAAGGTTCACAAATATAATGTACGATTAAGTAACAAATTCACAACTCTAATTCGTTAAGCCTCGAGTAGCATCTCGCCATTTGAATTTAGGACCTCACGCAGAGGAAGCTACAAAGTCGTCCTCGAATACCTTGAAGGTCACTGCTCCAATGCAAGCCAGCAAGCATTGCCAAGCTGTCAATGAGAAAAGTAAAGTCCCGCGTGTATATAAATTAATAAGTGGAGAGACATTTGTTGCAAGATTGGCGACTCGCATAACATTGGTCCGCTTGGCACCAAGGAGGAGTGCCATGTTGTGGCAAGCATAGAAACCACATAGGTCGCTGGCCTTTGGTCACGGTGGCACCGCCAAAACATAATAGTTTGATTAGTTCAAGGTATTATAATGGAGTGTGAAGGATTATTGCATACTATCAGATACCGGAAAGTTAAAAATATGCTTTAGATTGGCTGCACCCTTCTTGTGTGGCCCTCCCATCGATTTGTAGACACCGAACGACGTGTCGAGCAAATCTCGATAGGCTTCAAATCGTGGGTGCCGCCCTTTTTGAATCAAGATAAATTACTCGGTTCTCGTCTCAGATAATTATTTAGTAGAACCCAAAGGATACCTACACAAGTATGTCGTCATGGTCACTTTGGACCTAAGTTCGAGGTGAGATATATAGTAGAAATCAACGTGTATATATAGCATCCGGACGAAGTACTTACCCCGGGTTGTAGGGTACAAGTATGAATTTTTGTTCAATAAGTATGCATTACTTTTTCCACGCATCAGAGACAAATTGTTTATTTTCATCAATGGTTTGCTTGGACATTATGTGTGGGTCGTGAAACCCACCGATTCTTCCCTTGCTATTGCTTCGTGGATCATGTGTCTACATATACAAAATCAAGGACTATATATATGATATTTATCGATGCGTGAGAATTGTAGAGCGGTGATTGCACACACTTACATTGTCCAAAGATCTTAGGAGTGAGGCGCCGAGCGCTTTGAGGTTGTATAGATCAAAATGTCGGTGAAGCCGACCACGAAGACGCCATCTAAAGACCGTGCAAGAAATACTCCTCACGGAAGGTCACGGAGATACTCGTTTCTGCCGTTGCCGCGGCTTGTTAGCTTGTTTTAGGTACCAATTTTGCAATCTAACGCAGCTAATGAAAGCGCCTCCTTGCGCTCTTCTGGTACAAATGGTTGGCCCAGCTCGAATTGCCGCACCAATGGGGCAAGCGGATAGTCCTGAGCTGACGGGGTACATTTCGATTTGCCCTTGCCTCTGTGTGGCCTGCAACCAAGGTTCGCTCGCAAGACAGAGATGACCGGCCCTAACAAAGAGTAATGGTCTGCGGGGACAGACACGATAGCCGATTTGGCGGGCTTGTTCGTTGCATGGCATGGCTCGTAGTGTTGGTAGCTCCGCACATTATGTGGTGCCTTTGGGACCGCTTGTACCTTTGGTGCTCTTTGGCAAAGCGCCGAAGGAGATGTCCTTCTTGGGCCATCGATGAACAGCCGATGGCATCCCCTAGTGTGACGATCTCGCTGCTCGGGGAATTCGGCGTGACGCCTTGAACATTTCGTGTACACCATCGACCAGACCTTCACGTGGCGGGTGTAAAACATGACCGTGTACTAATGCCCTCAAGACTGGATGGATACGCTTGTCCCCAAGCAACTGCAAGGAACACAGTTGGCAAGCCTCACTTGCAGATTGCACGGCATGGGCATGTCATTAGGAGGAAATCTGGCTTCATCCACCTCGCCTCGGGGAGGACGCGAATCGCTTTCAAGGTTGGTTGGGGTGACTGCACTTGTGCTTCTTGGGTTATCACCGCCCCCGCTTTGCCTCGGCCACCCTTTGCTCGAACCTTGCCTCAAGGCTTCAGAGTCGACTATCGAATTGCGCCTAAGCCTTTCCTCAACCCTTTCCTCAATGAAGGCTACTAGTTCTTCCTCATGCTCACTTTGCTTCTCTTCCTACTCCCAAGACGTGGTCGAGTCCTCGGGAATCCCAATTTCGTGGAACGAAAACACCTAGGCCTCTGGTACGACCCGGTGCTCCTTGTTTCCCAAGGCCGTGGAGAGTATGTCTTTCTCTCTGCTCAAGTGAAAGAGCCCTCGAAGATTCCGTGCTCAACGATATTAGGCGCTGGGACACCGCCTCATCGGCGGGTTTGCAAAGGACACAGCGTTCGAAGTGTCTTTGTGACCTCGCCTACCCGATTTCGAGCACGCTGGTCCACGATCGAGGCAAATGGCGGCGCGACTTCGCTCGATCGCCTCGTTGTCCTCCCTCATCCATTGCGCCATCTTACCGCTGCACTCAGCTTGAGCCGAAGTGTGGGTGTGTGTTACGTGGATCAATCGTCTTGTGAGCCGCGCTTTGTTGCATGAACTCTTCCGTCATCTTCAATCGAACAAATTGCTTCCAAACATCCTCGAGATGAACCCGTATTTTGAACGGAGTTATTTCCTTATTGACGAAATTAGCAACAAGGACGCTCTTGAAGTTCTTCCACGCCTTTCCCGCCACTAGCAAGGCGCACTCGTCAGAAAGTGCTTGTGCTTGGCATCTTGTGGAACCCGGAATGACGCGAATATTTCGCTACCAGGTTATTGCGCTCCTCATCATCGGCGTCTTCCATGATGGATAGGTGATGGGGACCCGCTCACGCCCAACGATCCCACACGTGGTCCGGAAGTCGCAATGACCTTCGGAGGAGCGGTAGGGCCCCATCACGCGGATCGACCGCCGTGATGGTGTATCGGCTTTGAGGCCTTTTACTAAGCCCTCTTGCCATCGCACTGCTTATTTCTGCGCATGATCATCGATCCCATCGGTGATACGCTGGCGCATCATCGATCCCATCGGTGGTACGTTGGACGCCATCTTGTTGGAAAAGATGCAGTATAAGAGCAAGATTTTATTCATTATTACTTCTAAGTGCATATTTATACCCATATATATATATATATATATGTATATGGGCAAATATGTGGTGCAAACCACCCTTAGGTGAAAACTCGTGAAAACCGCATTTGAAGATGACTCATCTTCAAATGCGGATTGTAGAAGCTCACCTTCCGCATATATGGTAATTTTTGAGAATTGACTCAACTTTTAAGGCTGGTTTTCACGAGTTTTCAATTCTAAGGGTGGTTTGCACCACATATTTGCCCATATTATGCATATATTGTACCTCAACGAGAGGAATAAATTTTGTTGTGCTCTCTCGATTTGTGGTTTGGATGACGATAAGGATCTTCACCACACTCACAAATGGAGTAGACTAATCAATTCAATAACTTAAGCCTTGACATGGTTTCAAAGGAGTTTGGTAAAACCATGGATTGTTGAAAATAGTGCAAGATGTGTTCATAATGAAACATAGACTTAATCCAGATATTACTAAGCACAACTTATCCTCAATGTCCAGAACATATGAAATGATCATGAATTCAACAGGTATAAGCTTATAAGCACATAGATTCATGATATGATCGAACACATATAAACAGGACATCCAGCATGGATACTAAAGAAGTTAACCAAAACAGTGTACTACTCATGTTTGGTTTACAAGTGTTGCTCTCAGATTTAAATTCTTGATGGGTTGCTTCAAAGAAGCCCTCCAACACCAAAATTCAGCAATATATCACAGGTTTTACCAATCTGAAATTAGTGGTTCTACAGAATTCAGCACCGTTTTAGAAGTTTGATTCACTAGAACTCAACTATGGATTATGTAAAACTCTTGAACAGCAGGATAGCAACAGATTTCTCCAAGACAGAGATGACAAACCAAAGGACAATCCGATTCAGAATAGACCGGTGATTACAAATCAAATCAAGTCACATAATCGGGACATAAAAACAGATAGTATATCACTTATACAAAGAGAACAAAAGCCAAGTTGAAGTTTTAGACACAATAATCTAAACAAAGGTGAATCACAGAGGATAATCACTAACTAACCAGATTAGTATTGCCTCATTCAACTAAATCATCATCGAGCAAAGATAATAGAACAAAACGGTGCTTCCAGATAAAGAAATACGGACCACTAGCTAAACCAATAATTTCATACATGTCCGCGGTTCAAGGCTTAAGTCACTTCATCAATAGTCGATTCATGTAGTAACCCTAATTTCATCACAGAGCAACACCAAGATCTCGGCAAGAAGAATCAAGTGGAGAAGCGAATTGAAAATACTCACCGATCGATGGAGCGCCGACAAGGGGAAGGCGTCACGACGGGAGGGCGCCGACGAGGGAGGGCGCCGACGACGAGGAGGGCGCCACGACGGGGAGGGGGCCGACGAGGGGTGGGGGCGGTGCGAGGAGAGGGCCGACGGGGAGGGGGCCGACGAGGGAGGGGGCCGACGAGGGAGGGCGCCGCCGAGGGGTGGGGGCGCTGCCGAGGAGTGGGCCGCCGACGGGGGGAGGGGGCCGACGAGGGAGGGCGCCGCCGATGGGGGAGGGCGTCGCCGAGGGAGCTAGGGTTGCAATATACTAAGTGTGCGCGGGAGACTTGGTGAAATGGTAGGGCGCGGAATTTATTCAGTGGCGCGGGAAGACCATTTCAGACGGTTGCGGTATTAAACCGTCTGGGAAAATCGCCGAGGACCTCGATCTTTCTCAGATTCCTGTGTGTGTTGTCGATTGCCAAGTGCATCTGAACTTGATCGACAATACTGAAACCGGAGTTTTCACAGTTAAAGCAGAGAGCGACAATACTGAAACCCGAGTTTTCAATGATTAAACCTGATTAATTTTACTCATGAATACATCTCGGTAATTAATACATGGCCATATCTGTAGAGTTGCTCAATTTTAATCAATACATCCCATTAATTAATACATGTCTGTATACACCTGCTTAATTTTAATCAAAAATTAGCCCTTCGTGATGATCAACACGTGCGTAGCTAGCTTCCTCAGGTTGGTCTTCCTGGATTGTTACGCCCGTACCAATAGGAGGCAACTCATCGAACTGATTGTATTCTTCCTCATCCACCACATTCTCGACTCCGACAATTCTCCTTTTTCCTTGAAGAACGACATGTCGCTGCTTGTTGGACGGTCGATTACATAGAAGACTTGAACAACTTGGTTGGCGAGAACGAATGGTTCCTCTTTGTATCCGAGACGCTCGAGGTCCACAGCCAGACGCCATACTTGTCAACCTTGACGTCAGAGGTTAACCCAACGGCACCGAAATAAGGGATCTTAAATAGCACATAGTCGAGCTCCCAAATTTCCTCAATGAACCCATAATACGAGCTCCTCATCGATCCGGCGGTATTAGTGCATCGATGCGTAACACCGCTGTTACGGTTTGTGCTCTTCATGTCCCGATCTCTCGTAAAATGTATACCCATTAAAGTCATATCCTTGCCATGTTACAACCGTAAAAGTGGCCCTTTTGCCAACCATGTCGTCTCACGAAATGGGTTGTCGCTCCTTTAACCATCTGTTGAAGTGAAGGTTATGCTTTGTCTAATGATCCAAGACTCGGCGCGTCGGATTCTCTTAAAGCCAATTCTTGTGCTCGTCGATATAAGGGCCACAATCATGTGTTGCGAAGCGTGAAATGGGCTTTTGCACACGCAACCGCATCAGCGTGATTGCTTTTCTTCCGATGGTCCCGATGCCTCGAGCCTTCCTCATGGCGGATCGAGGCACACCTATCGGTTCGACCGAGCCATGTAATCCACGCAGAATTCGACGACCTCTTGGTTGCATAACCTTCAATAATGCTACCCTCGGTCGAGATCGACCAGACGTCGACGACTTGAGAATTCCCATGTACCTCTCGAGCGGGTACATGCTACGGAGGAACACAGTTCAAGACATCTTTATCTCCTTCACAAGGTGAACAATGAGATGGACCATGATATCAAAAAACGACGGGGGGAAATACATCTCAAGATTACATAGAGTCATCACCACCTCGGCCTGCAGAGCATCAAGTCCTTCGGGATCGATGACCTTCTGAGCAATTGTGTTAAAGAAATAACACAGCCTTGTGATTGTCTCCCGAACCTTGGTCGGTAAAATACTTCTAATTGCCACAGGGAGCATCTGTGTCATAAGCACATGGCAATCATGGGACTTCATGCCAGTTAAACTCAAATCATGCATCGAAACAAGTCTCTTCATGTTGGACGAGTAACCGGACGGAACTTTCACACCATGCAAGCACCGCACGCTTCCTTCTTCTCACTTTGGACGAGTGTAACAAGCGTGCTCACAAGATGTTCGCCTTTATCACTCTCTTTTGGTGCTAACTCAGTCGATGCCCATGTCGACCAAGTCAAGCCGTGCATTGATACCGCCCTTTGTTTTACCCTTAGTGTTCAAGAAGAAACCAATCAAGCTATCACAGACATTCTTCTCTCGTGCATCACGTCGATGCAAAGGTCGAACTTCTAGGCGCTCCCAATAAGGTAGGTCCCAAAATATTGATCTCTTCTTCCACATGCTCTTCTCACGGGTCCTCGATTTATGTCCCTTCCTAGCGCAACATCCAACTTCTTAACCATATCATGAATGTCGGGCCGCTTAAAGGCTTTGGAGCTAAAGCGTCTTCGCCAGCCGTCAATTGTTTCTTCATCTTGCGGTATGGGTGATTTCTCGAAGGAACCTCACGGTGACGCATGTACACGGTTTTGCGTGAGTGATTCACCAGACACTCTCGGTGTCATCCAAGCAAATGTGTACATGCTTTGGCTCCTTTTGTACTCTTCCGATAGGTTAGCAAGGGCGTGATAATCATTTATGGTGCGTAACAATAGGCAACGCAAAGTGAAGTACTCTCGTTTGTGAGCATCCCATACCTGCACCCCAGGAGCCCACAATGTGTTCATATCTTCCACCAATGGTGCTAGGTACACATCAATATCGCTCCTGTGTTGCTTCGGCCTTCGATGAGTAGAGACATCAATATGTACTTTCGCTTCATACACAACCAAGGAGGAAGGTTGTACACACGAGATTTACTGAGCCAAGTCTTTGTGGCCGCTCATGTTACCGAAAGGATTCATTCCATCCGTGCTCAATCCGAACCTTATATTCCTCGGATCCGCTGCGAATTCTTCAAACCTCCTATCAATGTTTCTCCACTGAGTTGAATCAGCAGGGTGCCTAGTCATTCCATCGTTCTTACGCTCATCCGAGTGCCATCGAAGCAATTTGGCCTCTTTTGGGTTCGCAAACAACCGCTTCAAACGGGGAATTATAGGCAGATACCACGCCACCTTAGCTGGAGGTCCTTTCTTCACCTCATCACCCGATCTATCTTTACGCTTGTACCTGGATGCGTTGCACACCGGACATACATGCAAGTTTGCATACTGTTTGCGGTACAGGATACAATCATTTGGACAGGCATGTATTCTTTCTACTTCCATTCCCAAGGGACAAAGAACATTTTTGGCTTTGTAGGTTGTTGTTGGCAACTCGTTTCCCTCCGGAAGCATATCCGCTAATGCACCCAACAATCTTTGTGAAACTCTTGTCGGACCACCCGTTGCTTGCCTTTAATTTCAGCAATTCCAAAGACGGACACCATCTTGTGTAACTGGACTTGCAACCCGGGAACAAAAGGTTTCTCCGAGTCGTCCACAAGCTCCGGAATTTTACATAGTCCCGCTCATCACGGTTCCTTCGCATCCCGTAGCAACCGATCCAGATTGTCATCGAAAGTACATCGATATCATCCGGAGTATCATCGACTTCGCCCACCATGCTAGTACTACTTGCTCTCTGATAATCTGCTCTTCACCGTGGATGGTCCAACATGTATATCCCTTTTGAAACCTCAGAGAATCAAGTGTGCTTCAATCTGTGCTGGGTTTCGAAACATCCGGAGATTCTCGCAGTCAACGCATGGACAAGGCATAAATTCCACCCCCTTGTTCGACATATCTACCTCTGCAGCTCTTCTAAAAGCGGAGACACCATTAATGTACTCAGTGCTTTCGACGGTTCTCAAAGATACATCCACTTCTGTCCATCTACGCAACATATGTAACAATAGTTAAATGACGAATTTAGGTCATAACGTACAAATGGATACAACAAGCTAGATCTAGGGGCCGGGGTGTCCACTCATGAAGTTTGAAAATAATTACCCACCTTTGCCACTGGTTACACATATGAGGCATAAATGGGTATCCACACCAAAACCATCTATTCTTGGAGCTAGCTCTAATTTGCAAACCAAACAACAGATCTCTTCCCTACTTCAATTCTATGGTAGAGTGGAGCTGATTTTTTTGGAATGGAGCTCTCCCAAACAGGCCCCTAGAACACAGCTTCATTTCCCCAACCTAGATATAAAATGTAATTCAGATTAGAAGCAATTACTAACCTTGGATGACCAAGAGCACAAGGATCTGCAATAAAATCACCAAATCTAGGGTCTCTTTCACAAGGAACGCCTCAATCGCATGCGCAGGCTCTCAGAGACGGTCGAGGAAATGTTAAAGAAACAGAGAAGGACGGTCAAGGGCTCTTCGCTTTATACGCTATCGCAGACGGTTAGTAGATAACACCGTCTGCGATGTCATATATATAGCAGACGGTTTTTTGATCGAACCGTCTGCGATATCACCGTAGATCACAGACGGTCTATAGATGGCACCGTCTGTGATGACTTCTCAGACGGTTTTAGTAAAAAACCGTCTGCGATGTCACATCAGTCACAGACGGTTTTTGACTAAAACCGTCCGCAATGATGACCCTTCGTCTTCCTGACCGGCACTTGACCGTCGCGTCTGCCCAATACAGCTGCAGCGGCTGCGCGTCACAGCGCTATTAATGGCCTTGTCTTCCCAATGCTAGTGCATTGCCTTTTAAGAACCCTCAGCCGGTGCGCTCTGCCTCCATACCAAAGAACGGCAAGACCAAGAGAGCCATGAGCAACACACCAAAGAACTCCTCGGCTTCTTCCACCCCACCGACGCCGCCGCCACCTCCAA
The DNA here is from genome assembly GCA_036346375.1 of Guadua angustifolia. Classification (NCBI taxonomy): domain Eukaryota; kingdom Viridiplantae; phylum Streptophyta; class Magnoliopsida; order Poales; family Poaceae; genus Guadua; species Guadua angustifolia. Next base: position 86,216,129 of record CM070500.1, on the reverse strand, counting down.
CCATACCCGCCGGCATGACCATCTCCACGGCTGCTCCTTCGGCCGCCTCCGCCTCCACCCGCGCCCCTCCCCCGGACGCCTCCGCCTCCACCCGTGCCGGGCAGAAGCGTCCGGCGCCACCAGCCTCCTCCGCCTCCCCCAGCGCCCAGAAGCGTCCGGCGCCCGCGGCCTCCATCTCCTCCTCCGATGTAAGCTACGACTCGTCGGAGGGCTATCGCGACGGGTGGGAGCTGGAGGATGACCCGGATCGAGCGGGCTCGAGCAAGGACCCGGACGGCCGCAGCAAGGACTCCGCGGACTCCGACCCCACTCCGGCTTCCTCCGACGACGAAGACGAGGCGTAGCAAGCTAGCTAGCTAATAGTGATCTGTTTTAGTTAAAGTATATATAGTACTAGTCGATCTTTTGTAATGCTTCTTATATATAATGCAATCTATAACGTTTTTGTAATGATCTTGTGTATATAAATGCAATCTATAATGCAGTAATTCTCAATTATAATGCAATCTATAATCCAACTCTTTTTTTTGTATGGCGCAGATTGTCGAGATTTCAATGTATGATCATCGACGGTTCGTGGATAAAAACGTCTCGTGATGACGAAATATCATGCATCGATTTATCCACCAACCGCCTATGAAGTTGTTCATAACATCCTGCACGGTTTGTAGATAAACCCGTCGTCATAATTCTAAATCACGACGGTTTGATCTAAAACCGCTCGTGATGTGCTGAATAACATCACGCACGATGCGTATTTAAAACCGTCTGTGATAATTAATATCATAGACGGTTTGATCTACAAACCGCCTTTGATGTGCTCGAAACATCACGCACGGTTTTCTTAAAACCGTCTATGATGATGTGTCTAATATAACCCCTTTTGTAGTAGTGACAAGCACTAGCAACCCACGAACCAACGAGGGCAATATGGCTCAACATGTTTTTAATCCCAATGATGTCGTACTCAGTACTAGTGCCTTCGTAAGTTTTATTTCAATTTATATTTTATAAGTATTGATAAATTGAAATTGCTTTACTAAGTTTTATATTTTTATTTATAGGTCGTCAAATGGTCGATGATCTGTCCTCACATATTTATGTCATTCTATCCATTAGTAAGGTACCACACTTATTATATTTTGATTATTTACTTTGTTTTTTTTCTATTTATGTATGACTTTGAAATTTGGTTGACAAAATGACAATAGACCGGTAAATATATCATTAGTATGTTTGTCTTGAGTTAAAATTTTGATATAGGAGCCCCCTCTCTATTTTCGTTCTGGATTCGCCACTGATGCAGTGCTCGATCGACTCTCTATCGCTGATCACTTGCTCCGGAGGGTAACGAATCTCGTACCACGAAACCGCGCGACTGTAACTGCAATTAAAAAGTCGTTTTACTCAAATGGCAGCGAAGAGCGAACTGGACAACAGCAGCAGCATCGAGCGTGTATATATGGACACCCGAAGAAACGTACTCCAGCAGTGGCTACCGGCCGGGATCTCCTAGCTTGCACATACTGACATACATAGACATAAACTAGATCGGTCATTTCCAAGGTCAAGACACCAAACCGAGCGGCCAAAATGCCGTCCACTATCCCTCGCCGTAAGCCATTACCACTGTTCATACTGATCTTGCTGCTACTAGTCCACCTCTCGCATTCCCTCCGCACGCACAGGAACCACACAGCCATGCCGGCGGCTCCATGCATGCCGGACCAGGCCTCCGCGCTCCTCCGTCTGAAGCGCTCCTTCACCATCACCGACGAGTCCACATGCACCCTCGGGTCGTGGCGGGCCGGCACGGACTGCTGCCTCTGGGATGGCGTCCGCTGCGGCGACGACGACGCCAGCGGCCGCGTGACTGCCCTTCACTTGGGTGAGTGCGGCTTGGAGAGCGCTGCTCTTGATCCTGCAATTTTCAGTCTCACCTCACTTAGGATTCTTAATCTGGCTTGGAACGATTTCAACGGTTCCCACCTCCCTGGCTTTGGGTTTGAACGGCTCACCGAGCTCACCCATCTCAACCTCTCCACCTCCAGCTTTGCAGGCCAGGTGCCAATCGGCATCCGTCGCCTAACAAATTTGGTCTCCCTTGATCTATCCACAGGTTTTGTAGTTTTCGACGAGCTTGATGATGGTTATTGGGTATTCTCAGAGTCAAGCACAAACCCATTAATAAACCCACTGGCACAGCTAATAGAGTCAAACTTTGAATCCTTAATCGCAGCTCTTAGCAATCTAAGGGAGCTTCATTTGGGCTTAGTGAACTTGTCCAGCAGTGGGGCGCAGCGGTGCGATGCTCTCGCAAGGTTCTCTCCTAAGCTTCGGGTTCTTATCCTACCATATTGCTCCATCCATGGTCCCATTTGCGAATCACTTAGTCGCCTAGCCTCACTCACCGTAATTGACCTACAGCATAATCGTCTCCCCGGTCCATTCCCAAACTTCTTGGTTGACCTCTCCAACTTGACTGTTCTCCAACTTGCATACAATAAACTCGAAGGGTGGGTCTCTCCGACGATCTTTCTACACAAAAAATTAGTGGCGATTCATCTTCAACATAATCTTGGAATTTTTGGTAATTTGCCAAATTTCTCAGATGGTGCAAGTTTGGAGGAATTGTCTGTTGGTAAAACCGGATTCTCTGGTACAATACCACCTTCAATCGGCAATCTCAAATCATTAGATTTGCTAGACCTTGCTGCAACTGGTTTTTCTGGTAAGTTGCCCACATCAATTGGTAGGCTCAAATCCTTGAATGTGCTAAAGATTTCCGGATTTGGATTTGTGGGGTCCATACCACTGTGGATTGCCAACCTTACCTCTTTGGAAGTTCTCCAATTCGATGATTGCGGCTTGTCCGGATCAATACCTTCTTTCATTGGGGATTTGGCGAAATTAAAAAAATTAGCATTATGTGGCTGCAGCTTTTCAGGGAAAATACCCACACATATCTCAAACTTAACCCACTTGCAAATACTCTTGCTTAACTCAAACAAACTCAGCGGGACAGTGGAACTTACCCCTCTTTTCAAACTGCCATGGTTATTTGCTCTGGATCTCTCATATAACGAACTAGTTGTCGAAGAGGGAGAATATAACTCTTCATTGGTGTCATCCTTTTCCAAATTAGACACCATAGCTTTATCAGGTTGTAAAATATCCAAATTCCCTGATTTCTTGAGGCATCAAGATGAAATCGTTTGGTTAGACCTTTCAAATAACCAAATCCACGGAGCTATACCCCGATGGGCATGGGAGACTTGGAAGATTAATGCTTTTAGCCATTTGAATCTAGCAAACAATAGCTTTACTAGTGTTGGATATGGCCCTTTTCTTCCGTTGAATGTAGATGTGCTTGATCTTAGCCAAAACATGTTTGAAGGGCCCATACCTATACCTCAAGGTTCTGCGATTGTACTCCATTACTCGAACAATAGGTTCTCATCCATTCCATTTAATTTCAACACCCAGCTTAGTGATGTTGCCTTTTTCCTGGCCTCTGGAAACAACATCTCTGGAAAAATTCCACCGACTTTTTGTAGTGCAACGAGCTTGGAACTCCTTGATCTGTCTTACAATAACTTCATTGGTTCAATCCCTCCTTGTATAATGGAAGATATTACTGCGCTGCAAGTACTAAATCTAAAAGCAAATCAACTTCATGGGGAGTTCAAAAATAATATCAAGGAAGGATGCTCATTTGAGGCATTAGATTTCAGTGGCAACTTGATTGGAGGGCAGCTGCCAAGATCTCTTGTTGCTTGCAGAAACTTGGAGGTTCTTGATATTGGAAACAATCAAATCAGTGACTCTTTTCCATGTTGGATGAGTAAACTTCATAGACTTCAAGTCCTTGTCCTAAAATCCAACAAGTTCTTTGGACAGGTAGCACAATCTCTTGCAAACGAGAAAGATACTTGTGAATTTCCAAGTATAAGAATTGTTGATCTAGCCTCAAACAACTTCTCTGGCCCACTGCCCCAAGATCAGTGGTTTAAGAAATTGAAGTCAATGATGGTTAGAGATTCAAATACAACGTTGGTCATGGATCATGAAGTACCGCATGAAGCACCAAACCCGTATAAATTTACAGCCGCAGTCACATATAAAGGGCAGGCCATCACATTTCCAAAAATATTAAGGACCCTTGTATTCATTGATGTCTCAAACAATGGATTCCATGGGAGCATCCCTGAAGCTATTGGGGAACTTGCCTTGCTACACACACTCAACATGTCACAAAACTCCCTCACGGGCCCGATTCCATCACAACTCGGTCAGTTGAACCACTTGGAGGTTTTGGACCTGTCCTCAAATGAGCTTTCAGGAATGATACCACAGGGGATAGCATCTCTTGACTCCCTCTCGCTGTTGAACTTGTCGTACAACAACCTGGAGGGAAAAATACCGGAATCACCTCATTTCTTGACATTCTCCAATAGCTCATTTTTGGGGAACGATGGTTTGTGCGGGCCGCCATTGTCGAAAGGATGCAGCAACATAACAACGCTGAAGGTGGTGCCACATCCTTCCAAGAACTCTGCGGACATTATTCTATTCCTCCTTGCTGGACTGGGATTTGGTGTTGGGTTTGCAGTTGTAATTGTAGTGACATGGGGAATCCGCATTAGAAAACGATCTTAAGAAAAGCATATGTATTGAAATAAAATTTTCTGTATGAAGATCACTTGCAGTACATTTGTAATCAGGGCTTTGTTGTTGTTGCAGCTAATACTACACCTGAATCTTGCATATGGACCAAATTAACTAGCAGAGTTATGGAGTTGAATTTATTTGAAACTAGTAGATTTATCTATGCAACTGTGTGGCTATATTTCATTGTACAATTGTATTTGATATACAATTCTACTTTTATAATTGAATACAATTATATTTGTTATATAACAATAATAGGTAATTGATAACTATATGTACCCATGGTTCTGTGTCAATCTGAGCATTTGTTGGAGCAAGAGATTCTCATCTACTAGCAAAGTAATAATCATATTGCAGAAGCTATGCATGAGACACCATCAAATAATGCTTTCTATACAAGGATAAGCACATCCCCTACCTAAAGATAACACATTAATTACACCTTCTAGGCTGCATTTATGATAATCAAACACAAAGAACAAAAACAGCAAGCACCTATGAATTCCTAGAACAACACTCCTCACGTACCATCACAGACACGCCTATATATATATGTACACAACCAAAATTCGACAATGCATCGACTCTTATATTCACAATCTCAACACATGCAAATAAAGCCTATACCTTACACCTTACACCTCTCAATCACAAGAAAATGCAACAAATAAACATATGCACTACTCTCTGCTTCAAGTATGCCAAACATCAGTATTCACTTCAGTGTCTAAATGCATGCTCCTTATTAATCACATTGCACAAGAGGATAGTCTTCCGGATCACACATACACATTATCAGAAATTGAAACTGAGAGAAGAAGCAAACTGCTAATCAAATTCACTCTCATCTATTAGCATGAAAATTTCATCTTACTCATACCGTTCTTGTCTCATAGCAGCTCCATCACATAAAGACCTAACAGATAAGCATATAGGTTTGATACTGCATACCCCTGTACTCTCAATCAAAGTGGATATGAATCACAGCAAGAATCACTCTGTAACAGCCCAAAAGTTAAGAACAATAAAAATATAATATTTAAATTTGATTGTGAATATTTCTGGAATTTCTGAATATGGTTTTCTTTATTTGGATTTTCTTGGATTTTTGTGTTGCAAGAAAAATCAAACAAAAGGGAAATAAAGAATGAAAAAAAGGAAAAGGCAAAAATGTAAAAAGTAAAGATTTATAAAATTGCCATGAGAACCCTGATCATTCGATTAAATCATTTTAGCCAGCAATTGAAATTTTATGCATAAAGAAATGAAGAGATAAAATGAAAAGACAACTTTTAAATCAAAATAATGTATTGTCAGAATTTACATAAAATATTGGAATCACAAATGGAGCTGTAAAAATTAACATGGAAACCTCAAATCTATTTATACCTCCAGAAATAATATCATAAATTAATAATGTCATGTATGACTTTTCTAAATTTAAAAACATAAACTTTGAAAATAGGGAAATTGCAATATCAGAATTTTTATAAAATAATGGAACCATATTTTCGATGAAAAATTTTACAGAATCATTCTGAGATCAAATCCATTTGAAAAACAAAATTTCAAAAATAATAGACTTCAATTGGTCTCAAAGAAAAATCAAAATCCGAAACAAAATTTAGGAGCAGTCACTGTTGTAAGAATATTAATAATTTTTTGGTAACTCATTTTAACCTCAAAATTTTAGCAGACATCAAAATATATTCAAAGACCTTGGTCAAAAAGTTTGAATATTTTCTACTCCCATTTGGCAGCCCAATAAAATCCGGGATCATCTCTTTTGGCGCCTCACCTCACTGACCGGTGGACCCAGGCCCCATCTGCCAGACTCATCACCCCCGGCTGTTGTTCGATCGATCAGTGAAACGAGAAGTCTACCGAAGCACCGAAATCAGCTGCGCTTGATTCAGCGAACCAGCTCGCCGTTTGGTCATCTCACTGCGTCATCTTCATCTCATCCCAGCCACGATCATCGCCATGTTCATCCTTTTAACATAAGCTTTAAAAAAATTGTTGGATTTTTTAATGTACTTTTAACATTTGAAATCATAATGTAATATTGTTGCTAAATACATTTGTTAATGATATTAGTAGTAATGTTAACAAAAGATAACAGACACAGTATTTTTTTAAATGATATTTTATTATATTTGTTTTTTAGATATTAGAAACATAATTAGCGAAATACGTTTCTAACTGGAAAGCAGCTTCTACGTTTCTCGATTCCCCCACCAGCGTCTCCGCTCCGGGCCGTGCGCCTCTGCCTCGCGGCCACCACGCCTCCCCTCTGGCCATGGGCCTCCGCTCCCGGCCGTGCGTCTCCACCATCCGGCCGAGGAGCTGCGCCCCCCGGCCGAGCTTCTACGCCTCCGTTTGCGTCTGCTATTTCAGGTGAGCTTCTCCACTCCCTGGCCGAGCGTCTCCGGCCGTCGACAGCTCGTCCGTCCCCGTCCGAGCACCTTCGTTCCCCTCCTGAGTGTCTGCGCCTCCAGTCGCGTCTCCCAGCCTGACGAGCGCCTTAGCCCTCCGGCCGAGCGCCTCCACCCACTGGCTCTTCCCGTTGCTTCTCATCGCAATGAAGACTAATCAGCTTTGCAGGCAGAAGCTGATGTACCACTTGATGATGTCCTCAAGATGTACCCAAAAATCAACGTTGATCTGCATAAGCATTTCTCTTTTGCATTTTTTTCACATATAGAAAGACGCAATCGTGTGCTCTACTTTGCAATCAACTGATAATTTGATTTGTTCAAGCATTCTCAGTTAGCAGGGAAAGCAATTTAGATAGCAAAGACATTTTTAGTAACTCAGCTTAGGAGGAATTTATCAAATGTGAGATATTTTAATACTTTCATTGCATTTGGAAGGCTTAATATTGCTGTCTTCTTGATGGCATTTCTTAAATTTTACTTCCATTTTTTTTCAGATTCTTCAAACCAGGCTAATTGCTGTAATCATTTATCTGTTAGTACTTAAGTGATGAAGGCGATTCTTCTGAGGAAGCGGATGATAGCTACTCTTACACCGTGTTTTTGAAGAAGAATCATTTACAGTTGCTTTCTCTATGTATTTTGGTGCATGCTCTCGTGTGTAGCAGGCTTTAGAATGTTCTCTAATGTGGTACCAAAACTTTTTTAACTTTTCAGTGGCAAAGCAACGGCAATATCTCCTCTTTTGATGAACAGGTACATTTTAATCATTTGTGCTAGTGTTGTAGGTTTTTTGTCTATTCCGATATCAATTAATTTTTCAAACTTTACGTCTGAGGAAGGGATAACTCCCCAGTAACAAAATTTTAAAAAAATTCAATAGGAAAGTAGTAATTATTAATCGATGTGAGACCGAGTTCCCTGAGTGGTCATTGGGGCAGGAATGATGTGGCAGGAATGATGTTAGTATTAACTTTCCTATACGCTCTTGATTTACACATAGACCAACTAAGCTTTGCACATATACCAAGGATTTTTAGATTGTGGTATGAATAAAACAATTGTTAAGATTGGACCATACTTTTCCCTATTGAATTTTGTGATCCAACTTTTCAAAACTTTTTCCACAGCTTTGAAAAACATAAGTTAAAGTGTAGGAAAAATACTATTCTTTCAAAGAGTAGATCCAACATTTGATAGTTGGAAAGGACATAAATGTCATCTTTGTTTTTCCCCCTTTTTTTTTGGTTCTTTCCCTTTATTCAATCTTAGAAGAAAGGACAAGGGGTAACTGAAATCCATGGTTTGTTACTGAAATTGAACTTTCAGAACAGAAGTAAAGACTTGAGGATGCCCTGAATGCATCTAATTACTCGTGTGATATGATGTAATAAACAATTTTCAGCTTTTATATTTGTATTTTCTTCTTAACGAATGATAATTAAATCCATAAATTTGTTACTTCCCTTAACGTTCTCAATGTTCTTCTGGTAAGTGCAATAAGAGTGCTTCTTCCTCTTCACGGGCTGCCATCGTAGAAGGTGTTATTTTCTGAGGCTGGTAGCTAAAGCCAGCAGATGCCCTCAAAAGGACATACCTTGGAGAACGATGAGTAGAAGGTGAAAAACAAATGAATATATTTCGCCTCCATTTGAGTGGTTTACAAAACAAAGATCAACATATTGCATTATGATGACAGAGGCAGGACTGAGTTGACATTTTAAAATATGTAAATTGTTAGATATATCAGTCAAACTGTGGTTCAGCTTTGTACTGTTGTTTTGGGCAAATTACAGGAAGAATCGTTGTTGCGTTTGTTTGTTTGGCCCGACTGTGGCATCACACATTACCTAGGTCAGCATCAATGACTACCCTGGCAATAAAATGGAATTATAGTTTAAATTGTGATTCTGAGTAGTATTTGGCTACCTTTAGCAGTTTGAATTTTTTTTAAAATTTTAAAATTTGATGTTGATTGAAATCCTCAGATCATAATTCCAGTCAATATTTTCCTGTCATAGGCAACATGTATCAAGAATTTTTTGGTGTATTATTTTTGACTAATGTTCGAAAAAACCATCCTTGTGCCACATACTTTGTAGTTTGTAGTTGAAGTCACGGATTAAGTTTCTATCATGTTGATGTGGCTGAATGAAATTAAAATCAGTGGTTACATTCAGTATTTGTGCCGTAGTGGTGTTCAAGTAATATCTCTTTACCTCTAATGGATCATTTGATTAAGGAATAATTGAGTTACTCTTTCTGATTTTTGCACTGTAGGAGTTTTGATCCTCCAATATCCAGATGTCACCCTGCTTTTCTTAGATCTAAATTTCAGGAATGAAAATTAATTTCCACCAGATCGAAATGATCCCCTTGACCCCAGATGATCATGTTAGCAACTATTTTGCTAGAGCTTTAGGCTGTATTTTATGTTATGTCCCCATGAAATACTTAGGACTCCTCAAGTAGCATCTTATATCTTCAGAATTAGATGGTTTTATTCATTCTGAAGTACTATATTTTTTTTATATGTTTTCTACTTGTTTTGTTACAGTACTATTGACTAAATTTTATTTTATTTTTTTAATTTTTATGCTATACTTTTTTGTTCCTTGGGCATAGTATTGCTCTTCCTCTATATGAATTTTCTGGCACGTAATTTTTCTATGAAGTTGGCTTTTTTGACAATCACTTATTTTTGGCCATCTTCTTTTTAAGGCAGGAAGGATGTCATTTTGGATTTTTAGTATGCAGTAAACGAATACTGTTGTCTGCTTTTGCTCTTGTCACTTGTTGGACACACAGCTCAGAGCATCAGACATGTTTTTTCAGCTGTAATATTTCAATGCGGTTCCATAGGTATGAGCATTTAATTACTATGTGGTCTCTCCTTCCCTTTGGCACCAGCAGAATTTTTTGTAAGTCATCTCCTAGTACTATCGTCATTCTTTGGCTAGTCTATTATTTTTTATTCATATTTAAGAAAAAGTTGCAGCAATTCTTTTGGTCTTGTTAGTTACTTTAAACATTTGAAATCATAATGAAATATTGTTGTTAAATACATTTTTTTAATTGCAATTCGAGTTAATGTTAATAAAAGATAATAGACAAAGTAATGTTTTTGTAAATATAGTTTTAAGTATAAGTTTTTGTTAGGATAGTATTAACCTAATTTTGTAAATACGCTTTTTAGGGGAAAGTAGCTGCTAACTTTTTTGAATGCATCTCCTCCTTTCGTTGTTGTCTTATCTATTAGTTTTCTTCCCCCAATATCTCGCTCTCTCTCTCATTGTGTGTGCGCACACGCGTTTCTCTTTGTTTTTACATCCGTAGCAACAGCACAAGACGATCGCTACAGAAGTTTTTGTTAGGAAATTTAGAAGGTATCCGCCGTTGTTGCACTGTTGCGGTGGATTTTTGGCTTTAGCTGATGTTGATTTTTTTTGCAGATTAACTTGTAAGGTTCTTTTGTTCTCTTTCTTTTTAATTTTTTGTTTCCATTTTTATTAGTTGAAGATCTGTTGATTAAGTCTTCTTTTTGAATATATTTAAATTTAACTTCATTTTTTAAAATTTGGTGTTTGGGGTCGTTTATATTAAAATATTCGTTATTTTATTTATCTTGATTATTAGAGATAGCTGTCTTTTTGGCATATTCAAATATAGAGATCATCAGCCATATCTTAAATTACTCTAACTTTATTCATTAGCAATATAGTATGCCATTAGTATTTTGGTGATTTTATCTCTTTTGCATAGATGAAGGTTTAGACATTGATCAGCTTGAACAGGCCATGTGTACCTACCAGTACACACAGCTTGAAATTGAAATACAAAGTTAGAAGATTTCTTTGTACACAATATTCTTTGCCATATTTTCAGTTGGGCACTCTGAGTCGTCGATTAGCACTTTCAATCCATCCCTGTTTGTTACTCTGGATAACACCATATATAGTTGCCCATGGCAGAAGACCTACTTAGGCAAGTATATTCCAAATTTGTTGAGAGATTGTCCTTGGCTCTTATTTATTGTCATTGCAAAGCAGACTGACACAGGATATTGCCTTCTTTTCACCACGAACGGCCACTTGGATTCGCTTGGTGACATGATGATTCGAGGTATGTATACCTTGTCGCCTACATGTGTTCCTGTGATGATTTGTGCCTCGATGTACTTTATTCCAAGCTTAGTGATCGTCATTCTCGTACCGTTGCATAAACCTGCAGCTTGGTTGATGTTGCAAAGGAGCATCCCGGGAGGCCAACTTTGAGCTTTAATTGGAGGTTTGGGATACAAGTGCTCAATTCCGTTGTTCGTTGTTGCTTTGCACATAGTGTCACAGCTTAGATATGTAACCTCCTCACCTTCTATTTTGCTAATTATATACTCATTTATCTCATGTACCATTTCCTTCCTCGGGCAAAGTATTGCTCTTTCTTCTAGGAATTCTCGATCACGATAGTTTTGTAGGAAGTTTGGGTATGTGCTTTTGATGATTGTTTCTTTTGGGTCATCTCCTTTTTGTAGCAAAAGGTCATTTGGGATATTTATCCACTCGCCCCCTTCGTTTGATGCTGTTGTTCCATCACCAACATGTAGTATCCACTTGGCGAATTCAGCGACCCTACGCTTCTCTAGTGGATCATTGGACATACAGCTCAATCTCATATTTTTGGTGAGCCTGATTACTTCAAAGTGGTTCTAGAGGTAAGAGCGCTTGATTGAGGCATTTACTATTTGTTCCCTTCTTCCCTTTGGTACAATTGGGAGGATTTGTCTGAAGTCTCCTCCTACGACGACTATCATGCCTCCGAATGGTCTTTCATCGCTGTATTCATTTGTGAACCTTAGTATATCCCTTAGGCTTTTGTCGAGTGCCTCAAAGTAGTGTTTGTTTGTCATTGGAGCTTCGTCCCACAGTATTAGTGATGTCTTTTTCAGTAGCCCCGCCAAATGTGTTCCTTGTTTGATTTCACAGGTTGATTATTCAGTAATATTTATTGGAATGCGAAACCTTGAGTGTGCTGTTCTCCCGCCTTGGAGCAGAAGAGCTGCGATGCCACATGATGCCACTGCAAGTACTATTGTTCCCTCTGATTGTATCTTTGTTGTGATCACTTTCCATAGGTATGTTTTCCCAGTGCCGCCATAGCCTTGAACAAAAATTTGCTTTCCCAATCCTTTTTCAACTAATTCTATTACTGCATCAAATGCTTTTTTCTGTTCTTGATTGAGTTTTTCTAATACGGTTCGATGCTCATCTTTCAATATATCTTTGTCATAGTTTTTCTCTTCGTTTATCAGTTTATTCCCAACTTCCTCTAGCTCTGCAGCATTTGGTAGTTCTATTTCCGGATAATCCTTTAGTGACTTTCCCACTGGTCTCATTATTTTCTCTATTTTGATCAACACATACAACTTTTTTTGCAAAGTAGTCAGTTGCAGTGTTGGAAAGTTTAGGATAATTCTTCTCTTGTGTTCAATGTCCTCTGAGATTGCCTCCCAGGTTGAGTCCCATAGATTCTTTGTGCTTGTTACTTCACAATGGGTCATTATTGTTGTGAATAGTTGACGCAATTGTGTACCAGATGCCCAGTTGGACGTCTCGTTGATGCATTCTATCCACTCTTGAGATAGAATCTCTCTCCACTTGTGGGATGTGCATAGTAGATTCTTCCAATTGCATAACCTCGTTTCCGCCTTTCCCAGTTCTTTTTTTCGCTTTTCCATACCCATTTCGAAGGGAACTCGACGAATGTTAATTCTCTTGCTTCTTTGTTATATTTGTTTATTTTCATCCATTTAGTAAATTTAGTCTCTCAGTCCTTCCCTTCTTATTATCCTATCTAGTTTGGTCGAGTCAGGGAAAATAACCTGCTGCTCATTTTCTAGATGGAAGTTTAGCCTCTCAACCGGTGGATCTCTATAATGTACATCAAATTGGAATATCCGCCAACATGCTTCTATTGTTGATATGTATCTCATCTGTAGGTATTGTCGATCTCATCAATGTCGTTTGATGCATCTCTTTCCTTGATTAAAGCTATCACGTGGTCATCATCTTTGTGGATGTACTTGAACAGGTATTTGATTGACCTAGACCTGTTGCACCACTCCACGTTTATGTGAGCTTGATACTTGACCAGTAGATCATTGTTATACGACACGACAAATCTGTTGTCAAGCATGGCTCCTCCTTTTTTTATTTCCCTTCCATCATCTCGTCTCTTGTATATTGGAAAGCCGTCTTCGTCGATTGTTGTATTGTCATTGAATCTTTTTGGAAAATGTTTGGTGCACCTATGGTTCATCATGCATGGTGATTTTGGATTTGCCTCTCCACACGAGCCGTGCATCATGAAGTTATCAACAGCTAAATATCATTCTGGGTCATTGTCCTTGTCTGGGATCTCAGGACATATTATTTTGTCGATTTGCCATGGCTCTAGGCACTTGTCTTTGTCCTTAAGAAATAGTAGTATGTGGGCATGCGGGAGCCCCCTTTGTTGGAACTCTGTTGTGTAGATGACTGCATTTGCATTTTTTTTTATAATTGTTAGTTTTTTATTATTGTTAACATAAATTTAGAATGCATGTAAGTAATGATTGTTAGTAGATGACACTTGCTGTAGTTTCTCCAAAGTGTTTTTTCTCTTTTATGTCTCTTAGTAGCTCATTCAGTTTTATCATGTAGACTCGGTTTACAATATCAGGTTGATCAGCTGGTTTTTAGCCCCCTCCTACTTCATCTAGCATGTATTGTATCTCTGGCCACTTTGGGTTGCATGTGAATGTTATAAAGATGTCTGGATATCCAGCCCAACGACAAATTGCCATTGCGTCCTAGAAGTTTTGTGCCTTGTTTCTTCTGCTTCCTGTACAACTTGACGTTAGAATTATTCTCTTTCCAACCTGCTCTGTTCTAGTGTCACCTCGTTCAATTGCATCCTGCAATCCACTGTAAATTTCTGTTCTTAGTTTGCCTTGATTTTTCCTTATCCAATTTAGTCTGTTTTGCTCAATGCATGTCCAAACGTCGCACCAAAATTGTAATGATAGATGTCCAGACATCAGCAGAGCCATCGATTCCTCTGGGCGTTGTTGGAGGTAGTAAGCAAAGTATTCAAGTATAGTTACATACTAGGATATTTTGCGCAGCGTCGCGTACGTTGTCCTTTTCGTGAAAACAATTTCATTTTTTTTCATCGGTGTTTTTTTTTAATCATCAAGGAAACACGCGAAACGGTTGAAAAAATACAAATGAATCCACGATTGCGATAAATTAAAAGGTCCTTTTCGTGAAAAATTGCACGGCATAATACACCATATGCGTTGTTCTTCTTGCGGAAACAATTTCGTTTTTTCCGTCGGTGTTTTTTTTAAATCATCGAGGAAACACACGAAACGGTTAAAAGAATACAAACCAAGTACGGTATACATTAGACTTACAATCAAGTATTTTCACTTATGCGCACAAACACAAAAATCCAAAAGAAACTTGGTTATATATCAATTTTTTGGAGTCTTGACAAAAGAAACTATAGATGCAGCTTAGTTCTCCACATACATCCAACAACCTTTTTAGGAGACGGATCCTTTGGCCCCTTATCCCTCTGCCCACAAGTGAAATACAGCCAGTCTTGATCCGGAATGGTAAACGCCCAACCACTGTCCATTCCTGCAAAGCAGTAGAAGTTTTTACAATGCCAAATCAGGGAAGGTGATGGTTTATTCCATGCTTTCTTGCAAAATTTCCTGTTAGTTATTTCTGCCATCCCATCAAACCTACAAGGCTATAACCGGACGTTGTAATGCTTTAATGAGTATATTAGAGCAGGAAAATTCAGATGACATAGTGTTTAACAAGACTAAAGCCGTGATTCTGTTAATAAACAAAAAAAATACCGCGATGTTACTGAAAAAAAAACAGATCTCAGAACCATCTGTTGCTAATCTTACAAACAACATCAAAGCACCAAATGAAACGAAAAGGGCAACAAGCAAGGAGTGTCTGAAACTTAGTCTCATGTCTTAAAAGTCTTCCAAGGTTTATTTCCACCTTTGAAACTCTCTCATTATGCTGAACTAACCAAAAAATAAAGCAAGGGATGTTGCTTACCAACGCATCCAAATTGAATCGAAATACTTCACCAACCAACACCATTTTTTTTTTGTTATTGGTTGTTTTTATGTGGTTCCTCCAGCAATGATGATAGAATTGTTGACAATCACCCAAGCAAATTCTATGTGCAAATTTGGCTTTGGCATTGGCGCAAGTTCCTTCCACTTTGTGCCATCACCAAGCATGTAAACATTGGTGTACACTACCTGCATGAATGGAAAATAGGAGTCCATGAATAGGAATTTGAAGGTTCATGTTAGCAGTTAAACAAAGATCAACTTCTTAGACAAAAATTCTTATCAATATGGGCATCAGTTCTAAACACTTGTTTATTAGGTTGAAAGTAAACAGATTTCATATTGCTGCATCAACTGCTTGTGCTTATGGAAAAGACAGCATGCAACAAATTAAACATGGTTTCTCAGTTTTTACTGACCCATGTAGGTCTTAAACCGCAACAAACCAACACTTGAAATGGTGTACCAAACTCAAGAGTTTGCTCCAATTTAACAGTGCACCAAGCCACCAACAGACAAAAATAAAGGTTTTCATATGCTGATTTCTCAATGGTTACCAGACATTTGCTGTATTTTATTAGCTCAATAATGCATGTGCAGTGTGTTTCTGTATTTTTTGAATATTCAATTGATGCCACCATGCAGACGGTCAAGATGCATGCTGTGACTAAAATCCATGGAGCAGGTCTCAGAAAAGTTGCAATAGCCTGTCTGATAATTGAGTCTCAAACAAGCATACCTCACTTCTTCGAACACATTTAAATATGGGTGATCCCGGTTTAGCCATAAAATCCCCTTCTTGACCACCGATTGCAAGGAGCTTGTCATTAGCAACAACACAAGCCCTGATTTAAAAAAAAATGATACAGCTAGAAATATGTCATGTGTCAGTAAAAATTGATTCTCACAAATACTATCCAAAACAATCTCTGTATGCTACTTTCCAATTGCTATGATTTATAAAATCACTAACTTTAATTCAAATAGAGATTACCAGGTGATTGAATACGTACATTATTGGCATGGCCTTGTTGGATTACCAATCAGAAGAAAGCCATGATTTGTTCAAGCCCTTATCTGTATCAGAGCGGAACTCTGCGAGGGAGGCAGGGGAACGTGAAATTGAAGGCTTTACCTTCTTCGGCGGTGTCTTCGCAAGCAAGGACGCGACGCTGGTGGAGATGCCGAGCCTGGCCGCCCCTGCCGATCGCGAAGGCCAAGCGAAGCTGCGCTTGGAAATCACTGGTCTAGAGGACGGTCGGGCCGCGAGGGAGGAGCCCCGACGCGGAGGTGGAGGCCAGGAGCCCAAGCCGGCAGCGGAGCACGTAGGCTTTGGCGAGGAGGGATTGGGCGACGAGCTTGAGCCGCAGTGGTGCGGAGGGCAGCGGAGAGAGGAGGAGGAGAGCGCGCTCGAGGTGGACCCTGGCATCGGCGAGCCGTCGGGCATCGGCGAGCGTGAGGAGCGTGGCGGCGATTGAAGGCTGGAGCGCGGACTCCAGGCACGCCGACGCGGTGGAGAAGCCGCAGCGGCACTTGGCCTCCTCCGCCAGAGCGAGGAGCCCGTCCGCCGCGGACATGGACGGCCCGGCGGCGGCGGTCAGCATGGCGGTGAAGGGAGACCGGCATGGGGATTTGGGGAATTCGGGGAGGAGGGGCGGAGTGGATTTGGGGTTTCGGGACCGCTTTCAATGCGTCGCGAACGAGGAGAACGAGCCAATCGAGCCGAGCCGTGCGAAATAGAGCCGGAGCCGTGCGAGAAACGTGACGTGGAGCGATCCAGAGGCCGGGAACTCTTCAAAGTTTAGGAAAGGTACTAGAAATGGGTGCACGGCATGCCACGTCGCGTTAGTTGCTTTTATACGCGTGGAAAAAAATTATATAGTTAGCGCAGATCTAAATGGTAGACTGTTGCGTCAGTTATATGATTCTATCCCGTAGGAAACAACAGGAGGATAGCCGGTTATAATCACTCTGTATTATTTTTGTAGTCAGCTGACTTATAGTCGCTATAGTCAATATTACAGGAATAGCACTTCGCTAAAGAGCATAAAAAAATAGCTAATTGGTATCGACAAAAGACGATAAGGAAAACATGTTTGTATATATAAGACAAGGGAAAAGATAAAGCGGAAGCAAAAACTATGGTTTATTTCTATTTAAATATAGGGTAAAAATGCTTTATATGTCTTGAATGTTATACAAACGTATTACAGTTACGTAGGTCTACATGGTTATATCAAACAGGTGTGTGAATATACGTTTTGTGGAAGATTTGGTAAAAGAATAAATCACAGGTGAGGCAATCAGGCGGCAATAGCTATAAGAAATTATTGATTAGTGACGAACAATAACACATGAGCATCACATCCATATTTAACAAAGTAGCAGTCTCTACATAGAAAAACTCGTTGAAAAATTTAAAGACGACAGAAGGTGAAGGCAAAGATCAAACTAAGTATTGGATAACAAAAAAAAAACAAACGGAATTTATGATTCCAAGTGATTTTCTAGGCTATCGTGCCTACATCTCTTAACAACGAATACACACAATATTCCGTTGGGATCACACATTTGAGTGAGACTGTTTAATTGAGAAAAAGTTAGGCAGTTTCTCAAAAGAGAAAACAAAAGAAAACACAAAGCTGGATAAAACCCTTCATACAATTATTTGGTCAAAGATGTGGCCACAATTCTCCTAGTGCAGTGTAATCAGCAACAGCCGAACATTATTAAAACAAGGCATAATCCCATTAAACATATAAGCGAAAACAAGTACCTCTCCTCCTTTGCGCCGCTTGGCTGATGGTGAATATTCTGTCATATCAGCTGGAGTACGTCTCTTGGCTGCACGATCCTTTTTAGGTACCCTTCTGTCATTTTTGTATGGCCTTTGATCAAGTAGGTAATCATCTCGAAATTCATGTTTTTTCTTTTTCTTCTTTTTCTTCATTGCCTTTTGAAGCTCTTCCTCCCTCCTTGCTTCATACACCCTAGCTTCAATTAGCCTTTGTTCCTCTCTCTCTCTCTCTTTGCTCTTCAAAATCTCTCCACGATTCATTAATTTCCATTACTCCTTTGCTCCCCCTTTTACCCAGTATCAGGAGGATCATCTTCAGACTTCGTCTTATTAGATATTTTAATCTTATTGGCATTTCCAGTAGATTTCAGATCTGTAGTATCCATCATACGCTTATCAAAAACTAAAGAACCTGACAGTAGAGATATGTTCCTCTCTAAGGACTTCTCAGGTGCCCCACATTTGAATTTTACTGGTTTGATCTTTTCGATACTTTCTGGCTCTTCAATTTCAGGAACTTCAGATGAAACCTTGGCTACCAACCTCTTCTTTGGTGTCTTTATTTGAGCATGAGTCATTACATCAGAAGGATTAGATCTCACAGAAGTCGCATCCATTTCTGATGTTTCTTGATCTTCCTCATATTTGGGGCACAGTTTGTTGGTCTGCATGTGCCCAAGATATCAATAACAAAGTGACGTCAGGAAACACAATCCTATTTCAGAACATCATTTGCAAGAATCCATTCTACTATGCCTACCTGACCACAAGCTCCACATACAAGAGTATCACCCCGTGCGTGTCTCTTTTCCTTAAAATAAAAAGGCATGCCACGTAAGAATCATGATAGGAAGATAGGATCAGCATTATGTTAATGCTACTCCTTTTAAAAGAAGTTAAGAAGTTCAGCATATAAACATAGAATCCTCAATACCACTATTCACGTTTCTTTTTAAATTTAAGCAGAAACCTTCCCAGCTAAAGCTCTTACAGGTATGGTGTAACATCCCAATTTTTGGCTTTTCAATTATGAAATATTATTTAATTGCATTTTATGATTTTTGTGAATTTTCTGGGTTTAATTGAATTTCCTGAGATTTATTTTATTAAAGACTATTACTTTCAGTTAAAGAATAATTATAAAAAGAAAAGTTTAAAAATAAAGTTTCAACAAAAATATGTTATGTAGGTCCAGAATGTCTCAAAGTATTTTTGAGATTTTTCTTGGAATTTTTAGACTATGTTTAATGTCTTAAATAAATCAAATGAATATTTTCGGATTAATTAAAATAAAAATACCTGTGAGCAGTGTTGGGCCGGGGCCATTACTGTACACCGTGCGGCTCAGCTGGTTAAATACCGTTTCGGGAGAATTAATACCGGCCGTTGGATCTTCATCCAAGGGGCTTCATCAAGCGAAGTTTTACCGGGACCTTAACGCATGCATGAAGCGTAGACGTCCGATTCTCCACGCGTCGCCCGTCCGCTTTTCGTCTTCGCTCGACTTCGAGCCGGACTCGGGTGTCCAAGTCGTGTCCGTTGCGAACTCCCCGTGAGATCTTGCCAAACTCGGCCGCCTCGCGCTTTATAAGGGGAGCATCGGGAGCGGGAGACCGCAAGAAACTAAAGTCGCAAGACGCTCGAGAATTGTCACGTAGCCGCTCGAAAATATCCCATGCTGGCGCGAGTTGTCTGTCCGGGCGGGAAAAGGGCGTCGCGCTGGCGCCGAATTCGTCGGGCTTCGGAGTCCATCCGCGCGTAGCTGCATCGAGCGGGAAGGAAGGACAGTACGACGTGTTGGACTCGCCAGGTGCCGAAGCTATCGGGCGGGAGGAGTAATGCCGTGGCCGTTTTGAACTTCATCGCCGGCGCTAATTTTGGCACGGAGTCAGGAGTCCTTCCTTCGGGAGAAGACGTGGCCGATCCGAACACCGTAGCTGGCGTCGGGATTGTCACGAACTCTGAGTCTGATCGGGCAGGGAGAGAAGTACATGTGCTATATAAAACCCCGCGCAGGCATCGCCAGAGAATCAAGCAGCCAAGGGAAAAGCAGAGAGCGCGTGAATCGGTAGCGCTGTCACCCGAGGAATCGCGAGGAATAGCAGCGCGCAGGCGTCGTCGGAAGGATCGAGCGACAGAAGAATCGGGAGCGCCGTCGCCCGAGTTTTCGCGAGGAACAGCAGGCACCGTTAGAAGATTTAATGCGCCGTCGTTCCGCCGGAGCATCGCCAGGGAAGGAGATCGCCTTCGGGATCATCGTCTTCTTCGAGTCCGGCAAGTTTTCGCACGTAGTCCGATCATCACCGATCAGAAGCTTCGTCAGCCGTCGGATTCACGTTGGAGCGCTGAGGTCTTGCCGCGTCACTTCGAATCGGTAAGTCTCGTGGGTCATAACATCGAACGTTGGATTTAGATCGGCAGTTAATATTAGACCACGTAGTAGATTTACCCGTAACCGTTAGATTGAGTTCATCAGTCTAGATTTCGCCACGTTTTGACCGTACGTTCGGGCGGGAAAAATCGGAATTTCCTTTATAAAAATAATTCGCTAAAATTCATGAATTAGGGTATTTTCAGGATTTTCCAAACTTCAAAATGCTATAACTGTTGCATTTGAAATCCGATTTGGGTGATTCAAATTCCGAAACATTTGTAAAACTGAGATCTTTCCAATGGTGGTTTTTATTTGAATTTTCGAGTTCATTTGCTATTTGCTCTTGGTGTTTATTTGCTATTCTTCTCGATTCGCGTAGACGTTGAGTTGAGCAAGGTTTCGAAGGAGGAACTATCATCTCAAGATCAATCTTCGGAGCAATACCAGGAACTTAAGCAAGGCAAGTTGTGCTTTGATCATGTTGCACCCATAAATTAGATTGCATGCTATTTTGATTTAACTTATCACTTGTTATTTTATGTATATAAATGATTTTAACATAAGTTTGGGATTAGCTATCGTACCCTTTGAATTACACCCTACCTTGCTAGTTGTATGCCATGATCCACTTGTCACCCTAGGTTGGTTCACTATAGTTGGTTAATAATGAAATCAACATGGATGGTTAGATCGGATTAGAATGCTTAGCCATGCCACGTCATCACATGTACATGAAATGTTGATTATTAATCTTGACTAATGGAATATGGAACAATGATGATAACTTGTGGGCCATGTGTGGTCGCACAAAGAGATTGAGTTGTTGTGACAACGGAGTCACGCAACAATATTGATTTGTGAAGAACACGTGGTGCTTGGTAACCAACCGGAGGGTAATCACTTTAGATTGAAGCAAGTGGAAGGGGGTGTGCGTGGTGGGCTCGCAGGAGCCGAGGGTATGTGTATGTCTTGCTTTAATCAATCCTAAGGACTTAACCTTGCGAGCCTTTGACTGAGTCAAACTTGCGACCACACGTCTGTTATGGGGCACCTAGTGACTAATTTGCAAATGCTTAACTTAAGTGCTATCTTGGTGGTGTGAGTCCGGTGCACGGAGAGAACTCACATGGCGCAAGAGGGGGCCTGTTGTGGTGGTGTAGCCCTTGATGTTGAAACCTTAGCGGGTAGCACGGGTTAAGAGGATGCATTGTAAAGGCTTTGTTATAATCGTCACTTTGTGTGGTGCATGGTTATATCGTGTGGGTAAAGTGCATAACCTCTGCAGAGTGTACAATCTATTCGGATAGCCGTGCTCACGGTATTGAGCAATGCTCGGGAATTACAGTCAAGGGGTAGTTAATTAAAATTGACAACTGCTGGGATGGCGGGATGCCATGTGGATAATGGAATTTGATTTAGGTTGAGACTTGGGTTGATTTGTAAACAATGGAATTTATTTACTTGTTATTATTTGTTTTACTGTCTTTTCAATCTACATATTGCTTATGTTTGAAAATGCTGCTTTACTGCTTAAGAACCACTTAGCCATTCCTTTGGAATAAGCCTTGCATATAGCTATGATAGAATTGCATTCTGTGCACAACTTGTTGAGTACGTGTTGGTGTACTCACCCTTGCCTACAAAAATCATCAGTGCTGAAGGAGTACCATGAAGAGACGAATGTTTAGGGTGCGAGCCTTGTCAGTTGCCTGTGGTATACTGAGGGGTTATCTACGTCTTCATTCCGCTGCAGTTCAATTTGTTGTTCAGCCTTGTGAGGTATTGTTAAGTAAGTTGACCATAAGGTCATTCAACTGGTAATATTTAATATATTATGTCTTTTACCTTATTTACATTGTGTATGATTGTGATATTCACTAATGTTGAGCCTGTGTGCACTAGCGTGATCCTGGACTAGTGCAGTATACACAGAGGGTCCGGATTTGCATATTCGGGTCCCGACATATGGCAGCAAGCAAAAACCAGTGCACGGCAGCATTACCTTACTTGAATTGCCACAGGAGTACAAACATGAATTTTGGTACTTCACTATTCAGCTTAAATTAGCACTCACCAGACAGTTATTGTGCAGTCTGACAAAATAAACAGAACAGCAACTTATAAACTAACTTGTACACTTTTAGAAGCCACCGCTTACTTAGCTACTTAGCAAATTGCAGTAACCCAAATCAACTATTATTTATTGTACGAATCAGTACGGTACAAAAAAAGCCTAAGCTCTCAGGCACTGACCAAACTAATGAAGTTATGCCATATTTCAACATGGGTTGGTATCCATGCAAAGTTAGCTTACGGTGCAAAGTACTAAAGTCATGCAAAGTAACACTGTAAATTTTTAAAGAACATTTGAAAAAAAAGGTGCCTGACGTGAAAGTAAGAAACAGAAAATACAAGTTCACCAAAACATTTAACTTGAATATTTTTATCGTATTTCCTTCTGAACTTTTTTTTTATGTGTTTCTCCTGGCCTATAGAGAGTTAGATGCAAATTTTTGGTCAGGTTGTATAGTAAGGATAAACACCATTGCCCGTGTACACACACACACTTTAAAAAAAACTTTTCAATGACACAAGATAGTTACCCTTCAAACTGACAACATTGTGCCAAGGTCTCTAAACCATTTAGTATCATTACTTCATCAGTTCAACATAATCAAACACAACATAGGTGGAAGTTCAGCAAACCTTGTTGAGTCAGATTTATGTACAATATCAACAGTCAATATAGACAAAAAAAGCTAGTTCAGGAAGCAAACAATAACGTGTATACTATATATTCAAATACAACTTCTGGCAAAATCCCAAGTAGGAATTGCAAAGATGAAATTCAAAAGCCTCCAGCGGTAGACAAAATTACCACAGAAATCACAGTCATGCTCTGAACATACCTTAAAGCCATCCTTTCCAGAAACATTTTTCCTTTTAAGTAGAATGACATCACTTACATCAGACATCATCTTGGTTTTTAGTTTGGAGGGTAAACCTCCTTTAGCAAAAGAAATTTCAACCTGCATGCAGTCACATGAATCACCCAGGCAGCGGTGAATCCGACGATGAATTCGGAGACGAATGTGGCCATGTAGTGGATGAGATTGCCGAGCTTCTCGCTGATGGCGTCCTGCACGACGACGGTGTCGGCGTTGATGGCGTAGATGACGTCGGAGGTGCGGACGTTGGTGTCGAAGAAGGAGACGTCCTGCTTCAGTGCCGCCTCCAGGTAGCGGATCCGCATCCGCGTGGACTGCTGCTCGCCGGTCGAGATCTCTGCGGAATCCAATTAACGCCGTGAAAGCAATAGGCCGAAGTTGCTTCTGGAAACCGCCTGCATTATTATTCAACTGAAATAACGAAACATCTATGGTGGTAAAAAAGAATATAAGAATCTAATTAATTGGAGAAATCATCTACCGAACTAAAGATCAGCAATCTAGGACCGGCAGAGGTAGACTGAAATCAATAGTATGTGACTCCTTGCACTGCATAATATGAAATGGAAACCCTTAGCTTTTGTTTTGGCGCTGAAGCACTTGGTAAGGAAGGGATTGGAGCAAGACAGCTTCGTCTACACCAATTAGAAGCAAAAACAAGATCAAAAACTAATAGAAGTACAAGAATCCGAGGGGAGAAATACGGAGAAGAATCTGAACCAATCTTGGGGAAAAGGGAAAACAAACAAAGAAAACTTAAGCGATCATGCGGGCAGGATCAGGAGGCAGTAATCAGCAAAAGGAAAAATGGATCCGCGTGAACGAACAACCAAACTGCTGCAATGAAACCACTGGGGTGGATGAGGTGGCGCCTGTGAGCTCGAAGCCGTCCAAGCGGGCAGTGAGGGAGAGGGAGAGTCTCGGAAGATGGAGAGGAAGGGAGTGAGCTTGCCTCGCAGGGACGGGGGCGACGTGGAGCCTCGCGGAGACCGCACGAGAGTGCTGGAAGCTTCGTGGTGCCGCACGCGTCGAGCGAGGGGACATGGCGCGAGGGAAGGAGCGAGCCGAGCTCCTCACGCGCCAGCCGACGTGGCTATGCTCTCCTTCCGGGAATACTTCAGAGCCGAAATGGACCGAGGACGGAGAACGGCGCAGGCCAAACAAGCAGGCGGCGCAAGCGAGGAGCCGAAGGCGACGCCATCGAGCCGGTACTGCACAAGGGGGAGACGTGGCACGGCGCATAGCTCGTAAAACCTTCAATCTTTAGTATAGGTATAAGATAAGATTATTATATTATTCCCTGTTGTAGTTAATCCCTTCCTTTTTTTGTATGGTATTTGAATTCTGAATCCATCTTCGCCGTATGGGAACAACAATGGGTATTGTATGGACATGAATTTTGGATGTATTTCAAATTTGTTATTTCTGCCTAGCCTCTCTTTTTGGGCTATAAGGTGTTTTGGCTTGCATGTGCGCTTTCGATTGTTGTTATGGTTCCTGGATTCAACTATATAAGTTAGCATAAAAAACCTTTCGCACATACATGGAGACAGGGAATAAAATCAGATTTGTAGTATGAATCAGTGTTGAATCCGGAAAAACATGAAACAGTGTTGCATCCGGAAAGGTTAGATCCCAAATAACTCCAACTACCATGGTAAAATCTAAGGGCAACTCCAATGGTACTAGCTATAAGAAATGTCCATGTCATCTATAGATAGCATATAGACAACCTCTTCAATGAATTAGCTATAGTATTATCTATAAAATTAAATATTGGCCCACATGTAATAGATAATAAGTGTCTTGAAATCAGTTATAGCCTGACTATACATTAGTAACTGGTCTATATCTCTCCTCATTTTCTCTCTTCCACCTAAGCAAAATGTTAAGATGGCACCCTTATAGCTAACTGAAGTGGCACTATTGGAGATTCCCTACTAAAGTCTTACATACAACAATATCAAGGTTTTACGTTTTCCGGTCATATAGGATTACTAATTGTATTCAAATAGAATTACTAATTGTACTCAAACAGTTACTATATTATAATCTGTATGCACATACGGAAATTGAAAAGGGCAAGGGTCATCACAATTACCAGCATAGCCGATCTGAGCCAAAATAACTCAATTAGTATGGGCCCACTGGCCTGGCAGGTTTATTGATATTCTATCTCTCCATCTCTTGCATAGTTATCTTGTTCATCTGTATCTCCGTCTCCTCAGGAAAATAAAAAGTGAATGGCTCATCGCGTTTTCCAACACAGCTTGAGTCAGGTAACCTATCCTGAGTAGTATAGTCCAAAGGTCCCACTCCCACCGGTATCTTCAGCCATCTTAACTGTGTCCTCTGCTTTCATATCTCACGAAGCTTTTTTTGGTAAAGGTTTCGAGGTTGGTAGCAGTAAGGTTTAGTGAGGTGAGCACCGTTGGTGGCTGCTAGGCTCTTCAGCTACGGGTCGAACATCATGAAGGTGATACTATGCATCGATTATTACATACGTATATACACATGAAAATGCACCTTCTCAAATTTATTCTTATCTGCTAATTACGAGTGACTAAACTGAATGAACACATCTGGCAATAGTTATCTTTCATCTAAAGCTCTATTTGACAGCATAAGATAAGCTAGAGGTGCAAAAAAATTATTAAATGAAAGCACATATAGGAAATTAGATTTGGATGTCGTCGAATGAATTACTTGATTTTACTAATACAATGTAATAAACTAATCAATTTCTATTCATGTGTGAATGATGGGTCAATAGTAGGAACAAAGTGTCTTCGCAGCTACTGCTATGTCTAGCCCGAGATGCTCTCTGCTCTCATTGATTCTGCAGTGGTGGGGGGGAGTAGTAAAGCCGTGTTCTTGGGAATGCTCAAGTGCCTACAGGAAGAGTTCTCGGAGATGACGGTATGTGAGATATTGGATGGCAAGGCGTTGCTTGTGTCCAAATTTATTCTGATATGCGAAATATGAATATAAATGGAAGCGCATATAGGAAATTGGATTTGGATGTCATCACACGAAATATTTATGTTTGTAAATACACTATCAAATAATCAATTTGTAGATAATGCAAGACACATAATGAACTACTGAAATATAACATATTTAAAACTTTATTTTTCAATCATTCCACCAGATAATGAACTAATCTGCATACTTTGTGTTCATTTTTCTTGTTCTCTTAGGTCTTGCTTTGTATGCTTGATCCTCTAATTGATTGAATGGCTTCTGATGTTTTGCATCAACACCTTTCATCTTTTTGGTAATAACTTTTCTGCCCCATCTTTTCGCGTTTTTTATGTCTTCAGTATCAGCAGACTTTCTTTTGGTGTATTCAACTTTAGAGTCTTTGTCTTCAAGCCCTGTATTTGTGTGTTTTACATTAACACTTTTCTTCTTTCTGATGCTTTGCCTTCTTTTATTGTCACGGGGAGGTTTGCTTGATGAGGATATTTCGTCTTCATAAACTTTTTGATTAAAGATATTTCCATCGTTATCTTTCGGTTCTTCTTTCAGTTGCACTAGTGATTTAGATCTCTTTTTGCTAGATGAATCATTGCTTGCTTGTTCCTGCAAAATTTAAAAAGTATGAGAAATTTAGTCGCACATTTATAAAAAATAGGGAAGTATATATGGTTATATGTTTAAGAATCTTTTTACTTGTCCCTTTCTTTGATACGATTTCTGATTCATCGTCCATCGAATCTTGTAATTAAAACATAATAAAAAATTTAGTAATTTGTTTTGAGATTAAAAAAACAATATATGAATATTAATTTACAACAGATTAAATGCAATTTTACATTCTTATCTTTATCTTTCAAAAATTGCATCTCAAGATTATCATCAGGAACAAAAATTTTCTTTACTGCATAGATTGGAGTGCCATTAATAAAAATTTGATTGTTGATATTGAATCAAAAGATAAGTGTTTTTCCGCATAGTTGCTGTATAATCTTGGGAACATCTTCGGATATTCCATCCAATGAATCTAGCAAGCTTGAAGCAGATGTATTGAGTATTCTTTTCGCCTCACCATCAAATAAAGTGCAGCTTATAGTAGTTGTGGCATCACTTATTTTTAGTCAAATCTCATACCTAACAAAGCATAGTTGTTAATGAAAAGTAAATAGGATTAAAACAATATTTTTGAAAACTGTAGAATATACTTCCAGAGGTATTGTTTTTTCTGGATATTTATCGCATTTGTTGCAATGATATTTGTCGATTTTTTTAGTATTTTTTTTGGCAAACATTGCAAGACATGTACCACCAGTTAACACCTTCTTGTATCCGATCGATCGTAGCTTTTGTTGTAAATATGAAATCATATAGAATTACCAAAAAAGGATGTTAGAACTTAAAAAGAGTATACAATTATTCATATGAAAATTTTCATATTAATTTGTAGGTATTGTAGGGATATTTCAATCAAGAAATAATTTAAAATATGAATTGTCAATTCTATGAAGATAATGGTATTATATGTTAGAATAAGTCTTAATGCATTACCTGATTGTCTTGGTTGTCGTGACTCAATTCAGCAATGTCACGTAATGTTCTCCTGTTATAAAACATTTGTTCTTGTAGTGTTCCTTCAATACTTTTATTTATTTCCATTATTTTTGTTAAAGTTTCTTTGGTTGAGCACCTATTAATTTTAAATAATAAGTATATGACAATATGAATAAAAACAATATGTAGTTTGCTGTTCGAAAAGTAAGAAAATAATATGTTTAATACCTGTCAATGAGCTTCCAAGTCTCTGGTATATCAATATCTTTATATATTCTTGTTGTGCTGGTTGACCTTAGACGAAGACCTATTTAATCCACATATATCTATTAGAACAGTGCACTTGGAAAAGACCATAATAACTCGTAGTATTATTGGTCTTACCGTTGAATTCTTCTACTATTGTGGATGTAATAACGACAACTGTTTGATTGCCAATTACATCTTCACTTAAACAATGAGTCAACTGTTCCCATAATGTTACTCTGATCTTATCACCCCTGAAAATTCCGTTGTAGAAAACTTAAATGTTAATGTGATAGCATGAAGAAAGTGTTTAATGTGTAATTAAATGTAAAGCACATGCATATTCATACTCTGTTGTTAGAAGTTCTATCTCATGAATATCTGAAGATCGGGGATTGGCAGTGTTCTGTCTCGTCATCCTTGATTCAATTGGCTTAATCTGGGTGAGTAATCCAATAACATCTGGAAATTTGTAAGATTAATTAATTGATAGCCATTACTTAAAAAAAGGGAATGGAACTATAGACTTACCTGGTAATTGTTGTTGTTGTTGTTTTTTATCTAATCATTCTTGTAGTGCTTCTCTGGTGGCAAAATCAAAGTAGTATTCTAGAAATTTTTTTTGATAATCCTTTCACTTCTTTCACCTTTGTATTATTCATGAAAGTAATCTTAAGATAGTTGTCTATTGGACGGTATTTGGCAGATTCTTGAACCTTGAAATTGTTGAACACATAAACAGAGTTCTCATTGATCTTTGGTCTGAAAGTGTCTATCAGATTATTCCAAATAGTAGCATGAATTGTATCACCCTATAAAAAACACTTAAATATCAGTTGTTAAAAAAATATAACTACACGTGTGAAGATTAAAACCTGCTCATCAATTAATATCATATCAAGGCTCATAAGTTCGCCAGGTTACAAAATTGATTGAATCCCACTTTCTCATTACTTCCACTTTAATATATTCCATGTTTGTCTCCTTGTCGTCAACTCACTCAGCTTTTTATATACCATAGCACTGCTAGCCTGCTACCTTCAAAAAGTTAAAAGCAAATGCTAAATGCGTGGATAGGCGGATCCTCAGCTTTTCTAGCTTTTTCGTACCTCCTCTTTTTTTTTGCAAATCCCGTCTTATGCAAACATAGTTGAAAAAATAATTCATACCTCAATTGTGGAGGCGCTAACAAATGACACATACCATATGTCATGATTGTGTGCTACGGCAGGAGGTCAGGACCACAGTAGAACATTGACCATGGTAGGACGGTGTTGGCTGGGAGCAATCAAATTGGAGGCTCTTTCCCATGTTCCTAGACTTCAAGTCCTTGTGCTGAAGTCCAATAAATTCTTTGGACAGTTCAGGCCTGCTCTTGCCAAAAATGAAGACAATTGTGAATTACAAGGACTCTGAACACTTGATCTAGCTTCAAACAATTTCTCAGTGGTATTGCCCGAACGGTGGTTTAAGAAGCTAAAATCCATCATGTCGATGTGTCATGGCAGATGAAGATATGTATCGTATAACATATCAGTTAACTACCGCAATTACCTAGAAGGGTTTCACACCACGTCTATATCTATATAAATCTCTATTGTCGGGGATGTATGGCATATTGCCCGCCGCCCCACCATGTCACGCTTTTCACTGTAGATTCTACGGTACTGAGCTACGTAGGCTTATATATTTATTACATATCACACATCACAAACAACGCTTAACTCAGTTGGCAAACAGCTTTGCCCTGTGTACGTAATGTCTCCCATTCAAAATAAAATTTAAATAAAAATTAGTAGTTGGATTTATATATGAATTCCAACATAAAGAAGTGACATTATTAATAAAAAATAAAAAATAGGGATTTGATTTCAATAGGATTAAAAGAAAAGAATCCATGTCAAGTACAATAAAAAACTAAAATTCACTGTAAAACTAAAATAAAATTAGTAATTTGATTTCCATACGAACATCAAAATAAAAATGAAATTTGGAACAAAAATTAATTTAAAATTATTAATTAGATTTGTATACAAATACAAATCGAGAAAATGAAATTCAGAATAAAACAAACTAAAATTAGCAATTTGATTTCACAGAAACTCCAACATAAAATTCGTAAATTACTTAAATTCGGATAAAAATAAAAGAAAAAAAATACAAATTGGATTTGTTTACAATTCCAACCTAAAACTATATAAAAAAACTCTATGTCATCTGTGAACCAACAATATGCAAATATAATTTGGATTATAAATAAAAATGCCAATTTGTTTTAGATAAGAATTCCAATCAAGATAACTAAATCCATAATATAAAATATAATGAAATCACCAATTAAATTCCATATGAATTTCTTAATAAAATCTCAAAATAAATATAATTTGTCATTAAAATTAAAGAAAAACTAGCCATTGGATTTTTATACAAATTCAATAAAAAATAACTAAATTTTGGAATAAAAATAGAATAAAATTGGGAATTTGGTATTGATATGATATGTAAAGTAAAATCCTCAATAACTGATTCAGAGTAAAAAATAATTAAAAATTAGTTATTTGACTTCTATATGAATCCCAACAAAAATAAAAAATTCAGATTAAAAAGAAATAAAACTAGAAATTTGATTTCTATATGAATTCTTGAGTAAAATCCTAAATAACTAATTCAAAATAAAAATAAAATAAAAATCATCACTCGATCTATATAAAATTCTAAAAAATATTAAAAATTAGGCATAAAAATAACAGAAAGCATGCAATTTGATTTTTATACTAATTCTAAAATAAAATCCTTAAAATAACTAAAATCCAAACTATATTATATAAAATTAGTAATTTAATTTTTATATGAACTCTATAAAAATAACTAAAGTTTTGAAAATAATTGAAAGTTATAACGTGGATACCACGAGTATTCACGAAGAGACAATTACGCTCTCTCATCTTTCTCTCTCATATATATTCGTAAAAATCTTAGTAGCAAAACTTATAGATGGCTGACATCATAATATTGTACATGCCCTTAGAGCAAGTATTAT
Source organism: Guadua angustifolia (assembly GCA_036346375.1). NCBI lineage: Eukaryota > Viridiplantae > Streptophyta > Magnoliopsida > Poales > Poaceae > Guadua > Guadua angustifolia. The sequence continues at coordinate 86,184,945 of CM070500.1, read as the reverse complement.
AAGGTGATGTAGGCGGACTGCAAGAAGTGACACATCAGATCTGTGATGAGGTGGAAGAGAGAGAAATGGAGAGAGAAAGAAAGCGGACTGCTTATTTGTAGCCAGCTGAAAGTGGGCTGCTCACGGACTCCAAGACACTTTGTGAGAGGAAGAGGTGATCCAAGTATTAAATGTATAGTTTGTATCAAGAGTGAGCTATTATATGAGTAGACTTTTTGTTGGCTATATGTGACATGGTAACACTATAAAGCCCACTATAGGTTCTATTATTAACCTTGCTCTTACACCGAAGAGTGACATTCTAGGATTTTTGTTGCCTTAGGCATCACTGTACTTGCACCAAGCCGTAGGAACTAGGAAACTACTGCAACACCATCATGAGAATGTAAATATCCAAATCCTATGCCGTAGAGATCGGGACAAATCCCCGTATCAATCCGTCCTCAGCAGCACGGTGGAAAGGTCCTGCCACCCATTCTCCCGGCCGGGCCTTCATCAGCGCCTTAGGGTGTGTTTGGTTCGTTGTACGAGGGTGGATAGGATGGGATGATACAGGATGGATAGGATGGTCCTGGATGAGATGGTACAGGGAAGGTGTTTGATTGTCTGAATGGAATGATGCAAGATTTTGTTTGGTTGTTTGGATGGAATGGTACAGGATGATATGAGATGATGTTTGGTTGCTTAAATAGAATGGTACAGGATGGTACGAGATGATATTTGGTTGGAAGGATGAAGTTGGATTGAGGAATAAAGTTGGCTTGAGGGAAATCAGATGTATTTTGGTCACAGGCTGACACTCAACATGTTGATTACTCCGATACGCATGGAGAGGAAGATGAGTCCAGGGCACATGGTTTTGGCATTGAACTTTGCAACAGTATGCAAGTTTAGTCGAAAAAGTACAGCTTGATATATATAAACTCATTGCAGGAACCAATAAAATTGTATTCCAACCAAGTGTCAAACCAAAATGAGTAACTCCAGCTTGGATCCATTTAACAGAAAACACATCTATTGTTGTGAAACCACCCTACAGAACTATGACCTTACAGCATCACAAACACATAAACAACAAAGTTCAGCGATCATCTTCTCCTTGGTATTAATGCGCAACTGGACACTTCCAACCTGGTTCATTTGGCTTTCGTAGTACTTTTTCCTCTTCAAGCACTGCATTGCTGCTTGCTTGTTTCCTGATTTTGTGAAGTCCTTAGCCTGTTCCATCTCTTGAGAAATCTTCTTTTGCAAGACTGCCTCTTTTGCCACAAAGACATCACGAGCCTACAGAACCACATTATAATGTGAGTAATCAAGTCATTAGGTAAGAAATAGGATACAATGATCAGGTTAGCAACACTCCTGCATACTATACAATCCTTTAACTCAACTGAGCTCTTTCAGATTTATCATTAGCTCAGGACAAAAAACAGAGAAAGGGAAATTGTTGCTGCAAATAAATAAATATGAATTATATGGTTGAATAATGTTCAAATATATTCATAGGGAAAATCAATAACACAAATGGACCAAAACTTGAGATTGATGCAGGCAATTTGTATAAAGGAAAAGCAAACACAACCTAGAAAAATTCTTCTACGAAAGAGCAAAAGTTTCTAGTACCTACTATTACATTGCATCATAATATATGCTGAAACCTATCGATGCAGCATTGCATCGCTGGAGTATTCATGTTGACAACAGTGTCTTGCAGCAGAACTAACCATGGGGAAGATCCTATTACGACCCTGATTAGGTGATGCATAGCACCTGTACTAATTTCGGGACCAGAATCAAACTTTCCGGCTCAATTCACAGTCATTAGGCCTAAAATAAAGTTATCAGGATAAGGATGGATCAACGACGATCTATTCCTAAGAAATAGAAAGTCCTAGTTACATTAAGGGTGCGTTTGGTTCACTGTATCAAGGTGAACGGAATGGGATGATACAGGATAAATAGTGATACACGCGTTTGGTTGAGTGTACGGAACCATCTCATCCAGGACGAAATGGTACAGATTCTCGGAATATTCTACAAATATTCTGTATCAAACCGTTCGTCCGATTTCGCCGAACCATTCGGTCCCGGACGCGTTCTGAGTCCTCGGTCCTCGTCTCGCGTCCTCATCTCCAACTCCTCGCGTTCCTCATCTCGCCGTCTGAATCCACAGCTCCACACCTCCTCCCCTGCGCCCTTTCCCTCGTCTCTCTCTCTCCCCCTCTCTCGCCGTCTGAATCCACAGCTCCCGAGGCGACGCCGCAGCCGAGACGCCGCTGCTCGCGCGGGGCTGGGATCTGCCGCCGCCGATGGAGGCGATTGGCGTGCGATTGTGCCGCTACAACGGTGAGCAGCTTGCCTTGCCCCTAGCCCCCCTCTCCCTCCAGTCTCGCTTGCTGTGGTGTGGTTGCTTTTTTTTGAGGTTGTGAGAAAGTGGATTTGTGACATATATTTTGCTTAAGGATTGGTGATTGTGTTGGAGATCTTAGTGGATTCGCTGTATGAGGGAAATCTGAGCAGGCGCATGGCTGCTGTTGCTGATTGCTAATTCGGAGTGCTTATTCCTTAAGCAGAAGTATTTAGGATTAGATTCTGAGGATTCATGCCAGCTTCGAATTATGATTCTGTATCACTTAAGTGTCTGAGTGAGCTTCTACGGTGAGATCGATCTATCTCCACTCTGGCCATGTATATGCGCGCACACACCACTGGCTAGCTCGCCGTGCGACGTCCGCGGCAACATGATGACCTGCAGAGACCGAAACATGTAGCCAGTCAAAAGCGGTTGATATCGCACATCGGGCCGTTATCGTGAGTCATGCAACGTCCCAGCGACCCGGGCACGCGACGACCAATCCAAATGCGCTTGACTTCAATGTAGACTAGACTACGTACAGAGTATGCACGTATAGGAAATGGTACGGAGTTTTCAGATTGCTCCATCTGCTTCATATATAATAAAGCCATTCATATATTTTCTTTCTTTTTGCGTTCATATATTCATTTTCCATTCCCTAGAACATACATACTAAGTGCAATTTGATAATTGTTATCATAAAAAGTATGGCATGCATGCCATATTTGTCTAAGATTAGTTATGAAAAAAATTAGTTGCAATTCAAACATACCCTTAATCTCTTGCTCAAGGGCGAAAAAACAAGGAACATATAGACTACCCAGGGTTCCAAAAATCAATAAAAATCGGTCAAAATCACAATTTTCGACCGTATCGGACCGAATCGACGCAGATCGCCGGTCGGTTTCTTGACGCCGTGCCTAGCTACTAGTTTGTTCCCAACGACGAAGATGTCGGCATAGATGAAGAATAAGAGACGCCGGCCTTTGCTGGCCCTGTCTTTCCCTGCAGGCTACAGCTGTTGCCGCATACTCCACGTATATGAGAAAGTAGATGCATTTAGATATATTAGATAGGTTTTGCCTCAGTGTGTACGGATAATTTATGCCATGCAGCCTCCGGACTAGGGAAAATGCAGTGACAAGTGACAATAATAAGATGGTAGTTGATGATTGCCTGCGTTCCAACTTCTCCCCCGTACGGCAGAGTACAGTTGCTTTTACGGTTAGAGCAAGTATAATAAGGTGAGGTAAGCAGGCTGTAAGGATTACCACATTAGATTTATGGTGAGTTGGAGGAGAGAGGAGAGGAGCGGGCTGTAGATCTACAGCCGGCTGCAGCACGGACTCTAAAAAACTTGGTGAGAGGATGAGAGGATGAATGTAGGCCAAGTATTAATGGCTTTGTATATATGTATGGCTAACTATTACATGGGTGAGCTATTAGGTTGGCTGTATATGATATGGCAATAGAATAAAGCCTGTAGTTGGCTCTCTTATTAATCATGCCCTTAAGTGATGTTATACAAGTCTTAGCGGAGACTTATATAGACAAAGTATGTATGTACCGTTGCGTGCGGCCGAATCCGTTGACTGCATTAATTGTCTTGTACCCGGATGATCTCTGCCCTCTCGGGTACGGCTTGATCGACCTACATGCATGGTCGATGATAAACGGCCGGAGATGCAGTGCTCGATCGACTCGCTATCGCCGATCACTTGCTCCGGAGGGTAACGAATCTCGTACCACGAAACCGCGCGATTTTAACTGCAATTAAAAAGTCATTTTACTCGAAGGGCAGCGAAGTGCGAACTAGACAACAACAGCAGCATCGAGCGTGTATATATAAACACCCGAAGAAACGTACTCCAGCAGTGGCTACCGGCCTGGATCTCCTAGCTTGCACTAGATCGGTCACTCGCCCATTACGAAGGTCTAAGACACCAAACCGAGCGGCGAAAATGCCGTCCACTAGCCATTACAAAAAATATTGCATACGGTGATTAAATTTGTTACACGTGTATTAAAAAATGTTACGTCGACATGTCTGAGAAAAAGTCTCATGTCAGAGGTCTGATTCCTAGCAACTGTACCGTTGCGTGCGGCCGAATCGATCCGTTGACTGCATTGTCTTGTACCCGGAGTGTCGGCCCTATCGGGTACGGCTTGATCGACCTACATGGACTACTATACTGAGTCGTGACGCACAGTGCAGCGAAGTGCCAACTGGACTACAACAGCAGCATCGAGCGTGTATATATAAACACACGAAGAAACGTGTACTCCAGCAGTGGCTATCGGCCGGGATCTCCTAGCTTGCACATACTGACATACATAGACATAAACTACATCGGTCACTCGCCATTTCCAAGGACAAGACACCAAACCGAGCGGCCAAAATGCCGTCCACTATCCCTCGCCGTAAGCCATTACTACTGCTCATACTGATCTTGCTGCTACTAGTCCACCTCTCGCATTCCCTCCGCACGCACAGGAACCACACAGCCATGCCGGCGGCTCCATGCATGCCGGACCAGGCCTCCGCGCTCCTCCGTCTGAAGCGCTCCTTCACCATCACCGACGAGTCCACATGCACCCTCGGGTCGTGGCGGGCCGGCACGGACTGCTGCCTCTGGGATGGCGTCCGCTGCGGCGACGACGACGCCAGCGGCCGCGTGACTGCCCTTCACTTGGGTGAGTGCAGCTTGGAGAGCGCTGCTCTTGATCCTGCAATTTTCAGTCTCACGTCACTTAGGATTCTTAATCTGGCATGGAACGATTTCAACGGTTCCCACCTCCCGGGCTTTGGGTTTGAACGGCTCACCGAGCTCACCCATCTCAACCTCTCGAGCTCCAGTTTTGCAGGCCAGGTGCCATTCGGCATCCGTCGCCTAACAAATTTGGTGTCCCTTGATCTATCCACATATATTGGAGTTTTCGACATGCTTGGTGATGGTTATAGGATGTTCATACAGTCAAGCACACACCCACTGGCACAGCTAATAGAGTCACACTTTGAATCCTTAATAGCATATCTTAGCAATCTAAGGGAGCTTCATTTGGGCTTTGTGGACTTGTCCAGCAGTGGGCCGCAGTGGTGCGATGCTCTCTCTAGGTTCTGTCCTAAGCTTCGGGTTCTTAGCCTACCATTTAGCTTCATCCATGGTCCCATTTGCGAATCACTTAGTCGCCTAGCCTCACTCACTGTAATTGACCTACAGCATAATCGTCTCCCCGGTCCATTCCCAAACTTCTTAGTTGACCTCTCCAACTTGACTGTTCTCCAACTTGCATATAATAAACTCGAAGGGTGGGTCTCTCCGACGATCTTTCTACACAAGAAATTAGTGGCTATTTATCTTCAACATAATCTTAGAATTTTTGGTAATTTACCAAATTTCTCAGATGGTGCAAGTTTGGAGAAATTGTCTGTGGGTAAAACTGGATTCTCTGGTACAATACCACCTTCCAACGTCAATCTCAAATCATTAGATTTGCTAGACCTTGCTGCAACTGGTTTTTCCGGTAAGTTGCCCACATCAATTGGTAGGCTCAAATCCTTGAATGTACTAAAGATTTCCGGATTTGGATTTGTGGGGTCCATACCACCGTGGATTGCAAACCTTACCTCTTTGAAAGTTCTTCAATTCGATGATTGTGGCTTATCCGGATCAATACCTTCTTTCATTGGGGATTTGGCGAAATTAGAAAAAGTAGCATTATGTGGCTGCAGCTTTTCAGGGAAAATACCCACACATATCTCAAACTTAACCCACATGCGAATACTCTTGCTTTACTCAAACAAACTCAGCGGGACAGTGGAACTTACCCCTCTTTTCAAACTGCCACGGTTATTTGCTCTGGATCTCTCAAATAACGAACTAGTTGTCGAAGAGGGAGAATATAACTCTTCATTAGTGTCATCCTTTTCCAAATTAGGCACCATAGCTTTATCAGGTTGTAAAATATCCAAATTCCCTGATTTCTTGAGGCATCAAGATGAAATCGGTTGGTTAGACCTTTCAAATAACCAAATCCACGGAGCTATACCCCGATGGGCATGGGAGACTTGGAAGAATGATCTTTGGAAGTATGATTTTTCCCATTTGAATCTAGCAAACAATAGCTTTACTAGTGTCGGATATGGCCCTTTTCTTCCGTTGAATGTAGAAGTGCTTGATCTTAGCCAAAACATGTTTGAAGGGCCCATACCTATACCTCAAGGTTCTGCAACTGTACTCCATTACTCGAACAATCGGTTCTCATCCATTCCATTTAATTTCAGCACCCAGCTTAGTGATGTTACCTTTTTCATGGCCTCTGGAAACAACATCTCTGGAAAAATTCCACCGACTTTTTGTAGTGCAACAAGCTTGGAACTCCTTGATCTGTCTTACAATAACTTCATTGGTTCAATCCCTCCTTGTATAATGGAAGATATTACTACGCTGCAAGTACTAAATCTAAAAGCAAATAAACTTCATGGGGAGTTCAAAAATAATATCAAAGAAGGATGCTCATTTAAGGCATTAGATTTCAGTGGCAACTTGCACTACCTTGAAAAAGCTAATCAGTGGCGGTTCGAAACTGCCATCAGTGACGGTTTTCGAACCGCCACAGATTTAGTGCCACTGATAATCGAGGATTATCAGTGACGGTTCTAGAACCGCCACAGATAATTAGTTTTGTGACGGTTTTGGCTAGAACCGTCATCGATATTTCGATATCGATGACGGTTCTAGCCAAAACCAAGAATCGATATTCTCGATATCGATGGCGGTTTTAGCTAGAACAAATCACCGATAGTCCGATATAGAAAAATAAAAAGCGGCATTTGTGGCTAGTCTCAGCAATGCTAGCCATGCCCTCAGATAGAATATATATAAGAGAATTGATAGAAGTGTCATACAGAAGCGAATTGATAGAAGTGTCATACAATAAGTCGACAATACAATATGAACAAATGAAGAATTGAATGAAATAGTATAAGCTGACAATACAAGGTAGAATCTAACAATGTTGGCAACCAGGCAATTCCAGGAGCACGACAAAGTAACTTAGTGACTAATATTCAGAAATTTTAGGACTAACCATCTCATCTTGTCATTGCAACCACCTACTGAGACCTTTAAACATATACAATTAAGTGTTTGAGTTTCAATTCAAAACTGGTCTAATACCAGCAATTTCATAATGCATGAAATTACAATAGATAGTATGAATATTTTACAATGAGTGAGCAGCCGAGCGGTTTAGCTGTCTGAAACACGCATAGGAAACAAAAAGGACCATAGTAACTGCAGCAAACCTGGAATCCAGTAGAAGTACGATATATTGAATAGAATAATCCGGCAATGTGAGCATCATAAGCTGCAAAAAGCATAAATAATTTGTCAGTGTATATTTAGACTTAAAGTTGGTGGGAGTAATCCCCAAATGGATTGTTATATTAGAAAAAATATGCAATTATTTGCGAATTAGTGCTCACCATAAGCATTCAAGTAGTCTACTAACAAATCGACGAAGAGACTTGTTGAAACGGCTGCTTCAGGGGTATGTAGGAGCCTTTTGAATCCATTGCTGCCAAGTAGAGCCGTAGAGTTAATCAATTACAACGTGGTATGGAGGATTATGTATATAGATTTGAATAATTAAGTACATTGTTACAATATGTCATGTGGAATAAGACCAGGAAAATACAATTTAGAAAATGAAATTATTGAAAAGAAAAAAGCAAACTCAGATATAGAAGGAGTGACATTCTCAACAGAATATGATGTATTGTACAGGGCTCAATAGAATTAGTAGATCCTTCAAATTTTTAGACTCCCAGATTATTCTATAGAGACACGAAAAGTATTAGGTCAAACAAAGAAGAAAGGCATAATATTTAGCTTCATATGCTCATTTATGCAAAGTCTGCAGATCATATGGTGCCATAACTTATCAAGAAAATAACAAGTCTTAAGATATGAAGGTAAGGCCAACTACGGAAGATTTAAATGGCCAAAAAACCTTACATTTGAGGGAAAGATTATTTATGCCCAACGATGATGATTGCCAAGATCGCTAGCAATTTACTAATGTCACCATCTGCATACTTTGTACTTCTTCTAAAAGAACCAATATATGTATGTTAACTTTGACTACTACTTCGTAAAAGAACCAATCTATGTATATTTATGTGTTGAGATATGAAGAGACAATGATAGATATATAGGGCAAACAAAGCTGCCATCTGAACCATAAACCATCAAATAATTTTCTCAAAAAGTATGTGCAATACATAAACCATGTGCCTGACAATTACCTCATTAAAGATCCGCTCATTGATTCCTTCTTCTTTTAATAGGAGAAGGTATTTGAAGACCAATCCAACAATGTCCTCTATGTGTTCTGAAATCATTGCATGTGCACATAAGAGGCTTAATAACATCAAAATGTGCATGAAAATGAAATGGTCGTGTCAATTCTAAAAGAACAAAATCAAAATGGAAACTGACCATGACCAGCATTAGTGAGCCTCATGCTTACTGAGAAAAGGAGTATTGCGTACTGTAGCTGCCCTCCCCAGCCATCAAGTTCATGGCCACCCCTTGTAAATAAAAGAGAATAGATATTAATAATGTCAGAATTGAAGGATGATATTAATAAGGTCCAGGAAATATGAGAAGAATCATCATACCACGCCATCGACGTCTAGTATAGTGGTTGTAGAAACAATATGCCTTTTTTCACTTGGTTAGTTTATCAAAGTAACCAAGTAATTTTTTCACTTGGTTAGTTTATCAAACTATTACAAACACATGAAATAACTTCATATGAAAAAATAACCATGTAAGGCAAACACATGAAATATTTAGAAGTGGCACTCGCATGTGTGTACACGTGTTCCTCAAGAAGACAAACATACATGCTACAGTAGCAGAACCACTGACAAGAGAAGTGGCATTGAGGAAAGAAGGGGCTCCCATTTCAAAGGTACAAAGAGTTATTTACACTTTGTAATGAAATAGAATTGAAGTAAGAAAAGCCTAAACTAGTTTTCGAAACTAGAAGCCTATGGGTCTTCGGAGCTTGGAGACACGCGATGTGAGAGATGAGTATGGAGGAGTGGATCGTTGTTGTCTTGGTCATAAAACTCGCCTTTTTGTTGAGTATTTCCTTCATGATGAAGTAGGCGAGCTGGCCCTGAACGGCTTGGATTTGAAGCAAGCGATCCTCAGAGTGAAATTTTGAGGAGTACTGTAGGTATGAAAAGCAAATTAAGAGAGCATATAGAAATCGAGTGGCGCGATTCGATGTGTCATGTCAAGATGACCGACCTCCACGCCATTGTCTTTTATTGTGCAACTTAAGATTTCCGCATGTCTTGGCACACGAAGTACCCACATAGATTTGTTCCTTGCTTCGCTTGTGATCGCGAAAATCGAATGAACTAAGATGTCGTCGAAGGAGCTATTTACTATGAAATACGATATAAGAATATTCCTTGCGTATGCATCGGAAATTTAGTACGGATTGTAAGGGTTTTCTGGTATGGGCGGTGTCTCGTGCTCTTCTGACAATATCTTTTGAACGCCTCATTGATTAAACGTGTCATCACTTCATAGTCTGCTTTAGGTGTATCCAGTGGATCCATGATCAGTATCTTGCTCTTGTCTGGATGAATTACTACGAGAATCCAGTGGAATCTGGATGCCATAGCCATTAGTCGTTACGTCAGAGTAAATAACGAAACCAACGAGTAATTTAACTCGCTAGTGAGGAACTTACTTAAAATTGTATGGTACAAGTATAAACTCCTTGTCTTGTAGTTTAAGCAAAGCTTTATAGACGTACTCCTCGACCTCCTTTGGTACTCTCTGGATTTCGGTTTGGCAAACCGTTCCCGGGTCGAGGAATCCCACTGGCCCCTTGGTTCTTCGTAGTTCTTGAATCTCATATCTATATAACGAAATAGTTAGACATGACATCTATCGGTATTACGTGAATGTAGACCAAGATTGATATATTAGACACTTACAGTGTCCAGCATCTCAAAAAACATATGTCGAGGGCGTCATGATAGAACAAGTTGTGCATGTTATCGAATTCTATTAAGAAGTAGCCATAGCCCTCGTGGTGAAAATGTTCCTCACGGAACACTGCAGTGATCACCTTCGGGAGTACGTCTTGGTTGGATCGCTCCATGTACCATGCATGTAGTCGCCGCATCATGGGTGTTAGACTGTTTAACTTCGAATCGGTGACTAAGGGCTTCCCAACCTCGAATGTCAATCTTGGTTGATTTTCTTGTTCATCAGACTTCGCCTTGCCCTTACTTTTTTCACGGACGACATCATACTCGGTCCTGGCTTCCCCTGATCTAGCTGATACGGCCTGTCTAATGTGCCATTTTTTGGGATCAGGGGTTGTAGGTTTGTCCTTTGAAGTACCAGGTGTTACAGGTTTCTGCGTTGGAGTACTAACAGGGGCCATATTTATGGGGCCCTCAATGGATTTCTTTTCTACGTCATCTTGCTTCTTCACCATTTCACTCTCAGGTGCTGGTGACTGATGCGCGGATTGCACTGCAAGAGAGGCTGGCAGTGCATGATCCAAGACGATGTCAGGAGAGGGTGCCACTGCATGGTCCAAGATGATGTCACGCTTGCGCCCATCGATGAATGAGTGGACGGCACCTCCCGAGTTGTTATCTCGTCATTGGCGGGTTTTTCTAGCCCGATATCGAGAAAGCGGCAACTACCGTGTCCACCGACCTTTGCATAACTCGGCGCTATCGGGGCATTGTGCAGACACCCCTTGTTGGCACGGATAAGCTACCCTAGAGCGACACAGAGAAAGATGTTCATCACGCACGTTGAGCCGACAGGTGTGGGGTCATGTATGTCGCCCACACAGGATAATGGTTTAGGTCCGCTTGTCTTTGGCGTGGACCCATAGAATCGCCGCGACGACTGTAGGGCCGAGAGAGCGTTTTCGGCCGTGTCCGCTCAAGGCTTCTTGTACTTGTCGTTGAACTTGTTCGTGAATGGTGGGTTGTAATTCTCGCAGAACCCTTTCCTTCATACTTTCCATTTCCTGCGTAGCCTGCTCTTCTTTAGCTCTTTTCCGACTCCTATAAGAGTCTTCGTGCTCAGGGAATCCCATCTTCCATGGAACCTTGACCCCGACGCCTCGTGTTCGACCAGGGTGCTCTTTGTTTCGAGGGCCGATAGCTCGTCTTTCTCCTGTTTGGGTGGAAGGATCCTTGGGTGGATGGGCGATAACCGATGAACTCTTTGCGCCATCGCTTCGTCTTCGCCGCTCTTGAATGATAAACTCCGAAGAGACAAGAGATCGCCTCGATAGCACGTAGTGCTTCACTCGTCCGTAGTCCGACCAAGGGACTTGTGCCATCTGTTGGATCACTTGTAATTCCCGCTGTCCCATTGAGCAATTTTACCGTGTACCCACTCGTGCCAAGTCCGTGGGGTGAGTATTCCTTCTTGCGATGCTAATGTGGTCCTCACTAGACTTCCTTGTCGCTTCAGATTGCTTCATCGCCACAAACTCATCCCAAGATGGTCAGTAATCTTGGGTAGTCTCCGACGGTGACCGCTTTTGCTTCACATAATTTACGCTCAGCCTCGCCTTGAAGTTTCTCCACGCCGCATCCATGGTCATCAATGCATCGCGACGCGACGAGTTCTTCGACTCCTTCGGGAATGCGAAGGTTCCTTTGAGCTCATCCACGATCCTCTTTGGTGGCTTAGGGCACTTTATGCCAATCCAAATAGGTGATTGGCACTTTCTCCCTACGATGTACCCGCATGTTGACTGTATTTTGTCATTGTCTTTTTGATTGCAACAGGGACCCAAGATCTGAGACCTCCGTGATGGTGTACGGCCTTCAGCTTCTTATTCTTCCCTCGTCCTCGGCGTGTTGCAACAGAAGTGGAGGCCTCGGGAACATGGTCGAGGCCTCGGGAACAGTGGTCGAGGCCCGGGGCAATGGATCGAGGCCTCAAGAACTTCAAGTGGTTGGGTGGAGGGTAAGGTACTGCCGGGCTCTCCGCCATTATAGGCTCAGTTTCGGGCTCCATTAGAACTACTCAATAGAAAGGGAGATATTTCAGAGAGGGAAAGAAAATATGTACTAACTGATAGAATAACTAAGTGTATCATATTGAATTAGCACACTGAGGAAAATATGTACTAACTGAGGAGTAAGATAGAAGATGTACTAACTGAGGACTATATTAGATCCTTAAAGTGCCTGTCCATGGCTCATTTCGAGTCCATGTACTAACAATGGCATGATCAGGAAGAAATTTATGAGTTTTGCTTACCTTTGTTGGGAATTTTTTTAAATAAGATAGAAGATGTACTAACTGAGGACTATATTAGATCCTTAAAGTGCTTAGAGTTATTTGGTTTTACAAGACTAAGTGAATTGTTCCTGCGAATGATATCAACTATCTCCACTATACACAACTACTAGCATATATATACATATATAGACACAAGATCAAGCACATACATAAGAATATATATATATAGACACAAGATCAATACCAACATGATATTAAAGAACTCATCCACACAAACAGAGATATCAACAATGGCATGATCATTAACAAATCAAGTAGCATCTAGCTCAAGTTGTTTTACTTTTAAAGTGTTTTCAGATGTCGGGTTGCCTTATATCTCAAAGAGAATTAATTTAATGTGCTCTCAGATTTGGGTATGGATGAAGATAAGGATCTTCAGCACAATCACAAATGGGCTAACACTTTATTCAATGAAATAGGCCTTGAACTCTTACCACCTTAAAATGCACAAGAAAGAATTCTCATTGCCTAGATATTTACTAGTTATTCACTACGACATAGGGCAATTTCATAATTCCTAAAGCATGTAGTGTCGAATATTATCTTTCCCAAAAGCCATAATTTCGCTCTACATTGTCAAAGCTATCTCTATAACACTATTATTTTTATTTATTTATTTTACTATGGAAACAGTCCATATAATTCGCTTGCTTTAGGAGAATTTGTTGAGAATTCTACTATGGACCCATTGCCATGTAGAGGTGAAATTACTTGTACTTTTTAACTATGGAAACAAATCCATAGTACCCATTTACTATATGTGTCATAGTAGTTGATGCTTGGGATCTCTTATTCTACCGCTACTACGATCTTGATGTACTTATCATAGTTTTTGGTACACGTAGCAAAAGGATAGCAGCAGCGATAAGCAATTCTTTGAAGCATTTAAGTCTATAGTTCAAGGCCTAAACCACATAAATAAAGGTTCGAACATTCTAGTACCCGTGTTCATCACAGAGCATCACCCACGATGACCGAAGGCAACAAGTAAGACAAGTAAGGCAACAAGTAATAGCAGCAGTAGTATAATGCATCCACAATGTTAAGGGCATCCACAATGTACTTCCCAACAAAAATAGAAATTCTTATCAATCGTTTGTATTTCATTCCTTGAAACCTCGTATTTGTTTACTAATGTATTGATTATTCCAATGAACAGCATGAAAAACATTACATAACTCACTGCTAGCAGCATGATACTTTGAAAGACACAAATGTAAAGCTTAGTTCATTCATTGTAAGTGAAGCCATTCATTCATTCACAAGATCTAAGAATGTAAAGCTCAGCAGAAGTGCCATCTAAGACACAGATGTAAAGCTTATAGCAGAAGTGCCATCGAAAATTAAGAGCTTCATGTGAATTTAAAGTTTGTACTATTGCAAAATGACTGAAGGACTTACTCATATTAAAAGACTAAAGCATGATCTAAGAATAGGGTTACATATTCTAATATCTCAGTACACAAGATCGAAAATACAAGAACAAGCATACACCTACACTCTTCAGCAGATAACAAAGACATACATAAACTCGGTGCATCTGTTAAGCACAATAGCAAAGGATGGCAAGACATGAAAGCTGTAAGCTAAATATCTCTAGCTCATTCTGTTTAAACACATTTGAACATGTGTACCCTAATACTTGCTATCATCACTCACACTTATCCACAAATTCATACTAGCATCACCATGAGCCGAAAATTTCACAAATCTACACATATCAATCACAGCACAGCACATATTACCAAATTCCAATCTGATAATCAAGCACACGGATAACAATCACAGACAAAGACACATATCAATCACAAAGACAACACGGCTTGGAGTTCATGTTACCTCGCGGTGCAGGACGAATAGCGGCACGGCTTGGAGTGGCGGCGGCACGGCTTGGAGTCCTCCCCACGGACGACGATAACGGCAACACAGTGCGGAGTGGCGGCGGCACGGCCTGGAGTCCTCCCCCACGACGACTTGCGGGCGGCACGGTGCGGAGTGGCGCCCGCACGGTGCGGAGTGGCGCCCGCACGGTGCGGGAGTCCTCCCCCACGACGACGTTGCGGGCGGCACGGTGCGGGAGCTGCGGTGGCGCGGCGTGGGTGTAATACTTCAAAGCTTTATCTCATTTCTTTTGTGTGTGGCTACCATTCATTACCTTGGCTAGATATTTTTCCCCTCCATGTCATGTGTGTGGCTGTTATTTCTTCATGGTGGATGTTTTCAAGACCGCCGATCCCCATTCTTTCTCCACCCTTGACTCCCAGCCGAGCGCCCCAACCCCCTGCCGACTCCCCTCTCTGGTTGCCTATTCCCTGGGCCGGCGCCTCCAGCTCTAGTCCCAACCAGCGTCGCCCTGGCTTCCTCCTGGCGTTGCCCTGGCCTCCCTAGTGTCGCCCCTTCGCCCCCAGCGCCGTGCCTCCTCCAGCACCTGAGCAGTAGGACAGCAGCTGGGTAGTAGCAGCGATAGCAGCAGCAGGGGCAGCACCAGCAGCCGGCCGCCGCCTCCCTATCCTCCTCCTGGCGTTGCCCTGGCTTCCTCCGGTCACCTCTCCCCTGGCGTTTGCTTCCCCCTGGCGCTGGCACTCCCTGGCCGACTCCTTCCTACGCCTCCTCTCCAACAAAGAAGAATCGGAGGCAAGAAGAATCGCAACAAGCAAAGACCAAAGACTAAAGAAGATCAATGCCCTCCCCAACTCGGCTCCTCCACCTCCCTTTCCTGCAGGAGTAAAAGTTGTGAGGTAAAAACCCTAGTTTTTGGGGATTAAACTAGTTTGCATGAAGGGTGTTTGATGAAATGCCTAGCTAGATTTTCATGAGATGAAATGGTTGTGCATGCCCTGTGTGTGATGAATTGGCTGTGAGGGGTGGTACAGGGGTGTTACAATATTGGTTCATGGTTCATTGTTTGCTGTTGAAGAAGATTTCAAATTGTCTGACTTGTTTGAGATGTGATAAATAGACAAGATGACACCAGCTTGGTTTGTTGAGAGTGACCATGGTAATCTCCAATAGGCAAAGTCACAAAGTATCTAGCCTTAGAGGATATTGAGGGAACTATGGTCCTTGGGTCCTTTCTCCGTGGGATTAATCAGTATTGAATGTACTATTGCTGCTTGTGCAGAAAATACCATGCTAGAGAAATCACCTATTATGCCTAGATTCATCATAACCTCTCGAATCTGCTGTCCTACTTACCCACCGCTCCAATTTTGTTCGTTCATACAGCTCAGAGCACTTCCAACCTGAAATGGATTGCTACTCATTTGCTCATGTAGCACATGTTTGGGATTATTAGGATGGAGGATTGAGTGCTTGGATTCCCATAATGATACCTTCTGCTAGTACTTTAGCAAAACTGAAATGGTACCATTTTCAAGTAATGTGCTCCCATAATCATGCTTGATTTTGAAATGGTAATTGTTATTCAAAAAGGATAAGGCTTAGTTTACAAGAAATACTAATTTATGCATAAATTTAAGTGGAATGAGTATTGTTTATTTGCAGAGAAGGTTCTGTCGGGAGTGGCCGCAACCGCATGGCACTCCATTCACCGTCGGTAAAGGCAAGTACATCGAATTGTGTGCATAAATGAGTTGTTCGTTGTTATTTATCTATTCATGGCTAATTTCTATTGATTGTGGAAAGTTTGATTTATATTGGTGAACGTCCCTTCGAGGACATGAATAGCTATTGGATTCGAGTGGTTGCTAGTAAGCCTTAATCCCGGTGAGTTTTCTGTACCTTTGTTGACATTGCAGTGAGTAGAGAGTATGGGGTACGTGGCTACTCGTACTTAATTGTGCCTCATTTGGGAAATAGAATTGAGTGTGTGCGAATAGATTAGTTGGTTATGAATGTGAGAAATTGGGCTATGTTTATGTCTGTGTGTGTTTATGGTTATGAATGTGAGAAATTGGGCTATGTTTATGTCTGTGTGTGTTTATGGTTATGAATGTGAGAAATTGGGCTATGTTCATGTCTGTGTGTGTTTATGGTTATGAATGTGAGAAATTGGGCTATGTTTATGTCTGTGTGTGTTTATGGTTATGAATGTGAGAATTTTGGCTATGTGTATGTATGTGGTTATGGTATGTTAGTGTTGGCATTGAATGAAAAGTTGCATCTCATTCATGAAAATTGCATTTGTGCATACATAATGGAAGAGGCGACCCATGCTGATGCGGGCCTCTGTGTTCACACGTAGTGAACACGAAAGTCTCGCCTCGTAGTCCCATTCATCGAGGTGAATAGGAGCGAGACAGTAGTAGGCACCTTCCATCTACGGGATGGAAGGGACGTGAGGGTGCACACCGACGGGTGGGCACTTTCGGTATCTTGCATGCGTGCATGGCAATGAGCATTCATGTGCATCGATCGTTAATAATGAGTGTTGTGGTAAATGGTGTGTCATATGGATGGTGATTAGGGTAATTGAAGGTTGAGTCATGGATTCAACCCATAAAGGGGAGATTGAATTGAATTGATGAATTAGCGCATGTCTTTTCCTTGCTTTGCTGATTATGTTGTATGAATATCGTGGATTGAAATTTGAGTCTTGAACTCGATTAAAGTCGATGAAAATGGTTTGAGTTGCAGCAAGGGTAGTTGAGTCGGGAGGCGTTGTGATTTAGAATAAGTAATGCTTCTTTGGCGTGAATGGGTTTATTATCAAGTTGATGACTTGATTATGTAATTTTGATATAGTCAAGTTATTGCTTTAAATGGGTATGAATACTTATTGTCCGGACATTGTTTTATTTGCACTACTTGCTCTTATGGTTAAGTTCTTGATTTACTTGCGATAAATTGGGTTTATTATTCTCGTGTACTTTCTTCGAGTTTGAACTCACGCTTGTTATTTAATGTTTGTAGGTGTTTTGAAGCGGCATGCATGGATGGGGGTAGTAGCACATTCACGCTTGCATCATCACCATGCGATCATATCAATTGTAGTTCTGTTTTACTAGCTCGCGCAAAATTCTTGTAAAATGTTGTTTGCGGTTATGTTTAATAAGTTCCTGTCCTGTAATAATTTATGTGGTGGAGTTATTAATTTTTATTGGTTGTGTGTTTGGTTAACTAAGGACCTGCTAGAATGATATCATATAATTGCATTTCTTTGTCTGCTGAGTGGATGTCCTACTTTCTAGAGAGGTCATGCCGAAATTTTGTAAAATTTCGGTGGCTTAGTTTCTAAGCCGTTCTTAATAGCTTAGAGTGTTGGTAGCATTAAGTGGCGCATTTGAGCTCGAGGTGGTGTTGATGGGAGCTAGGGCATGCGTAGGTGGCCGTCTTGGTGGCTGCTTGCAAGGCAGTCTTGAGGAGGGCGCAGGATGGCGCGTCATGAGCCAAGCGGCTCGGGCGGCGGGAGTGGAGGGCACTTGGAGTGGCGGCGGGAGCTAGGGCACAGGAGTGGAGGGCACTTGGAGTGGGCGGGAGCTAGGGCACGAGGAGCGGAAGCGAAATTTGCGAAGTGCGTATAAGGCGGGTGAGCTATATGTAGAGGAGTATCTGTGGCGGTTAAGAACAATAATCACACAGATAACGATATCTGTGGCGGTTAAGAACAATAATCGTCACAGATAATCGATATCTGTGGCGTTATTGTTCTTAACCGCCACAGATATCGTTATCTGTGATTTGTTATTGTTCTTAACCGCCACGTATACTCCTCCCACGCCATAGATCTGAGATGACAATCAGATAAACTCTGTGAAGCATGCATAACTCTAAAAGCTGCAGAAATCATAATAAACCATGTTGCATATGACAATACATGATTTTTTTCTTCCATACATTAATACATATGAAGCATGTATAACATAAGTCCTAGAAGCATTTAAGCTGTTTATATCCTGGAGCACATAAAAATTTAGTAAATAGAATTATTCAAGCTACTACATTTCTCAAGAGCTATAGAAACCTGAATTCAATTGAACAAGACTCCACCATCGCTTAGTCGAGACTTCAAGTTTCAAGTTTTCTCATCGAATCATGCATATTTATTTCCTATTAATTAAGCGAAATGTACATTTCTTACATCACATTTCCATTACTCCATATAAATGGCGACATGTTGCCATTACTCCTAGCTAATTATTTTCTTTCACAATTTGGCCTTCGTTGTGATCATCGCGATGATAGGTAACTTCTTGAGTGGTTTCTTCCTCGGGCCTGATGCTGTCGCCTGCGAAAGGAGGCAACTCATCAAACTGGTTGTACTCTTCCTCATCCACGACATTCTCAACTCCAACGATCCTTCTTTTCCTTGCAGAACTACGTGGCGCTTCTTATCTGCCGGGTCGATTATGTAGAATACTTGTGCTACTTGATTCGAAAGTACGAATGGTTAAATCTCAGATCCGACATGTTCGATGTCCACAGTAGTAAAGCCGTACTTGTCCACCTTGACACCATTCGGGAGTCGTACCCAATGACATCGAAACACCGGGATCTTGAAAATGCAGTAGTCCAGCTCCCAAATCTCCTCTATGAACCCGTAGTAGATGCTCTTCAGATCTTTCTCGTGTTGTCGTGAGGCATCTATACGGACACCACTGCTTTTGGTAAGTGCTCTTGCTATCCCGAGCTCTCGTGTAAAATGTATATCCATTGATGTCATATCCTTGCCATGTCGTGATTGTACCGAAGGCCCTTTTGCCAACCACCTCAATGTAACACTCGTTTCTTCACCGCACATGTGCTCCTCGAACCAATGACCGAACAAACGATTGTGCTCTTTTGTTATCCAAATCTCGACTTTCCTCGGTTTCCCTCCTTAGCTTACCCTTGTGTATGTCCATATACTGGGCACACCTCAAGTGATGTTGTAATCTTGTGAAATGGGCTTGTTCGAACAAAATATTATCGTAAGAATTTGTAGATTTCTTTCCTATTACACCTTTCCCACCTAGCCTACCCTCATGGCGAGATATCGCACTCCTACCGGTTCGACCTCCTCCATGTAATCGATACGTAACTCAATAACCTCCTCGGTTGCATAACCTTCTACAATTGAGCCTTCCTACGAGATCGATTACGTACATATTTCTTCGTAACACCCATATACCTTTCAAATGGGTACATCCGATGCGAGAATACGGGTCAAGAAATATTTATCTCATTGACAAGGTGAACAATGAGATGAACCATGATATCAAAAATGATGGGGAAAATACATCTCCGGTGGCACGAGTCTTTACCACATCACTGAAGTTCATAAAGTCCAACGGATCGATGACCTTCGTGAAATCGTGTTGAAGAAGGAACACAACCTCGTGATTGCCTCTCGGACCTTGTCGAGCAAAACACCTCTAATTGCAACAGGAGCATTTGTGTCATCATCACATGACAATCATGAGACTTCATGCCGCTTAACTTCAAATCTTTCATCGATACAGTTTCTTGATGTTTGCGAGTAACCGGACGGAACTTTCACACCATGCGAGCACTTGCGAGTTCATTTTCTCTTTCTTACTCAAAGTGTAGCAAGTCGGGGAAGGTAAAGCCGGCCTTTCAAGTGTCTTGAGGATGTAGCTCACTCGATTTTCATGTCTTCCAGATCCCTTCGTGCCTTCATCCATCCTTTGTTTTGCTAGGAATATTCAAGAAAAGACCAACCACGCTGTCAAATACATTCTTCTCTACATGCATGACGTCGATGCCAGTGTCGAACTTCCAAGTCCTTCCAAAGAGGGTAAGTCCCAAAAGATGGATCTCTTCTTCCACGTGGTCTTCTCGAAGACGGACCATGACGTATTACCAAGACTCCCTTTCCAAGTACAACATTAAGATCCCTAACCATATCATACACCTCTTCCCCACGAAGACGCCTTGGAGCTAAACCGTCCTCCTTTGTCCCGTCGAATTGTTTCTTCATATTGCGGTACGGATGATTCCTGCGAAGGAACCTCCAGTGACGCATGTACCTTATTTTCCTCGAGTTGTTGAGCCACACACTAGCGGTTTCATCCATGCCTTCGGGGCATGCTTTCGCTCCTTTTATAGTACGGTAGGACGGGTTACCAAGCGCAGAAAATCATTGATGGTGCGAACAACAATGCGCCGAGAGTGAAGTACTCTCGCTTGTACTCGTCCCATACCGTACACCTTCGCTCCATAATATCACAAGATCTTCCACCAATGGTTGTAGGTATACATCAATATCGTTGCCAGTTGTCTCGGCCCTTGGATAAGCAAGGACATCATAATGTACTTTCGCTTCATACACAACCAGGTGGAAGGTTGTATATACACGAGTCACGGGCCAAGTGCTATGAATCTTGCTCATGTTACCGAAAGGATTCATTCCATCCGTACTCAAGCCAAACCTTACATTCCTCGTTCATTTCGAAGTTCTCCTCAAGAGTCTATCGATGGTTCTCCTTTGGCGTAATCAGGGTGTCTCGCTTTTCCATCCCTCTTACGGTCTTCCGAAAGTGCCATCGCATCAATTTGGCGTGCTTTTTGTTTCCAAATAAACGCTTCAAACGAGGTATTACCGCAAATACCACACCACTTTTGCGGAGCTCCTTTCTTCACCTCGATAGCTTCATTGCCATCGCCTTACGCTTGTATCGTGGACGCTTTGCACACGGACATACATGAATGTCGTGCATAGTCTTTGCGATAGAGTATCTGATCGCTTGGACAAGCATGTATTCTTTCTACTTCCAATCCCAAGGGACATACAACCTTCTTAGCTAGATACGTGGTTTTAGGCAACACGCTTCCTTCAGCAAGATGTCCGCTAAGAGATGTAACAACGCCGTGAAACTCTTGTCGGACCAACCATTGGCTGCCTTCAATTTCGAGAGCGAGAGCACCGTGTGCAACTTTGTGTATTCCTCCTTACAACCCGGAACAAAGGTTTCTCCGAATCCTCCATCAAACCCGTGAATTGATTAAACTCTCTCGACTAGTGTAGTTCTCTTACGCATCGCGCAACATTTGAGCAGTTAATGTTATCATCGACGACCAACCTATCCTCATCGGATCCATAAGCGATGTCACCGCCACATTGCGGCTCCGCTGCCGCCGACGTTATCACGCTTAAGTATGATCTCCTCTTCACCGTGCCTTGTCCAACTTGTATAGCCGGTACAAAACCCTCGGATCAAGTGCAAATGGATATGGTTTTGTTCGAAAACATCTTCTCATTCTTGCAATCAATGCATGGACGATGTATGTACTCCGCCTTCTTTTGCAAGTCGTTCTCCTCTACGCCCTTAGAAAACAGATACACCGTCGATATATTCTTGGCTGCAACGGTTCGCATCGTACATCCATCTCCGGTCCATCTACAGTTCATTAATTTAAGCAATTTATTAATATCCAAAAGCTTAATTAAATTAATTGTTATTCAATATTCAACAATATGCACTAACGGGACAACATTAATACTAAGTAAATGTTGCAAACTTAATTAATTAATTTTAATATATACTCATACGTAACCAAAAATTATATATATATCCTCCGGAAGATCAACATAATAAATTCCTCACCTCAAAATTTCATGATCACCCGACTACCATATTAACTAAAATTTATTTTTCATTCACATCCAACAATCTTAATTACATAAATTGGGTTTATATGCTTCATAAAAATTCACTAACAATACCCACTAATGAAGCAAGATGTATATACACGCGCTAACGAAAAAAATTAATGGTAACTAAGAAAAAATATTAACTACGTAATTTTTATACATATCCTTCGGAAGAGCAATATAATAAATTTCCTCATCTCAAAATGCAAGGCAATTAACATCATGATCACCCATCTATCATATTAACTATAATTTATTTTTCATTAATATCCAATAATCGTAAATACATAAATTTTTATACATATCCTTCGAAGAGCAACGTAATTTTTATACATATCCTTCGGAATATTAACTATAATTTTTATACTTCATGATCACCCATCTATCATATTAACTATAATTTATTTATCATTAATATCCAATAATCGTAAATACATATATTTGACATATGCTTCACAAAAAATTCATCATCTAAATAAGGTAGAGAACTTAATCTAATACAAAGAAGGTAATAAATTCATCATCTACAAATTGCTAGCTAAATAAAAAACAAACTAAATGTAGACCTTGCACCTAAACCTTAATTAAGCTAGGAATAAACCTTTTAATGGCAATTTTACACTAGAAATGAAGAGAGGAGACATATTTTACACACCTTGGAACAATTCTAGGAAGTGGAAGCACAAGATCTTGGCCAAACAAAATCTGAAATCAAAAAGCTGAGTTTTGTTCTCGGGAGGAAGATGACCAGCGACAGGGGCAACAGGGGATATTTATAGAAAGCATTATTAGTGGCGGTTCTAAAACCAACCCGCCACAGAAAATGTATTATCTGTGACGGTTCCATCTACCATCCGCCACAAATAGTCCCAGCCGTTATCCGTGGCGGTTTTTATTTCAAACCGTCACAGATTAAGTATTATCTGTGGCGGTTTTTTTATGCAACCGCCACAAATGATCCTCCCGCCAATTTCCATATAGAACCGCCACTGATACATGTATTTGTGACGGTTCCAAAAGAACCGCCACAAATAGGGCGTCACCTATGTGCTGTTTTGTAGTAGTGTTGATTGGAGGACAGCTGCCAAGATCTCTTGTTGCTTGCAGAAACTTGGAGGTTCTTGATATTGGAAACAATCAAATCAGTGACTCTTTTCCATGTTGGATGAGTAAACTTCATAGACTTCAAGTCCTTGTCCTAAAATCCA
The DNA here is from genome assembly GCA_036346375.1 of Guadua angustifolia. Lineage (NCBI taxonomy): Eukaryota > Viridiplantae > Streptophyta > Magnoliopsida > Poales > Poaceae > Guadua > Guadua angustifolia. The sequence goes on along the minus strand of CM070500.1, from coordinate 86,161,452 downwards.
ACAAGTTCTTTGGACAGGTAGCACAATCGCTTGCAAACGAGAAAGGTACTTGTGAATTTCCAAGTATAAGAATTGTTGATCTAGCCTCAAACAACTTCTCTGGCCCACTGCCCCAAGATCAGTGGTTTAAGAAGTTGAAGTCAATGATGGTTAGAGATTCAAATACAACGTTGGTCATGGATCTTAAAGTACCGCAAGAAGCAGAAAACCCGTATAAATTTACAGCCGCGGTCACATATAAAGGGCAGGCCATCACATTTTCCAAAATATTAAGGACCCTTATATTCATTGATGTCTCAAACAATGGATTCCATGGGAGCATCCCTGAAGCTATTGGGGAACTTGCCTTGCTACACACACTCAACATGTCACATAACTCCTTCACGGGCCCGATTCCATCACAACTCAGTAAGTTGAACCACCTGGAGGCTTTGGACCTGTCCTCAAATGAGTTTTCAGGAATGATACCACAGGGGATAGCATCTCTTGACTCCCTCTCGATGTTGAACTTGTCGTACAACAGCCTGGAGGGAAAAATACCGGAATCACCTCATTTCTTGACATTCTCCAATAGCTCATTTCTGGGGAACGATGGTTTGTGCGGGCCGCCATTGTCGAAAGGATGTAGCAACATAACAACGCTGAAGGTGGTGCCACATCCTTCCAAGAACTCTACGGACATTATTCTATTCCTCTTTGCTAGACTGGGATTTGGTGTTGGGTTTGCAGTTGTAATTGTAGTGACATGGGGAATCCGCATTAGAAAACGATCTTAAGAAGAGCATATGTATTGAAATAAAATTTTCTTTATGAAGATCACTTGCAGTACGTTTGTAATCAGGGCTATGTTGTTGTTGCAGCTAATACTACACCTGAATCTTGCATATGGACCAAATTAACTAGCAGAGTTATGGAGTTGAATTTATTTGAAACTAGTAGATTTATCTATGCAACTGCGTGGCTAGATTTCATTGTACAATTGTATTTGATATACAATTCTACTTTTATAATTGAATACAATTGTATTTGTTATTGTTTGCACCAAAATTTGGCAAGAACGGTTTAATCGGCAATCCGAGATTTGCAAAATTTGGATAGCGCACGGTTTGGAAACATTTGGAAGTCGATGAGATTGTTTAGGAAACCCAAGTCGACACGGATTCTGTAGACACGGATTGTGTAGACACCGTATTGTATTTCTATTTTCTGTAGACACCGTATTGTACTTATTTTAGGAAACCCAAGCGATATTCAGCTCGGATTCGGTCGGATATCTCTCTTTCCATATCCCAAACTATATTTTTTGTCAGATTCGGAATCAGATTCAGATAGTACCGGATACGAATACGGCACAGATAATATCGGTCGTGGATTTGAATTGAATACAGAGCAGAATCGATACGGTATCGAATAATTTTTATCAGATAACACGTGAAAACAGATACCGCATAAAGCACATAAATAGTACTGATTAACCAACCGTATGAGTTCAACATGTGCAACAAGATTATCGTAGTATTAGAAGTCATTTTATAGGGCAATCCAATAAAGTTGCAAAAGTACACTAAATTTGAACGATACACATATGACAAGTTTCAAAACATAGAATACTACTTAAATAATATTACGATAAGTCGATAACATGACCATGAGGTCCATAACTCCATGTTTTCGTGAAAAAGACAATACAACAAGTCAACAATATTTGGATTACATCATACAGACAAAAGACTCAACAATGATATAATCTTATATATGAGTTTGAAGACTGAAGTGGCTATGTCAAGCTGGCAACATCTCTAAATTCAGACAATAACAAAATTAAAAAAATGATAAAGGTTTCCCAATGCTCACAACAGATCTAGGTAGGTAAGGAATATGATAAGTGATTATAGCATTTAATCATAACATCTCTGAATGGAGCACATGAATAAATAATAAAAGTACTAATCAACAAGGTGTGCACACCACAAAATATAGCGGTAACAAAATGAAATTTTGTAGTGACCCACACGCCTGTCCTATCCTTATCATTAGGATTTACTGAGTACATTGCTTACTTCAAATAAAACAAAACGTTAACCAATAATGTTGTAAATCTGCCTGACTATTACACAAGCTATCAGCCTGTGATTGACACGAATGGTTTTCCACCTTTTTGATGACAAGAAAAGGGGTGTCATCGATTTTCTGTGCCATACCTCCACTTCCTAAAAGTTTGAATTGCACATGTTCTCTTTTCATGTCTTGTTGAACTTGACTGAAATCATCCAACAGGTAAAGCAGATGTTGATTGCTCTTCTAGGTGAATCAGGTAATACCGCCTGTGATCCTATCCTTCATTTTTCAACTAAAACTTCTATTGTAATCCTCCTGTAAATGTAAAGCAGATGTTGATTGCTCTTCTAGGTGAATCAGAAATGAGATTATTTGATGAAATTATTGAGACAATCCTGGACAAGGTTTTGGATGTTTCATAAAGAAATGAGATACTTCTTGTGGCTTACAGGCTTATAACAGATACAATGACTTATGTGGTTAATGATGACAGACATTTTCAAATGTTGAAACAAATCAGGATGGGAAAATAGATAGAACAGAGTGGGAGAATTTTGTCTCTAGGAATCCTTCGTTGTTTAAGATAATGACTCTTCCATACCTCAAGTGAGTATGATAGAAAATAGAAATTCAGAAGCATTTTGCCGCAACTATATTTATTTTTCCATGCCCAATGGGATTAATTATGTATCATTCGAAAAATTAGTTGAAGCCTGTGCTTAGAAAATTTAAAGTAATTGAAACAATGATCTTTGGTAATGTAAGCATGAGTGAAATTAAAGCGGTAAATGAGGGCAAGCTATGCACAATTCATTGACTTCTAAGTGTGTGTGGGGCTAACTAGTGCTATATATGATTGAGACAACCATATGTCTTGGACTAACTATTTTTATTAGTTGTGAATGAGATAGGTTAAGTCCAAATGGTTGAGATAAGAAAATGGGACAATGATGCATCAAGTGAAGATGGGCGTCAAGAGGAGATCCCGAAGAAAAGAAGAGAAGAAATTCATCACGAGACGATGGACAAAGAAGAGAAGAAGGGTGACGAACCTGGGGAGATGCAAAAAGATCAAAGGTCTTAAAAGCCCCAAAGAGAATCGCGTGCGGCGGCAAAGGTATAACTAGATAGGCTAAGGACTTCCTAGTCTTTGAGTCTAGTTTTTATCTGAAAGGATCGGGTCACCTAGAGGGGGGGTGAATAGGTGAATTAAAAATTGCAGTGGAATAAAATAATCTCGAGGGGGTCAGCCCGGACTCTTCGAGCTTTTACTCCGGATACTCCGATATATCCGGATTATCCGAGGTCAAGTATGCGGAATGTCCGGGTTGTGCTCCTCGAGTTGCGATTTCAAATCTCTACCTTTTTGAAACGTACTACCTATTCCAAAAGATATTAGTCTGTACCAGATACCTGAAACAAGTAGAGATCTGGGAGAAAACTTAGTAGAAAAGTAGATCGGGCAAATTCAAGATTCAAAATTCAAATACTTTAGCAAGAATAAGAAATAAACATGTAGACGATGATTTTTCACCCGAAGTTCGGATCCTTGAGGGGTTCCTACGTCTCCGTTGAGGCGGCTCGGTCACACTTGAGCCTGGGTCTCTTTCAACCCTCTTCCTCCCGGTGTTGCACAAATGCACTCGCCGGTCTTTGCTCCTTGATTCCTTCCCTTGCGGAGGCGGAATCAGCCTTCATAAACTTCCCACGGCCAACCACACAAAGCACCAGTGGCTCGTAGGTGACCTCCTAGCCGTTTAGGAGTCCTCAACCTCTAAGAGTAACAAATGCTCACGAAGAATGAAGTTAGAGATGAACTCAAGTGCTCAAAGATCAAATCTTTCTCAACACACACCTCTTCCAACTCTTCTCAACCCTTCTCACTAAGGGGATCACTTAGTGTCGGTGTTTCGTGAAACCGACGAGTAAATTTGTAAGTAGTAGGGGGTCACGCGTCCCCTCTCCTCGAATGGTTGGACTAAGAAGATCCCGGATGTATACTGGTTCGGGCGGAATGTCCCTACTTCCAGTCGGCGGCGGCAGTTTGTATTACTCTGTGCCCCGAAGGTCACCGGAGATTACAGACGGAGGTTGAGGACAGGCCCTCAGCCCTCGTTCGGAGAAGGGGAGGTCGGGAAGGCTTGGTGTGTTTTTAAACTAGGGAATGAGCGTATGTGCGAGTATGTGTTTGTGCGCAGCCGCCCCCTTCCTGAGGGCCCTGCCTCCCTTTATATAGGCGGAGGGGGCAGGTTACACGGGATTTTGGAAAGCAGGAGAGATACGCTGTGCTCAGGCGCTCCGGTCTTTGGTCTTTGACGATTGACGATTTTCTGTTCGCCCCATACCGGGTTGGTAGTCCCAATGGGCGGCGCTTCTTTGGGAAGGTGCGCACCTGCCCTAGGTGCGCCTATCAGATGTTGACGGTATGAGGGGACGGGTGCTTTTGCTGAGGCCGTCCTCCGGTTGCCACGGGAAGGAACCTCCCGTCCGTCATGATGGTTGTGTCCGTAAGACAGGCGACCAGCGCGGCGTGGACCGTCGATGTGGCAGAGGTTGCGGAGCTAGAGCTTACTGGGGGCCCTAGCCGTGACCCGGGTCGGAGCCTACGGAGGTGTCGGTCCTGGGTCTAGAGCGCCCTTGCAGGGGCGGTTGGCGTGGACCCTGGTCGCCGTCGGAGCCGGCGGCGACGTCATATCTGGGTCTTGGTTGTGGTCCTGGGGGCGCACGACCCGAGGCCAGGTTGGAGGAACCGAGGGCAGGAACCCCTTGCGGTAGGTGGAGCTTTTTCTGGCATTCCGCATCATTGTTCATCCGGGCTTTCAACCTGGATTTTTCCTTTGCTGTGGGGTACCCTGGGTATAAGCATCCGTCAAGAGTCCCCGGTCATCTGAAATGCAGCGCTTACAGGGTGGACCCTTCATTTCGGGCGGCAAGGCTTCTTCAACAATGGCGTCCATCTGGCTGCGGGTCTTCTTGGAGGTATCCATCTTGTGCGGCCGGGCCCAATCGATTCTGGTCGGTCAGTTTTGGCTGGGTGCGCACGAGCGCACCCGGTGGGTGTAGCCCCCGAGCCCCCGAGTAGTTCAGAGAACTGGTCGGGGGTTCGGATCGGTCGGCAAAGAATCCAACCAAGCAAGGTGAGCGTACTTGGTCGAACTTGTGCGTTCGGTAGGGTCTTGTGAAAGACCCGGTGGGTTTTCGAGCCCCGAGCGGATCGAAGAACCGGTCGGGGGGTTACTCGGGCCAGATGAGTCCGACCGACCTGGTCGGAGGGCTCTAGTTCGATGTTACACCGGTCGGTGTTGATGCTTGGACGCCTCGCGTAGGGTTCAAGTCCTTGAATGTTCGCTTTTCGTCATAGCTAGACACGGCTGTGGTCGGCAAGGAGGTCCGGATGCCTTTGCGAGAGGTTCCAGTTCTTGAGCGCTTGTTTAACGTCATAGCTAGATGCGGCCGTGGTCGGCAGGGAGGTCCGGATGCCTTCGCGAGAGGTTCCGGTTCCCGAGCGCTTGTTTAACGTCGTAGCTAGACGAGTTAGTTGAGCTGTTTTAGCGCCGCAGCTAGGCCAGTTAGTTGGGCTGGTTTAACGCCGCAGCTAGGCAAGGGGCATCCATCCCGAGTCCTCGTCGGGCGAGGCAATCTGCGGGAGGAGAGGCCGCTGTCGGTCCCACGTGTACGCCCCGTCCGCAGGTGTGGGACCTGGAGGGGGTGAGCGGACGCGTGTTTGCCATACGTCGACCGAACACCGTGCTTGTGGAGCTACAAACGGGTCATCCGAGTGGGCCCTGGAGATCAAGCGATCTCCGAGCGGACAATCCCTGCGTTGGGCGCCCGACCCGCTGGGGGCGACCTATAAAAAACCTTTCTTTACTCGATCCCGTACCGGACCCCGAGCCGTTCATAACTCGGAGCGCAGTTGGCTGCTGCCCTTTCGGGGGGGCTCCGCGGGAGAGTTTGAAGTATGGTCTCGGATACGAGCTAAGGCGATTGGGTCGTCCGCCAACCCAACTAATGACCCACCGAGGGTTCGCCTTGAACTTGCCCCTCGCTCGTTTGCCTGCTGGGGTCGGCTGTGGATCCACTTGGTGAATCTTTGCCTTTGGGACCCTCGACCAGGTCTTAATCGTGAGGCATTCAAGCCTTCTCGCCACCTTGAGGCTGCTAGGGCCTGGTGGGCTTTTTCTCCCTGCTTCGGGCCGGCTTGAGCCGACCCGAAGGCGGAGATCAAGGGGTCGTGGGGCGTTTTGCCCGGAGCGAGACCCCGACGTCTCTGCAAGCATCTAGCGCGCGTGCGGAAATTAAATACGAGTTGGAATGATTGAGGGCGATACGTCTTACCAGCGTCCGGACGTGGCGTTCACGACGGGACGCGTGACGCTTCGATCAAAGCGACGTTCGCTTGACTGGCGGGCGACACGTGCTCCGGCGGGGTACCTACAAGCTCGGGGTAGCAAACACTAGGGAGAAACGAATAACCGGTCGAATCACCTGTCCCATAAAAACGTGCGAACTTGCAGCCCTCGAGCGGTGGAGATTGAGTTAATGGGCCTTCTGCCACCTCGGTGCCCCTGCGGCTCGTCCAGGGCTTCCTTCGCAGTCGGCCTTTCCTGGAGCCGAAAATCGAAGAGTCACACCGCATCTCCCTGACTGAAGCAGCATCCTTTCGTCCCAACCGTCGCGTTGCATTTTAATGCTGAGTGGGGGACGTGGATAGGGCGTGTCCCGTCGTGCGGGGCATGAAGTTAATGCGCGTGTGGCGCGCAGCCCAGGGTGACTCCCTCTTCGAGCGCTCCGCTCCGTCCCTATAAATATGGCGCGGGGCGAGGAGTGACCATTCGCATTCTTTTCCTTCTTCTTCTTGCTCTCCCTTTGTTCTGAGACGAGAAAAAAGGAGAGGGGGTCAGGAAAACGCGGACACTGATGGCGAGCGGGGACGACGATCGTAGGGCCAGTAAGCGGGAGGCGGCGTTGGATCCTCCGGGGTTGGACCCCAAGAGGTCCCGCACCGTCGCTCGATTGTCCTTGCGTCCGAGAAGGGGAGGGCTCGTATTGCCCTCGTCGATCTTCCGCATCCGGAACCCTCTTCTGGAGTAAGTTTTCTTTGCTTGACTTGGTGATGGCCTCAACTTGTTGCTGCCGCTGGCCTTTGAACTGCTTGGTTGTTTTTCCGATAGAGCCACCGGCTTGGGCTCCCGTGAGCCGCCTGCTACGCCTGCTCCGTTCGTCTTGGCGGGAGAGGTGGACGCCTCTGTCTCCAGGACGAGAGTGCGGGCGGCCCGCATGACGGCCGCGTTGATGCAGCTGGACGCCTCCCTATCGGCTCAGGCTGCAACGGTCGCCGTCCAGGGGCGGAAGTTCTTGCTCAGCAAGCCCAAGTCCAGGCCGCCGAGGTGGAACTGGCGAGAGCGCGCGAGGAGGCGACGGCAGAGCGGGCTCGGGCTGCCGCCTTGGAGGAGGAGCTTGCTGCGACGCGCGAGGAGGCGTCGTCGCAGCGGGCGTGGGTCGAGGCCGTCATGGAGGACCTCGGCGCAATGTACGCGGACCGCCTGGCCTCATGCAAGGGCCTCCTCTCCCTGCTCCGCCCATCCTTCGAGAGCATGGGCAGGAGCCTGGAGTCTCTAGGGGTGAGGTTGGATGAGCCTCTGGAGCCTACCCCGTCGAGGTACGCCTTCCGCCTCACCCAGGCGGCTGATGCCTTCGCTGACCTGCCCCGCGTTCTACGCGAGCGCTCTGCTCGCGAGAGGCGGGCCGCCTCCGTCGCTGCGGCGGAGTACATGCTGGCTTGCTGCATCAACCGCGATGCCTTCTTCGACCCGATCGCAACCATTGCCGGGATCGAGGGGGACGCCGACCGGGCGCGGGCCGTCGTGTGGCCGGCGGTGGAGAGGGTGGCTGAACTGGGCGTCGCGGCCGAGAGCGGCGACAGCTCCGACGAAGACACCGTCGAGGGCGATGTCTAAGCTTTGGAATGCCCCAGGCGCTCGCCCCCACGCTGTTGTGGTGTCTGTTGTTGTTTTTTTTCTTTTGGCATGAACATGGTATGGCTTTACCTTTTGAACTCTACCCCATATCGCGCGTGTTTTTTGTGATTAGCGCTTTTGCCGGGTGACCGCTACGGCGATCGGGTTGACCGCCTGTGGGATATGTATGTCCCGGGGCCCACCAAGCAGTCCACCAAGGCCCAACCAGGCGAACTTGGGTCATATTGATTGGATAAAACTGAAGGTCACTTGGGCCGAGCAAAGCATGAAGAACCAGGATAGGCATTAGCTAAGGAAGCCGAGTCGTATTGGGCAAGGGATGATTGTAATCCAAATCGATATGAGCTCAGGATAGAAACCCCTACTTCATATCCGAGTAGGATTCAATATTGTAACCGCCCCTCCCTACTATATAAAGGGAGGGGACGGGGCACCTCAAACATAGGATATCTCATCAGCAATCAGCTAGCCACATATAATTCCAGAGCACAGGACTAGGGTATTATCTCCACCGTGAGAGCCCGAACCTGTATACATCGGGTGTTCTTGTGCTACCATTGAGTTTGGGTCCAGCGCGTAGCCCCCTTTTCATTATTGTCGGTAACAAACGTGTCGACACCGCCCAAGGGCGTACCTCAATCCGGCTAAGGACTATCCCACAAGGGTAACCCCTCTTTTTTGCCGCGAAGCGCTACTCCGCAACCGTAGCCGCTGGGGCATAAGCCGTAGCGCTCTTGGCGAAATGAGTTGCCGCCAGGGGGATTGCGATCGCCGGTCGGTGTGCCTTGATTAGTCATGCAGGTGGGCAAACCCTCCAAGCCCTAGGCACAAAGATAGGAAAAATCTTAGGGATAAAACCTCCTTAGCTTTTCGATGTTCCATGCGTTGGATACAATGTTGCCGTCGGCGTCTTTGAGCCGAAAGGTGCCAGGCCGGAGGACTTCTGCAATGGTAAAGGGTCCTTCCCACGGAGGGGACAGCTTATGCCTGCCGACGTTGGACTGAACCTGTCATAGGACCGTCGTAGCGCCGCAGCGTCTGTTGGTACTTGGCCGATCGCAATACGGCCATATCGGGCACCTCGTCGAGCTGGTCGATGGCATCCTGTTGTGCGTCGAGCCCCCGTGCCTCATCGAAGGCTTGCAACCTCGGGGCACCGTACTCCAGATCGGTCGGCAAAACGGCTTCGGCGCCGAACACCAGGAAGAAGGGCATAAACCTGGTTGATCTGTTCGGAGTGGTCCGTAGGCTCCAAAGGACGGAGGGCAATTCCGCTGCCCATCGCCCCGCGAATTTCTTCAGTCGACTGAAGATTCGCGGTTTGAGCCCTTGGAGGATCATGCCGTTGGCACGTTCGACCTGGGCGTTAGTCCGTGGATGGGCTACAGCTGCCCAGTTGACGCGGATGTTGAAGTCGTCGCAGAATTCGAGGAACTCCTTTCCCGTGAATTGCGTCCCATTATCGGTGATGATTGAGTTTGGCACTCCGAACCGATACACGATGTCGCGGAAGAAGTTGGCTGCCTGCATTGAGGTGATGGCAGCGAGCGGCTTTGCTTCTATGCACTTGGTGAACTTGTCCACCGCGACAAGTAGGTGAGTCAAGCCCCCGGGCGCCTTCTTGAAGGGCCCGACTAGGTCGAGTCCCAGACGCGAACGCCGTAATGGGGATCGTCAGAAGGCTTCTTGAGAGGCGCGTCTGAGAGAAGAATTGGCACCCCTCGCAGGTGCGAATGATTTGCTCAGCATCGGCCATCGCGGTCGGCCAATAGAAACCTTGGCAGAAGGCTTTGCCTACGAGGGATCGTAGCGCGGCGTGGTGTCCGCAGATTCCGGTGTGAATGTCGGCGCAGCTTGCTTCCCGATCCACCGAATGCGCACGGAGGACCCTGAGGGCTCCTCTTGTAGAGGTCTTCCCCGACCAAGACGAAGGATTTTGCCCGCCGAGCGAGGCGCCGGGCCTCGGTGGTGTCGGCGGGGAGTGACCCATCAGTCAGTCGGTCGATGTAGGGTTTCCTCCAGTCGGAGTCGGCCATCAGCACGCCATGTCCCGACCCTGAGGGCTCCGGACCCGAATGCACAGCCGTCAGAGCGAGCGCACCCGGTGGGTCGGTCGGCTGCTCGGAAGAGGAGTCCAGTAGGACGGAGGGCTTATAGAGGTCAGAGACGAAGATCCCCGGTGGGATCGGTCCCCGGCCGGAGGCCAGATTAGCCAGGTGGTCGCCCTCTCCATTGTGGCGCCGGTAGCTATGGTGGAGTCCAAAGCCCTTGAATTTTTCCTCCAGCTTGCGTACCTCCCGGCAGTAGGCTGCCATGCGAGCGTCACGAGGCTCGGAAGCCTTCATGACCTTGTCGACGACCAGCTTGGAGTCACCGTGCACGTAGAGTCGGCGCGCACCGAGGTCGGTAGCGATCCGGAGACCATTGACGAGAGCTTCGTATTCGGTGACGTTGTTGGTGGCGTCGAAATGCAATCGGACGGCATACTGGAGTTTATTTCCGAGCGGGGAAATGAGAACGACTCCAGTGCCCGCTCCGTTCTTGGTATAAGACCCATCGAAGTACATTGTCCAGTATTCGGGGTCTTCAAGCGCCGGCGGCGCCTGGGCTTCGGTCCACTCGGCGATGAAGTCAGCCAAAACTTGTGACTTGATCGCCGTCCGAGGGACGTACGATATGTCATGGCCGTTGAGCTCAAGGGCCCACTTGGCTATCCTACCGGAAGCGTCGCGAATGCGGATGATTTCGCCAAGCGGCATGGAGGTCACCACAAGGACCGAGTGCCGGTCGAAGTAGTGGAGCAACTTCCTCTTCGCGATAAGGACCGCGTAGAGCAACTTCTGCACCTGCGGATACCGAGCCTTGGACTCGGAGAGTACTTCGCTGATGAAGTACACCGACCGCTACATCTTGAGCACTCGTCCTTCTTCGGCTCACTCCACAACAAGCGCCACGCTGACGACCTGGGTCATGGCGGCGATGTAAAGGAGGAGCGATTCCGCCGGATGCGGGCGACCAAAGACCGGGAGTGGTCGAATGTCTTGATCGGTGAGGGCTTCTGCGCTTAAGGCCCAAATGAAGTGATCAGATTTCTTAAGCAGTTTATAGAGCGGCATTCCACGCTCGTCGAGGCGAGAGACGAAATGACTCAATGCTGCTAGGCATCCTGTCAGCTTTTGGACTCCTTTCAGGTTGCTGATTGGGCCCATCTTCATGATCGCAGAAATCTTCTCCCGGTTGGCTTCGATGCCACGCTCGGAGACGATGAAACCGCGATTTTCCTTGAGGACCCAACGCGACTTCTCGTGGTTGAGCTCGATGCGTAACCGGCGGAGGTTCGCAAAAGTCTCTTCTAAGTCGGTGACGAGGTCGTCAGTCTTCTTAGTCTTGATGACGATGTCATCCACGTACGCCTCGAGGTTACGCCCGATCTGGTCCTCAAAACACGTTTGCATGCATCGCTGGTATGTAGCACCCGCATTTTTCAGACCGAACAGCATCGTTACGTAACAAAACGAGCCGAACAGAGTAATGAATGAAGTCGCGAGCTGGTCGGACTCCTTCATTGCTATCTGGTGATAGCCTGAGTAGGCGTCCAAGAAGGACAGGGATTCGCACCCTGCGGTGGAATCGACAACCTGGTCGATGCGGGGCAACGGAAAAGGGTCCTTAGGACACGCCTTGTTGAGGCTCGTGTAATCAACACACATCCTCCATTGCCCTGACTTCTTCTTTACAAGCACAGGGTTGGCCAGCCATTCGGGGTGGCGGACCTCTTTTATGAACCCTGCGGCCAGAAGCTTGGCGATTTGCTCTCCAATGATCTTGCGCTTCTCTTCGTCGAAGCGGCGCAAGCGTTGAACGACCGGCTTCGAGCCGGGCCGGATGTTCAAGGAGTGCTCGGCGACTTCCCGCGGGATGCCTGGCATGTTAGAGGGTTTCCATGCAAAGACGTTTCGATTGGAGCGGAGGAAGTCGACGAGCGCGCCTTCCTATTTAGCGGGGAGCGTGGCTCCGACGCGCATGGTCTTGGTCGGATCTTCGGGATCGACCGCAACCTCCTTCGTGTCCTCGGCGGACTTGAAGGATCCGGTTCCCGACTTGCTGGAGTCGGGGGCGGATTCCGAGGCTTCCCTTCGGAGGCTCTCGAGCTCGGCGGACGCAACGATCGCCGACGCCAACTCACAACTGCTTTGCTCGCAGTTGTAAGCGAACTGGAAAGATGCGGCCACGGTGATGACTCCCCGTAGCCCCGGCATCTTTAGCTTGAGGTAGGTGTAGTTGGGGACCGCCATGAACTTGGCGTAGCATGGCCTCCCCATGATAGCGTGATAGGAGCCAGGAAACCCCACGACCTCAAAGGTGAGGGTCTCGGTGCGGAAGTTGGCCTGGTTCCCAAAGGTTACGGGCAGATCGATCTGCCCAAGCGGATGGGCCTGCAGACCAGGGACGATGTCGTGGAAAGGTGCCTTGCTCGGTCGGAGACGCGAGCGCGGGATTCCCATGGCGTCGAAGGTCTCAACATACAGGATGTTGAGGCTGCTGCCACCATCCATGAGCACCTTGGAGAGGCGCTTCGACCCCACGACTGGGGCTATGACCAGGGGATACCTCCCCGGGTGTGGGACGTGATCGGGGTGGTCGGTCCGGTCAAAGGTGATCGGCGACTCCGACCACCGAAGGTATTTTGGCACGGTGGGGGCCGCCATGTGAACCTCTCGTAAGGCGAGCTTCTGCTGCCATTTGTCGGCGTAGCTCGTCGACCCACCAAAGATCATGAGGCAACCATCGGGCTCCGGGAACTCGCCGGCCGCCTCTTCGGGCTCAACGTCCGGTGTGGGGTCGCGCTTTTTCCCCTTGCCCCGTGTGGGGACCCCGGAGATGAAGCGCTTCAGGGTTTCGCAATCCCTATACTTGTGCTTGACGGGATACCCGTGGTTCGGACACGGGCTGTCCATCAACTTTTCGAAGTGGTCGGGGTCCTGACGCTACTTGCTGGCTCGGGCGGGCGGCAAGAACAAGAACCACGAAACCCTCATGCCCCGCTTTCCCTCCGCTTTCTTCTTGTCGGAGCGGTCAGAGGTAACACCGGCGTCAGGGGCGGCCTCTCGCTTGGCCTTCCCCTTATCGAAGATAGCCCCGACGGCCTCCTCGGAGGCGTGGTTGAGTGGCAATGTCGAGAAGCTCCTTGGTGGTCTGGGCTTGGCGCAGCCATTTTGTGCACCAGAGCTTTTGACGAGGTGTAGATGAACGCCCGACAACATCGGCGTCGTGATGTCGGGGAGCTCGTTGCATTGTTGGGAGAATCGCCGGATATAATCCCAGAGAGACTCCCATCGCCGCTTGCGACTTTGAGATCCCAAGAGTTCCCAGGGCGTTTGTAGGTGCCCTGGAAGTTACCGACGAAGACGCTCTTCAGGTCGGCCCAACTCCTGATGGTGTTCACGGGCAAATACTCGAGCCATGCTCGAGCAGAATCCGCGAGGTAGATGGGGAGGTACTGGATGACGAAGAGATCGTCTGGCGACGCCCCGCCTTGACATGCAAGCCGGAAGTCTTCTAACCGAATAATCGGGTTCGTGGCCGGTGTACTTGGTTATGTTGGTGGGGCCGAATCTGGCGGGGAAGTTCATGGTGAATTTCGGTCAACGCTTCGCGCCCGCCTTGTCGGGGCTCGGGCGCCGCGGCGATGGCGACCACTATCCATGCCCGAGGCGGGTTGCCACACGTTGCGTCTTCTTCCGGCCTCGACGGCGCCCGCGATCGTTCTTGGTATCGCCAGTGTTCGCGCCAACGGGTGCGGAGGCTCGGGCGGCATTGTCGACGCGGACCTCGGCGATTCGGGCGTGGCCGCGGGGATGACTGGAGGAGGCCCCCGAGCGGAAGGAGGCGGAAGGCTGCACATGCTGGATCGCAGCACGTTCTACCAGCCCCGGAGGTTCTGGTAGGTGGCCTTGGCCCCTGGGTCCTCCGGCTCGGGAATGCCGTGAAGCAGCATCGCCGCTGCAGCGACATTCTGGCTAGCGCGAGGGAAGTACGGAAGATCGTGCGAACCCTCGGCCAGCTGCTGTTGAACCTGTCGCGCGCGCATGCGCGCGGCAGGTGCGTGTGAAGACCCGGGCTTGCCTTGCTCCAGGTCGGCCTGGAGCTTGACAAGCTCAGCCTCTTGAGCCTCCAGCTGCTCGCCGGGCGGCGGTTCCCGGGCTGACAGAGGTGGTGGCCGGGGCATCTGGCCCCGCCATGTTGCACTCACGAGGGTACAGTGCGCTGGAGGTGTGCTCCGTGTCGGAGCCGGAGTCGAGGCTGGAGGAGCTCTCCAGCAGGTCGTAGATGGAGGTCGGCAAATGGCCGACCGTAGCCACGAGGTGCAAGCCTGCGGGGGGTGATACCGTCATGCGCGCGGGCTCGCACGGGCTGCTGCTAGAGGTAGCGTGGCGGTGGACGGACTCCCACCTTGGGGCCCGCACAAGGTCCCCAAGCTGGAGATCACCGAGAGTGTGGGCGACGGAGTCCAGGCTTGAGGCGGATGCTCGTGCCTGGAAAGTGGCGGGGATGATCTGAACTCTCACGGGATCGTGATGAAGTCGAGGGAGCGGATCCGATCCCCTTTGCGTGAGCGTGTAAATGCGTCGGTGAAGAAGGCCATCGAGGAGGAAAATGGGAATCCGGAGATCACGAAGATGACGCGCAAGGCCCCTACCTGGCGCGCCAACTGTCAGTGTTTCGTGAAACCGACGAGTAAATTTGTAAGTAGTAGGGGGTCACGCGTCCCCTCTCCTCGAATGGTTGGACTAAGAAGATCCCGGATGTATACTGGTTCGGGCGGAATGTCCCTACTTCCAGTCGGCGGTGACAGTTTGTATTACTCTATGCCCCGAAGGTCACCGGAGATTACAGACGGAGGTTGAGGACAGGCCCTCAGCCCTCGTTCGGAGAGAGGGAGGTCGGGAAGGCTTGGTGTGTTTTAAACTAGGGAATGGCGTATGTGCAGTATGTGTTTGTCTTGCGCCGCCCTTCTGAGGCCTGCCTCCCTTCATATAAGCGGAGGGCGGGTTACAGGATTTTGAAAGCGAGAGATCTGGCGTGCTCAAAGGCTCGGTCTTTGGTCTTTGACGATTGACGGTTTTCTGTTCGCCCCATACCGGGTTGATAGTCCCAACGAGCGGCGCTTCTTTGGGAAGGTGCGCACCTGCCCTAGGTGCGCCTGTCAGATGTTGATGGTACGAGGGGACGGGTGCTTTTGCTGAGGCCGTCCTCCGGTTGCCTCGGGAAGGAACCTCCCGTTCATCATGATGGTTGTGTCCGTAAGACAGGCGACCAGCGTGGCGTGGACCGTCGATGTGGCAGAGGTTGCGGAGGTAGAACTTACTGGGGGCCCTAGCCGTGACCCGGGTCGGAGCCTACGGAGGTGTCGGTCCCGGGTCTAGAGCGCCCTTGCAGGGGCGGTTGGCGTGGACCCTGGTCGCCGTCGGAGCCGGTGGCGACGTCATATCTGGGTCTTGGTTGTGGTCCCGGGGGCGCACGACCCGAGGCCAGGTTGGAGGAACCGAGGGCAGGAACCCTTTGCGGTAGGTGGAGCTTTTTCTGGCATTCCGCATCATTGTTCATCCGGGCTTTCAACCTGGATTTTTCCTTTGCTGTGGGGTACCCCGGTATAAGCATCCGTCACTTAGATCTAAGAGTAGAGAGGGATTTTGGGCTCAAGAATGAAGGAGAACCTCAGTTCTCACTTTTCCCACTGTGCTCCAAAAGTTAGGTAGTGAGGGGGCTTTAAATAGAGGTCCACAAAAACTAGCCGTTGGGACTGCGCAAAACCCGGATACTCTGGACTCAACTCGGATACTCCGAATTGTCAATCCAAGAGGACGAACCTGGATACTCTGGATATCGAACCCGGATACTCCAGATTCAACCCGGATACTCTGGACTCAACCCGGATACTCCGGATTCAATCTGGATACTTTGGCCAAGCACAGAGCAGCGCGACGAAAACAAGCATAACTTTTGTCTCCGAACTCCGATTTCAATGATCTTGGACTCTACGAAAAGCTAAGAACGAGGGCTACATAACCCATAAGATCTCACTGCAAAAGTCCCAAAGGATAGGAGCAGAATTCACAAAGAATCCAAGAGAAACCTACAACTCTCACTTTTCGGCACCACCAACACCACTCTCTCTCTAAGTTTCACAAGGATGGATCACTTGAGCACTTTACACATCTAAAAGTCATTCGACGTCGCATCCCTCTTAATAGTACGACAATCCTTAGACTCAAATTAAATCAAAGATAATACGTGTCTAGAAATAGTCACTTGTTGTCTACTTTCTTAATGCCGGTGCATGAAAATCTTCACCATATAATTGATGACATCTTCGCCTTGTCCAACTTAACTCGATTCACCTTATGAGACTCTCGTCCTATCAACCTTGATTTTATCATCCTCTCCGACGATCTCCACGCCAAGTCGATCTTGACTTAGTCCTCAACTCTTGGTGACACCGTCGTCTTGTTGACCTCGGCTTAACGGTCATCCTCCAAGATACCTTGGTCATCATACACACACGAGACCTAATTCTTTCTAAACCACTCATGAAAGACATTAGTCCCAAAAGCTCAATAGATATAAACAAGTTGATATTTGTGAGCAATTAAGTACCACAAGTGTTTCATATAAAGAAGCACAATATAAATAGAAACACTTGACATAAGAAATGTTCTCTACTAAGTACATCATGATAAATATGTAATTGATCTATATGCACTACAGAGATAATTGCCAATATGATGAATCAATTAAATCATGGCAAGGATCACAGTTTTTACTTAAATGAAGCACATGATAGAATATACACGAATTGTACATGTGCAAATAATATTTGGAATAAGAGTAATATGTGATCCAACTCTAGATTAAACTTCACTAAGAGAAGTGCATGAGAAGATACACAACTAAGACATGCATGCAGCAAGTCAATCTATAGCAATGTGAAGCTTAACTCTAGTTAATACATGCATACTAAAAGCAAAGCACATAATGAACTCAAATAAATATATATACACAAATAAATATGACATAAACCAATGTGCATATATATAATCAACATGTTACTTGGAGTTCACTATGCATTTGCACAAGAGGAATGCAATAACAAATATAGAAGGGATACCGAGATTGCATACCTTATCTTTGCTTACCCATCCCACTTGATTTTCCTCTAAATAAATGAGACTAATACTCAACTTGGCAATAAACATGTTAGTCTCATAGCAATATAATCATATTAGAGGTTTGTCATTTGTTAAGCACTAAGTTAAGCATTTACACCATTACATAGATTGTCATTATATGCGTTTGTTATTAATCACCAAAATAACATAAGTGCTTAGATGTACTTTCATTATCGCCGTACTATTAAGAGAGGTCGAGTTTTCTAGTTTGAGCTTTATCATGTGTTGGTGAGCTCAACCCGTGTTTCACTCAAGCTCAACCCGTTTGGTTTTTGCATGGATCTAACCATGTGGCATGTGTTGCGAATGGGTGAAGCTCATGCTTTGGTTTTGCATATCGCTTTGATTTGCATGTGTTGCAAGTGGGATAAGCGTATACGTTGGCTTTTGCATGAAATTCGTATTTTGCATGCGTTGCGAATGTTGAATTCATGCTTGATTCTTGCATGAGCTATGTACTTGCATGTATTGCAAAGAAAATAGCTTATGCTTGCTTTAATTCAATTTCTTATTTGAAGTAATTGTTTAGAGCTAAGTTTTGCATGTGTTGCAAAAGAAGAGGGCTCAAGCAATTTGTGTTTATGGGGTATACATGGAGCTAAGACTTGCATGTGTTGCAAATAGAGAGCTCATGTATTTGAGTTCGTTTGGTTTTGCTTAGAGCTAGGTTTTGCATGTGTTGCAAAACAAATATGCTCAAGCAAGTTGGATTTGGAGTTTACATGTGGTTCTTTGAAGCATGTGAATAGAATTTGCAAATGTGTTTTGCAAATTGTTTTGATCATGAGTTAATCATTACATGGCTCAAGGTTTAATCTTATTAACCCTTGCTAGCTTGTAGTCATGCTTTTGATCAAGTCTATATGAGAGATTTCGAGAAAATTAAAGTTAGACTTGAATGACTACATTAGATTCTTTATTTTTGTGATATTTAAAAATATTTATAGTTGTTTAAATCTTAAAAATAGGTGGAGATTGTAGTCCTCATGATAAGCTTCACACAGAGTCCAAGATCACCTAAATCGGAGTTTGGAGTAAAAAGTTATGAGCGACTGTAGTAGTGGTAGAGCGGCACTACCGGCCATACATGGTGGTAGTGCCACCCGAATCGGCACTATCGCTGAATTTTGCGGTAGTTATTTTTCATAAATGGTGTTTTTGATCCTGAATCCGGCACTACCACCCGTTGGGCCCGTAGTGCCGCTCGAGTGGCACTACAGCGAGTTTGCCTGTGGTAGTACCGGGAATTTAGCCGTTAGTTGACCGTTGGGGTCGAGGCCGGCACTACCGGCCCTTAGAGGACGGTAGTGCCGGATTTGCTGAGTTTTTCAGCATTTTGCCCCCAACGGCTAGTTTTCTTATGTGGGCTATATAAGGAGGCCTTCGGGGGGCATTTGCAGTCAGTTGAAGCTCTCATTTGTGTATTAGCTCTTATGTGAGTATTTGAGAGGTGGTTTGCATGTTCTGTATTCTCTCAAGTTGATTTTTGAGATAAGAGTGGACTAATTGCATGTGTTGCAATTAGGAGTGGGTTGAGAGTCTCTTGTGCATATGTTGCACTTAAAGAGGAGCCTAGGTGCATGTGTTGCACTAGGTGATCACTGGAAGCGCATGTGTTGCGCTAAATGAAGCTCGAGCGAAGACTCGGCTTATTACTCTTGGAGGTTGCCACCTCCTAGACGGCGTAGAGCGTCGTGTGCGGAAGCTCTCGAAGGAATTATGAGAAGCCCCGGCGAGTTTGTGAAGGTTCAAGTTGAGCCTACCCGAAGGGGTAAAAAACTCCTACTAGTGGAATCAAGGCGGTCGCTCAATACATGAAGCCGGTTCAAATTGGTTTGGGCTAGCCTCAACGTGGATTAGGGGAGACTAGCAAGTCTTCGAACACCACGGTAAAATATCGGTGTGTCTCTTTGTGTTTGCTTGCAATTCTTATTTACATTGTTGCAATTTACATTCCTAAAATTAAATTGCTTGATCGTTCTTTAAGATAGTATATTTTTGTTAGAGACAATTAGCTAGTGTACTTAATGAACCTAGTTGACTTAGGCTTAATTGTCAAAACCTTAGTTTATCGTTTTCGCATTGATTTTTATTTAGGTTTTAACATAAAGATAAATAGGTGAGATTTTATTAACTGTAGAAGAAAGTTTTAAAGCCACCTATTCACCTCCTTCTAGTCGGCATCCTCAATCTTACACCAGTGAGTGAAAATCGTATGGCTAACTAAAAAAAGCTATAGATTTTTTAGGAGGGTTTGCTCAGGAAAAAGGGGACGATCAGTGTGAAAAAACGAATTACGTATTCTTTTGGGGGTTCTTTCAGGGAAAAAGGACCCGTACTTATTTTTTGGAATTTTCGGGAGTTTTTTCTCAAAAGATCACGCGACAAAACGGATTTTTAGGGTCTTCATGAAAAGGATCTGTATGTAATTTTAGAAATTTCTGAAGGCCTTTTTGCAAAAAAGCAGATGCCACGCATCAGGCCGTGCGGCCGCACCACGCGTCGCTCTTGCGTCAGGCCGTGCGGCCGCTCCACACGTCGCTCAAAGAAAAAAGCGAGAGCGTGGTGATGTGCGGACAAGTGGGCTCGAAGCCGTGTCGCTGACTGAAGCGCGAGCGACCTCACCACTGCGTCGTGCGCTCGATTACGCAAAACGACAGTGTTAAATTACATAATCTGAACGAGTGACTGAACCATGTGAGCGACATGGCTCAATGCGGTGCTCGTCGGCAGACCATGCAGGCGGGCTCGCGTGCAACGCAGCGCAGTAGCACGCGGCCACATCGCCCCGAAAATGACGCGACGCACTGAGGAGGCCGGAAACTTTCAGGTTTAATACACAGAGTATACCTACTACGCGTGTAAAGTTAAAATAAAATATATATGCTCCACACGTGTCAATTGACGAACGTAAATCAGAGTATTCCAGCAAGGAGCGACCTTAATGCAACATGTAACATCGATAGTCAATACAGCCCGAGAATTTGAGCAGAAGACGGACGAACAACGGTCGTGTTACGTTGTTGGAATACTAGCAATTGGTACACCGGACCATATATTGGCACGGATCCGTTTCTCACTCCAGAGGTTTGGTGTAAATTTTCCTGATTTCCTCTTCATTCAGTCATTTAGGTGCCTCTTTACGGATCCTTTTCTCATTCGGAAGCCTGGTCAGATCTCTCTCATGTCCTTCCATAATTTGCCGATGCATTCCACTATACCAGAGATGCGAGTAACAGTTTTTGCCACAGCCCTTGGAGGAGTATAGATGGAAACTTGGAAAGACATCACCTCTGTGGATACATTTCGAGTCATCCAGATTAGGCATTACGGTAGCCGTTTCTCTATAACGGAACGCGATGCTCATACATGACGAGTTTTGAAAAACCTTTGGACGTTTTTCTGATGTCGATCGACCACTTAATTACACCGTTCGTTCAAAGATATCGTCTTTTGGCCGGAGGCTAGACCTAACAGAGCACACTGGAGGGGAAGCTTTCCAGGTTTAGTCAGGCAGCAGAGTCTAAAAAGAGGTTTAGTAAGGCGGATCAGTAGAATTTTTTTTTAAATAATATATTTTTTAAAAACAATTACAGAAATACCCGTCTGTCGCAATTCCAAATAGATATAAACAGTCTGTCGTAGGTTGGAATTGCGACATAGCCATTAGTCGCAATTTGGAATTGCGACGAGACTCTGTCATAATTCAAATTGCGACTAACGTCTGTCGCACCGTTAGTCATAAATTGAATTTATGACGTAAAGCTTTAAAGTCGCCACCGAGGCCTTGACCTCATTCTTCGCCTTCGCCGGAGTCTCGATCGCCGCCGCCGCCGAAGAAAAGAGAGGAGAGGGGAGAGGAAAGAGAGGAGGGGAGAGGGAGAGGGAGAGAAGGGAGAGAAGGAGGGAGGGGAGAGGAAGAGAAGGGAGAGGAGAAGGAGGAGGATTTCTTCGCGAGTGGAGGTAAATTTTTCTGTCAAATTTTGTTTTGTAATTGTCATGAGCGATAGTTAGTAATAGTAGTTGTTTGTAAATAGAGAAAGAGGAGAGTAGTTGTTTCTAAATAGGCGAAGGGACGAATTAGGGTTAGCAATAGTAGCGATCAAATTAGGGTTAGGGTTAATTTCTATATGAATGGACGAATTAGGGTTAGTTGTAATTTTCATCGTAGTGATCAAATTAATTAGGGTTAGTTGTAATTTGTTGTAATTTTCATTGTAGTGATCAAATTAATTAGGGTTAGTTGTATTTTTTTGTAATTTTCATTGTAGTAATCAAATTAGGGTTAGGGTTAATTTCTATACGAAGGGACGAATTAGGGTTAGTAATAGTTAATTTCGGTTGTATCAGTAGTTTTATAGAAAAACGATTTAGTGATTTTGAGTTTAACAGGATTAGCAGTTGTCGGCGTATTTCGCCAGCCAACGTACGCAATAACAAAAATATTCATCATAGAATATAACGATATTTCGTGTTGTAATACCGGGTGTAGAGTATGTCGTCGTATGAGTAGATTAAGAGTTGAAATGTGGTAGCGTTTTGTCGTGCCATCATTAAAAATCAATGGAATGTTTGCGGTATGGACGAGCAGTAGAATTTAAAATACACTACGGAGAAGGGGTTCATGAGATGGGTGCACAAGGGGTGGAACTTAGTCATTTCCCAAGTGTTATGGCTGGCTTGTCACGTCTTTGGTGGCGTTAAGGGGCACGGTTAACAGATGGTTGTACAACATGTTCTCCTTGGATAGGGAATTGTATGATCTGAAGCTGCATGGAGTGGGTTCTCGGAGATGGGATTACACGTACTGGGAGTTAGTAGAACTGAAGGGGCCGAAGTCTTGAAGCTCGTACATAAGATTGGCAACTGAAAATGGTTGGCCATTAGTGTTGTTGGCGCAAGCATTTCAGAAAACCAGTACTAACCATACGATGCAGGAGGAGGCTGGTGGTGATGAAGCAGAGGAAGTTGGGGAGAGTAGCCGAACCGAAGATGTGCGAGATGAGGAAGGCGATGTTCCAAATCCGGATGTTCAGGAACCCATGTATGTGGCGACGAGGAGAAAACATTGAATCGTTGGTTGATGCAATGAAGGCAGAGAGCCAAGAGTATGACAATTTGAGTAACGACCACGCACTGACGAAGAGCATTTCCCTACGAGTGGGATGCATGTCGATTCGATAGATTGGTGGTCAACGAGGGTGAACACTTCCGTGGCGGTCGGATAGGAATGAGGTGAGGCAAGGTGCCATTTACAAGAACAAGAGTGAGGTTTAGGAAGCGGTGTGACATGGGCGGTGTAAACCGTAGAACCTTTAAGGTTCTTGGGTCGGACCGGCGGATCTCGATGTCACATGCGGATGGAGGCGCCAATGGCATGTGCATGCGCATCGCCTAAATGGGATACCGTTTGGAAGTGTTCTATAGTCGCCCCACACACGTGCGTGCTTACTGAGTCTGCCCAATCACATAGAAACATATATTCGGGTTTTGTTGCAAATGCAATGTATGGGGAGATTGTGGGCAACTTGGATTTAGAGCCACGTGCCATCATACTTGCAATAAGCAGAGGTTTGATACACCATAAGCTATGCCAAAGCTTGGAGGCGGCGAAGGCTTTGGAAACTAGATTTGGTACATTCAAGACGCGTGTCGTAACCTACGGTATGCTTGGTGATCAAGGAAAGAAATCACGGAACTTATGTCGATATTTGTGGCGGCCCTCGCGGCGCTTATTTGGGAAGATAGTACTTGATGGGCATTCTTTGCTTTTGGTGCATGTGTGAGCGCGTTCAGGCATTGCCGTCCATTGTTATGTGTTGATAGCACATTCTTGACTGGGAAGTATAAAGGTCAGATATTGACTGCCATAGGAGTTGATAGCAACAATCAGGTTCTTCCAGTAGTGCTTGCATTCGTGGAGGGTGAGAACACGAAAGTCGGCTCGGTTTACGAGGAGCGTGAAAGTGGGGTTGTGGATCGGTATACAGGTTTGTGTTATACGATCGGCACCCCGGGCTGTTGAAGGCGGTCGTGTAGTTGCAGAAAGGTGCAGAAGAAACACATCCATGGCACGATATGCGAAGTAGGTGGTGCAAAGCGGCACATGGGTGCTAACTTCTACAAGCGGTTTAGGAACAAGGATCTTCTGAAGCTTTTTAAGAGGTTGTGCGACCGGACCAACAGAGAAAGTTTGATGCCTTTGTGGAAGATGTTGGGCGGTGACATCGAGGCATACCGCAGAAGCAACGAAGAGGCCAATTCTAGCGGAGGAAGCCCCAAGAGCACTTGGAAGTGTTACCACGGACCCTCCGCACTTGGTCCGGAGGAATGGAAGATCGACGAAATGCTTCTCCGAATGGATAGAGCGAGAGCCTAAGCGAAATGGGCCTTTGCTACGACACCGATGGTTCGGTATGGGGTTATGACGACTAACTTGGTGAGGTTTACAACTGGGTAATGCGAGGGTGAGACCCTTCCTCTTGTTGCTATAGTAGAGGTGTTCTTCATGGTGTTACGGAAGTACTTTGTGGATCGTCATGCGAGGCGATTGCCCGCATGAGTAATCTGATGTGAAATACTCGGAGGTGATCTGTGCGTACATGGAGGAGAAAGGGAAGAAGGGAGATGCATAGATCATTGAAAATGGAGTGCGAGGGAGCTTCATTTCGAGGTACTATGCAAAGAAAGCGGGGCGTGGGGCGAACCGGCGTAAAGTTGCTCACGAATGCATTCTACATCGACAAACATGTGTATGCACCTGCAACAAGCCTCTGTTCTTTGCACAAGCCATGCTCGCGTAATGGCTGCATGCTCGACAATTCGTATGGACCGGTATATTCTTATCGCAATTTTTGATAAAAAGCGGTGGCGGCAACTTGGGCGGAGAAATATATGGCTTTCGAGTGGTGGGTTTGTTCACGGAGCATCAAAGATGGGAGGATACATGGTGGGTTCTGATATCGGCGGGCTCAAGGCGTGGGGCGGACGACAAACAAGGCGTATAAGGAGCGACATGGATCTTTGCGAAGCGGGCATCGCCGAAGAAATGCTCCATTTGTAAAGAGATGGGACACTCTTTCAAGTATTGCCCAGAGTTCAGAGGTGTGAAATTGTTGTACAGGCTCGCGTATGTAATTGTTAGGTCGCATGTCAATGTGATATGTTGAATTCCTATTTGTAATGCATGTATGGTCATATGATGTGTAATGCCTGTATTATTATCGAATTGTATTTGTAGGGTGTACTACTACCGAATTCTATTTGTTGGGTGTATTATTACCGAATTCTATTTGGTTCAAATTTCTATGTTCGTTGGATGTGTCATTATCGCATTCCAGTTGTTAGCGTTTTTGGACTGTAAAGTGTGGTAGCTTGTATTCAAATTCTATTTGTAATCACTGCATCAGTTTAATTTTTCATTTAATTTTGTACTAATATTGTTTTATTCAATTGCGGTATGGCGATGGAGGGAGGTTGTTGGACCCGGTGGACGCGACTCATCGAGTCGCCAGCCACCGTCTTGCCTCGAGTGGGAGGCACCGCTTCGAGTTGAGTGCCCTTCACTTGCACACCCGATGAGGGCATGGCGGTCGACCCGATGGGTTCCCGTGTTAAATCCACTTTTCGCAGACTTCCCTTACTAAATCTTGTTCATTTGAACTAATAGTTGTGAAAATGCCTTCCTCTGAGTTGAGAGCTGCAGGCTACGCCCATAGCACGGATGGTGAAAGCGGCATGAATCAGATCTGCAGAGGGCAGTAGCAGTGCCTCTAGGAGGTTCCTATCTGACAGAGCACGCTTACTGCTTTGGTAGATCGTTGGCGCCAAGACGCACACCTTTCACCTCCGTGCGGTGAGATGGCGCCCTGCTGGAGGGCGTGACCTACCGCTTGGCCTACCTTGCCTTGGGCACGCGGTAGTGCTGAGGGCGTCCACCGAGTGGTGGCGGAGCTCCTAGCCCGTTTGTGGATGTCTTTGCCGGTGACGGTGAGTACACACCTTTCGCTAACAAGCACGGTCCGGCGAAGTGGTGAGGCAGGTTTTACGTAAGTGACATTAACTTTATGTACATTTTATTTCACTATGTCTTAAAGTTGTGGAACCGACCATTACTTTTTTGTAGCCCGAGCGGATGGCACGGGAGGCGAGGGACTCGTTCTCGATCGCCACTTCGAGGCGTACCTATTGTGGCTGTTAATTTGGGTTACATTCACCTCCACCTCACGGAGACACCATCGACAAGCACTTGATCCGATCGCGAGGTCGATCGCGAGACGCCGAGATGGAGGAGATCCGTAGCTAAGCGTGGGGGCCATTTGTCTTGGCTCTGACGTCTGGGGCCTTTACAGCGGTTGTCGTCGCGTGGGGGTGGTCCTTCTCACGGCTGTCCTCTCTCGCTTCATTGTGGTCTTTGAGAGGTTCAGATCGGCGGCCGCACATCGATCGGCACCCTCGGGTGAGTTCTACCACGGCCACAGGGGCGGCGTCGACCAAATCTACCATGGGGGCGTTGTGGTGCCGCCGACGGGTTAGTAAATTGATATTTACCATGAGCTATGCGAATATTTTCAAATTATTTTCTCTAACTTTACCATTACTTTTTTTGTAGCGATGTGCGCGCTGTGGATTTACACACGCTTGTACCCGATGCGTAGCGATGTTCGACCGGTGATGATGATCGCGTCATCGGCATCCTTACCTCCCCGAGCTAGTAGCGGCGCGAGCACCTCACGGCCTCTCCTTGCAGTGCACCCGTGACGCCGCCTTTTGGTTCACACGGCACCACCTTGTTTTCGACGTGTACGTCAAGACGTACGCCGTGCACCGCGTGATGAGGCAGTTCGGCTTCCGTCAGGTCTTCCCCGTCCCCACCGGTGAGGTGGTCCCACCTCACGTGCACATATAAGTGCTCTTCCATGTCTATTTCAGTTGCATTTTTTTCATGTTTGTAGAACTAACGTCATTGCTCATGTTCTCATGCAGGGTCACACGTAAGGGGTACATTGGTGCCGCTAGCTGGGCGGCACGAATGATCCCTCATGTTCAGCGATGAAGGCGCGGCGTTGGCGGGCGTTCACCGGAGGGCGCCCGTCGACCCGACGCGTCTGACAGTACATCCGGTGGTGCGCACCACGCACACGCGTTCGGGTTGTCGCGATCGTTGACTTCGCCTCGAGCCACGAGCCCTCATTGCGGACACCTACCCCACCCGGTAGGACTCGGTGTTTCACCGATCGTCGAGACTTCTTCGACAATCCTTGCAATGTATCGTTACTGTAATTGTACGAACTAAGTGGCATTTCAATTCGTGTGCAGAGCGACCTTGCTAGGGAGACCATACACGAGGTGGACGCATTGTTAGCACGACTAGGCCTGGGGGACAGGGTCAAGGTCGCGACGGAGGAGCTTAGAGGGCCGTTGCAGCGTGTACGCCAGAGGGCCGTCCGCATCGTCCAGCTTACGTCGTGCAGGAGGCCTAGGGACGACGACGTCGTCTGAGTTCCGGCGTGCCTCCATTTGTCAGACGGGTCGACCGCCGCAGCCACACCACACACGCAGGCGGCCCCCCTCCTCACGTCCCAGGGGGATCTGGTTGGCAGTAGTTCGCACCGTACGCACCTATGACTGCAGGTATACCGTGTTGTCTCTTTTCATCTTTTATGATCTTAATGTTATGTAATGTACTAACAAGACAACTTTATCAACAGAGGCCTATGCAGCACCAGAGCAGAGCGCAAGCACCTCTGCTGACTACTCTCTACTCGGCGACGTCGGCGGCGTCGACTTGACTACGCCGAGATCCGCCCGGCAATGAAGGTGCGGTCCTTGGCCCCTTGCAGCTCGCCGATGCGCTCGGTCCGACCCACCTATCGCACGACGTCTTCGCTACTCCTCGGCACCGATCTGACTGCCAGAGTACCCATGGATAGGCCTGACGGTGGCGTACCCTCTGGGCATGTGCAGCGCCGTAGGAAGGCTGGGACCACCCGAGGAGTAGCACCGTGTAGGAGTTAGGTGTTTTCTTTTGTACTAGATGTGTTGCACATAATTTCTTTCTCACATTATGTAGCAAACTTATGCATGGTACTTTATTTCCTTACGTTATGTTCTATTACGATATCAGTTCTTCCAATTTGTTGGTTCGAAATCTATGGTTCTTGGTTGCTACAGCTTGTGGTCACTTGGTTGCAGTGTATTGTCTACTCAGCCTGAAAAGACATTGTATTGCGGTGTGTGTTGTCAAGTCCGCTGAAAAGGCTCGAGGCTGCTGATATATTTTCTAGTCATACTGAAAAGACTCGACATTGCGAATGTATTGTCTACTCGGCTGAAAAGGCATTGTATTGAAGTGTGTTGTCAAGTCCGCTGAAAAGGCTCGAAATTGCTTTTGATAGAGGGTGACAGTCGTGCGGCTTTTCTCATAAGGTTTGGTCGTGCGGCTTTGATGATGAGTGACACGTCGTGCGGCTTTTCTCAAAGGGTGACAAGTCATGCGACTTTTCTTAGAAAGTGGCGGTCGTGCGGCTTTGATGATTGGTGACACGTCGTGCGACTTTTCACGAGAGGATGCGGGCCATAAAATGGACAAGTCTTTGTAATTGTGTGGAATAACCCTCACCACCACTATAAAAGCAGGCCGAGGGTAGACATCAACACACCAAACCCGGCAATAGCGTCAAGCTGAATATACACAAATTAGGGCACAATGTCATTCTCTGTCGCCTCTTGACAGCGAAGTCATCCCACCGAATATCCGGATGCGATGGCGTCGGCGCCCGATTCTGCGGAGTTGCCCGGCCCAAATCTGATCGCAACCTACTGGCGAAGATGATGCAATCTACCCATGCGAGAGGCGGCGCAGCGCTCCTCTTGTTGTGTCGCACCTCTGAGGTAAACCTCTTGGTGTCCACACAATACAAGGTAACACTACCATTTCATGCATCGTTCTTTCTTTTCTCGGACAAGGACCGGTGTTGGTTCTTCCAATGGATCGGCGGTAGGAACGGCGTGACTACAATTTCTCTCCAAGCGCCACAGCGCCTACCCCGCTTCGCGAGAACTTCACCCGGTGGGAGGCCACGGGATATGTCCCTTTTCTAGATCGACGAGCTTAGGGCGGTGGGCAAGGGGCCAACCAATCGGTGAGTTTCATGCGACATATTCATGTTAAACTCACAAAGTAGTAGTTCTAAACCGGTTTATCGCACAGGGAGTTCAAAAGGAAACTTGCGAATTTGCTCAAGTCAAAGGAGAAACCTCCTCGAGGCCACTGAAAGCCCGACTTTTGCGAACATGGCTGCGAGCGATGGTTGATACTTGCCACGATGATCTAGCGGACCGAAGATTCTCTGGTGCCCTTGGCGAGGATGAATGGTGTGGCTACTTCAAGCTGGGTGGACAGGAGGCGTACCACCCACATCTCAAACTTCTGTATGGGATAAGCGGGGAGCAACCCTCTCCGTGGTGTCACTACCGCCGAAAAGCCGGACCAGTACGCCTCACGGTGTTATGCAGCGACCAAAGCGGGCATCTTGCATTGACTACTGAGGCACGCTTAGGTTGTCAAGGATAAGCTCAACATACACCTCCTGCACCATATAGTGGAGTCTGGCGAAGCAGGCGGCGTCTCGCATATCTCATAGCAGCCAACATACAGAGGTGCAAGAGGTTCCTCCTCGGAAGAAGGGACAAGGGGAAGCGGTAGGCCGAGGTCCCATGACGCAACAAATCCTTGACGCGTTCGCAGACCATCCGGAACCGGGTGGTATTAACATAGGGGCCAGCAGGGAATCGGGATGACATGCCCATATGGGAGGCGAAATCCACATAAAAGACCAAAAATTATGTCTTATACACCGAGGCGACGCGGCATAGGCCACCCATTCGGCGACAGCTGGAAGAACCTCGGATCCCCATGGAGTTCTTTCATAGTAGGGATTGAACGGTGTTCGACGATAAATCGCAATTTTAACACGGGTCAGGTAATATGCAGAAAATGTGGAACATCATTCTAGCTGTACCCAGATAGGCGGAACGATCATTTGTTCCACCATGACAAACAGTGCTTTCGTTAGTTAGTTCGTCAAGCAATTTCGTCCTTTGTTGTAATGCCCTTGTAATATAATCTAATCATTGCTTATTTTATCATCTGAACTTTGGTTGTATGTGCCCTTATATATGTTCAACAAATAACTTAAGTGTTCATAACATAAGTTGTTGTCGACTATAAAATTTTGAAATTTTTTGTCCATGGTTATGATGCATCACTAATGTTCCCATAAAATTTTTATCAAGATTTATAAATTTTTAAAAATTAGAACGATGCTCTTTATCGAATTTTACCAAATCGGACACTAGCATTGTCTAAATTTTTAAAAATTCATAGAGCATGATCATTATATGAAAATTTTATGAAAATATTAGTGATGCATCATAACCATGTACAAAAAATTTTAAAATTTTCTAATGTGGTTTGTTTCATTTTTCATTCGGTTCAAACTTGTCGGCCAGCGTTTTATCAAGACAGTTGTATTGTTTGAATTTTCAAAAAATTCCTCACATCTTAAAATCATTTGAAATTTTTATAGTAATATCATTGATTTATCAAGAACCTCCATAAAAAATTGCAAAATTTTCCGACGTCGTTAGAGTCCTATTTTATTTTTATACGTGGTCGCTGATTCTACCCGCGAGTGCCTTTTTTTATTTTCGTAACTTCCTACCGGGGCAACGTCTGGCTATCTCGCCCATACGTAAGTGGTAGCCCACGTTATGTAGGTCGCTCTTGATTTTTCCCGTATTTTTTGGGTCATATCCGGCTTGTCCCGCGGGCCTACAAAAACCCCTAAGTGGCCACGATTTCTGTGGTTTCATGGCCACGAGTGCCTTTTTCGATTTTCGCAACTTCCTGCCGGGGCAACGTCTGGCTATCTCGCCCATACGTAAGTGGTAGCCCGCATTGCGTAGGTCGCCCTTGATTTTTCCCGTATTTTTTGGGCCGTATCCGGCTTGTCCTGAACTCACGAAAACCCCTAAGTGGCCACGATTTACGTGGTTTCATGGCGCGAGTGCCTTTTCGATTTTCGCAACTTCTGCGGGGCAACATCGCTATCTCGCCCATACGTAAGTGGTAGCCAGCGTTGCGTGGGTCGCCCTTGATTTTTCCCGTATTTTTGGGCGTATCCGGCTGTCCATGAAATGCGAAAACCCTTAAGTGGCCACGATTTCCACGGTTTAAATGGCGCAAGTGATTTGAGTCATAATTCCAATCATGACAGGCTGCGACTATTGAGACAAAGATGTATGTCAATTTGGAATTGCGACTATAGGGTATTTCTGTAATTTTTTTTCGACATAATATTTCTGTAAATTTTTTACAAAAATAATATATTATTTAAAAAAAATTCCATCTAATTGCCCTCGTCCAATACCTTATAATACTTGTCGACGATTAGACATATTTTTTTTTCCAAATTCTAAATCAATGAATTAGTAAACAAATTATCTAACTGAATTAATATTCTGTCGCAATTTGAATTTGCGACACAGGACTTGCGACAGAGTTTCTGTCGCAAATTCAAATTGCGACTAAGTCTCTGTCGCTAATTCAAATTGCGATTAAGTCTCTGTCGCAATTTTAAATTGCGACTAAGTCGTATGTCAATTCCAAATTGCGACAGACGAGTAATTCTGTAATTTTTTTTCGGCATATTATTTCTGTAATTGTTTTTAAAAAATATATTATTTAAAAAAATTCCGGATCAGTACGTGTGCAAGCTTACATCCCCCAAGCTGCAGTGAGCACGTGCTTAGCGCACAGCTTACCTTGGACTAAGCAAAAGGATACTATATACGAGTGCGCTGCATCAATCCAGAGACCATGACAGCTTGCTTTTGGTTCAGAATTAGACGATAGAGAAGGCAGGGGGTATCAGCGAAAGGCGTTCCTGCGAGCGAATGCACCTTTATCCGAGCCGGCGAAGCGTGAGCGGCACGCGAGAAAAAAGCGCGTTGGTGTGGAAGCACCGCACCAACCGCATCAAAAAGCGCGGGCGCACGCGAGAACGAGTAATGACCGCGTGGCCGTGCATCGTGTGAAACTGTGAACCTGATGCGGGCGCGCGGCGTGACGCTGCTGACGCCACCGGCGGAAAAATATTTTTTCTTTCCCGGCCGTCTACGTGCTTTGAATCCTTTGATCGACCGCATCATCGAGTATACTGTCTTCCTCCTCCTTAACAGGCTGGTGGTGGAGATGGACAGTCACCATCCTGTCCTTGCATGTTTTCTAGTTCGTGGCTGCTCTTTTTTTTTCCTTGCGAGGGAAGAGATATATTAGTATATTTGCGAGGGAAGAGATATATTAGTATATTGTTATTGAAATATAAGTGAATTATTCATCTTTCTTCATCAGTTTAAACTTTTGGATGAACTGGTTGGTGCATGCAACTTAATATGGTATCAGAACGAAGAGGTCTCGAGTTTAAGATCCGGTTAGCGCAATTAAAAAAATAATTGCAGTTCACTTCTATTCCACGTCCTAGGTCTGAGGGAGCCTATACGTGAGGAGGAAAGTATAAGTGAATTGCCCACCTTTTCTTATCAGGTTAAATTTTTAAGTGAACTGATTGGTGAATGCAACTTAATAATTACTAAACACAGAAGAGCATTATAATAAATAAGCATCCCGTGCTTAATACGGAAAGGAACTCCAACTAATCACACCGTCGCTCAAGAAAAAAAACGAAGGGTGGCGCGCACGCAGACAAGCGGGCTCGAAGCCGGTCACTGACTCGAGCACAAGCGACCTCACCACTGCGTTGTGCACACTACTACAGACTGCCTCATCCGCGACCCCCCATCACTACCGGGTAGGTATGAGCCGGCAATGATAATATTATCACTGCCGGTTCTAAATTCAACCGGTAGTGATAATACTATCACTGCCGGTTCTAACTTCAATCGGCAGTGATAAGAATAGTATAAATTTTCCGCAGGAATGGAGGCAATATCATTGCCGGTTTAATAGAGAACCGGCAGTGATAAGAATAGGGATGAAAACGGAACGGAAACGGTCGGTAAATGGTTGTTCCGTTTCCGTTTCCACATCTTTACGATACTTGAAGCGAAATCGGAAACCTCAGCGGATCACGAAGCGAATGATGGCGGAAGCGGATGCGAGCAGGCAGGCGGATACGGAAACGAAAGTGAAAAATTTCATAAGAACGTAGTATATGATCACAATATACATGATCGCAAAAATAATGCAACTCGTTCCGGTTCAAAGGCGAATACAAAAACAATATTATGTTCACCGGTATCACTAGAAATATTTTTTTTCTCAAGTTTGTCAGTTGAAGGCTTGCTATTTGTCCTCCAGATCAGACCATCATGTCCTCCTCCATATCATTATCATCGACATCCTCTTACTCCTCCAACTATAAAGATGTAATGCTCTAAAATTTGCATATTATTGTTCAATGTTCATTTATGATTTTCTGAGATTTATCCTAGATTTTTTGGAGTTTATAAATGCTATTATGCTACTTTTTAGATTTATATAATTAATTTATTCATAAAAAATGAAGCCAAAATTATGATAGAAATAATTTTTCTAGGTTCAAAATGTTCCAAAGTATTTTTGAGAATTTTTTTGAAATTTTTGAACTCTATTTGATATTTTCTATAAAGCTATTTGTATTTCTGAAATTATTTTAATGCGAAAATAAATGTAAATTCACTATTCTCCTTTTTGGGCCAAGTGGGCCAAGTTTCCGACGGAATTTCCAATTCCGATTCCGTTTCCGACGGAAATGGCTCTCCCGTTTCCGTTTCCGTTTCCGACAAAAAATTTCCGTTTCCGTTTCCGTACCGTCATTTTCCGTTTCCGTTTCCGAAAAAAGGCTTCCGTTTCCGTTTTTCTCCGGAACGGTCGGAAATTCCGTTTCCGTTTTCATCCCTAGATAAGAAGGTATCACTGCCGGTTTATATGTAAAACCGGTAGTGATTTATCATTGCCGGTTCGTCTATAAACCGGTAGTGATAAGACCATTTTCACTGCCGGTTTTACTATAGAACCGGCAGTGATATTACTGTTCCCCATTATTAATTCGATATAGAACATAAGAAACATTGTAATTTATCTCGCATAGAACATATGAAAGCATAATTAGTTAAAAAAACAGAACATATGAAAGCATAATTAGTTAAAAAATAGAACATATGAAAGCAAATTTGTAATTTGCGGGATATATATTAATTAAAATATAGAACATTTACAAAACATAATTAGGTATATCGTCCATTATTACATATTTAGTCCTAATTATAATAGGCCAATGGCGCAAAGCCCTATATCCAAAAGTCGTCATCGTCGTTGTCCTCCTCCTCCTCCTCGTCGCCGGAGTTGCCGTTTGATGACTGATCGGAGTTGCGGCGGTGCTCGTCCTCCTTCTCCTCCGAATTCGATTCGGTGGCGGAGTTGGTCTTGCCCCAACGCCGCAGTTCCTCGCCGCCGTCGCTGTCGTCGTCGTCGCCCTCCTCCTCCTTCTCCTCCTTTGCCTCCTCTTCCTCCTCCTCCGCTTCCACCTCCTCCTTCTCCTCCTTCTCTAGCGACGGAGCAGGGCTTTGCCCAACTTGCTTTCGCTTCTTGGGAGTGCCATTTTGCAACAATAGTGGATTGTGTGGGGGGTGCCATTCTTGCAACAATAGTGGCATTATATAGAGGCAGAATGGGAAGGGCAACAGTTGGCAGAGGAATGTGAAGCGCAACGGTTGGTGCGGCAGAGAAACGGGCAGGCGCGACGGTTGGGTTGGCGTGGCAGTTTGAAGGGTGGGACATATCACTACCGGTTTGTATTACCAACCGGTAGTGATAACTGACTATCACTACCGGTTTATACCCAAAACCGGTAATGATATATTACTGCCGGTTTACTTTACAACCGGCAGTGATATTTAACGTTTACTGCCGGTTCGTATGTTTAACCTGCAGTGATATGTATTTTCCCGCGCAACCCAATTTTCCCGCGTAATATAACCTTATCACTGCCGGTTCTGCGCACAACCGGCAGTGATAAGCTATTTTCCCGCGTAATATGACCTTATCACTGCCGGTTCTTCGCAGAGCCGACAGTGATAAGCTATTTATATAGCAATCCACCTGACCGATGCCTTTCCCTGGCCGAGCAGAAGAGAGGAGTTCTTTGCTCGGTTGTATTTTTCTTGGAGAGGTGCTACTAAAATTTTGTGTTAGTATTTTGTTCGTATTTTTCATCGAATCGATATCTTCCCCGACCGAGCAGAACAAAGAGGAGCTCTATTATCTTGGCGAGTTGCTGCTGAAAAAATGTATTAAAAGTTTTTGAGGTTACTGACTTGATCTATATTATATTTGTCGTAAAATTTTACTTTACAGAGTGCTATAGATGTTGATATTTGCTGATTGTACGGTGTGAACAGTTTATGTTGGTAGCGCTCAAATTAAGATCTAGCTAAATTATTGAATAAATTATAATTCATATCATAGTGGATGTTTAAGTAATAAAAATTGCTAGATGGACATTATGCATAATTGTAATTAATTTAATTAATGAAAATTTGTTATATGGATTTTAATAGTAAAATTGCTAGATAAATTATAAATAGTGAGAATTGCTAGTTGAATATTTAAATAATGAAAAATGGTAGATGGATTTTGCAATAATGAAAGTTGGAACATAAATAATTATTTAGAAATATATCCTTATATTCAATTATATGCTTGTTTGTTGTAGATTAATTTAATTTAATAGCTAGCGCTACATAACAAAATGAAATGAAGAAATCTTCTAAATATTTAAAAAATGCTAGATGGATATTTAAATAGTGAAAAAGGTTTGATGTATTTCAATATATAGGCAAAATTGCTAGATGTATTTGTAAAACTAATCATTTACAATTATATTATTATTTGCGATTATGTGCTTATAATGTGTTTATCGTTTTAATTAATTAGCAATGCATGACTCTTGTAAAGAATAAATTATTTTGATATCGTTTGTTCATATCTTTGAAATGTAGTTTGATATAATTAGCGTAGATGGACCGAAGGTGGATGTATGACACGACCGTCGCGGTCCGAGTTCTTTAATGGTGTGACTTGTTTTACGAATGCGGTGCGGCACACAAGTCGAGAAACCCGCGGACTATATGTGTTGTCCATGCGTTGATTGCAAAAATGAGAAGATGTTTTGTAACATAGAGTCGTCGTGCACACTTGCTTGAAGGGGTTTCAAGGTGGCTATACTGTTGGATGAAAGTACGGTGAAGATGATATTGTACATGAAGGGCAACACATTGATGAAGATGATATTGTACATGAAGGGCAACACATTGATGAAGATGACGGAGACAAAGATATGACGGCGGTGGAAGATGCGTTCGTTGATACCCACGAAGATGATCTAGATCAAATGCTGCGTGATGGGGAGGGGGACTTCACGAGTGAAAGGGAGTCCGATAAGAGCTTTCACTACTTCAGTTGAAGGCATGCAATGGTTGGTCCGATAAGAGCTTTACTGAGCTGTTATGTCTCTTGGTGGACTTGCTTCCAGAGGGTAACGTGTTGCCTTCAACTACGTACCAGGCTAAGCAGGTTGTCTGCCCGTTGGGACTGGAAGTACAAAGAATACATGCATGTCCAAACGATTGCATATTGTATCGCAATGAGTTTGCAGACATAGATGCCTGTATTGTTTGCAAAGCAAAGCGGTATAAAGAACGCGGCAGCGATATCAAAACGAAGATGTCGGGTGAGGCGTAAGAAGAAGAGGTGTCCCCGTAAGGTGGTGTGGTATTTCCTATAATCCCCGCCTAAAGCGATTGTTTGCGAACAAAAGGTATGCCCAATTGCTATGATGGCACGCCAAGAGCGTAAGAAGGATGGAATGCTCGGACACCTGGCGATTACGTGCAATGGAGGAACATCGACGTAAAATATAAGAAGCACTTTGCATATGATGTGAGGAATATAAGGTTGGTGGCCGAGATGGGATGAATCCTTTTGGCAACATGAGTAGTCGTCCAAAGCACTTGGCGGTGACTTTATGCATCTACAACCTTCCTCCTTGGCTTTGCATGAAAGCGAAAGTACATTATGATGCCACTATTGATCCAAGGGCCGAGCAACACGGCAATGATATCGATGTGTACCTCAAACCATTGGTTGAAGATCTTCTAATATTGTGGAGCGATGGTGTACAGGTATGGGATGAGTATAAAAGAAAACTTTATCCTATGGGTATTATTGTTCGTAACCATTAATGATTATCCTGCTCTTGACAACTGTCGGGCAGACGACCAAAGGCTTCAGCGGATGCATCCGAGGCTGGATGATCTGACTAGCCGTGGTGAAGAATTGCGAAAAATGGCTTACATGCGGCATCGTAGGTTCCTCGCAAGGATCACCCATACCGCAATAATAAGAGAGCTTTTGACGGGACAAAGGAGCGCCTTAGCTCAGAAGAATCACCGGGAAAGCAGATATTTGCCGCTGTAAAGGATCTTACAATTATTCACGGAAAGGGAGCCGACAGTACATCTATTCCGACTTCCCGAGATAAGTCTCCTTTGATTGCAATCATTCCATGTCAAGCGAGCATGTCACCTCGTGGCTTCGCCTCTCGGTGTACCGGACGCTCTCCTGGCAGCCATGCTTTTTGAACTTGCAAGGGCTTATTTTTTAAAAAATCATTTTAGTGTGGAATAAGAATGATTCATTATTTTTTATTAAGCAAATATATTCTTAAGAATATATGAATTTTTTCATATTATTTTTTATTAAGCAAATATATTCTTAAGAATATATGAATCATGTAGCAACCATAAATAAATGCAATATAATTAACCCAATAACATTTCGATTGCTAGGAATGGCCTCGAATCGAGGACAAGTGCGAGAGGAGTTCGGCCTCGAATATAGACAAGCGAGAGCAGGTAGCCCAAGGGACTACCTGAACCTACAGGATATTGATATGGAGCAACCTGGCGCCACAGCCATGGACCAAGCTAACGCCACTGCCATGGACCAAGCTGACGCCACTGCCATGGGCGAGGTAAAGTATTAGTACGTTGTGATTCCCAAAATATTGTAGGGTCATACGACTAATAACAAGATCCAATTCACTACAAGATAACATGGATTTCCCGGCATTTATTTTACCCAGCGTTTAATCTAAACGCCCCTAATAAGGCTAAAGCCGGCGTTTTTTATCATTCGAGGCATTTAATTCCCCGGCGTTTATAAACACCGGGTTAGAGTCTACCACGGCGCTTATAAATGCTAGGAAATTCCACTCTATACCGGCATTTATAAACGCCGGGTTAGAGTCTTCCACGGCGTTTATAAACGCCGGGGAATTCCACTCTATACCGGCGTTTATAAACGCGGATTCTGATCTTCCACGCGCTTATAAGCGTCGGGAATTCCACTCTATACCGGCGTTTATAAGCGCCGGTTAAATCTTCCACGGCGCTTATAAACGCCGGTATAGAATGGAATTCCCCGGCGTTTATAAGCACCGTGGTAAACTCTACCACAGCGTTTATAAACGTGAATACCACACCGAGGAATTTGAAAGAATTGAAATTAAATAATATTATATTTGAAATAATTGAAACTAATATTCCATTTGCAATAATTTCTGTCCAAATATTTCATTTTCGATGATATTTTGTCTCAAATTTCAAATTTTGTCCAAAAATTAAATTTTTGTTGATATTTTGTTTGAAAATTCAAATTTTTTCGACCATCTGATTTTGTGATACTTATCAATTTCAGATACTACTTTTCGTTATCTTTCTAATGAGCTAAAGAACGCCCCAATTGGAGGTACGAGTCAAAAGTTATGTCTATTTTAAGAAATATGCTCGGATTTCGTATTTGTAAACTAGAATTGGTGCCCAAAAGAATATAATTGGAGATCTTATCGTATGATGATTTTGCTAATTACCTCAATAGTTTGCTAATTTGAAATAATTGAAAATCGGTGTTTGGGTGTTTAACGGGGTTAAGGGGAGGAGGGACGCATTATATATCAGATGTGATCATACCACCACTAAAGTACTAGATCTTATAAAAAGAGTAGTAATAAGATGGGTGACCTCCTGGGAAGTCATTGTGCATCTATGATTTTAAATGCCACGAACAGAGGGATCCCCGACGCTTATAAGTATATAAGCGTCATGCTAGATAAAACCCCGGTGCTTGTAAACACCATAAATAGAGAGAACCCCGGCACTTATAAAGTGTCATGATAGAGGGAACTCCGGCACTTATAAACGCCGGGTTAGAGTCTTCCACGGCACTTATAAACGCCGTGGATAATTAAGCGCCGCCAATTACTTTTCCTGACGCCATTTTTCTTGACGCCATGTAAACGCCATTTAAAATCTTTTTAAGGCATTTATAAGGTTTTAAAGGCATTTATAGGCGCCATCGAAAGCCCGACGTGTTGTAGTGATTGTAGGCTCAAACGTGTGATGAACAAAGGCGGCGCGCAGGTCGTGATTCGAGCAAGATGCCTAAGGGTGTTCACAATATAGTCTAGCTCTCGGCAGTCGGGGAACCTGCTATACCTGCGTCAGCATTGGCGCCGTACAGGATAGCCTGCGGAGTACTTGTTAGGGATAACGTGCCCATCAGCTATAGATCATGGACCGGCCGTGAAGGTGATCAGTGGGTGGTTCCCGATGACCTGAAGGACTTGCTATGGGGCAAGCTAAAAGAAGTATTCTAGTTCCCCCAAGGGTCAGAGTTGGTTGCAAAGAGACGTGCACTAAGTATCATGTGCACATCGTGGAAGAATTGGAAGACGATGCTGAATAAGAACTATGTGAAGAAGAATGTCACGCCAAATTTTAACATGTTTCCAAAGATAAGGGAATTTTGGAAGGACTTTGTGGCGTACAAGAATTCTGAAGAAGCCCAGATAGTGAGTCAGAAGAACAAGGCTAACGCGGATAAGAATATGTACCCTCACACACTAGGCACTGGTGGCTACGTGAAGAAAATACCTGCATGGGATAGGCGCGAACAAGAGCTAACCCTCAGGGGCGTCACTTCTGCGACGGCCGAGTTGAGTGAACGATCGAAGCACTGGTTGCTTGGGAGGGGGGCTTCTGTCTCGGAAGATGGCAGCTTGAGCTTCAGGAGCGATAGAGCCCGAGAGGTGTCGCCGAAAATATCAGATGCTCACATGGAGTCTTCCCAAAGGCTTTTCGAGCCACGAAGGAGAATGATGGTATTTGTTGCCACTGGTAACAAGGAGCATCTGGGCGCTCCGAGGAGTTGGTTTGGTGCCGTGGAAAGAAGGCTTCCTAGGCGGCGCATCGTTGGCCTGGCGCCGAAAAAGATTAAGAGAAGATCAAGCTGGACCGTCAAATACAAGATCTTTGTGGCAAGAGCGTTAGAGTGCAGAAGCGGAGCTGGATAAAGTTGTGGAGGAAGCGATGCTGAAAGCTCTCGACTCACGACCGCCATTCGATGACGACCCTCGGAACCTCGATCCACGGTGTTCGTAGGAGCATGCTGGCGTCCACGAGGATTCGGGACCGCATGGACTCCATTTTCCGATGGATGACATCACAGAACCGACACCGTGCAAGCTGCATTTGTCCGCACATGGCATTACCATCAAGGTGGCTGATGGCAGGGCTTGGCCATGCGGCTCCTCGCAGGTTCTGCACTACCACCCAATACCGCTGGGATTCGCCAGGGTCGAAGTAGACAGTGTAGTCCGACAATATCGCAAAATGGAGGTAGAGATTCCTGGCGAGGACGGAAAAAACAAACTTAGAGAAAACGTGCATGGCTTCCTCGCGTGGTGCAAGAGCTTGATTATGTTTGGCTCGGACGATGAGGCCGACAACGACGACGACGACGATGAATTGCACTCTCCACACGCAGACCTGTCGCCTAGGAAATGTGCAACTCCTCCACCGGCACCAGTTAGGAAAAGTCCAACTCCTCCGCCGGCACCATCTAGAAAAAGTCCAACTCCTTCACCGGCACCAGCCAGGAAAAGTCCAACTCCTCAGCCGGCACATAAGAAGAATCAAACATCAGCACCATCTCGGAAGTCCGCATCGTCTTGTACCAAATCTCGGTCATCTGTGAAGTCAGCACAGCCTCAGAAGAAATTACCGGCCGAGATGACTGAAGAAGAACGAAAAAAGGAAATAAAGGCCGACGTAACATCTCACTTCCAAAAGGCGCCATCACCTGAGAAGCCTAAAGTCGATGCTAATGCGCAGAAGTTTTTCTTGAGTATGGCAAAAGCCAAAGAGACAGGCGGGCCAGAACCCGAAAATGTCGGACTACGGCGCATCTCGTAAAGCAATACTTGAAGACAGCTAGTCTTTGGCGTTGATGTCGCAAGCTCAAAAAGATCTTCTTGAACAACCGTAATCACGAGCTAGGTCTAAGCTGGAAGTTCTTTTTGGGGCAACCGCTGGTTGCCCCAGAAGATTTAGAGAAGCTAACAACACAATTGCGGCCCGTCCATCAGTATTACATGCAGCAGTGCGAAAAGGGTATGTGGGCGTTCCCAGTGAAATACAAAGAATCGGATTTTCACAATGGGGATAACATGTTCTGGGTAGAGTTCTGCGAATTGTATATGTTGTACCGGTCAGATGCTCTAGACATGGCAATACTCAGA
The DNA here is from genome assembly GCA_036346375.1 of Guadua angustifolia. Lineage (NCBI taxonomy): Eukaryota > Viridiplantae > Streptophyta > Magnoliopsida > Poales > Poaceae > Guadua > Guadua angustifolia. The sequence continues at coordinate 86,120,481 of CM070500.1, read as the reverse complement.
ATGTGGATTTTGTAAGTCTCTATTTATATTATTGTATATTCTTGTACCGTTCAACTGTATGTCTAACTTCTTTTTTATATATGTAGAATGGAGATACAGATATGTAGAGGAAATAACAATGACAATTTAGGATTTGTCGATCCGGGGCTTGTCAACGAGACAATGATCCGTGATAAGCCACAGTTTGTTGAAGACTATTTATTTAATACTTTCTTAAAGCTGCAAAACAAAACCTCCGTACTTTTACCCTATAACTTTCAGTACGTATTACCCTACTTCTAATATTGTTTTACTATTTTTGCGTGACACGGTGTGGGACTAATAGGCTATGTTAACATATATGTCTAGTTATCACTGGGTCCTCCTCGTCATCGAGTTAGATGCTAGCAGGGTTTTTGTCTTGGACTCGCTGAGAAAATAACTTAATTTGTATCAAAATTTTTGGGACATGATGAACAGGTAAAATCGATCGTTGCGTTATTGTTCTAGTAATATTTTATTCTATTGTATTTAAGGTTAATTACTATTTAAAATCATTCACAGTGCATTCACACGGTATTGCAAGAAAGGTGGTCGGCATCGTCCCTTCAGAAAAAATTTCCGAATAATAACAGACTTTCCTTGCATGAGACATGACCAGGGAAATAGTTTATGTGCATACTACGTATGTACAAATATACATGCAATTGCCACGCAGAGTGTCGGCTATAACGAAGCCATGGTATATAATTACACATTCATGCCTACTTTTCTTTCATTTAACATCTATCATTATTAATTAAATTTCTCTTTTCTTCAATAACAGCGCTCTAAGATGAGAACCAAAAAGTTACTGCTAACAGAAGTTTTAGCAATTCAAGAGCAGATCGCTGGATTCATTCACGAGCAGATCATCAATCCAAAGGACGAGTTCCACGATGACAGCTTCGATCCAAAGTGAATGAGATGTACTCACACTACATTTGTAAACAGACTATTGTAAAAACTAAATATTGTGATGCTTTAATATATTTTAATTATGATCTAACGACGCTTTATACACTATATATTTGAAGGCAACATATCATGTGCACACAGGCCTTCCCGTGTACACATTGTGCACACCAACTAATAAAAGTCACAAAAACTCTGAAAAAATTTGTAGATGTACTTTATAGATTACTCTACCTATGTATATTTTCTCTTTTTTTGTAAGTCCTGATATGTATTGAATTTGAACCTACAATTTTATACATAGGTAGAGTAATCTATGAAGTACATCTACAAATTTTTTCAGAATTCGGTTATCACTGCCGGTTCATCCAAGAACCGGCAGTGATATACACAGATCATTGTCGGTTCTTCGTATAAGCCGGTAGAGATATACATATATCACTGCCGGATTCTAGTGTGAACCGGCAGAGATAATCGAGTATCACTGCCAGGTTCTAGTATAAACCGGCAGAGATAGTCGAGTATCACTGCCGGTTGTACAATGAACCGACAGTGATAACCCCGAGTATCACTGCCGACCAATCACTGCCGGCTCCCATAACCGGCAATAATGGCGTGAACGAGTCGACAGTAATGACCTATTCTGTAGTAGTGACACTCGGTTACGAAAAACGACGATATTAAATTACATAAGCTGAACAAGCGGCTAAGCTATGTGGGCGACGTGGCTCAATACAGTGCTCGCCGATAGACCATGCAAGCGGGCTCACGTGCGACGCGGGGCAGTAGCACGCGGCTACATCGCCCCGAAAATGACGCGACGCACTGAGGAGGCCGGAAACTTTCAGGTTTAATACACAGAGTATACCTACTACGCGTGTAAAGTTAAAATAAAATATGCTCCACACGTGTCAATTGACGAACGTAAATCAGAGTATTCCAGCAATGAGCGACCTTAATGCAACATGTAACATCGATAGTCAATACAGCCCGAGAATTTGAGCAGAAGACGGACGAACAACGGTCGTGTTACGTTGTTGAAATATTAGGTATATTAACATGAATTCATGCTGACAATAAGCTATAATGATAATTAAAGATAGAACAGCGGGAATAAATAAATTAGACAATAGCAATATACTAATTGCAATGTCTATCTCATGCATATTATTAGATAAACAGAACAGGCTAACGAGTATTATTAATCTATGCATGGAAAATAGATACGGTTTGTGTGTGTTACCGAGATGACGCGAAGACGTGGCCGAACCGGTAGTAGATGTCGATGAAGATTAGCAGACGATGTAGTCAAAGCCGATTGTTAGTGAAAAAACCAGCAAGCAATCGTATGAAGACGCTTTCCAAAAACATGATTCGTTCTCTCTCGGTGCAAGATCTTAAGGACGGATGTTTCGAAGACCTACTCTCCCAATAGTCGATGTATGCTGGTGAAGGGATGGGGAAAAAGGAGGTAGCGCATTATTGAAGGATGGCAAAAGGATCGAGAGTAAATAGTGATCTGATCCCTATTCTACGTATATAGATAACAGAGAGAAAATCGTGGAGCACGATACAAATCGGTTACAGATTCGCATACACATAGTTAATTCTGCGTAAAATCCGCTACTATCACAGTTAATATCTGTTCACATAACCGTGCTGCCACTTAGTTCCACGCTGCAACTGCAAAAAAGAATTACGCTTGCGCAAACCGTCTAATTCTATTTCGCCACACTATTCACGCGCTGCCGCGTACGCACCACCTAGCGAGATGAGCAAGCGCACGCGTGTGTTCTCTTCTTCTTATGCTCTAGCATAGTGGAGAGAACCACCACTTATAAAGAGGTCTTTATCTACCTCCACTAGTTTTCATATTGTTCCATCTACTTAATAATATATAAGCCATTCATTTTTTTTCCTCAGATTTACTTTCAAATGTAAGGCGTGCGATTGTAATGATGTTTTCTTTCTTTTTGCGTTCATTCATTTTCCATTCCCTTGAACATACATACTAAGTGCAATTTGAGGAAAGATCTAATTAAGCTCTCTAATTCTTTTACTTAAAAGAAAGCGCATGGGTAACTTAATTATAATACCTACTACGCGTGTAAAGTTAAAATAAAATATACTCCACACGTGTCAATGCACGAACGGCAAAACAGAGTATACCAGGAAGGAGCGACCGTAATGCAACAGGCAACATCGATAGTCAATACAGCCCGAGAACTTGAGCAGAAGACCGACGAACAACGGTCGTGTTACCAGACTTCTTCACCGGCAACGAACCTTACCTTCACCATTTTGTCGAGCTCTTTTTGTGCTGTTCCTGTGGAAGTCTGGAACCAGTAGTTACCGGCCGAGCAAAACTTATGAGTTTGTTTGGTTGGAAGTTATCTTTGCTATGTCTAAATTTAGCAATGCTATAGATTCTTAGACAGTTGTTTGGTTCGTTACCCTAGCTATAGCTTTTCACACTTTCTTAGGCCCATATCCCATGCATTGTAAAGTCAGTTTTTTGCCAAACATTGCTACAGTTGTGACGCTGAATTTTAATACCATAAAAAGTGTAGCATCCATACTTATCTAAGATTAGTTATGACAAAATTGGTTGCAAACTAAACTTGCCCTTAATCTCCTACAAGAGGCGAAAAAACAAGGAACACATAGAACTACCCAGGGTTCCAAAAATCAACGAAAATTGGTCAAAATCACAATTTTCGACAATGACAAACCTAATCGATAAATGGAACCGGTCAGTAAACTAGTCCAATTAAAATTCAAATTAAAAAATTCAAAAAATTTGAAAAAATTTATCCAAAAGTTTCCTAAAATTAATATTAATACTAATAGCTTCTTGACATCTGACATAAATATACGAGACTTTTTAGCAAATCCGAATATAAATAATATAAAAGGAAAAAAACAAAGCAGACACCTGCCCATCCGGCCCACCAAGGTTGTCCCACCTATTTAGGGATGTAAACGGGTTAGATATCTCTCGCCTGATCCAGGTCCAGATTTTGCTATCCGGTCGGATCCAGGACAGGATCTGGATACTTGAATCCGAATTTGGGGTCGGATCCGGAGTATCCAATATCTGGTAAATACGGGACGGATCCGGATATTCAGATTTTTTCTATTCGGATATCCGGATTTTTTCTATTTGGATATCGAATCGGATATTTAGATTTTTCCTATTCGAATATCAGCAAGACCCAGCCTATTTTCATCGTATTTTTTCCATGTCAGCCCATTTATATTAACAATTAGTTGGTTCTATTAATGCTCAAGTTCCATATTCTTTCTACGACGTATGTTGAGTTTGATTGATATATAATTTGTTACTATAGTCATGTATTCGTATGGTTTTAATTCAATATATATTACCCTAAATATGTGCAAATTATCCATATATTTTTATCCATTTCCGACCCAAATTCGTTACATATCCGTTCCGTATCCGTATCTCGAATAACCCAAATTCGTATCCGTATTTGGTTAGCTCGTATCTAATTCTAAATCCAGAAAAAAAATATAGATTAGAACACAGAAAAAACAATATACATCTGCATCCGACCTGTTTTCAGCCCGGCACCTATTTAACTGTCCTTTCGTCCCCAGAAAACCTCGCCGCAGACGATGACCTCCACCATTTCCATGGCGATGGCCCATCCCGAGCCATTGTTGCTACTCGTGCTGCTTCTACAAATCCAACCCGTGGTCGTACACTCGCTTCTCCCTTCAGCTGGTACCTACACCAACCACACTGGCGTACCGTCCGTCGTTCCATGCCTGTCCGACCAGGCGTCCGCGCTGCTCCGGCTGAAACGGTCCTTCACCGCCACCAACGACACCATCTGCGACTTCCGGTCGTGGAGGGTCGGCACAGACTGCTGCCGCTGGGAAGGTGTCCGCTGCGGCGACGCCAACGGCCGCGTGACTACCCTTGATTTGGGCGACTGCGGCTTCGAGAACGGCCGCCTCGATCCTACGCTTTTCAAGCTAACCTCCCTCAGGTATCTCAATTTAGGAGGAAACGACTTCAACAAGTCCGAAATCCCATCCACCGGGTTTGAGCGGCTCACCAAGCTCACCCATCTCAACCTCTCCGACTCAAACTTTGGAGGCCAGGTACCAAATACCATAGGTCGTCTCACGAATTTGATCTCCCTTGACCTCTCCTTTCGTTACGAAATTCAGGAGATAATCGACATCGGTTATACCTTTACAGCCAAACGTGTGCAGCTCGAACTACCAAACTTTACAGCCTTAGTTGCAAACCTTAGCAGTTTGAGGGAGCTACGTCTTAGCTTCCTGGACCTGTCAGACAAACAAGTGGAGTGGTGCAATACTCTGGCCAAGTACACTCCGAATCTCTCCGTTCTTAGCATGCCGTTTTGCGCACTCCACACTCCCATTTGTGGATCTCTCTCTGCTTTGCACAAACTCTCTGTTATTAACCTACAACACAATTTTCTTTTCGGTCCATTTCCAGAGTTTTTTGCCAACTTCTCCTCCTTGAGAGTTGTCCAGCTTAGCTTCAATAAGCTTGGAGGGTGGGTCCCCCCGACAATCTTTGAACACAAGAAACTAGTGACAATTGATCTTCACCGTAATCCTGACTTATCTGGTACTCTGCCAAATTTCTCAGCTGATAGTTGTCTAGAAATTTTGCTCCTTGGCAGAACCAATTTCTCTGGTATAATACCAAGTTCCATTGGCAATCTCAAATATTTGAACAAGCTAGGCCTTGAGACGAGTGGTTTTGCTGGAGAGCTTCCCTCGTCAATCCGTAAGCTCAGATCCTTGAATTCATTGCAGGTCTCTGGGTTAGAAGTAGTAGGATCGATACCTTCATGGATCACAAACTTAACCTCCTTGGAGGTTCTCGAATTTTCCAGTTGTGGCATGCACGGACCTATACCTTCTTACATAGGCGGTTTAATGAAATTGAGAAAATTAGCACTCTATAAGTGCAATTTTTCAGGGGAAATACCTTCATATATCTTAAATTTAACTCAATTGGATACCCTCCTTCTTCATTCAAACGGTTTCAGTGGTACAATCGAACTCGCCTCGTTCTGGAGACTACCAAACCTGTTTGACTTGAATCTCTCAAACAACAAATTGGTTCTAGTAGATGAAGAAGATAATTCTTCATTGGTATCATTCCCCAACATAAACTACTTAAGTTTAGCATCTTGTAACCTAACTAAATTCCCCAACATTTTGAGGCATTTAAATGGGATTACTGGACTTGACCTTTCAGACAACCAAATCCATGGGGCCATACCTCTGTGGGCATGGGAGAAATGGACAGGCTTGGACTTTTTCTTTATGAACTTATCACACAACAAATTTACTAGTGTTGGATATAACACCTTTCTTCCTTTTTCTGTACAAGTATTGGATCTCAGTTTCAACATGTTTGAAGGGTTAATACCTATACCCCAATCTGGATCTGTGCTTGATTACTCAAGCAACTCTTTCTCATCCATGCCTTCTAATATTTCTACTCAACTTGGAGAAACAACCTATTTTATGGCCTCTAGAAACAACCTGTCAGGGAAAATTTCACCTTCTTTTTGTAGTACACGTCTACAGTTTCTTATTCTCTCTCACAATAATCTCAGAGGCTCAATCCCTTCTTGCCTGATGGAAGATGCCAATGTAATGCAAGTATTAAATCTGAAGGCCAATAAACTTGCCGGAGAGCTGCCACATAATGTCAACGAAAGTTGCAAGTTTCAGGCGTTAGACTTCAGTGACAATTGGATAGGAGGACAGTTGCCAAGATCTCTAGCTTCCTGTAAAAATTTGGAGGTACTTGATGTCGGAAACAATCAGATTAGGGACTCTTTTCCATGTTGGATGAGTACACTTCCTAGACTTCAAGTCCTTGTCCTGAAATCTAATGAGTTCTTTGGGCAAGTGGAGCCTTCTCCTATAGAAGAGAAAAGCAGTTGTGAATTTGCAGGTCTGCGAATACTCGATATATCCTCAAACAATTTCTCGGGCAAATTGACAGATGATTGGTTTAAGAAGTTCAAGTCCATGATGGTTAAAATTTCTAATGAAACATTGGTCATGAAATATCAAGGGACAGGTCAACAGCCTTATCAAGTTACCATTACACTCACGTACAAAGGGGTTGGCATTACATTTTCTAAGATTATGAGGACACTTGTGCTTGTTGATGTCTCACATAATGCATTCAATGGCAGCATCCCTAGGGCTATCGGGGAACTTGTTCTGCTCTGCGCTCTTAACATGTCACACAACTTCTTCACAGAGTCAATACCATCTCAATTCGGTGGTTTGAACCAACTGGAGTCTTTGGACCTCTCCTCAAATGGGCTTTCAGGAGAGATTCCACAGGAGCTAGTATCACTGGATTTCCTTTCGACATTGAACTTGTCGTGTAACATGCTGGTGGGAAGAGTACCAGAATCACCTCATTTCTCCACATTCTCGAATAGCTCGTTTCTGGGAAACACTGGTTTGTGCGGACCTCCACTGTCCAAACAGTGTAGCAATGTGACAATGCCAGGCGCCGAGTGGAGCCCTTCGAAGAACTCTGCAGACATTATGCTATTCCTCCTTGCTGGACTGGGATTTGGTGTTGGGTTTGCAGTTGTAATTGTAGTGACATGGGGAATCCGCATTAGAAAACGATCTTAAGAAAAGCATATGTATTGAAATAAAATTTTCTATATGAAGATCACTTGCATTACATTTGTAATCAGGGCTATGTGGTTGTTGCAGCTAATACTACACCTGAATCTTGCATATGGACAAAATTAACTAGCTGAGTTACGGAGTTGAATTTATTTGAAACTAGTAGATTTATTGTGGCAACCCGTATAATTAGCCCAGATTAGCGACAGTAACACTGTCTCACCCTTAAGTTAATCACACGAATCTCGGCACAGCCGCCGGCAAAATATTGGAAAATCCAATGCTTTGCCAGCTACTTTGCCGTGTTCAGAGTGTTACAGCAGAATAATAATTAGAGACTGCATGAAAATACATTCATTGCTTAGCCACGCAGGGCTATATGTTCATTACATAAATTACAATGCTTCCTTGTACAACAAAAGAGTACGACTACTGTCTACACAAACTATATACCTACTAATTGCCCAGAAGGCCTATATAGACTCCTAGTACTCCTGGTGGTAGTCGGAATAATAATAGCCTTCCGAGCCATCCTCCTCATAACCTTGGGGTTGATCCTGGGAGTAGCCTTCATCTTCGAACTCATATGTTGATCCATCAGGATCTCTTTCTAGAAAAGGGGAGTACAAGAGTGATTTCAATGTACTCAGTAAGCATTAGATAACAGAATGCATTATGATGATTTTCTCTCCACCCAATTCCTTTCCTCCAAATATGAGTTTAACAAAATTAGGTTTTTAGTTTTCTCTAAAGGTTGGAAGTTTTAATTATTAGAAATTGACTACTAGCACCCATATATGAGACAGATTTAGCTTCTGTAGCCTCCAATCCAGGAAACAGACTTGAATTTAAGATTTTGACCCTGCGCAAGTTCGTGTCACTTTACCCATAATGGCCCCTACCACAGAGGCTCCAAAACGTTTATTGCTACTACGGTATTAGATCTCCAACCCTGTACTTGAGCGGGGAGCCTCCACCAGGTCCTCCTAAACCCGCAAATACAGTTGTACCCCGACAGCTCCAGAGGTACACCACGAGCTTCAAATATACCGCCCCTCTCACATTTCATCATCATACTCATCTCACGTTCCCCTGGGTCATATCGGCATTTCCCAGCTCGACCATAATTACTTACCCAATGTGGAGATCATAATACTTTCATAGGATAACCTTTTTTGACAGCGATTTACTCGCTATGGTTGACACTGAAATATGGTTCATTGCCCAAGTGTAGGTGTTTGACCTTATATGCTAGCCATGTAGAGGGCCCTACCAGCAACTCTCCTCATCAGCACTCTCCTTTTCATCGGCGCCCTCTACCCACCATAAATATTTCTAATAAACTGCCCACAACTCTATTCGTGGACCCTAAGTTCCATCACATCATTTTCAAACCGCAACTCGGTTTCAATTATCATTTCCAAAACCACACACCATTCTCCACATCCAATTTAGACATTTCATTTTTATATTAGATTTTTTATGCAGTGAAGATGAGTAATATATAAAAACCTGAAAATCATTTCAGAAAAGATGATCGAGGAATCTTGCTTGGTATAATATTGATCAGTTCGGCCTCGCCCGTAGATTGGTTCTGACTGGCGGGACAGTTCAAGTCGAGACCTAAAACAGGAGAATACGCTAAGGCAATTGAGTATCAGTCATTTAACTTGGCGTCCAACCCATTTGGATGATCTGTCGTTCCAGTTTTAGTTAGTACGAAATACATAAGTTCACAGTCTGCGGTGCGAGTTATTTTTCTATCTTTCTATATTTTTCTCTTATTTTTTTTCTCTTTTCCTTATTTTTTCTTTTTCTTTTTCTTTTTCTTCTTTCTTTTCTCTCATTCTTTTCCTTACTCAGCTCTCTGCCCTTCCCCTTTTTCTTGCTTTGCTGGCCGACAACCATTTAGCTGCCTCTCTTTTTCCTTGCCTTGGCTGCATCGGCTTCTTGGCAATTTGGCCGAAGCCTCTGGCTTTGCTATCTCTTGCCGATCTCACTCCCCTCCCTACTATACTACTTCCTCTCCTTCCCTCCTCACTCCTCCTACTCGACGCCTCTCTCTGCGTCTCTACGCCGCCGCCTCCTCCTGGCGCACGGCTGCTCCGGGCTCTCCCTTCTCGGGCGACTGCTCCCCTGGTGCCTCCTCCTACTCGACGCCGTCCTTGGCCCCTTTGCTGGCTTGACCCGAGCTCCCTTTCCTCTACTGATTCACTGGTGCTAGGGTTCTAGCCACATTTTACATTTCTTGCATTTTTGTTTTGCGTGCTATTTGCTTTAGATTAGGGTTCTATGATTATGTGGGATGGGTTGAGCTATAAAAAAATAAAGAATAGATGCTACACACCCTGATGGCTATCCCACCTATTGAGAACTCTCGGGGACTACCCGATCTATCCCCTACCCTACCCCACTTGGCTACCTCCTACCCTGGTCTACCCTCTGCCATGGAAACCCACACTGTAGCTACAGGGTACCTAGGGTGGTTCAACTGGGATGGAAGGCTGGCTGAGTGGGTTGGCACTAGGGAAGATGAGGTTGCAGAGGTGCGGTTCCTTCGGGGTCGAGCTGCCTTCTGGTCCCCTTCCCTTCTGGCTTCGGGTGCCTCCTCTCCTTCTGGATGTGGTCGCCTCCTTCTTCTGGACCTCACTCGCCTCCTTCTTCTGGCGTTCCTCCCTTCCTGGCTTTGGCTGCCTTCGGTTGGAAACTGGTTCGGTTGTTGGATGCTTTGGTGTTGGGGAAAAAGGAAACACTAGTTGCTTGGCTAGTGCTTCGGTTGTGCCCTTGTGGGCTCTCGGCTTGTGTGCAACTGGGAGACAAGAAGGCTCTGGTTGGCTGGCTCAGTTGGTTTTATAGCCTTGGCAATTTGGTGAATGACCTTTATGCCCCTAGAATTTTACTGCTCCCTATTGGCCTTGGGGGTATTTCAGTCTTTCTGTGCCCAAAATACTAACAATACCTGTATATCATACCAGGTAAGTCTAAAAGCGCTGAACGATGAACCCAAAAACTAGCTAGATATGCCTGCCTAAGTCCCTAATAGGTCGGGTACTTCAATGAGCTGTACTTTTCACTACGAGACTGACGGCACTTTTCTAACCCTTACATTTTATTTTCTTGCCTAATCTCTTTTACTGTTTAATTAATACTTTCATTAAACTGATAACCCTCAGGTTATCACATTTATCTATGCAACTGCGTGGCTAGATTTCATTGTACAATTGTATTTGATATACAATTCTACTTTTATAATTGAATACAATTGTATTTGTTATATAACAATAATATCTATATATGATTAATCCGCACTATTATAATCTTGTCTCATCAAAAGTGGCATAGATCATTCTTTTTTTTCTTTCGATTAATGTGAGAATTTCTAGAATTGTTCCTTTTTAGGATTATTATGATATTTTTCTTGCCCTTAAAACGAATAAGATGTCTTGGAATATCACTAGCTATTTTTATTTATATAGATACAGTCAACCAGACATACATACCAATTAAACTAATACGCTTAGAGCATGTGCAATAGTAGATACGGTTATTATCTATATACTTCTTCATGTTATCTAAAAATAAAACTAAAGATAACTTCTATAAAAGATAATATTTTAAGGTTGTCTCTCTAAGATCCCACAATCTTTTAATTATGGTATTAAACAAGGTTTGTTGTGGATAATAGTTCAAATATTGGTGTTTTGTGTTGTTTATACAGTTGTCTCTTCACAAAGAGACAACTACACTCTCTTATCTTTCTCTCTCCTCTATATTCATAAAAATCTTAGGTAGCAAAGCTTATAGATGGCTGTCATAATATTGTGCATGCCCTTACACCGAGTGACATGCTAGGATTTTTGCCGCCATAGGCATCAGTGTACTTGCACCAAATCTTAGGAAACTGCTACAACGCCATCATGAGTATGTGAATATCCAAATCCTATGTCGTAAAGATCGAACAAATTGCCGTATCAGTCCATCCTCAGCAGCGCGGTTGAAAGGTCCTGCCACCTATTCACTCATACCTTCATCAACCCCTTAGTTTTTCCACTATTCACCGGTCGCTACCTTCGGGTGCATTTGGCCAGCCAGTGAAAGCCTGGATAGGTAGATCCTCAGCTTTTCTAGCATTTTTGTACCTTTTTCTTCCTTTTTTTGCAAATCCTGTCTCATGCGAATGTAGTTGTAAAAATAATTCATTCCTCAATTGTGGAGGCGCTAACAAGTGACACGTGCCATATGTCACGACGGTGTGCTACGGCAGGAGAGGTCAGAACCATGGTAGACCATTGACCGTGGTTGGATGGTGTCGGCTAGGAGCAATCAAATTGGAGGCTCTTTCCCATGTTGGATGGGCCTTCTTCCTAAACTTCAAGTCCTTGTGTTGAAGTCCAATAAATTCTTCGGACAATTCAGGCCTGCTCTTGCCAAAAACAAAGACAATTGCGAATTACAAGGACTCCGAATACTTGATCTAGCTTCAAACAATTTTTCAGGCGTATTGCCCGAACGGTGGTTTAAGAAGCTAAAATCCATCATATAGATGTGTCATGGCAGATGAAGTTATGTATCGTATAACATATCAGTTAACTACCGCAATTACCTAGAAGGGTTTGACACCACGTCTATATCTATATAAATCTCTATTATCGGGGATGTATGACACGCTACCCACCGCCCCATCACGTCGTGCTTTTCATTGTAGATTCTATGGTACCAAGCTACATAGGCTTATATATTTATTACATATCACACATCACAAATAGCGCTTAACTCAGTTCGCAAACGGCTTGCCCTGTGTACATCACGTCTCCCATTCAAATCCCGTGAAAGTTGGTTTTTTTTTAATTTTTTGAATAGACTTTACTGATTTAATTGAGCTACTAAATCATGTTGTAAATTTTTGAAAGTTTTTTAGAAGGGTCCTCAAAGAATTCCTAACCCACCATAAAAAATTGTATCATGATCAAACTTGTGCGATTTTTTATAATTCTAGCAGTGCTACTAATACATTTAAAGCAACTTCGCTAATTTAATTGAGCTACTAAATTTGCAAATTCTTAAAAGATTTTGAAAAGGGTTCTGAGAGCATGCCTACACTACCGTAAAAATTTCATGTCATAATCAAAATTTTACAATTTTCAGAAAATCTAACAATTCTATAAAAGCACTTAAAATAACTTCGCTGATTTAATTAAGCTATTAAATTTGTAAATTCTTAAAAAATTGTGAGATGGATTCTGAGAGCATGCCTAAGCTACCATAAAAAAATCGAATCAAGATCAAACTTTTGAGATTTTTAAAAATTTTGAAATTTTGGTTTCCTTTTTTTTTGAGGTATTCTCGAAAAAGTTTTCCTTTCAATGTTAGAATGTCTTTATGTCATGGCAAATTCCTTCTACCTACAGCAACACGTGGGCCCGCTGCGCAACTAATGTCTTAATATATTACTTTAATGAAATATAATAGGCAGAAGCATGGCTATAACTCAATTTGTTTTCTTTTTTAGTAAATTTCACAAATCTATAAGTTTTTTTACAAACTATTAGAAAATTACAGGTTTTAACTTATATTTCATAAAACTATAGATTTAAGAGAACTTGTAGCATAAAAATGCAAGTTTTAAAATTGACTATTCCTTGCAATAGGTCTAATAGCAATGGGTCTAATAGCATCGGTCCATATGGCAGCCTTACATGCCCTATTTCCCATTTCACTCGAAGTTGTTTTACTATTTCTCGTGCTCTCCGTCACAGGTTGATTATTGGGGGGCATCCGTACGTTCCTTCTGGAAGCTTCTATGGAGTATGACAACCATTGTTCATCCTATGAACTCCTCTCTTTATACGAGGTCCAACTCGACCTTCGGTCTACCGCGTGACCTACTAGGAAGATATACATTGCATAAAAAAGGCTGCAGGTGTTATGAGATAAGGAGTCTAACTAGATTTGGTTTAGGACTCTATCTCTTTATGGTATGGACGAATCTTCTCTCATATTACTATATATACTGGGTGTTCTCCATTGTATTGAATCAATCAATAAAGCGAGAGAGATTTCCACCTATATTGTGTGCTCTTGTGTTCTTGCTCTTGGAATTATTTCTACAAATTTGGTGATTGATTGCGGGAGATTGACTACGTTTTACGACACGTTATCAGCACGAGTCTCTACCACAAGAAGGAGGATCGTCGACTACAACGAACGATCTACTACCGGCGATTGATCACCCGATCCGATTTACAATCAACTCGCCATCACGTCGGCACCCACTCGGATTGCCGAAAAAGTCCTACATGACTCTATTCTACGCGATAGTCTATAGAATTTTCCCTGCAAGTCGAATCAAGGTATTAAATTGGCATGATCTATTGAATTGAAATTAAAATTGATCAGTAGATCAGAAATCCTACGCATGAACAGAAATTTTGGGGGGTTGCGATCAATCTGGAAGATCGTTTATCCGTGCAAGCTGGCTATGCCAGGCCTCCCTGCTCCCGAAGTGCACGGCGGCTGTCGCTTTGAAGCCCAACCATCGGCAGATCTGGCGATTGCGCCACTTCGGCCACACGGACCGCCGTCGGCCTCTAGCCTCCGCCGCGCTGTCTGCCTCACCGTGCATCCTGCAACCACCGGCCTCGCCCGCTGCGCCGGCCACGGCGGCGGCTTGCCCGGACGCCGCTTGGTCGTCCGCGCCATGCCAGAAACTGAGGAGGTGGCCCATGCACCTTTTTGGTCTGCTACGCCTCGCCGAAAGCCGAGGAGGCGGCCTTGCGCCCGTCGCTTCATCGCCTCAGCCAGTCGGCTCCGCGTCTGTCGCCGTGCCGACTAGGTCCGTCGGCCCTGCGCCCGTCGCTGCACTTGCCTTCACCAGAAACCGAAGTGGTGCCCGAAGCATCCATGCTCATTAGCGGTGGTCTCTCACGTCCGCGCATCTTGTCCGGCGAGCGTGCAAAGGCTTAGTGGCGGCGGGATTTGGGAGCTCTTGCTCAGCAGTGGAGGGGATAACCCAGTCCCGTAGCATCTAGGGTTGTTCGGCCTCAATTTGTTTTCCCGGATGGGCCTCAATTTGTTCGGCCGAATGGGCTTCAATAGTGATTGGCTTTGCTCGACCGGATGGGCTTGATCAGTGATAGGCCGCATGAACCAAGGACCAGCTAGCCCGCTTGGGCTGGAAAGGTCAAATGGGCCATGCACAAGTATGGGCCGGTAGCCCATGCGGGGAAAAATAAATAAATAAAAATATATAGATGCCCAGTGGGCCGTACGGCCCAGTATCTGTACGGCCCATCCTTTATTTTTGTGAATCAATTATTAAAATCTAAAAATTGGTGTTAAATTCCAGAAATTATATTTTCTAGGTTTATAAGCTTCCAAAAATTTGAAAAATTGAGTTTTAGCATACTCTGGAAGCTCTTGCTCTGGGTTTATTTTCTAGCATCATCCCATGATTTAATATGTGCAGAATATTTATTTCCTGTTATTAAGTAATTCCAAAATTGCTTAGTAATTAACAGGAATGCTAGAAAATTATGGAAATAATTGAGCTATCAAAGCGGTTTTGGGCTTGAGGGCATAAGTGGTTGGAGTTTTTATTTCAATTTTGAAGGAACGGATACATGACAATTGGTGTCTAAGGAAAATACACATAAGGTTAGGTTTCTTAATTGGCGCCCGGAATCGGGAAGTGCTCCCTCCCTCATGTGAGCCCTCGAGGCTGGTTGACCTGGCCAAGAGTCATGTTGATGGAGGCATTCATTACATGTTTTCATACCCAACCAACAAGAGTTACATAAGATGTAATTAGTATTATGCCAGGTTTGTTTCATGTTGAAGTTTATTCTTCTGTTAATTAGTAATTCTGAAAATTGCTTAATAATTAGCAGAAAAATTATGAAAAATGCTAGGAAAATCCGAAAAAATTGTGATAATTATCTACTGAATAGATATAGACCATACTTTACTGATTCAATAGAAATCATGCAAAATAATATTTTACCTGAAGTAAAATCCCTATTTTATTTGCATATAGGATATGTCCGACATCGCAAAGAAAGAGTTTGCTGAGCTTGCCCTGAATGGCGGCAACTACCTCACTTGGGCAATAGATGCCAAGATCAACTTGATAGCCCGATCTCTTGGAGCCGCAATTTCCCAGCCTGAAGCTGGTGCTCCTGCTCTCCCTGAAGCTGCTAAGTGCGCAGCTTTGCACTTCCTGAGGCACCATCTCCATACGGACCTGAAGGCCAAGTATTTAATGGAGGAGGACCCGCTAGCCCTATGGAATTCCCTAGAGGAACGGTATAATCAGTAAAGATCCGTTCTGTTGCTAGAAGCACAACGTGAATGGACCCTCCTACTCTTCCAAGATTTTAAGTCAGTGGCAGCGTACAACTCTGCCATGCACAAGATTGTTGCAAAACTAGCATTTTGTAACCAGAAGATCACAGAAGCTAAAAAAATTGACAAGACTCTGTGCATATTTCACCCCAACATGAGAATACTGTAGCAACAGTATCGTCATGCAAAATACCAAAAGTACTCTGAGCTGATATGTGTTCTGTTAGAAGCAGAAAAGCATGATGAACTTCTAATGAAGAATCATCAGGTCCTACCTAGTGGGAGTCATGCATTGCCTGAAGCACATGCAAGCGCTTAGCAGGTTAGCAATAGCCGAGGCCGCAGAAAGGGCCAAAATCAGAAAGGGGATAAATGGAAGAATGACAAAAATCATAAAGAGGTAAATCCCAGTGGAAAACAAAAGAAAATGGATCAGGTTGCTTCCAGAAGAAAGGACCAACAAATAATGCTACTGACCCTAAACAACCATGCTATAGGTGTGGATGTACTAGTCATTGGTCTCGTACATGTCGCACCCCAAAGCATTTGGTGGAGTTGTACATGAAATCCACTGGGAGATTCCAGAAGAATCAAGGGAATAAGGCAGAGGCGCACTTCACTTCTCAACCTATCGTTGACAATAAAATGGAGTTGGATGACGATCAAGTCTCCGACCCCACAGAAGAATTTAAGAAGGGTCTCCTTGGTTATGGTGATACTCCCATGGAAGAGGATGATCTTATTGGGGATGAGCTAAAAGAATTCCAGAAGAATAAAGATAAGTCCCAGGAGGACGATAGAAATGATTTATACGGAGACATGGAGTAGTCTTCCAGTTTTTTCTTTAGAGTCGATGTCGTATTATCCTTTAAAGTCTCCTTAAGAGCCTCATTTATCAGTTTAGTCTTTGTATTCCTGAATGAACAATGGTCTACACTCCTGTCGAGAGATTATCAGTCAAATTTAATAAAGTGTGATTTTCCCAGAAAATTTATTTAATCATGCTATGCTTGTTCTATATTATTTGTTCCCGATGCAACAAATGTTTGATTAATTTTACTTGTTTAATATAGAACTCCATGAATAATCCAATGGCGGAGGAGGAAATCTGCCTTGTAAACAGTTGCACCACAAATACGATTCTTAGGGAAACTAAATATTTTCAGACATTGATTAAGAAAACTAGAAATATTATGACCATCGCCGGAAGCGATGCTCTTATTGTTGGCACCGGAAGAGCCATCATAGTTCTCCCTATGGGCACTCGTATAATTATAGAGAATGCCCTATTATACCCTAAGTCCAGTCGCACTCTTCTAAGCTTTGAAGACATCCGTCTAAATGGTTTCCATATAGAGACTGAAAATGAGGATGGTACTGAATACCTACTCATGACTAAGTTTGACGGGTGTAATAAACGTGTGGTCGAAAAACTTCCTTCCTTCTCCTCCAGATTATATTATACATATATAAAACCAGAAGTTTATGTTGTGATGAAAACCATAGTTAGAACCCCAGAAATATTCAAGATCTGGCATGATCGTCTGGGTCATCCTGGGTTGAACATGACGAGAAGAATAATAAATAATTCTGCTGGCCATAATATAAAAACTACAGCCTTTCCCAAATCTGAAGCTTTTATATACCCTACTTGTACTAAAGGAAAGCTGATAGTACATCTCTCTCATCTTAAAATTAGGGAAGAATCACTGAATTTCCTAGAGAGAATTTAAGGTAATATCTGTGGACCAATTCAGCCCCTGTTGGGCCCCTTCAGATATTTTATGGTGCTAATAGATGCTTCTACTAGATGGTCCCATGTATGTCTCTTATCCACTAGGAACCATGCATTTGCTAAACTAATCACTCAAATCATTAAATTAAGAGCCACCTTTCCAAAAGAAAGGATTAAGTCCATTCGAATGGACAATGCTAGCGAGTTTACCTCAAAAGCATTTAATGATTATTGTATGGCTCTAGGTATTAATATAGAGCATTCTGTATCCCATGTCCACACCCAAAATGGCCTTGTAGAGTCATTAATTAAGAGAGTAAAGCTTATTGTTGGGGCCATACAGTGCTGCACGCTACATCATTAATTCAACTCAGACCAACTACATACCATGAAATTTCCCCCTTGCAGCTAGTGCGTGGGAAAGAACCAAGTATTTCCCATCTACGAAAATTTGGTTGTGTTGTATACGTGCCAATCTCTCCACCACAGCGTACCACCATGGGACCTCACCGGAAGTTGGGGATCTATGTAGGTTATGAATCTTCGTTAATAATTAAATACCTAGAGCCTATGATAGGGGATCTGTACACGGCTCAGTACGCTGATTCTATTTTTGATGAGGATAATTTCCTGGCATTAGAGGGAGATAAGTACCACATTGAAGAATGCCAGGAAATAGATTGGAATGCCACTGGCATTCAGTCTTTAGACCCACGCACTAAGAAGCCGAACTTGAAGTTCGGAGAATAATAAGTCTGCAACAAATAGCCGATAACTTGCCAGATGCCTTCACTGATCATAAGGGAGTGACAAAATCTCATATACCTGTAGTAAACACACCTGAAAGAGTGGAAATACCCCAGAAGGTTATTGATCCCACTCTCGTCCCTCATGATAAAAGGAGGGGGAGGCCTCCAGGTGCACGGGACTCAGTTCCGCGGAGACGTCCGTAGAAACGAATAACTAAGCAAATGAGATCACTACCTGAGACAGTTGAAGAAGCTCAACCTGTTGTTAAAAAAAATCCCTAAAGCGAGCCATCCTGAAGATGGTAATCTCCCTGAAGCGAGCCATCCTGAAGATGGAAATTCCAGTGAGCATTTGCGCGCACAATCTTACGCTGGGAAATCGGAACACTCAGACTCCATCGTTGTGGGAAATCACGAGGAGCTAGAAGAAATGAATGAAGAAATATCCACCAATTATGTGGATTCAGGAGAATTATATAAAAGAAAGAGTACAATTGTCGACATTTATTTTGCCTCCAAAATTACTAAAACTCTTGAACTAGATCCAGAACCAAAGTTCATAGCAGAGTGCTAGAAGTGCTCAGATTGGGTCAAATAGAAAGAAGCAATTGAGGCGGAATTGCACTTGTTCAATAAAATGAAAGTATTCGGTCATGTTGACCGGACACCTCCTAAAGTGTTCCCTGTAGGATCAAAATGGGTTTTCATCCGGAAGAGAAATGAAAACAACAAGGTGGTGAGATATAAAGCGAGGCTTGTAGCACAAGGGTTCATGCAGAGACCCGGTATCGATTACGATGAAACATATTCTCCTGTGATGAGTGGAATAACGTTCTGATACCTAATATCAATGGCAGCTGGCTTAAATTTAGAAATGTAGTTGATGGATGTGGTGACCGCATATTTATATGGGTCATTGGATTTGAACATTTATATGAGAGTCCCTGAAGGAGTAAAAGTCCCGGATCCTAATAATCGCAACATGTATAGCGTCAAACTACAGAGATTGCTATTCGGGTTAAAACAGTCGGGAAGAATGTGGTATAACCGGCTTAGTGTGTTCCTCCTGAAGAAGGGATACTCCAATAATGATGATTGTCCCTGTGTGTTCATAAAGAAATCCCAGAATGGATTATGTATCCTCAGTATATGTCGATAATCTGAATATCATCGGAACCGCAAAGGAGATAAAGGAAGCTAGTGCTTATCTCACAACGGAGTTTGAGATGAAAGATTTGGGTAAAACCAAATTTTGCTTAGGCCTGCAGCTAGAGCATTTCCCATAATGAATTCTTGTTCACCAGTTTTCCTATACCCGAAAGGTATTGGAGAGGTTTAATATGGATAAAGTGCATCCTTTGAAAACCCCCATGGTCGTAAGATATCTTGAAGTGGATAAAGTCCCTTTCAGACCGAGGATGAAAAATGAGGAAGTCTTAGGACCTGAAATCCCATATTTAAGTGCTATTGGAACACTCATGTACCTTGCGAATTGCACAAGGCCTGATATTGCATTTGTAGTGAATTTGCTAGCAAGACATAGTTCAGCTCTAACCAGAAGACATTGGGCTGGTGTAAAGACTTGATATCTCCAAGGTACTCAAGATCTTGGGTTGTTTTTCCAGAAGAACCAAGACTTGACCATGGTGGGATATACGGATGCTAGCTATCTGTCTGATCCCCATAGTGCCAAATCACAGACTGGTTTTGTGTTTCTCTGTGGTAGTACAGCCGTTTCCTAGCGGTCTTGTAAATAGACCCTGGTAACAACTTCTACCAACCACTCAGAGATTATAGCCTAGTATGAAGCCTCACGTGAATGTGTTTGGCTGCGGCGTGTGATTAGCCATATCCAGAAGTCATGTGGCCTTAACACCATCGATACCCCCACGATTAACTATGAAGATAATACTGTTTATATTGCACAAATGCAATTGGGTTATGTAAAGAGCAACATCACGAAGCATATTACTCCTAAGTTATTCTACCCTCATGAACTTGAGAAGACCAGTGAGATAAAGATCTTGCAAACTAAGTCATGTGAAAATCTGGCAGATTTATTCACTAAGTCCTTGCCCAAATCCACATTTCAAAGATGTGTTAAAGACATTGGAATGAGAAAACTTAGTGAGATGCAGAGTTCAGGGGGAGAATACCCTTGAACCATAACCCTTATGGTGATCCTGAAGATCCTAATAAAACCCCAAAGGTTATAAGTTGTACTCTTTTCCCCTTTGTGAGTTTTTCTGAAGTTTTCTCACATGAAGGTTTTTAATGAGGCAACTAGTGCAACATAAAATGCGAGTGCAATGTACTCTTTTCTCCATCTCCTTTTTCCCACTGAGTTTTTGAGTGGAGTTTTTAACAAAACATATGCATTACGCGGTATTCGTCCAAGGGGGAGTGTTATGAGATAAGGAGTCTAACTGGATTCAGTTTAGGACTCTATCTCTTTATGGTGTGGACGAATCCAAACTCTTCTCTCATATTACTATATATACCGGATGTTCCCTATTGTATTGAATCAATCAATAAAGCGAGAGAGATTTCCACCTATATTGTGCACTCTTGTGTTCTTACTCTTGGAATTGTTTCTACGAATTTGGTGATTGATTGCGGGAGATTGACTACGTTTTACAACAGCAGGAAAGATTGTAGTACCAAACAAAACAAAATCCTTATTAACTTGATTAACCTGAGCCGCGACCGACGTGGCAAGCAGAAGCTAAGAAACCCAACACTTGGAAATGCTAATGCTAATGCTAATGACTGTCCAAGGCAAAGCAATCCACAAGTCTCATCATGTTGGTCTGAGGCTCCAAACACGGCAATATTAAACAGAGGTAGTGAGGATGCGAGACTGGAAGTCCACATGTCTCGTGCATGTGCCTGCCTCCTCCTCCTTCTTCTTCTTCTTCTTCTTCTTGGTCTCAATTCTCAAAAGCAGATGGAGAGACAGGGGAAAGAAGTGCAAGACTCCACGCCGACAGAAGGTTAGCAAGTAGTACTGTGCAAATGTGCAATGCTTACGGTTTGCTTTGTGGGATTTTTGGTCAAAGGGGTGGCTAGTGAACAAGCTAGCTCATGCGCAGGCGCAGCCGAGAACTTGAGAAGTGATCAAAGTGAGAATTGCCCGAGATGGGGACGGCAGCATGGGACAAAGTGGGTCGTTGGAAACAATCTGCAAAAAAGAACAGCTCCCGTGACCAATGAGTTCATGAATCATGATCACAATTCACGAGTAACAGAGTTGTTTTTTAGTCTGATTTTGCAGGAGGTCTAATTGCAAGCTCCCTTTAAAAAGAGAGAGTGGAAAGCTGATGCATTTGATCTGCATGTATAGTCATTAGCAAGCTTCTAAAAATCTGGTGAATCTTTTATATCAAACTTTGCATGTTCCAAGACTGACACACCTTGATTGATATATAAGACACTTCTTCACCCATCGGTATTTGAAAATGAACTCTCCAGTTGTCATGGCAATTGTTGACTATTACTCAACTACTCATCTCATTGTCATGTGCTTCAAGTATAACGTTTCCAATCTTTTAAGCTACTACTTTGTGACTATTTGCTGCTTGGCCCAGACCTTTTATAGATTTTCTTTTTTTATTACAAAGAATATGAACACGTAAACACACTGCCACACAGGGAAACCGAGGATAAATTCATGACCTCGTAAAATTACCGAAGCGTACTAGCATATACGTAAAAAAATGGACACCATAATTTAAACTCTGATAGATAGAGTAGTACACCCATGACCCCATCGCCTCATCGAGAAGTTGGTTACCTATTTCCATGAAATTTGGCCCTGCTATATTGAAACATCCGTGCTTGCCCGTCTCAACCTTGTCATGTACTCAAGATGACCGATGTTGCTTGCTCCTGTCCACATAACACGGTCAATTCTTCGCCTGCTTTTGTGCCGATTGACCGGTCACATTCACCTTTAACTCACCGGATTTATGAACTAATGATGCACAGAGCATGAACACCCCGTGAACTCGGGTTAAAAATAAGGAAAAATAATTAAAAGGTGCACTTTACTGTTGACTCACCATCACCAGCTAGGTAACCTAAGTAGCCAAATGCACAATACAACTCTCTAGTGTGCAATTTTATGTTTCTCTCTTCTTTAAAACACTGTCGACGCTCAAATGCTTCGTATTAGATGTTCTCTTGAAAAAGGCCAAGGACATATAACTTGTCACAATGTTATGAACCGGCTACCACAGGATACAGATTACAAGAGTTTTGGCTAATTTGGGGAAGAATCAGAGGAGAATGGGAGGAAGAAGACTCAAGAATAGAGAAAGCAGAATTGAGGAAGAGGAGTAGCACTTTGCTTCTGTCATTCGATGCCTTCATCAGAATGCTGCGTCTTGCTTTTGTAGTGCCTTTCCTTCACACCCGAGTGGGCCGCGTGAGAGCCCACCTGCTGCCCGGTCCAATAGCCAGCTTCCAAGGCCCTCGTCTGTGACATTCCTCCCTCCTTGAATTTGGCTTGTCCCAAGCCGATGATAGCAAACCATGGACTCTTTGGGCACCGCCTTAGACAATGAAGCGACGCAGTGAGGAGCCTCGATGGTGATGGTGGCGTCAGTAGCAAATCTACATGTCGAGAATTGATGGCAGCCTTGATCTTGTCGATGTTGAACCGGCGGCCCTTCCACGGTCTACACTCTGAAGCAACATTACTTGGTTTGAAGCCCATATATTCCTCCCTCCAAGAGAGATATATAACGTGGAATAAAGATTTGAGCATGTCTTCGGAGAAGATCCTCTTTGAGAACAACACCAACGGATTCCTTGTAATATGTAAGCGGTATTGCTCATTTGTGTATATATCAAGCAGTGCACCTGCATCTTCACAGTGTATAGAGTCCTCAGAGGCATTGGTGAATCGGTTGTTAGGTATCCACCATCAGCCGATCAATCAACTTAATATATGAACAAGGTAGTGGAGGCCGACACGTATGAGATGTGTCATCGTACTCGAAAATATCCCTCGGCACAAGTTTGATCGGACCATACCCTTGCCCTATTGGAGCCCCAAGGCATATCTTGATAAACCTCTGAGTATTTTCGGACGGGGTGCTCCACACGAGAGTACAAAGCGAATCTTTCCTCCCAAGATCGCACGCACCCTTCGAAGATGAGCATATCCCACAACATTTTCTCTAATCCCCATGCACCCACCAACTTCCATTGATAGCGACTAGCCGGCGTCTATGGCCAATATCGAATAATTTCTTCGCTACACCACCCTTTGCATCCACTTTTTTCCTCACACCATCACGAACACGATCAAGCATAGCGATTCTGGCGATCATCGGTGTTATCTGCGGTATGTACATCACCAAGAGTTCCCCTTTGATTTTGTTTGATGTGTCGATCGAGAACGAAGGTGATCCATACCCTATGGACACCCCAACAACGACCATAAGTGCCTCATTGCCAACTCAAGAACGTGTGCAAGCGGAAGTAGGCCAAGTATATATCCTTTCTGCCGAGTTCAGGCCCAATGGTCATTACTGCCGAAAATGTAGCCAGGACATTGCGATGTGTCATCATAACTCCCTTGGGCAATCCAGTGCTACCACTTGTGTACATTATCACAGCGACGTCAGATGGAAGAGGCATGTTTGCATCAACAGGTGCTTCATTTCCTAATCTATCTACCTCCTCAAATGACTCAATTATCCAGCTAGTGCTGTTTTGAGCTAGGGAAACTTCAGTTGAGATGCCTTCCTCATTGATGTAGATGACACACTTGACAGTGTCAAGTTGCCCACTTATATCAATCAGCTTCTTTAATTCTTTCTGACCACATACTAAAGTAGTGCCCTCCGTCTCATTTAGTGAGTGGCACAGTGCTCCCTCCCCCAAGGAGGCATAGATGGTGACAACTGTAATATTTTGTCTGAAGCATGCCTGCAGTGTAATCTGCCACTCAGCCCGTGTCTCAGCAAAAATAGCCAGGCGCTCACTCCTCTGGTGGCCTAATCGAATTAGTCCAGATGAGAAGTTGTAAACGCTCTGCAAGGCCTCAGCGTAACACTTCCACTCATACTCCCCCAGATGAAGCTTCTCAAAGGACCTCCCATCAGATGTAAGTTCCGTCTCCCTTGAAATGAGCTTCCTGGTGCCAAGGAGTGGCATGTAGACAAACTCCCTGCAAGACTGCTCAAACAGCCAGTGTGTTTCAACAGGGCGCTCAAATCGATAGTTACAGATCGCAAAGCTAGGCTCTCCGCCCACATCAACCGGCACGGCCCTCTTCTTTTCAACGTTTCTCCTTCTCTGGAGCAGCAGAGAGACCGCGATGGGGACAAGAAGGCCAGCAAAATAAGGATTCATACTTCTGCAAGGGCCGGCCCAGCTGCTCGCATGCTCCTCCTGCGGCGGCGGGGGATGTGGCGGCGGGCGGTATCACCGTCTTGGGCCGCCGCACGGCGGGGCCGTACTGACCCCGGTCACGAGGGAACTGGTCAGCCTCAAGGTCAGCATGCTCGGTGATTTCCTGATGGACAAGACGCTGGCAGTTCGGGGCGCTAGGATTGCTTTCAGCATCTGGTTTGGCGGGTTGTAGGTGATGTCGAGGCTGCTGTTGACGGTGTCAATGAGGACGCCACTCCTCGGAGGCATTTCCTCAAACACTTGGCGCGCACCATTCTTGGAGTTGAGGGCTATGGACAGCCATTCGAGCCGCTGGCCAGAGTCGCTCTTTGGCTCCCGCCGCGACGCCCATCCCATCGGCTTCCGGTAGCAACTTCCGCCGCTTGGCCGTCCCTCCGCGCACCATCCTCCTCGCGGTGCCTCCGGTAGCTCTCCGGTCTCCTTCCAGCATCACGATCCCGTCATGGCCAAAGCTCGCGCCGGCCGCCGTGGAGGCCCAGATCCTGGAGGCCATCGGCGTGGACGACGTCGATGAGAGCGAGGTCCTTCCCCTTGCCGACGACGCCCACCACATCAGCAAGCACAGCTTCCGCGTCCCCTTCGTGTGTTGCTGCCGCAACCTTGGCGAGGCCCTCCGCCGCATGCACGAGGACGCCGCCATGACCCGCACCAAGGGCGAGGCGGGCACCGGCAACGTCGTGGAGGCCGTCCTCCTCGTGCACTCCGTCATGGGCGACATCTGCTCCCTCCGTGGCATGGACGACGACGGGGTCTTCTCCTACGCCAAGCGCGTCGCCGCCCCCCACGACTTGGTCATGCAGACCCAGCCGCTCGGCCGCCTCCCGGCCGTTCAGTTTGCAGCCGGCAGGATGGCCACCCCTGCCGACGAGCTCCTCAGTGGTGGCAGCCACCATGGATTGCCCTCTGCGAACTTCGACAAGCGACTTCTCGCCTGACTTCGATGATCCGGTCACTTTTCGCAATTGCTCTCTCAAAAGCATCCGCCATGGCTTGGATCGAAGGCTCTAATACCAATTGTTATGAACCGGCTACCACAGGATACAGATTACAAGAGTTTTGGCTGATTTGGGGAAGAATCAGAGGAGAATGGGAGGAAGAAGACTCAAGAATAGAGAAAGCAGAATTGAGGAAGAGGAGTAGCACTTTGCTTCTGTCATTCGATGCCTTCATCAGAATGCTGCGTCTTGCTTTTGTAGTGCCTTTCCTTCACACCCGAGTGGGCCGCGTGAGAGCCCACCTGCTGCCCGGTCCAATAGCCAGCTTCCAAGGCCCTCGTCTGTGACACACAAATTCACAGTAGGTGAGCAAGCAGCTGTGAAAGCTTCTGAAATTGCCGCCTTTTAAAGTCAAGTTTCTGAGGAGCTACAGAGCTCTACAGGCATTCTGTTGTCAAATTTGCATGAGAATCTGCATGGGGAAATTCAACATCATTTATCCCTCAAAAAAAATACTCTAATGCCTAAACAGATAACAAAAAGAAACAGAGTTGGTGCAGCATCATTACTGTTGAACGCAGCAACTTTTGTTCAAGAAGACAATGTCGATTCTTGTAACAGCGACTGTAGTCGAAGTGCCCTCTCTTTGTAACGCGCTGTGACTGTAAACACAATGTAATCTGGCACAAGAGTCCACTCCACTCCGTTGTAAGAAGAACAGCTCACAAGTCCAATAATACATCGGAAGAAAAGGACATGGCTCCAGACTGGTTAATTTGTTTGTTTCATGAATGGTAAAGGGACGTCAGAAAATGACTAAGATTGGGAAGTGGTTGCGAGCCGAGAAGACAAAGAGCTAGAGCGTGAAGTACTGGTGATGGACATGGTGGATAACGGTATAGACCAGAACTAGGCTCAGGAAAGAGTTGAGGTCCAGAACGGTCAAGGAAACCGATGCAGTCATGGTGAAACGGTCAAGAACATGTAGCGCATCAAGTGATTTGGGCCCGTTTGCAAGTGAGGACGGTTCGAGAGAGTCTAGATGCGTGAGAAGCTTAGTGGGAAGTCATTGGGGTTACATGGTGGATGACGAAGCATGGGCAATGCTTTGAATGGAAGGAAACGACTAGTCGTGGGGCAAATTGGTAATTTGTCTATTACCAAGGATTAAGGCAGTTTGAAAAACCGTGACAGTGACCTAAGTAGTTTAGGTCAAGTCAAAGTGAACATAGACGCAAATTCGGACTCATAGAGCGAATTGGGCATCATGAAGAAGGTCGCTTTAAGAAGCGTGCTTATGTGAGTTTAAAACCTGTTATGTGTATTAGGTTATCAGGTTAGCCCATACAAATGTGGATGGTATCCACTTAAATGTCCTGGTTTCAGAGTTGTCTACTCTATATAAGGAGATGTGGAGGGAGATAAAGCCTTAAGCTTAGGATTAGGGATTCCACAAGATTTTTTTGTGTGTGAGTGCTCCTTGGGAGCTTTGTCCTTAGGTGAGAGGCTTTGTAATCATCTATGTTACTTTGAAATAAAATCAACATTAATGCTCAAACTTTGCCACTTGTTTTGATCTTTCTTCTTTTTGAGTTTTTTTATCTTTCTTGGTAATTTCTTTTTCTCTTGATCTTGTGTTGCCTATTATGAATGATTGATGGATGAATCCTCTGTGGATCTTATCCCAATCATCCAGGAAAGTTCTCACATGAATACATGATCATCAAGAGATTTCTCAAGAAATCAGTTTTTGGCTTAGGAAGGAAGGATTTAAGGTATATTTTGATCTTGCACATTTGAAGGCAATTTCTTTGGAGTTCTATCTTGATATGACATATGGGAGACCATCTAAGGTCATCTTGATCATCAAATCCACACGAGCAAGCCTAGGGTGAAGTTTTTATATTTGACATCGTTTTGGTGCAACCTTTGTGAAGGACCGGAAATGGCGATCATAAGGGGTGAATGATCACACGACAATTTTTCCCCCAAAAAAATCCAACTAAAGCCACTCTCGATTAAAGAAAAGCTAAAAACCTAATTTTCTAAGAATTTCACCCGAGGGACAGTACTACCGCCCATGTAGAGGCAGTACTACCGCGCTATAGTGAAATCAGGTGAATGACCAGTAAAAATCAGCACGATCTCAAAATCAAAATCGATGAATCTTTTGGTCGGCTAATCCAAACTCTGTGAAACTTTGTATGCATCTTTCTAAGGATGTTAGAAACCTATTCTAACCTTCAATCGTAAGGATTGACATCAAACTTCTGACCTTTTTCAAATTTATCGAAGGTTTCATCAAAACCAGGTCAAAATCCAAAACTTTGCCCTGAGTTTGTTCGTGGAGATTTGATAACCAATATGACTTTAGATGGCTCCTACATATCAAAGAAAGCAAGAACTCTAAAGAAATCGCCCTCAAATGAGCAAGATCAAGATCTACCTCAAGAACTTTCTTCTCACCTCAAAAACCATTTTCTTGGAGAAACTTAGATGATCAAGAAGAATCTTGCCTAGATGATTGAGGAGATGATCTACAAAGGACATATTTATCAATACATACATGACAGCACGAGATCAAGAAAAAAAGAAAACACAAGAAGAGAGCAAGGGCCAAGCAAGAAGAAGATCGTAACATGAGGCAAAAATTTGAGTAAAGAGATGATTTGTATTCAGATCATGAGAAAAGTTTTATAAAGCCTCTCACCTAAAGGTAAAGCCCCCAAGGAGCACATACACAACACATAAGAACACAAAATCTCGTGGAAAACCTAAAACTCCAAGTGACTAAGTCCAAAGTTTCAAGACTCTCTTCCCACTACATCACCTTATATAGTAGAGGCAACCCTAACCCTAAATTTGGACACTACAAGTGGATACCATCCGTATTTACATGGGCTAATCCGAAACACTACACTCTTAACGGGGTTTTCACTCACACAAGCATGCTTCTCAAAACGGCTATTACATTAATGCCAAATTTATCCAACTCCACTTTGGCATGACCTAAACCACTTAGGCCACTGCTGCGATTTTTCAAACCGCATCGACCGCCGGTATTGGATAAATTACCAATTTGCCCTAATGACCGGTCTTCCTTCTCGAAGCATCGCCATGCTTCACACTTTCTATGTGGCCCTAATGACTTGCCACAAAACCTCTCACACGTCCAGACTCCCCCGAACTACCCTAGCATGCAAGCGGGCCCAAGTCACTTGACTGTCACATGTCCTTTTTTGCTTCACTATGGCGGCATTAGCTTCTTTGACTGTTCTAGACCTCAGCTCCTCCTAAGCCTAGTCCTGGTCCATACCGTTGCCCGCCATGCCCATCACCAGTACATCACGCTTCGGTTCTTTATCTTCCTGGCTTGCAAGCACTTCTCGCCTTTAGTCATCTTCCGGCGTCCCTCGACCGTTCTAGATCTCACATCTTCTAGCCTAGTCCTAGTCTCACCTTCACCTCACCATGACCTAGCCTTGAAGTGCTGCAACCAACATAGACAAGTAAAGCATCACATACCACTGTTCACAATAACATGCATTAATCAACAATTAATGCAAATATTAAGCACAAAGTCTCTTGAAACCTGGTACTACAACCAACTAGAGGCTGGTAGTACCGCAAGTCCGGTACTGCCTTTCCTGGTTGGCAAGTAGTACCACTCGTCCTTAGAAACCTTGAGTCACTCTTTGGAAAATAGCTACCTTCACTGGATGGCAGTAGTACTACACACCCGGTACTACCTCTCCCAGATGGTCGGTAGTACCGCACCTTGCACACCCTAAAGAAAACACCTCTCTGTGAAAAAGTTACCGCATCCTTTGCCAGTAGCACTGTAGGATCGGTGCTACCGCTCTCATTAGGCCGATAGTACAGCCAAACTTGATAGCAAATCAAATTTCTCTAAATTCAAAATAGAATTCAAATCAAACTCAAACTTGAACACCACAAGCTCAAACACTATCAATAACTCATCGCAACATGGGTAGACCTATATGGTCTTTCACTTTGGTAAACTCAAAAAAGGTTAGAACTTTGACATCAATCCTTGTGTTGAAGGTTGGAATAGGTTCTTGACACCTATAGGAACATGTATACAACATTTCATGGGGTTTGGATCAGTCGACCAAAAGATACACTGATTTTGGTTTTAAAATCATGTTGATTTTTATCATTTTACTGTTCATCCGATAGTACTGGGATTTGCACAATGGTAGTGCTGGATTTACTGTTCATTCTGGTACTACCGACCTTTTAACTGTGGTAGTACCGCCCTAGAGATGAAATTCATTAAAAATTCACTTTTTTGCACTTCTTTAATATGGAGAGGTTTTGTTGGGTTTCTTTGGGGATAAAATTTGTTTTGCCATCATTTACCCCTCTCTCATTACTGTTTCCAGTCCTTCATCGATGTCTCAAACAATACATTCCATGTGAGCATCACTGAAGCAAAAGATAACATAGCGAGACTAACGAATCGACTGGTGTGATTTATAGACAAACTTTGCTTGCTAATCAAAAGAAGAGGGAAATATGGACAAGATGCAGAACGCAGATCATACATGGGAGGATGGTCAACGAACGCCTCTGTGTAAGAGATGGGCATTGTGCCGGGCCAAGCTGGCCCGGCCCGAGCTCATCGTGCTTCGGGGCCTAAACCGTGCCGGGCTACGACAGCCCATCATGTCCGTCGTGCCAGGCCAGCCCAACTCGGCTAGCCTTCGGTCAGCCTAGGTATGGCCCATTTGCGCTTCGTGCCTGCTTTGTGCCGTGCCGGCCTAGGCCTGACCCATTTACACTATTGCGATGAGAGGAAACGACCCAAAGTTGCTTACAGTAGCATGCGTACGTGGTACTATGATATGTAGCGAATGTATAGCCCAGTTGGTATTAACATAGGAGATTATGGAAGAGGAGTGCATGCGTCATTTGTTTAATTATATTGGGGGTGGCAGCTATTTTACACATGGGTTTGGGTATCCACGGGTACCCGAACCCGATAAGAGCGGATACAGGTAGCACTTAAAGTCCATAGGTTTTTCGGTTTGGGTACCCGATAAGATCATAGGATGGGTGTGGATGTCATTTGTACCCATGGGTATCCGATGGGTATTATATGACATATGGACCCTACTCAAAACCCTAACATAGTCTCAATACCTCTGCCTTATTTATCGGTGGGTCAGTCTTTCAGGCACCGCAAGCCCACAATATCCTGATGCCCTCGTTCCCCTAATCCCCTCATTTCCCCATTGCTGCAGCCCTCATTCCCCTAATCCCCTCGTTTCACGGACCCTAGCGTCGCTAGCCCTCATGCATCTAGCCTCGATGCCTCTAGGCGCGGCTCTTCTGGTCCCAGCACCACTAGGCCTTATGATCTCCCACCCCTCTCTTCTAGATCTGCCCTATGTCACTACCCGTCCTCCTAGATCTAGGCATGAAGTCACCAGCACCGTTGCGCAGGAGCTGAGTCACGCAGTGACCTTCAGCAGATCAATTTCATCTATCCTAGAGCACAAATGGCAGCACACTCTATGTTGGTTATACTGATGGAACCATCCAGATCTTTAAGATCTTAGGTTCAGCTACTCGAGTTAGATGTTGAATCTTGTTTTAGGAAAAGGCTGTTGTATCTTCCTAGTTTTTCATAACTGTCTGAAAGCATAATATCCACCTTGATACTTCTGCTTAATTTGCTATCTATGTATTGGCAACATATCCTGTGCACACAGACTTTTTGTGTACACACTGTGCACATCAACTAACAAAAGTTACGAAAACTTCTGAAAAAAATTGTAGATGTACTTCATAGATTGTTCTACCTATGTATGAAGTTTCAAGATCAAATTCATTATATATCAAGAGTTACAAAAAAGAGAAAATTCTGACAAGTTTAACTCTTTAAACTTGTAATGAATTTGATAATAAATTACTGTTTTATACAAAGGTAGAATAATCTATGAAGTACATCTACAATTTTTTTCAGAATTTTTCATGACTTTTGTTAGTTGGTGTGCACGGTGTGTACACGGGAAGGCCTGTGTGCACATGATACGTTGCCCTATGTATTAGCTTTTGTCATGAGCTCATGGATAATGTGGAATACAGATATGTTTCTCGGTCTCGGTTCCTAGCGCGCCCCCTCGGTGGCCTCGCCCGCACACCCGATGGCCCTCCCCTCCCTCCCAGTCGGTCGCCGGCCTCCGAGACCCCCTCCTCGCTTTGCACTCCGAGGCCCTCTCCTCCTCCCCCCTGGCTGGCTGCCCGCCTCCCCTCCCTCCTCAAGACCCGAGGCCCTCCTCTCCCCCCCGGCGCCCGAGGCCCTCCCTCCTCCCCACCACCGCCGGCCTCCTCCTCCCCTCCCTCACGTGCGCTCCCGAGTCGCCTCCCCTCCCTCCCCGCTTCCTCCGCGCGACCCTCCTCCTTCCCACGAACCTCCTTCTTCCTCCCCGGCGACACGCGAGGTGGTGGCGCGCATGGCGGTGACATGCAAGGCGGTGTGCGAGGCTGCCCGACACGCAAGGAGGCACACGTGGCGTCGACGCGAGGCGGCCCAACCCACCGCCGAGGCGGCGCGGAGGAGGGTGATCGCAGGTGGCCTGGCCCTGCCGTAGCGGTGGTGCTTGTTGCTTTCGGGGCTCGGCACGGCTCCTAGCGGTTCGCAACACGGTGGTGGTGCCTTGGCAACATGGTAGCTCCCGGTTGAGCATGGTCTCGATCGCGCGATCGAACGCCGAGGTGAATGCATTCTTGGCGGGCCGGACAAGCATCTCGCCGTCGAAGTTGAAGATGCCGTCGCCGACAGACCAGGTAACGCCCCGGCCCCTCTCCCACACCCCTGCCGCGGGTCGCCTGCATGCCCTGCCGGCGTGCCCCGTGCTCGATTGTGCCGCCGCCGTGCCAGGTGTGCTCCGTGCCTGACGTGCCTCCTCCGTACCGGGCCGGCATGAGCACGGCCCAGACGGCCATGCTAGGTCATGCTGCCCACCATGCCCAAATCCTTAGCCCGACACGATCTAACAAACAGTGACGGGCCGATCCGGCATAGCGTACTTCGTGTCAGACCATACTTCAAGTTGGGCGTTGCGGCCATGCCTCGGACTGGCCCACGAAGGCACGGCCCAAGTGCCCATCTCTACCTCTGTGATTACCCAAGATGGCCAAGAAAAATATCAGCGTAGAATGGGTCGCAAGACTGCTTCAAACAACAATAATTGCGAGATAAGGATGCTGCTCGCTTTCGCAACTGGTCTCCGGGCTGCCAATCAGTGATTTGCGTCACAGCTCACAATCTGCAAGGCTAATTCAGGTCCCACAACTAATGGTAATGGATATATGTACAACACAAAGCTACTCCGTCTGGTCATAAACAGCAGTCAAATGTTCGAAATTTTAACCGTTAATATTTAAAAAGATATTAACATTCAAGCATTTAAAAAGATATTAACAGTTGAGATCTTTCTTAGACCACCGGCTAGGCCTTAGACCCTGCCGTATTGGAAAGCGATGCTTGGGCTACCTTAATTCGATTCATATGTTGCACAAGCCATAATGCATAATATCTAATCATTTTCCAGATTTTGATATGAGAGGCTACAAAATCAGTGTTGTGATGGCTGAGAAATCGGCACCTAGAGTGCCTCCTACATATGGTCATGGGTATGTACTTATCAGTTGTTTAGCTGCTAAATGCAAATTCTGTAATAACATGCCCAGCCGAGACATCTGATTACTCTGGGCCAAGTAGTACATTGCATTGCAATTTGATTGTCTAGAGATTTCATTTGCCATGCACTGTCATACTCATATTATTCAGTTATGTGTGATTAGGAGTTGCCTAAAAAATTCTGTGATTAGGACAAATATGCCACGCACCGTCAGATCATTTCATTTGGGCTTAGCTTTTACTTCAACTATTAGATGGAGTGTACTGCAGCCAAGTTAACCAAACTGTGATATCATATACAAGTCACACTTATGATTGATCTGGAACATAAAGCCCAGGGCTTGGGACTTGTTCATTGTGCATTCCTATGATTTATAAGGTAAGCAAGACATTTGATGCTGAAACAATTGTCTTCTGTTACTAGAACTGTGTGTTCTTGATGTATAGAAGCTAATTTGTTGCACAAAGCAATTTGTCAAATGCGTTGGAGTAGTAAACAATTCACTGATGGGTGGGGAATTGGGGTGAATGTGTGGGATCAGGAGGATGACAAGTTCAATTAAATTAGATACAGAGCATTGCACAGTTGAGCTACTGCTTCTTCATTAAAATCTTGAAAAATTATCAATTCAAAACAATGTTTGTGAACCATAATCTTTATTTCAGACATGCATTTCATCATATGCAAGGAGAACAATATGGGGGTTTTGTTTTAAGCAGTTGTGCTTTTAACAGTGTAAAGCTTAGTGTAAACTTCAAATATTGTATATATCACTTATTATATATAACTGAAATCTTGATTCATGTGGATGATGCTTATATATAATTTCTTCACCGTATTACATGGTGAGCAGAGGTGGACGTGGTGGTGGCTATGGTGGGGATAGACGCAGGGATTACTACAGAGATGGAGGAGGCTATGGGCCTAACAGACACCAGGGTGGTGGTTTGCGTTCACGACCATACTGAAAACAGCTAGTATAATTACTAAGATTGTCATCTGTGAGAAACCATTTCTATTCCTGTTCTCCGGTTGTACTCATACAGGAGTATAAAAGGTAGGTTGTTGGCTTTTCCTCGGATGTCTGTTCCATTGTCATACTCCAATGTTGGTCGGATGTTTGTTTGCCTTATCCAAAAGTGATTGATGTATGTTATGTGAATTTTTCCCTAGAGGCAGCCTGGATAAGCTCCAAATACTGGTAGGTTTGAGACGTTATTTCAGGTGAGTGCCGATCTGTTATGACTCTAACGCTTTCATGGTGATTGCTTACAGTTTTATTTCTGCGATTGTTCTTTTTTTGATCTAATGCTTACATTCCACATGGTCCCTCAGCCGGTGGATCACTCCTGTAAGCTTGGATTTTGTTGTGGAGGACAGGTAGGGCGTTTTTGCTCTATTGATTAGTTCACGATGTGGTTCTGTGGATATTAGATGTATCTTTGAATCTACCTAGACCGCTGCACTTCCATTTTTTATTCATGCGGTTGTGGAATCAAATTTAGCATGTATTAGTTTCCTTATCTAGCAGAGTCAGATGCCTCTTTGCGCTAACTATGCTTGAAATAAACTCATTTGAATGCTTAATTCTACCCCGAATGAGAAATATCTTGGTGTATGGTTTTAGTTTAGACACCGTTTGAAACACATTGCCGGAATTTTTCTTGGTTCCTGCAAGAATTGAACTGTTTGTCAAATTCTTGCTTTCCAAACGGGGCTTTAGATCTTGTTGCGAAGCTTCTACTCTTGACTCATGAAATTGCAGCTGCATAATGTGAAATTGCAGCTGCAAATTGAACACCATCAGCGAGCCATTGCTGCCTGCTCCTCTGTTAACGCCAGCGACAATTCTAAACCATGCATGACAACGCCCACTCTCTCTAAACCATACATGATAACTCTTTTTCTATAATAGATTCTAAATAGAACTCATTTTGATATATCTACGAACCAATTCATTGACCTATGAATTAATTACTTTTCATAAAAAAATACTGTGACACCTAACATAACTATATCTATATGCTCAAAAAAAATCTAGATCTATCTATATCTACACATTTACAAATATATATCTATTTAGATCTATCTATGAAAACTATCTACGTTCGTAAAAATATATATGTATACTTCTATCTGTAAAAAGCATCTACACTCCTAAAAATATATATCTATCTACTTCTATAAAAAAATATCTACACTCCTAAAAATATATATCTATCTACATCTATCTGTAAAAAACAACTACAATCCTAAAAATATATATCTATCTAGATCTAGGTGTAAAAACTAACTACATTCGTAAAAATATATATCTATCTACGTAAATGTATTTGTACAAACCAACTAAATTACTACAAATATACTAAATCTATCCATAACCTCTAAAATGAACTAGATCTATTTTTTGCTATCCTACCATGTTATATTGCTAAACAAAATAAACAAAAAAATTACCACACAATAAGCATAAACATCAAATCTGGCTTTCTTCCCCCCTCCCTTCTCTCCCTTCCTCTTCTCTACCTCCCTCCTTTTCCTTTCTCTCCTCTCCCTCCCTCTCCTCTATTCTCTTTCTTTGAACGGCAACAAATGACAGAGCTCACGGCGCACAGTAACATGCGGCAATTTATATAATAGTCTCTGTCGCTTGTTGGTTTGGCGACAGAGGTGCACACCCTACTCGTCGCCAAACGATCAGTCGATTTTTTACCTATCGCCGTATTGTTTGACGACAGGGAGCCCAAACCATTTTTTAATCTACGTGGCGCCGATGTGGCTTTTTATCATCAGTATGGCGACAAGAGTCTCTGTCGCCCGATGATACGGTGATATTTATGTCTCGTTGTTTCAAACGGCGATAGAGGTATAATTTTGTAATTTTTTTGAATCGAGGCATATTTTTGTAATTTGAATATAAAAATGTATTATTAAAAAAATTCTGTATATGCACGCACACACCACACCAGGGATTCAAAAACCATTTTTCAAAAACCGGTTCAAAATTCGCGGTACGAAAACCGCTCGAAAACCGTCAAAAACAGAAGAGTTAAGAAATCAAAAGATTTTGAAAAAATTTAAAAAACGAAAACCATTCGGTTTTCAACGAAAAAATGCGGTTTTTTGCAAACAGCCGACCAAATGAATGTTCCTAAAAAATAGTTTTTTGAGTGGTTTTTAACGTATAAATTTTTTCAATTTTTTTGATTTTTTTTGAGTTAGACCGGTTTACCGAACAGTTTTAGATCTCAAACCGCAACAGTAACATTGAAAACCATGGTTTTCAAACGATTTACTGCGAAATTGTGAACCCTGCACCACAGGCTCCAAACGATTGGCTAGCTCGCCGTGTGACCCGGGCAAGCGACGACCAATCCGAATGCGCTTACAAATCAATAATTTAGAATACAGAGTATGCACTTATCAGAAATGGTACGTAGTTTTCAGATTAAATGCGCTTGCAAATCAATAATTTAGACTACAGAGTATGCACTTATCGGAAATGTTAATGCAACATGTAACATCGATAGTTAATATAGCCAGAGAATTTGAGCAGAAGACCGACGAACAACGGTCGTGTTACGGTACGTACACCAGCTTTGTTATATTTAAATTTAGACGTGCTACAGATTCTTAAGCAGTTGTTTAGTTTGTTGTTATAACAATGGCTTCTTACATTTTTTTAAGCTCATATCCCACGCATTGTAAACTCACTTATTTGCCAAACTTTGCCGCACTTGTGATACTGAATTTTGTTACCATAAAAAATGTAGTTGCAAACCAAACATGCCCTTGATATCCTGGTCAAGGTGCGAAAAAATACAGAACACATATATAGAACTACCCAGGGTTCAAAAAATCAACAAAAATAGGTAAAAAAAATCATAATTTTCGACCGTATCAGACCGAATCGATAAACAGAACCTGTCGGTAAATCAGTCCAATTCAAATCCAAAAGTATCCAAAAATTAGTATTAATAGCTTCTTAACATCTGACGTGATTTTTTTTTGAAAAACCGAATATATGAGATGTCCGAATATAAATAATATATAAAAAAGAAAAGACAAACAGAAGCAGCCATCCGGCCAACCAAGGTTGTCCCACCTATTTAACTGTCTAACGGCTGTTCCGACAGCCAAAAATGCCCTGCCGACCGTCCTTTCGTCCCCAGAAAACCTCGCCGCAGACGATGACCTCCATGGCGATGGCCCATCCCGAGCCACTGTTGCTACTCCTGCTGCTCCTACAAATCCAGCCCGTGGTCGTAGTCTCGCTTCTCCCTTCAGCTGGTACGTACACCAACCACACTGCTGTACCGTCCGTCGTTCCATGCCTGTCCGACCAGGCGTCCGCGCTGCTCCGGCTGAAACGGTCCTTCACCGCCACCAACCACACCGTCTGCGACTTCCGGTCGTGGAGGGTCGGCACAGACTGCTGCCGCTGGGAAGGTGTCCGCTGCGGCGACGCCAACGGCCGCGTGACTTCCCTTGATTTGGGCGACTGCGGCTTGGAGAGCGGCCGCCTCGATCCTACGCTTTTCAAGCTAACCTCCCTCAGGTATCTGAATTTAGGTGGAAACGACTTCAACATGTCCGAAATCCCATCCACCGGGTTTGAGCGGCTCACCAAGCTCACCCATCTCAACCTCTCCGGCTCAAACTTTGCAGGCCAGGTACCACATACCATAGGTCGTCTCACGAATTTGATCTCTCTTGACCTCTCCTTTCGTTACGAAATTGAGGAGCTATTCGACAGCGGTTATTCATATTACTGGGGACGTGGTTTACCTCAACCTGGGCAGCTCGAACTACCAAACTTTACAGCCTTAGTTGCAAACCTTAGCAGTTTGAGGGAGCTCCGTCTTGGCTTCGTGGACCTGTCCAAAGCAGCAGAGTGGTGCAATGCTCTGGCCAAGTACACTCCGAATCTCTGCGTTCTTAGCTTGCCGTTTTGCCGACTCTCTACTCCCATTTGTGGATCTCTCTCTGCTTTGCACACACTCTCTGTTATTAACCTACAATACAATAATCTTTTCGGTCCAATTCCAGAGTTTTTTGCCAACTTCTCCTTCTTGAGAGTTGTCCAGCTTAGCTTTAATAAGCTTGAAGGGTGGGTCCCCCCGATAATCTTTGAGCACAAGAAACTAGTGACAATTGATCTTCACCGTAATCCTGACATATCTGGTACTCTGCCGAATTTCTCAGCTGATAGTTGTCTAGAAAATTTGCTTCTTGGTAGAACCAATTTCTCTGGTATAATACCAAGTTCCATTGGAAATCTCAAATATTTGAAGAAGCTAGGCCTTGACACGAGTGGTTTTGCTGGAGAGCTTCCCTCCTCAATGCGTAAGCTCAGATCTTTGAATTCATTGCACGTCTCTGGGTTAGAAGTCGTAGGATCGATTCCTTCATGGATCACAAACTTAACCTCCTTGGAGGTTCTCGAATTTTCTAATTGTGGCTTGCACGGACCTATACCTTCTTTCATAGGCGATTTAATGAAATTGAGAAAATTAGCACTCTATAATTGCAATTTTTCAGGGGAAATACCTTCATATATCTCAAATTTAACTCAATTGGATACCCTCCTTCTTCATTCAAACGGTTTCATTGGTACAATCGAACTCGCCTCCTTCTGGAGACTACCAAACCTGTTTGAATTGAATCTCTCAAACAACAAATTGGTTCTAGTAGATGAAGAAGATAATTCTTCATTGGTATCATTCCCCGACCTAACGTACTTAAGTTTAGCATCTTGTAGCCTAACTAAATTCCCCAACATTTTGAGGCATTTAAATGGGATTAATGGACTTGACCTTTCAAACAACCAAATCAATGGGGCCATACCTCAGTGGGCATGGGAAAAATGGACAGGCTTGGGCCTTTTCTTTATGAACTTATCACACAACAAATTTACTAGTGTTGGATATAACACCTTTCTTCCTTTTTCTGTACAAGTATTGGATCTCAGTTTCAACATGTTTGAAGGGTTAATACCTATACCTCAATCTGGAGATGTGCTTGATTACTCAAGCAACTCTTTCTCATCCATGCCTTTTAATATTTCTACTCAACTTGGAGAAACAACCTTTTTTATGGCCTCTAGAAACAACCTGTCAGGGAAAATTTCACCTTCTTTTTGTGGTACAAGTCTAGAATTTCTTGATCTCTCTCACAATAATCTCAGAGGCTCAATCCCTTCTTGCCTGATGGAAGATGCCAATGTACTGCAAGTATTAAGTTTGAAGGCCAATAAACTTGCCGGAGAGCTGCCGCATAATGTCAACGAAAGTTGCACGTTTCAGGCGTTAGACTTCAGTGATAATTGGATAGGAGGACAGTTGCCAAGATCTCTAGCCTCTTGTAAAAACTTGGAGGTACTTGACGTCGGAAACAATCAGATTAGGGACTCTTTTCCATGTTGGATGAGTGCACTTCCTAAACTTCAATTCCTTGTCCTGAAATCTAATGAGTTCTTTGGACAGGTAGCACAATCTCTTGCAAACGAGAAAGATACTTGTGAATTTCCAAGTATAAGAATTGTTGATCTATCCTCAAACAACTTCTCTGGCCCATTGCCCCAAGATCCGTGGTTTAAGAAATTGAAGTCAATGATGGTTAGAGATTCAAATACAACGTTGGTCATGGATCTTGAAGTACCGCAAGAAGCAGGAAACCTGTATAAATTTACAGCCGCAGTCACACTCACATATAAAGGGCAGGCCATCACATGTTCTAAAATATTAACGAGCCTTGTATTCATTGATGTCTCAAACAATGGATTCCATGGGAGCGTCCCTGAAGCTATTGGGGAACTTGCCTTGCTACACACACTCAACATGTCACATAACTCCCTCACGGGCCCGATTCCATCACAACTTGGTCAGTTGAACCACCTGGAGGCTTTGGACCTGTCCTCAAATGAGTTTTCTGGAATGATACCGCAGGGGATAGCATCTCTTGACTCCCTCTCGATGTTGAACCTCTCCTACAACAACCTGGAGGGAAAAATACCAGAATCACCTCATTTCATGACATTCTCCAATAGCTCATTTCTGGGGAACGATGGTTTGTGTGGGTTTCCATTGTCGAAAGGATGCAGCAACATAACAACGCTGAAGGTGGTGCCACATCCTTCCAAGAACTCTGCGGACATTATTCTATTCCTCCTTGTTGGACTGGGATTTGGTGTTGGGTTTGCAGTTGTAATTGCAGTGACGTGGGGAATCCGCATTAGAAAATGATCTTAAGAAGAGCGTATGTATTGAAATAAAATTTTCTATATGAAGATCACTTGCAGTACATTTGTAATGAGGGCTATGTTGTTGTTGCAGCTAATACTACACCTGAATCTTGCATATGGACCAAATTAACTAGCAGAGTTTGTTGGTTGTGATCTTCAGTTATGTAACAGCCCTATAAATTCAAAAATAAATAAAAATTAAAGTTTTATATTTAAAACTGGAAATGAATTAAAAGTCTAATTGAAATTAGGATTTTGATTTAAAACAAAATTCTTTCCTCATTTCTTCCGTTATAAACTTAATGAAAAGAAAGATTTCTAAATTAAGATTGTCATTCTTAAAACAAATGAAATATCAAAATGAGAATGAAATGTAATCTTGATTTGAATTTTTACCTTTCTGAATTTTCTTGCATTCTTGGAATTTCCTGAGCTTTTGCATTTGCAAGAAAAGTTAAATGCATTGAAATGGTAAAATGGTAACAATAAGAAAGTAAAAGTAAAACATCAATAAAAATAATATTAAACCTTCAGAGCAGTCAATATATCTCCAGAATCACAATCATGACAATTGAGATAATCTGGATAATTAAAATAAAAAGAAAAACATGAAACAATCCTGAAATAAGAAAGCTGATTTAAACCATGTCAGATTTTTGTAGCAGTATCCAGACCCGTCCTCAAGTTGATATTTTTATCATGCCGACCTAAGACCCATATCTATCTCTGGTAAAAATATAATAAATAAAAACTCACATTTGAAGCTTTTAAATATTCAAAAACAGAAAACAAATAAATCTGTAAATAGCAATGTCAGAATTTTTATAATTTAATTATCGAAGATAAAAATCTGAAAATTTTACAGAACCATTATTAGCTCAAATAAGTTTGAAAAACAAAATTTCAAAAATAATTAAAATCATTTGGATACTCTAATAAATCAAAAACAGAACTGGAATTTCTGTGCAGTGTATATTGCCAGAATTTTAATAAAATATTTATAATTAGTTTTTATCTGAAGTTTCACCTGGACCTTCATCTGCATCTTCCAAACCTCTGAAAAAAAATTCTTATAAAATCTGGAGTCAGTATGCTGGCTCAATCTTACGGACCAAGCCAAATCTGTCCCGAACATCGTTGAGCTGTCCTGTTGTTTCACTTACAAGTGGGCCCAGCCCTGTGTGCTGGACATTTCTCAGCCGTCCGATCTATCACCCGAACCAGCTGTCCCTTGCTGACCTCCTCCCTACCAGCGAAGCCTCACACGTCAGCCTGTCCAGCGTCTCCAACCTTCTTTCTTCTTCTCTCTGCGTCCGTTTCATTCTCTCGCACGAAGCCAGTTCAACCTCTCCTGCCAAAGCTTGTCACGGAAGTCATTTTCCATTGGAAGTCTCTGCCATGGCAATGAATCGGCAGACTACTTCAGCACCCACTTCAGCTATCTCCCAGGAACCATCCTAAGCCATTTTCACTCACCCCTGAGCATCCCCCTGCGCAACCAATACATGTTTCTTCTCCGGAGCCGGCGGAAACCCGAAAAGGGGAAATTCATCACGCGCGCCGCTACACTTCAAATCAGAGCGAACTATCAAAACCGAAGCTACATCCTGACCTCAAGAGTCCAACCCCAGTGCCAATTCGAGTTCATCTTCTCCAGTGAGCCGCCACTCCGAGCTCTTCCCTTCTGCCATGGCCGCGCATGATGGGAGCTCAACTCGGTAACGCTTCTGCTCATTCAAATGCATAATCACGATCACTAGGTTACACTGATACTCACCCGTTCATTGTTTCTGAGGAATCACCGGTAGTTCTTCAGCTCCGCCTCACCGGCCATGGCGTCGCCGCATAGCTCCGGTGGCGCGTCATCTCCGGCCATCTCCGGTCAAACAAACACCACCTTCGGATGCGCATCGATGCCCTTAAGCTCATTCCGGTACCGATTCCGCCGCTCCGGCCTTTCTCCGCCGCCGGCGAGCTTCGCCACCGCGCGCTCTGCTCTCTGTCGCTACCAACCGGGGCCCAGATGCCAGCCGTGTCCTCTGTGTCACTGACCGCGTGGGCCTCTGCTGTCAGCCGCAGACTCCCTCGCCTGAGCCACTGACGCCGCGAGCCCCAGCCGTCAGCTCCTCAGTCTGGGCTTGCCAAAAACAGAAGGCGTATTCTCTGAGAGAAAGCGTCCTTTCCGAATTTGGTAAAAATCCCAATTTCCAGCATTTTCAATACCCTAACCTATTCCTTTATTTATAACTTTTGAATAATCAGTTGAAATAAAATGAAATAAATTCATAAATTCATATAAATTCATGTAAATTCAGAATATGCAAAAATATTTTGAATTTAAACAATTTTAGATTTTGAATTTGAAATTAAAGAATAGGATGAAAAACATGCTATACATAGAATTTATGTAAACAAACTCCAAATTAAATAAAATAAATTTTTTACAATCCTTATGAAATTAGGAACCTGAATATACAAAAATATTTAATTATCATGCTTGGTTTGAATTATTTGAAATAGAAATTTAAATAAGCTCTATTATTATCCCTTAATAAAAATTGTGCATCACAAATCCTAAAATGATAAAATAATTTATGCATGCTCCTGAATCTATAATAAACTCATTTGTGCAAAAATATTTAATATTCAAACTCAGCTGATGTTGTATTTGAATTTAAAAAGATCAAATAAACCCTAGCATAACACTGTTATAAATAAGAACCCAACCTTAAATCATGCCTGCTTTCTATGATTTATTTATATTTGGATTTTATCTGATTTCTTTTTGTCCCTATTGAAACTTGTTATTTGTCATTTGTTATGTTCTTCGATTCGCGACGTGTAGAACCCGACGTCACTACTTCCATCGTCGACAGTGCCGACATGACTACGACTTCGATGTAAACAGCAAATAAGCAAGGCAAGCACCCTCCTTTGACCATGTTGATCCCAGTTTTATAAATGTTTTCATTAAATGTTTCGATTGCATGCGTATATTCATTAAACTCTGCTATATTGTGGGTAATGGTATTATACCTATTGATTCCTGA
Source organism: Guadua angustifolia (assembly GCA_036346375.1). Classification (NCBI taxonomy): domain Eukaryota; kingdom Viridiplantae; phylum Streptophyta; class Magnoliopsida; order Poales; family Poaceae; genus Guadua; species Guadua angustifolia. The sequence continues at coordinate 86,076,722 of CM070500.1, read as the reverse complement.
AACCTCCTTGATATAAATGAATTTGTGAACCTTGATACCTTAGAATCATGGTTAGACAATATATGATGTCAATCTAGGAATACACGATGTTGCTTAGCCATGCTTTAGACTTAATATACGTCAAATTGAGACATTGATCAAATAATATTTGGATATGCTGAGGCATGATGATGATTCTTAGACATGTTGAGACATGATGGTGATTTTTGGTTATTTTAATTAAAAATGAAAATAAAATTATAATGTTGATGCGGGCAATTATTGGCAATAGCCTGGTGTGCATGGATTTGCACGTAGATTAGGGGGAGATTATTGCTCGTGTCGGATTAAGGACCGAACTATGGGTTGTTTTCAGGCCAAGATAACCGTGCAACCACAAGTACTGGTATGGGACAGTCTTAGCCTATTAAGTTACTTAAAACTGACTTTGCACATTGGTAAGCCGGAGTATTATGAGCTTCTTCAGTGACTGGTTGTTCGTAGGTGTACGCTATGCTATGGGATCACTATTTCACGTACAGCGAATGTACAAGCACGTTACTATTTCACGTACAGTGACTGTATGAATGTCTTTCACCACCATAGCATATCGTCACCATGCTGGTGCAAAGTTAGGATTAGGTAATGTAACGGTTATGTCATCATGACTCTCTGCGGCACACCAAAGGAAGTGTGCTAATAGCTTGCACAAAGAGTTAAGTCATGTCTTGTGGGTAAAGCTGTACAACTCTGCAGAGTAAAAACTAATCGATTAGCGCTACCATGATTATGGGCACTTGGTAAAGTCATCACATAGTTAGCATTTTATTTTACAAAATGTGGATGTTGATATATGCTGTCTAGCATCGTGATTTGGATTGGACATCCTTGTTGGAAAAGAATTATTCTGGATTGACGTGATGTCAATAATTGATTCATGGAGATGAATTATTTCGGATTGATATGTGATATCAATGATTGATTCATGAAGATGACCGAAAGAACTGAGGTTCGTGAAATTTATTGTTTCATACTTATATATTAATTGCTTTTACTTAAATTCCGTTTATATTCTACAATTCAGTAAATTCTTTTGCAATCCAGCTTTATGCAAATTAACCGTGAAAGCCTTTCCTTTGAATGGCCTGCATGTATAATAGGATTCGCTAACGCAAGTACTCACTCTTGCTGAGTACGCAAGTACTCACTCTTGCTTATATGTTGTTTTTAGGGTGAAGAATCAGAATAGCTCGATGAAATTATTCGACGCAGGATTCGGGGATGTTAACGAGTTTTTCTAGGGATTATGCCTTGTCAGTTGCCTGAGGGTTGGATGGGCACACTATAAGATTTTTGATTCTTTCCGCTGCATTCCTCTGAATTGTAAGATCTTATTATGTATATTACCTGTATTATTTGTAATAAAGAGTATGGATGTGATATCAATTGTTGTAAATGTGCGTACTAGCTACTGATCTAGGGACTAGTGCTGTGTGCACATGAGATTTCCATTTTTGCATTTATGTAAAAATGGGGGTCGCTACAAGTTAAACATAGAAGACCGAAATTAGGGGCTAATTGCTGCATTACCATGCTTTGAGCGGGAGCTTACCAAATTTGTTGATTTGGTCCCATTAGCCAATGCTACAAATAAAGAGAGAGAAGCCAGCACTCGTGCGCATGGGTGAGAAAATCACGAGTTTTGCGTATTCCCGAAAATCACCCATCCGATCTGGGTTTTTGATGCTAAGGCTAACGAAGATTGCATCCATCACCGAGAAGATCACGGTCCCCATCTTCTTCATCGCGCAACTACCGTTTTCTTCACCAACATACACAAGAACCCGAATGGCATCTTCATCACCGGGTCAGTTTGATCTAGCGTTTAGTTTCAACATTATTTTTGTGATCAAGTTTTAGTCTAGCTCATTGTAACATTCAGTTTTTTCGAATTTCTTGAATTTGAATTTCAAAATCTAAACCCGTGGAATTTTCTAGAATTTAATCAGCTTAAAATGAATTTTAAAAGTCAACAAGGATTTAATTTGATTAATACATACATCAAATTAATTATTTCATATTTTATTTGGGTTCCATGCTTTTTATTGGATTTTTCTGTATTTTTGGGGATTTTTCCGAATTTATTTGCTATTTATTGGGATTTATTGAAGTTAATTGAATTTTCTGGTATTTTAATTAAATCGGAAATTGTTTAAAACCTCATTTCTTCTTCGTGGGCCGAAACCCTGTGCATTCGGCCCAGCCGTTTTTCCGTCCGCACCCTCAGCCCACCAAACGAAAACCCTAAACCTAGATTGTGTCTCAGCCATTGATCGTCGATCCTACGGTCCACAATCGCGCCGCCACTCCAACAGGGAACCCTAACCCTACCGTTTTCCTTCCGTCACCGTTCGATCTTGATCCCGTGTTTCCCCTCGCGCCACGTCACCCCGAAATCCGCGCCGCCGCCCGTAGCCCAGCCGCACAGCCAACCTTGGCTTCCGCGTCGTTTTTCCGCATCCCTAGGCTATATAAGGCTACTCCGTATTCCGCGCCGCATTCTCCTTCTTCCGCCGCCCATTTTTCCCTAACCCTCATCCTCGGAGACGCCGTGTAGTGGTCATACGACCTCGCCGGAGTTCAAGCAGTCGTCCCGAGCACTTCTCGCCGTATTACTCCCTCTCCGGTGAGCCTCCGCCCCATATCTTGGTTCCGTTGAGTTCGTCGCGTCATCCACTTTCCGTTTTGCTAACTCTCCCGCTCGATCTGGTGTTACTTCGCCGTTTGCACATCATCTTCTCCAGCTCCGGGCGTCAGCGCCGCCGCAGCGCCGTCATTCTTCCTCCAGTACTCGCACCGTCACCTTCCACCGTTGATCCACACAGCAACGGCTAGATCTTGCCGCACTGTGACTGGTAAGCCTTCCGAGCCGTCTGCCTTGTCAGCACCCACATAGATGCGCCATGTATGTATGCCACGTGCATGCCACCTAGGTGCCACGTCAGCCCTAGCTCGCCTGTGGTTTGCCAGGTCAGCGCCACGTCATCGACACGTCACCGACACATCAGCCCTAGTCCTACGTGGCCGCCATGTCAACGTGCCCGCCACGTAACCCTTGCGTCGCCTCTGTGCTCCCGGTCCACCGTGAGCCTAGTCGCTGACGTGTGGGTCCCGGTTGTCAGCCTCACAATTTTATTCCATTTTCCGGTGAATTTCTACCGAATTTCCGGATTCAACCAGTAGCATGCCGACACGTGTCCCTCTCTTTATTTTCTGAATTTCTTCTCTATTTAAACTTCAGGAGCTCCGTTCTCCTCCGTTCGAACTCCGATTCGCACGATTCAAATTTCTAAATTCATCTAAAATCAAGATCTATCTGTTGGTGTCATTTTTATGAATTTTTGAATTTTATTTATTTTTGGTTTATTTATTTTTGTCTTGATTTGCGTGTTTCGCGTGTAGACGACGCGCCGGTTGAGCGGGAGGAGCTTTCAGCAGAGGTTGCAGCAGCTGTAGAGGGTGGAGGCAAGTCTCCTTGACCATGTCGAGCCCAAATTTACGAAATGCTATCTTGTTTTAATTATTGCATGCTTATTATTTGCGTATGGTATTTTAATGCCATTTTAAATGCTTAGATAAATGCCACGTTGATATGTCCACATTGATATTCATTATGATAACCATTGTCACCCTAGGAAAAATTAAGTACTATTAATAATAATCATTTTTGGTATTATGGGAACGGTAGAAATTGCTTAGCCAATGCTTAATCACGTCGGTACCTTACCATTATGGAAATGATTTCATTTTGATGTAAATTGAATTGTGAAAAATGATGGCAATTGGTGTTGCCGGTATTAATTTGAAATTAAAAGGTGAAAACTGATTTAGACCGGGGCGGATTGGTTGAATGGCGGGTGCGGGATGCACAAAATGTTTGGAATGTGATTGTTCGCCCTAGTCAAGTAAGGACCGGTCGTGTGTTACCATGGGCCATGCTATACAGTACAACCACATGTCTATATGGGTACGACCTGGCTAAGTAATTTGCATGTATCGTTATTTGACTTCGCCATTTGGATGTGCGGTTGCCGGGATGGTACTTGCAAGGCGCAAGAGGGGGCTTCTGTACTGGGTGGGATGCCCTAACAGCGGTGAAACCTTAGCGGGCGGGGTCGGTAGCGGTATATGCATTGTAAAGGCCTTGTCATGATCTCCCTGCCGACACACCAAAGGAAGTGTGTTAATTGCATGGCGCAAAGGGTTGATCATGTCGTGTGGGTAAAGTGTACCAGATCTGCAGAGTCTTAAAAACTACTTAAGTAGCCGTGCCTACGGATAAGGGCAAGCGTGGAACGTTTTCACATAGTAGATTTTTTTCTGGTTTTTGGGTTTTAAAATGGAAAATGATGGATTTGGTTTGAACATGAAAATGTGGTTTGGGAATCCGCGAGCGGCTAGAGCTCCCGGACGTAGTTTGGCGGTTGGAGTCAGCCAGGTAGTTGGAACCTGGAAGATTGTTATACTTCAATTTAAATTATTTATGCTATTTACATTTCGTGAAATGCTGCTTTATGAATTTACTATCTATATTTAAATTTCAATTTCGCTTTATGCAAATCAGCCCTATATGCTTCCTTTGTTTAAGCCATGCATCTAGATAATTGCATTAAGTTTCATAGACTTGCGAGTATGTTGCATACTCACCCCCGCTTTTCATTGCGGGGCTGCTTATTCAATCAAGCAGATGATGGGAGAAGGGGTGAACAAAGAGCTTGTGATCCGCCGTTTGACATCTGTGCTGAAGATTTTGAGGAGGAGGATGACACGATCTTCTAGGGAGCGTACCCCAGTCGGTTGCCTGTGGGCTAGCTGATTGGCTCTTTTTGTTCTACATTTACACTTCAGCCGTAAGGCTTCATACTTGTAATAATGTGATGATGTTGTTGCACTCTTTTGCTTAATGCTATTATGAACTTTATGATATGTCTGTGTTATCATCACTGTATGCTGTGTGCGCTAGCTGTTCCTGGACTAGCGCGGTTGAAGCACAGGAGGGTTCGGATTTGGTAATCCGGGTCCTCACACTCATGATGTTCATGTTTAACCTAAAGCTAACATTTGGTATCAGAGCAACTAGCCTAAATTTTGATCCAGATTAGTCCTTGCTTTGGCTTGGTCTTAGCCTTGTTCTTGTCGGATTAAGCGTTGGTTTATGTTCTTTTAGCTTGGGTAGCATAGAGGAGGGGAAAAGACTAAATCTTGAAACCCTAGTCCCAAAATCTCAAAATCCCAAATGCAATCAAGAATACTAATGTCTAAAGAAGGGGCCTCGAGCTTCCCTCATCAGGTCGTCATCGTCGACGCCGATGCCGCTTGCTGTCAACTGCTCCGAGCGCCGTGCTTCCGCTCGCCGTTGCAGACCTTAATTGGCCCGCGCGTGCGCCGAGGCTCGTGGCTCTTCTCACCGGAGCCGCGTGAGGCATCCGTTTGCCACCCGTGTGCGCGCCGTCGCGCTACGCCGCTGGAGTCCTACTCTCTTATGTCACCGCCTCTTCGCCCGCTCGTCTTCCGCTCGCTCAGTCCCCATGCGGATTTTTCGGGGGGAGATTGATTAGGTTTAGGGTTTCCTTGCCCGCGCACCGTTTTCTTCGAATCTCGGCTCATTGCGGTTGTTCGTTCGCGATTGACGGACGACGCCTCGCCTCCCGTGCAGGCCAACTCCTCATGTCACGCACCGGCCCGAGCGCGCGTTGCTGGGCCTCAGTTCTTCGGCTGGGCCAGGTCAAGCTTTGTGGGCCACAATAGAGTTTGGGGGATGTGGCAATATTGGTTTTGGGCCGAATTCTTATGGTGTTTAGCTCATTTTATTCTATATTCATTTAGTCTTTTAATTTCAGCAATTAGCATTGTTAATTGTTATTTCTGGGCATTACTATTCAGAGTAATTTTATGATTATTTTATTGCAAAATGGAACCAACGGGAAATTTTAATTAGAGATTATTGTGTAATGTATAAAATTGAGATTATATTATGACCATGATCATATATTGACCAACATTGTTTATGAACATGTGTCACCCATAAGATAATTTAGTTCCTTTTCGTTTCTGCCCAACGGTGATACGAAATAGAACTTTTAAATTTCTCTGTCATTAGCATGATTATTAATCAGACTAACGTAGGATTAATTTTTATGCAAGACATTTATTTTTCAATGTTTACTGATTATATTTTATTTTTGATTCAGCCATGAATAACACTAATGTTGCCGCTTACTTGAACGGTATTGAGCAGCTGACAAGAACAAACTTTCCTTCTTGGAAGGAAAGTGTTTTGATTGTCCTTGGTGTTATAGACTTAGATTATGCATTGTGTGAGGACGCTCCCGTAACTCCTTCTGCTGATGATGAGAGTTTATTGAGAAAAAGAAACTCTATGACTTAACAGCAGAAAAGTGCGAGCGGTCTAACCACATGTCCTTGATGATTATAAAGAGCACCATATCTGTAGGGATAAGGGGAGCAATCCCTGAATCTGGTAATGCTAAGCAGTACTTGGTCTCAGTTGAGGAGCAATTTAAGGGCTCCTCAAAAGTATATGCAGTACTTTAATCATGAAGATGCTCACGACTAAATATGATGGCTCTAGCAACCTTTGTGAGCATAGCATGATGCTGACTGAAATGGTTGCCAAACTCAAGGGCATAGATATGGCCATTTCTGATGGGTTCTTGGTCCATTTTATTATAACATCCCTCCCTTCTGAGTACAATACCTTCAAGATTAATTATAATACTCAGAAAGAACAGTGGACCATGAGCGAGTTGATCGCTATGTGTATCTAGGAGGAGGAGAGGCTTAAGGCTGAGAAGAAGGACCAAGTTTTTCATGTTTGTCATAAAAAAAAAAGAAATTCCAAGAGGAGTCTAAGTCTAAAAGAAACTGTATTTTTCCTCTAAGGCTGAGTCAAGTAAGCCAAACAACAAATTGGTTCTAGTAGATGAAGAAGATAATTCTTCATTGGTATCATTCCCCAACATAAACTACTTAAGTTTAGCATCTTGTAACCTAACTAAATTCCCCAACATTTTGAGGCATTTAAATGGGATTACTGGACTTGACCTTTCAGACAACCAAATCCATGGGGCCATACCTCAGTGGGCATGGGAGAAATGGACAGGCTTGGACCTTTTCTTTATGAACTTATTACACAACAAATTTACTAGTGTTGGATATAACACCTTTCTTCCTTTTTCTATAAAAGTATTGGATCTCAGTTTCAACATGTTTGAAGGGTTAATACCTATACCCCAATCTGGATCTGTGCTTGATTACTCAAGCAACTGTTTCTCATCCATGCCTCTTAATATTTCTACTCAACTTGGAGAAACAACCTTTTTTATGGCCTCTAGAAACAACCTGTCAGGGAAAATTTCACCTTGTTTTTGTAGTACAAGTCTACAGTTTCTTGATCTCTCTCACAATAATCTCAGTGGCTCAATCCCTTCTTGCCTGATGGAAGATGCCAATGTAATGCAAGTATTAAGTCTGAAGGCCAATAAACTTGTTGGAGAGCTGCCGCATAATGTCAACGAAAGTTGCACGTTTCAGGCGTTAGACTTCAGTGACAATTGGATAGGAGGACAGTTGCCAAGATCTCTAGCCTCTTGTAAAAACTTGGAGGTACTTGATGTCGGAAACAATCAGATTAGGGACTCTTTTCCATGTTGGATGAGTGCACTTCCTAAACTTCAAGTCCTTGTCCTGAAATCTAATGAGTTCTTTGGTCAAGTGGAGCCTTCTCCTATAGAAGAGAAAAGCAGTTGTGAATTTGTAGGTCTGCGAATACTCGATATATCCGCAAACAACTTATCGGGAAAATTGACAGATGATTGGTTTAAGAAGTTGAAGTCCATGATGGTTAAAATTTCTAATGAAACATTGGTCATGAAATATCAAGGGATAGATAATCAGCCTTATCAAGTTACCACTGCACTCACGTACAAAGGGGTTGGCATTACATTTTCTAAGATTATGAGGACACTTGTGCTTGTTGATGTCTCAGATAATGCATTCAATGGCAGCATCCCTAGGGCTATCGGAGAACTTGTTCTGCTCTGCGCTCTTAACATGTCGCACAACTTCTTCACAGGGTCAATCCCATCTCAGTTTGGCGGTTTGAACCAACTGGAGTCTTTGGACCTCTCCTCCAATGGGCTTTCAGGAGAGATTCCACAGGAGCTAGCATCACTGGATTTCCTTTCGACATTGAACTTGTCATGCAACATGCTTGTGGGAAAAGTTCCAGAATCACCTCATTTCTCCACATTTTCGAGTAGCTCGTTTCTGGGAAACACTGGTTTGTGCGGACCTCCACTGTCCAAACAGTGCAGCAATGTGACAACGCTTGGCGCCGAGTGGGGCCCTTCGAAGAAGAAATCTGCAGATATCATGCTATTCCTCTTTGTTGGACTTGGATTTGGTGCTGGGTTTGCAGTTGTAATTGTAGTGGCATGAGGACTTCGCTTTAGGAAGCCATCTTGAGGTAGCGCTCTTAATTATGTATTGGGTTAAAGAATTCCGTATGAAGACCACTTACTAGTTACTACAGTCTAAAAACGTCTCTCCATAGTATTTAGGGCTGCGTACTATTATCGGTGATTCCATAGATAATGAACCTTGTAACTTCAGCATAATCGTAGCACATCTTATTGTATCCCCCAAAGAAGAATTTACGTTTGGTGACCAGCCTCGTAGCTGGTCACAATTGCACAGTACAATGTCTTGGACTTTTTTTATTAACATAATTTCACATTAAATTAAAAATCTCCAACTGGTTTGACATATTGTAAATATTGCTTTACCAAATTCAAATAGGAATAGGAATAGTAGGATAGTATAACACTTTTTATGAAAAATAAAATATATAATATTTGCCTCCATATATGTTTTGTTCAGAATTTGACTACTCACTTTAAATATGATATAAACTATTAATCCAATAGGAAAATGCAAGTCATATTTGTCTTCCATTGGATATCCATTTTACATAAGCCACCTGCCACATGTGGTGCAGTGGTATGCAGCCCCAAAGCCCACTTATCTCTACTAATATAAATTTGCAGTTGGTGGCAGCGGTCCGTCGTTCTTCCTAGCCCCCCCTCCCGATCATATCTCCAATAATGACAGGTCATTATAGCTAATTATTCTTTCCTGATTTACAGCCAGCCATATCTCTCTAAATATAGCTGATTATTATAGCAAAATCCTTGATTATTGCTGGCAATTAATAGCCGACCAATCATTTCTTTTGTACTCTATATATGCTGTACAGTTTTCATAGAATCAATCAAGGGAATTCATTCAAGATCTCCCATGTCGTGTCGCCGCGGCGAATGAACTCGACGAACTGATTAATAAGTGACGGACCGACGTACATGGTCGTGAGGTGCAGGAGGCCGAGCGCCGTGGTCAGCAGTAACTGCGGCCAGAAGGACAGTCAGAGCGTGACGCCCACGGGTGCCGTGACCCCAGCGCGGGCCAGTTGGACGTGAACAAAGCGTACAACGCTTCAGCGCGGTTGCCCGGCGACACCGGTGGGACGTCGTCGACGGTAAGAGAGTCATTGGCATACCCCTTGGAGATAAACGGGTTGATCCAGCTGAACATCGCGAGAGAGAAGAATGACGCGGCGGCGCATGGCGTGGAGGGCGTCTCGGCGCTGGTGTTTTCTGGTTCATCTTCATGGGTTCCAGCATCATGGCTGGTGGAAACCAGTGATGGCTAGGTACGCCAGAGATATGGAGACGAGTAGGCCGGCAAAGGCGAGAGGGTCATCTGGGAAGAGTAGCGAACCGTCGGCGCAGCGGACCACCGCTGAAGCGGAGAAGAGCACGGCACCGAGGGCGGTGGCGATCTAGAAGACGCGAAAGTGCAAAGGTTGGGTGGCGGCGGTGGTATCTTTCTCCGAGGCGACTAACCATACGGCTATGGCATGCGCGACGAAGTGGGCGGCGAGGAAGGCAGACTTCACAGCATGCGCTGCGGGCATGACGAGAGGAAGAGGAACGTGATCTGGTAATATAAATTGCAAAAGGGGATAAAAATGATTGATTGATTTTTGAGATTGGTAATATATATTGCTACGTATAATATATTTGGTTTTAATTCGTACCGAAGAAAAAACCATAAAAACTTTTGTAATTGGGAGAAATAGATGTTTGATCTTGTAGCATAATTTTCTTTTATTGCTTGATCTTTATGTTTCGTTACCAATTTTATATTTTGTAGCAATGCACGGGCATTGATCTAGTTGAAAGTAGTAAATTTTGGCCCTTGCAGCAGTCAATTGTTCCTCACATAGAAAGCCCTCCAAGCAATCTAGGCCCGTGTGTCAAGGCCTTCACCCTTGTCTAGCTCGGTACCCCGCGTGGTCCATTTTTGACATTGTGGTAGTGCTCTCCAAAACAAACCAACCTGTCCGGTTTTCTCTTCCCATATAGTTCTGGATATCATTGGTTTGAGGTTATTCTCAAGCTAAAAAAAATAAAAATAAAACATCTTTCTAGCATATCATGTGTCATCTTCTCTATCCATCTCCACTTTTTTCCTTTTCTCTCTTCCCTACTTACTTTCCCCACCTTCCTTCCTTCATCTCTAACACAAAAATTTCAAATTATATAGTATTAACTTCGAAAATTTTAAACAAGAAGTTTCGACTCAAAAAATTTTAACTCAGAAAATTTCAACTCAAAAAAGTCTCAGCTCGAAAAATTTTAAATAAAAAAATTCAAATTACAAAAGTTTCAACTTGAAAATTTTTAAATCGAAAAGTTTAAACTCTGAAAACTTTCAATTCAAAAAATTTTTTATTCAAAAACTTTCAATTTGAAAAGTTTTAATTCAAAAACTGTTAGAAGTAGTTAAAAAATACTTCTTATTCAAAACTTGAGAAGAATTTAAAAATAAAACTATTTTGAATTTGAGGAGAAAGGAACGAGGGAGGAAAGGGGGGAAAAGGGGCAGCTCTCCAAACTAGGGAAAATGCAATGAAAAGTGACAACAATAAGATAGTCCCCGATACGAAGGACGGTCGCTTTTACGTTTTTGTATCGAGGTGAAGTGAGGGTATACAAGCCTTACCGAAGACTTATATAGACAAAATGACTAGCAATCGGATGTCTGATGTGAGATTTTTTTATCAGACGCCTATAACATTTTTTATCCATGCGTGCAACAATTGCTATCACTGTGTACAACAAAAACACGCAATAACAGTAGGAATATTGATCCGGATCGACGCTACATTTTTTTACCCATGCGTGCATCAATTGTAATCACTGTGTGCAATAAAAATGCACGATGATAGTAGGAATATCCTTAAAAAATATTGCACACGGTGATAAAATTTGTTGCATGCATATTAAAAACTAGTAGGGTGGCCCACGCGTTTGCGCGGCTAGATTTTTTTAACAGTTTGTAATATCAAATTATATAACTTATATGCTTGAGAATATATTAACGTATTTTGTAGACTATGTAGATTTTTAAGACATCATGAAAATTAGAAATGACAATATAAGCTTAAAGAAAAATTGTTGGATTTTTTTAATGTACTTTTAACATTTGAAATCATAATGTAATATTGTTGCTAAATACATTTGTTAATGATATTAGTAGTAACGTTAACAAAAGATAACAGACACAGTATTTTTTTTTTGAAATGATATTTTTATTATATTTGTTTTTTAGATATTAGAAACATAATTAGCGAAATACGTTTCTAACTGGAAAGCTGCTGCTACGTTTGTCGAACGCATCCCACTCTTTTGTTTCTTATCGATTCCCCCACCAGCGTTTCTCCGCTCCGGGCCGTGCACCTCTGCCCTCGCAGTAGGGTGGAAAACGAGCCAATTGAGCTTTTTATCGAGTTTTCTTCGACATTAATTTATTCTTATTTATTATAGTCTCTTGTATTGTTTGAGATCCAATTTCGAGTCGAGCCTAACGAGTCGAGTCGAAGTTGACCCTCGTTCCAAATCAACTAATTTTTACTTTAAAAAAAATGAATGAAATCGGAGCAATTTTAAAACGAACCACCGAGCCAGCTCAACGAGCTTTTTTTTTTTTTTTTTTTTTTCCAGCCCTACCTCGCGGCCACCACGCCTCCCCTCTGGCCATGGGCCTCCGCTCCCGGCCGTGCGTCTCCACCATCCGGCCGAGCAGCTGCGCCCCCCGGCCGAGCTTCTACGCCTCCGTTTGTGTCTGCTATTTCAGGTGAGCTTCTCCACTCCCTGGCCGAGCGTCTCCGGCCGTCGACAGCTCGTCCGTCCCCGTCCGAGCGTCTCCTGAGTGTCTGCGCCTCCAGTCGCGTCTCCGAGCCTGACGAGCGCCTTAGCCCTCCGGCCGAGCGCCTCCACCCACTGGCTCTTCCCGTTGCTTCTCATCGCAATGAAGACTAATCAGCTTTGCAGGCAGAAGCTGATGTACCACTTGATGATGTCCTCAAGATGTACCCAAAAATCAACGTTGATCTGCATTAGCATTTCTCTTTTGCATTTTTTCACATATAGAAAGAGGCAATCGTGTGCTCTACTTTGCAATCAACTGATACTTTGATTTGTTCAAGCATTCTCAGTTAGCAGGGAAAGCAATTTAGATAGCAAAGACATTTTAGTAATTCAGCTTAGAAGGAATTTATTAAATGTGAGATATTTTAATACTTTCATTGCATTCGGAAGGCTTAATATTGCTGTCTTCTTGATGGCATTTCTTAAATTTTACTTCCATTTTTTTTCAGATTCTTCAAACCAGGCTAATTGCTGTAATCATTTATCTGTTAGTACTTAAGTGATGAAGGTGATTCTTCTGAGGAAGCGGATGATAGCTACTCTTACACTGTGTTTTTGAAGAAGAATCATTTACAGTTGCTTTCTCTATGTATTTTGGTGCATGCTCTCGTGTGTAACAGGCTTTAGAATGTTCTCTAATGTGGTACCAAAACCTTTTTTAACTTTTCAGTGGCAAAGCAACGGCAATATCTCCTCTTTTGATGAACAGGTACATTTTAATCATTTGTGCTAGTGTTGTAGGTTTTTTTGTCTATTCCGATATCAATTAATTTTTCAAACTTTACGTCTGAGAGGAAGGGATAACTCTCCAGTAACAAAATTTATAAAAATTCAATAGGAAAGTAAGAATTATTAATCGATGTGAGACCGAGTTCCCTGAGTGGTCATTGGGGCAGGAATGATGTTAGTATTAACTTTCATATACGCTCTTGATTTACATATAGATCAACTAAGCTTTGCACATATACCAACGATTTTTAGATTATGGTATAAATAAAACAATTGTTAAGATTGGACCATACTTTTCCCTATTGAATTTTGTGATCCAACTTTTCAAAACCTTTTCCACAGCTTTGAAAAACATAAGTTAAAGTGTAGGAAAAATGCTATTCTTTCAAAGAGTAGATCCAACATTTGATAGTTGGAAAGGACATAAATGTCATCTTTATTTTTTTCCCTTTTTTTTGGTTCTTTCCCTTTATTCAATCTTAGAAGAAAGGACAAGGGGTAACTGTAATCCATGGTTTGTTACTGAAATTGAACTTTCAGAACAGAAGTAAAGACTTGAGGATGCCCTGAATGCATCTAATTACTCGTGTGATATGATGTAATAAACAATTTTGAGCTTTTATATTTGTATTTTCTTCTTAACGAATGATAATTAAATCCATAAATTTGTTACTTCCCTTAACGTTCTCAATGTTCTTCTGGTATATAAGTGCAATAAGAGTGCTTCTTCCTCTTCACGGGCTGCCATCGTAGAAGGTGTTATCTTCTGAGGCTGGTAGCTAAAGCCAGCAGATGTCATCAAGGACATACCTTGGAGAACGATGAGTAGAAGGTGAAAAACAAATGAATATATTTCGCCTCCATTTGAGTGGTTTACAAAACAAAGATCAACATATTGCATTATGATGACAGTGGCAGGACTGAGTTGACATTTTAAAATATGTAAATTGTTAGATATATCAGTCAAACTGTGGTTCAGCTTTTTACTGTTGTTTTGGGCAAATTACAGGAAGAATTGTCGTTGCGTTTGTTTGTTTGGCCCGACTGTGGCATCACACATTACCTAGGTCAGCATCAATGACTACCCTGGCAATAAAATGGAATTATAGTTATAAATTGTGATTCTGAGTAGTATTTGGCTAGCTTTAGCAGTTTGAATTTTTTTTAATTTTAAAATTTGATGTTGATTGAAATCCTCAGATCATAATTCCAGTCAATATTTTCCTGTCATAGGCAACATGTATCAAGAATTTTTTGGTGTATTATTTTTGACTAATGTTCAAAAAACCATCCTTGTGCCACATACTTTGTAGTTGAAGTCACGGATTAAGTTTCTATCATGTTGATGTGGCTGAATGAAATTAAAATCAGTGGTTACATTCAGTATTTGTGCTGTAGTGGTGTTCAAGTAATATCTCTTTACCTCAAATGGATCATTTGATTGAGGAATAATTCGAGTTACTCTTTCTGATTTTTGCACTGTAGGAGTTTTGATCCTCCAATATCCAGATGTCACCTTGCTTTTCTTAGATCTAAATTTCAGGAATGAAAAATAATTTCCACCAGATCTAAATGATCCCCTTGACCCTAGATGATCATGTTAGCAACTATTTTGCTAGAGCTTTAGGCTGTATTTTTTGTTATGTCCCCATGAAATACTTAGGACTCCTCAAGTAGCATCTTATATCTTCAGAATTAGACGGTTGTATTCATTCTGAAGTACTATATTTTTTATATGTTTTCTATTTGTTTTGTTACAGTACTATTGACTAAATTTTTATTTTTTTTTAAATTTTTGTGCTATACTTTTTTGTTCCTTGGGCATAGTATTGCTCTTCCTCTATATGAATTTTCTGGCACGTAATTTTTCTATGAAGTTGGCTTTTGACAATCACTTATTTTGGGTCATCTTCTTTTTAAGGCAGGAAGGATGTCATTTTGGATTTTAATCCAATCCTCTCCTTTGGCTGATATTGTTTCTTCATCACTAATTTTTTAGTATGCAGTAAACGAATACTGTTGTCTGCTTTTGCTCTTGTCACTTGT
Source organism: Guadua angustifolia (assembly GCA_036346375.1). Classification (NCBI taxonomy): domain Eukaryota; kingdom Viridiplantae; phylum Streptophyta; class Magnoliopsida; order Poales; family Poaceae; genus Guadua; species Guadua angustifolia. Next base: position 86,061,615 of record CM070500.1, on the reverse strand, counting down.
TGGACACACAGCTCAGAGCATCAGACATGTTTTTTTAGCTGTAATATTTCAATGCGGTTCCATAGGTGTGAGCATTTAATTACTATGTGGTCTCTCCTTCCCTTTGGCACCAGCAGAATTTTTTTGTAAGTCATCTCCTAGTACTATCGTCATTCTTCGGCTAGTCTATTTTTTTTATTCATATTTAAGAAAAAGTTGCAGCAATTCTTTTGGTCTTGTTAGTTACTTTAAACATTTGAAATCATAATGAAATATTTTTGTTAAATACATTTTTTAATTGCAATTAGAGTTAATGTTAATAAAAGATAATAGCCAAAGTAATGTTTTTGTAAATATAGTTTTAAGTATAAATTTTTGTTAGGATAGTATTAACCTAATTTGTAAATACGCTTTTTAGGGGAAAGTAGCTGCTAACTTTTTTTAATGCATCTCCTCCTTTCGTTGTTGCCTTATCTATTAGTTTTCTTCCCCCAATATCTCGCTCTCTCTCTCTCACTGTGTGTGTGCACGTGTTTCTCTTTGTTTTTACATCCGTAGCAACAACACCAGACTATCGCTACAGAAGTTTTTGTCAGGAAATTTAAAAGGCGTCTGCCATTGTTGCCCTGTTGCGGTGGATTTTTGGCTTTAGCCGATGTTGATTTTTTTGCAGATGAACTGGTAAGGTTCTTTTGTTCTCTTTCTTTTCATTTTTTTGTTTCCATTTTTATTTTAGTTGAAGATCTGTTGATTAAGTGTTCTTTTTGAATATATTTTAATTTAAGTTACTTTTTTTAAATTTGGTGTCCAGGGTCGTTTATATTAAAATATTTGTTATTTTATTTATCTTGATTATTAGAGATAGCTGTCTTTTTGGCATATTCAAATATAGAGATCATCAGCCATATCTTAAATAACTCTTAACTTTATTCATTAGCAATATAGTATGCCATTAGTATTTTGGTGATTTTTTCTATTTTGCATAGATGAAGGTTTAGACATTGATCAGCTTGAACAGGCCATGTGTACCTACCAGTACACACAGCTTGAAATTAAAATACAAAGTTAGAAGATTTTTTTGTACACAATATTCTTTGCCATATGTTCAGTTGGGCACTCTGAGTCATCGATTAGCACTTTCAATCCATCCCTGTTTGTTACTCTGGATAACGCCACATATAGTTGCCCATGGCAGAAGACCTGCTTAGGCAAGTATATTCCAACTTTGTTGAGAGATTGTCCTTGGCTCTTATTTATTGTCATTGCAAAGCAGACTGACACAGGATATTGCCTTCTTTTCAACACGAACGGCCACTTGGATTCGCTTGGTGACATGATGATTCGAGGTATGTATACCTTGTCGCCTACATGTGTTCCTGTGATGATTTGTGCCTCGATGTACTTTATTCCAAGCTTTGTGATCGTCATTCTTGTACTGTTGCATAAACCTACTGCCTGGTTGATGTTGCGAAGGAGCATCACCGGGAGGCCAACTTTGAGCTTTAATTGGTGGTTTGGGATCCCAGGGAACCTCAAGCTGTTAAGAAATTCGGTTGGATACAAGTGCTCAATTCCGTTGTTCGTTGTTGCTTTGCACAGTGTCACAGCTTAGATATGTAACCTCCTCACCTTCTATTTTGTTAATTATATACTCATTTATCTCATGTACCGTTTCATTCCTCGGGCAAAGTATTGCTCTTTCTTCTAGGAATTCTCGATCACGATAGTTTTGTAGGAAGTTTGGGTATGTGCTTTTGATGATTGTTTCTTTTGGGTCATCTCCTTTTTGTAGCAAAAGGTCATTTGGGATGTTGCCCCCTTCGTTTGATGCTGTTGTTCCATCACCAACATGTAGTATCCACTTGGCGAATTCAGTGACCTTATGCTTCTCTACTGGATCGTTGGACATACAGCTCAATCTCATATTTTTGGTGAGCCTGATTACTTCAAAGTGGTTCTAGAGGTAAGAGCGCTTTATTGAGGCATTTACTATTTGTTCTCTTCTTCCCTTTGGTACGACTGGGAGGATTTGTTTGAAGTCTCCTCCTAGGACGACTGTCATGCCTCCGAATGGTCTTTCATCGCTGTATTCATTTGTGAACCTTAGTATATTCCTTAGGCTTTTGTCGAGTGCCTCAAAGCAGTGTTTGTTTGTCATTGGAGCTCCTTGCTTTTGAAAAAAAAATGCTTCTTGAAAATATGTATTTTAAATACCAGAACATTAGGATAGTAAAATATATTGATTATAGCATAGGGTAATTAAAATTAGTAAAATGAGATAAAAAGAATATAATGTGATTATAATATTTACTTTGTAATGTAAAATGTAGTGATTATAGCAGATGGTAAGTATAATGATTAAAGATTAGATAAAAAATATAACGTGATTATACTATTTACTTACATTGTCAATGTTGAACAATGTTTCTTGATTGGAAGAGAGAGAACCAAATTTGTTATTTCTGCCTAGTCTCTCTTTTTGGGCTATAAGGTGTTTCGGCTTGCATGTGCACTTCCGATTGTTGTTATGGTTCATGGATTCAACTGTATATGTTAGCATAAAAAACCTTTCGCACATACATGGAGACATGGAATAAAATCGGATTTGTAGTATGGATCAGTGTTGAATCCGGAAAAACATGAAACAGTGTTGCATCCGGAAAGGTTAGATCCCAAATAACTCCAACTACCATGGTAAAATCTAATAAAGTCTTACATACAACAATATCAAGGTTTTACGTTTTCCGGTCATATAGGATTACTAATTGTATTCAAATAGAATTACTAATTGTACTCAAACAGTTACTATACTATAATCTGTATGCATATACGGAAATTGAAAAGGGCAAGGGTCATCACCATTACCAGCACAGCAGCCAAAATAACTCAATTAGTATGGGCCCACTGGCCTGGCAGGTTTATTGATATTCTATCTCTCCATCTCTTGTATAGTTAGTTATCTTGTTCATCTGTATCTCCGGCTCCTCAGGAAAATAAAAAGTGAATGGCTCATCGCGTTTCCCAACACAGCTTGAGGCAGGCAACCTATCTTGAGTAGTCTAGTCCAAAGGTCCCACCGGTAACTTCAGCCATCTTACTTGTGTCCTATGCTTTCATATGTCACGAACCTTTTTTTTGGTAAAGGTTTTGAGGTTGGTAGCAGTAAGGTTTAGTGGGGTGAGCACCGTTGGTGGCTGCTAGGCTCGTCAGCTACGGGTCGAACATCATGAAGGTGATACTATGCATCGATTATTACATACATATATACACACATGAAAATGCACTTTCTCAAATTTATTCTCATCTGCTAATTATGAGTGATTGAACTGAATGAACACATCTGGCAATAGTTATCTTTCATCTAAAGCTCTATTTGACAGCATAAGATAAGCTAGAGGAGCAAAAAAATTATTAAATGAAAGCACATGTAGGAAATTGGATTTGGATGTCGTTGAATGAATTACTTGATTTTACTAATACAATATAATAAACTAATCAATTTCTATTCATGTGTGAATGATGGGTCAATAGTAGGAACAAAGTGTCTTCGCAGCTACTGCTATGTCTAGCCCGAGATGCTCTCATCGATTCTGCAGTGGTGGGGGGAGTAGTAAAAAAGCCGTGTTCTCGGGAATGCTCAAGTGCCTACAGGAAGAGTTCTCGGAGATGATGGTATGTGAGATCATGGATGCCAAGGCATTGCCTGTGTCCAAATTTATTCTGATATGCGAAATATGAATATAAATGGAAGCGCATATAGGAAATTGGATTTGGATGTCATCACATGAAATATTTATGTTTGTAAATACACTATCAAATAATCAATTTGTAGATAATGCAGCACACATAATGAACTACTGAAATATAACATATAAACCTTTATTTTTCAATCATTCCACCAGATAATGAGCTAATCTGCATACTTTGTGTTCATTTTTCTTGTTCTCTTAGGTCTTGCTTTGTATGCTTGATCCTCTAATTGATTGAATGACTTCTGATGTTTTGCATCAACACCTTTCATCTTTTTGGTAATAACTTTTCTGCCCCATCTTTTCGCGTTTTTTTGTCTTCAGTATCAGCAGACTTTCTTTTGGTGTATTCAACTTCAGAGTCTTTGTCTTCAAGCCCTGTATTTGTGTGTTTTACATCAACACTTTTCTTCTTTCTGATGCTTTGCCTTCTTTTATTGTCACGGGGAGGTTTGCTTGATGAGGATATTTCGTCTTCATAAACTTTTTGATTAAAGATATTTCCATCGTTATCTTTCGGTTCTTCTTTCAGTTGCACTAGTGATGTAGATCTATTTTTGCTAGATGAATCATTGCTTGCTTGTTCCTGCAAAATTTAAAAAGTATGAGAAATTTAGTCGCACATTTATAAAAAATAGGGAAGTATATATGGTTATATGTTTAAGAATCTTTTTACTTGTCCCTTTCTTTGATACGATGTCTGATTCATCGTCCATCGAATCCTGTAAAGCATAATTAATAAAAAATTTAGTAATTTGTTTTGAGATTAAAAAACAATATATGAATATTAATATACAACAGATTAAATGCAATTTTACATTCTTATCTTTATATTTCAAAAATTGCATCTCAAGATTATCATCAGGAACAAAAAATTTCTTTACTGCATAGATTGGAGTGCCATTAATAAAAATTTGATTGTTGATATTGAATCGAAAGATAAGTGTTCTTCCGCATAGTTGCTCTATAATCTTGGGAACTTCTTCGGATATTCCATCCAATGAATCTAGCAAGCTTGAAGCAGATGTATTGAGTATTCTTTTCGCCTCATCATCAAATAAAGTGCAGCTTATAGTAGTTGTGTCATCACTTATTTTTAGTCCAATCCCATACCTAACAAAGCATAGTTGTTAATGAAAAGTAAATAGGATTAAAACAATATTTTTGAAAACTGTAGAATATACTTACAGAGGTATTGTTTTTTCTGGATATTTATCGCATTTGTTGCAATGATATTTGTCGATTGTTTTAGTAATTTTTTTTGGCAAACTTTGCATGACATGTACCACCAGTTAACACCTTCTTGTATCCGATCGATCGTAGCTTTTGTTGTAAATATGAAATCATATAGAATTACCAAAAAAAGGATGTTAGAACTTAAAAAGAGTATACAATTATTCATATGAAAATTTTCATATTAATTTGTAGGTATTGTAGGGTTATTTCAATCAAGAAATAATTTAAAATATGAAATGTCAATTCTATGAAGATAATGGTATTATATTTTAGAATAAGTCTTAATGCATTACTTGATTGTCTTGGTTGTCGTGACTCAATTCAGCAATGTCATGTAATGTTCTCCTGTTATAAAACATTTGTTCTTGTAGTGTTCCTTCAATACTTTTATTTATTTCCATTATTTTTGTTAAAGTTTCTTTGGTTGAGCACCTATTAATTTTATATAGTCAACATAAATAATAAGTATATGACAATATGAATAAAAACAATATGTAGTTTGTTGTTCAAAAAATAAGAAAATAATATGTTTAATACCTGTCAATGAGCTTCCGAGTCTCTGGTATATCAATATCTTTATATATTCTTGTTGCAGCTGGTTGACCTTAGACGAAGACCTATTTAATCCACATATCTATTAGATCAGTGCACTTGGAAAAGACCATAATAACTCGTCGTATTATTGGTCTTACCGTTCAGTTCTTGTACTATTGTGGATGCAATAACGACAATTGTTTGATTGCCAATTACATCTTCACTTAAACAATGAGCCAACTGTCCCCATAATGTTACTCTGATCTTATCACCCCTGAAAATTCCATTGTAGAGAACTTAAATGTTAATGTGATAGCATGAAGATAGTGTTTAATGTGTAATTAAATGTAAAGCACATACATATTCATACTCTGTTGTTAGAAGTTCTATCTCACGAATATCTGAAGATCGGGGATTGGCAGTGTTCTGTCTCGTCATCCTTGATTCAATTGGGTTAATCTGGGTGAGTAATCCAATAACATCTGGAAATTTGTAAGATTAATTAATTGATAGCCATTACTTAAAAAAAGGGAATGGAACTATAGACTTGCCTGATAATTGTTGTTGTTGTTGTTTTTTATCTAATCGTTCTTGTAGTGCTTCTCTGGTGGCAAAATCAAAATAGTATTCCAGAAATTTTTTTTGATAATCCTTTCACTTCTTTCTCCTTTGTATTATTCATGAAAGTAATCTTAAGATGCTTGTCCATTGGACGGTATTTGGCAGATTCTTGAACCTTGAAATTGTTACACATAAACAGAGTTCTTATTGATCTTTGGTCTGAAAGTGTCTATCAGATTATTCCAAATAGTAGCATGAATTGTATCACCCTATAAAAAAACACTTAAATATCGGTTGTTAAAAAAAATACAACTACACGTGTGAAGATTAAAACCTGCTCATCAATTAATATCATATCAAGGCTCATAAGTTCGCCGGTTACAAAATTGATTGAATCCCACATTCTCATTACTTTCACTTTAATATTCCATGTTTGTCTCCTTGTCGTCAACTCACTCAGCTTTTTGTATACCATAGCGCTGCTACCTTCATCTTCAAAAAGTTAAAAGCAAATGCTAAATGCGTGGATAGGTGGATCCTCAGCTTTTCTAGCTTTTTCGTACCTTCTTCTTCTTCTTCTTTTGCAAATCCCATCTCATGCAAACATAGTTGTAAAAATAATTCATACCTCAATTGTGGAGACGCTAACAAGTGACACGTGCCATATGTCATGATTGTGTGCTACGGCAGGAGGTCAGGACCATAGTAGAACATTGACCATGGTAGGACGGTGTTGGCTGGGAGCAATCAAATTGGAGGCTCTTTCCCATGTTGGATGGGCCTTCTTCCTAAACTTCAAGTCCTTGTGTTGAAGTCCAATAAATTCTTTGGACAGTTCAGGCCTGCTCTTGCCAAAAATGAAGACAATTGCGAATTACAAGGACTCTGAACACTTGATCTAGCTTCAAACAATTTCTCAATCGTATAGCCCGAAACTGCTGCAACACCATCATGAGAATGTAAATATCCAAATCCTATATGCTGTAAAGATCGAGACAAATCCCGTATCAATCCATCCTCAGCAGCGCGGTGGAAAGGTCCTGCCACCCATTCACCCGTGCCTTCATCAGCGCCTTAATTTTTCCACCTTTCACTCAAGTGTCTGAGCGAGCGAGCTTCTACGGTGAGCACGCGCTCGAAACGACTGGCTAGCTCGCCGTGCGACGTCCGCGGCAACATGACCTGCAGAGACCGAAACATGTAGCCAGTCAAAAGCGGTTGATATCGTGAGCCATGCAACGTCCCAGCCACCCGGGCACGCGACGACCAATCCGAATGCGCTTGCAAGTCAATACTGTAGACTAGACTACGTACAGAGTATGCACGTATCGGAAATGGTACGTAGTTTTCAGATTGCTCCATCTGCTTCATAATATAAGCCATTCATTTTTTTTTCTCAGATTTACTTTCAGATGTAAGGCGTGCGATTGTAATGATATATTTTCTTTCTTTTTTGCGTTCCTTCATTTTCCATTCCCTTGAACATACATTCTAAGTGCAATTTGAGGACATATCTAAGCTCTCTACTTCTTTTTTTTTTCAAGAAAACGCATGGGTAACTTAATTATAATACCTACCACGCGTGTAAAGTTAAAACAAAATATGCTCCACACCTGTCAATGCACGAACGAAAAGCAGAGTATTAGAATAAACTTAGGGTTTGTTTTTTTGGAAGCTAGCTTTACTACGTCTAAATTTAGATATGCTACAGATTCTTATATAGTGTTGAAGTATAAGTAAATTGCCCATCTTTCCTCATCAGCTTAAGCTTTTGGGTGAATTGGTTGGTGCATGCAACTCAATATGGTATCAGAGTCAAGAGGTCTCGAGTTCAAGACCCGGTTGACGCAATTTAAAAAAATTGCAGTCCACTTCTATTCCACGTCCTAGGCCTGAGGGAGCCTGTACGTGAGGGGGAGTGTTGAAGTATAAGTGAATTGCTCACCTTTCCTCATCAGCTTAAGCTTTTGGGTGAACTGGTTGGTGCATGCAACTCAAAATATAGTTGGTTGGTTCGTTGCCATAACTATAGTTTCTCACACTTTCTTAGGCCTAAATCCCACGTGTTGTAAACTTTGTTATTTACCAAATTTTGCCACACTTGTAACGCTAAATTTTGTTATCATAAAAAGTATAGCATCCATATTTGTCTAACATTAGTTATGAAAAAATTAGTTGCAATCCAAGCATGCCCTTAATCTCCTGGTCAAGGGCGAAAAAACAAGGAACAGATAGCACTACCCAGGGTTCCAAAAATCAATGAAAATCGGTCAAAAATCACGATTTTTGATTGTATCGGACCAAATCGATAAATGAAACTGATCGGTAAAAAATCACGATTTTCGACCGAATGGACGCAGATCGCCGGTCGGTTTCTTGACGCCGTGCCTGCTAGTTTGTTCCCAACGACGAAGATGTCGGCATAGATCAACGAAGAATAGGAGACGCCGGCCTTTGCTGGCCCTGACGTCTTTCCCTGCAGGCTACAGCTGTTGCCGCATACTCCACGTATATGAGTACGTAGATGCATTTAGATACATGAGTTCAGTGGATGCATGGCTGCAGCCTGCAGGGGCAGCTAGCTCTCCGGACTAGGGAAAATGCAGTGACAAGTGACAACAATAAGATTTCGTTGATGATGTTGCCTGCGTTCCAACTTCTTTCCGATACGGCGGAGTATGGTCGCTTTTACGTTTTCCTATCGAGGTGAAGTGAGGTTATACAAGTCTTAGGCTGTGTTTGATACAGCTTCAACTCTAATTGGATATTTTTAGCTCTACTAGATCTATGAAGCTAGAGCTATGGATATATTAAGAGTATTTAGGTAGGTCATCTTATTTACATTTTAGGCGTGCCAAGAGTGTGTTGATGCCAAAAACTGGTTCAGAATGTACCAACCGATTTGTTCCTGCAATCGGTAAGGAGAAAATATGAAATTTGCTTAAAGCTGATCCTGCATGACGATCAGCTTAAATCCGCGCGATCAGCTAGAAGCCGATTGGACTAAAAGTCGGTAATTAGCTTATCAAGGCTAATTGAAGGATAAAGGCAGATCAACTCTAAAAAGGCGATGCACAACAAAATCAGAGCAAATCAAACCTATAGCGTAATTGATGAAGACCAATAATCGGCGATGCGCAACTTTATTGACCAGGACCAAATTACAAAACTGAATTACAGAACTAATTCTAGTCGACAAAAAAATAAAAATGCGAGCTTGATTGAATTATGTGTGTATTCTTTGCCGGTCTTGGTTCATCTTTTATACGCATCGGCCGACTCGAGTCCTATTACAACACATTAACAATCAAAATCTGTATCGGCCTCTGTTTCCTAAATAATGCCTTTTCTGTCCAAATATCTTCGAGCCGTGTCCTATTCGTACCTCGTTGACCTCGAACTGTCGATTTTGATCGCATCTACCAAATTTGGGTGCAAACAGTATTACTCGAGATTAAATAGATGTACATGTGTTGCATATATTTTGAAAAAAAAGTTACTAATGGAGAAAGAACAGAGATATATAGCTATATGTTCTATACAAGATGAAGAATTGCTATATTTCTAAGAACCCCCAACAACTTTTTATTCTCAATGATTTTCTACCATCAAAGCTTTTACTTCAATTACATCCGTTAAGTTGAATTTTTCTCCAAGCTTCTATTGTCATTTCTAATGTTTATGATATCTTAAAAATCTAAATAGTCTAGAAAATACGTTATTATATTATCAAGCATATAAGTTACATCATTCGTTGCTATTAATTGTTAAAAGAATCTAGCCGCGCAAATGCGCGGGTCACCATACTAGTTATAAAATTAGAGTAGAGGCAAAAGAAGCTACCACGTTCGCTCTTTTCGCTAAAAATTCCCACATTAATCGGATAAAAATAAAAAAGATCTACAATGCTGATCATGGTGAGATAAAAATTATAATGGTCTAGATTAAAAGAAAGTTTGTGTCATGTACAACACAGAAATAATTGAAATTTAGAATAACAAATAGAAATAGAAATTTAATTTCCATATGATTAAAAAAGAGTCCATATAAAGTACAATAAAAAATAAAAATTCAGAAAAATAAAAGGTAATTAGTAATCGATTTCCATGCAAATCTCAAAATAAAACTAAAATTCAAAATAAAAATTGTAAAATTTCAGAATAAAAAATAAAACATAATTAGTACTCTCATTTCCAAAAGAACATCAAAATAAAACTGAAATTCAAAATAAAATTAATGAAATTCTTAATAAAAAAATAAAAAATATGATTTGATTTCAATAGAATTAAAAGAAAAGAATCCATGTCAAGTACAATAAAAAACTAAAATTCAGCGTAAAACTAAATAAAGTTAGTAATTTGATTTCCATACAAACATCAAAATAAAAATGAAATTTGGAACAAAAATTAATTGAAAATTACTAATTAGATTTGTATACAAATACAAATCAAAAATGAAATTTAGACTAAAAACAAACTAAAATTAGCAATTTGATTTCACATGAACTCCAACGTAAAATCTTTAAATTATTTAAATTCAGAAAAAATAAAAGAAAAAAAATACAAATTGGATTTGTTTACAATTCCAACCTAAAACTACATAAAAAACCTTATGTCATCTATGAACCAACAGTATGCAAATATAATTTGGAATATAAATAAAAATGCCAATTTATTTTAGATAAGAATTCCAATCGAAGATAACTAAATCCAAAATATAAAATATAATGAAAGCACCAATTAAATTTTCCTATGAATTTCTAAATAAAATCTCTAAATAAATATAATTTGTCATTAAAATTAAAGAAAAATTAGCCATTGAATTTTTATACTAATTCAATAAAAAATAATTAAATTTTGGAATAAAAATAGAATAAAATTGGGAATTTGGTATTGATATGATATGTAAAGTAAAATCCTCAATTACTAATTCAGAGAATAAATAAATAAAAATTAGTAATTTGACTTCTATATGAATCCCAACAAAAAATAAAAATGTGATTGAAAGGAAATAAAACTAAAAATTTTATTTCTATATGAATTCTTGAGTAAAATCCTAAAAACTAATTCAAAATAAACATAAAATAAAAATCATCAGCTAGATCTATATAAAAATTCTAAAAATAATAAAAATTAGGAATAAAAATAACAGAAAGTTTGCAATTTGATTTCTATATGAATTCTAAAGTAAAATCCTTAAAATAACTAAAATCCAAAATAAATTATATAAAAATAGTAATTTAATTTATATATGAATTCTATAAAATAATTAAGTTTTGAATACAATTGAAAGTTATAACATAGATATCACGAGTGTTCACGAAGAGACAATTACGCCCTCTCATCTTTCTCTCTCATATATATTGGTAAAAATCTTACGTAGTAAAGTTTATAGATGGCTGATATCATAATATTGTACATGCCCTTACACCAAGGAGTGACATGCTTGGATTTTTGCTGCCTTAGACATCAGTGTACTTGCATCAAACCATAGGAAACTGCTGCAACACCATCATAAGAATGTAAATATCTAAATCCTATGCCATAAAGACCGGGACAAATCCCCTTATCAATCCGTCCTCGGCAGCACGGTGGAAAGGTCCTGCCACCCATTCACCCGTGCCTTCATCAGCGCCTTAATTTTTCCACCATTCACTTAAGTGTCTGAGTGAGCTTCTACGGTGAGATCTATCTCCACTCTGGCCATGTATATGCGCGCACACAGCATACACGCGCTTGAAACGACTGGCTGGGAAACAAATTTTGTGGAGAAGGTATGTAAATTTAATCATGTGCAACCCCACACCGATAAATGCCACATGTCCATCTAGCTAAATCTCAACCCCACCCCACCAACAGTGTTATTAATTGGAGGAGTGAGAAATCAAGAGTGTTATTAATGCATGGGAGGAGTGAGAAATTGCAAGATGAACAAATAGTATCCATCGAAGTAATAATGCACAGTTAAATTTGCATACCTCCTCCACGGAATTTTTTTCCGACTGGCTAGCTCGCCGTGCGACGTCCGCGGCAACATGACCGGCAGAGACCGAAACATCACTACTAGGGAAACGATATTTAGTCCCGGTTAGCAACTAGTTTTAGTCCCGGTTACAGCCCATTCGGACCTTTAGTCCCGGTTCCCCCAACCGGGACTATACCCCTCCCACGGTGTAGAAAATATCTAAAAAATATGGCGAACCCAAGACTCGAACCTGGAACCTCTTATATGCCACCACAGGACACTCTCAACCCACCCACCCACGTGTATTGAGTAGACTAGGATATGCATTTATTTTAAAGTACGCCAGAACGAGCCTTTAGTCCGGGTTCGTAACACGAATCGGGACTAATATGTGCCTATACCAACTGACATGTACCTGTCTGCCAAAGCGCTCTTTTAATTTGTCTCGGTTCGTGACACGAACTGGGACTAATGTGAGCGAAAAATCATGCTTTTAGTCCAGTAGCCACGAACCGGAACTGTTGCCACTATCAGTCCCGGTTCGTGGCTAATCGAAACTGATGGATCGGTATGAAAGATCGTTTCCCAGTAGTGCATGTAGCCAGTCAAAACCAGTTGATATCGCATATCGGGCCGTTATCGTGAGCCATGCAACGTCCCAGCTGCCACCCGGGCACGCGACGACCAATCCGAATGCGCTTGACTTCAATGTAGACTACTAGCTAGCTAGACTACGTACAGAGTATGCACGTATAGGAAATGGTACGGAGTTTTCATATTGCTCCATCTGCTTCATAATATAAGCCATTCATTTTTTTTTCTCAGATTTACTTCAAATGTAAAGCGTGCGATTGTAACGATATTTCTTTCTTTTTGCGTTCATTCATTTATTTCCATCCCCTCGAACATACATACTAATTCATTTATTTCCATTCCCTTGAACATACATACTAAGTGCAATTTGCGGACATATCTATGCCCTCTAATTCTTTTTTTTTAAAAGAAAGCGCATGGGTAACTTAATTACAATACCCACTACGCGTGCAAAGTTAAAACAAAATATGCTCCACACGTGTCAATGCACGAACAAAAATCAGAGTATTAGAATAAACTTAGGATTTGTTTGGTTGGAAGCTAGCTTTACTATGTCTAAATTTAGTCGTACTATGTACAGATTCCTAGATAGTTGTTTGGTTCGTCACCACAACTACAGTTTCTCACACTTTCTTAGACCTAAACCCACGCGTTGTAAACTTTGTTATTTACCAAACTTTGCTACACTTGTGATGCTGAATTTTGTTATCATAAAAAGTATGTCATACCATATTTATCTAAGATTAGTTATGAAAAAATTAATTGCAATCTAAACATGCCCTTAATATCCTGGGCGAAAAAACAAGGAACACATATAACTACCCAGGGTTCTAAAAATCAAGGAAAATTGGTCAAAAATCACGATTTTTGACCGTATCAGACCTAATCGATCAACGGAACCGGTCGGTAAAAAATCACGATTTTCAACCCTATCAAACCGAATCAACGCAGATCGCTGGTCGGTTTCTTAGACGCCGTGCCTACTAGTTTGTTCCCAACGACGAAGATGTCGGCAAAGATGAAGAATAAGAGACGCCGGCCTTTGCTGGCCCAGTCTTTCCCTGCAGGCTACAGCTGTTGCCGCATACTCCACGTATATGAGAAAGTTGATGCGTTTAGATATATTAGATAGGTTTTGCCTCAGTGTGTACGGATAATTTATGCCATGCAGCCTATACTGCTATATGGATGGAGTATGTGACGGTGTGACAGAGAACGCGATCGATCATCATGTATACACATGCATGCAGCCATGTAGGTGCTGCTTGATCAGCACCTTTTTAATTAGTACGGATGGCTGCAGCCTGCAGGGGCAGGTGGGCAGCTAGCTCTCCGGACTAGAGAAAATGCAGTGACAAGTGACAATAATAAGGATCTATTTATTTTAGCTTTGAAATTAGTACGGATGGCTGTAGCCTGCAGGGGCAGCTAGCTCTTCGGACTAGGGAAAATGCAGTGACAAGTGACAACAACAAGGGTATGTCTATTTTAGCTTTGAATTCTCTAAAATTTGATTTAGGATTGTGGTTGTAGAGAAGCTGATTCTCTCAATAGTTTGAATCCAAAAGTACATATAAAGTGGACTGTGGATTCTAGTATATATGGGTGGGCTGGATTGTGAGAATTGGATTATAGAATCAGGCTGTTTATTTTTTTATTCTATTTTTAAAATTAGAATCTAAAATCAACAACTAAAACAAATAGACCCTGATATGGTCGTTGATGATTGCCTCTGCGTTCCAACTTCTCACCGACACGGAGGACAGTCGCTTTTACGTGTTTTTGTATCGAGGTGAAGTGAGGGTATACAAATCTTACCGGAGACTTATGTAGACAAAGTATGTATGTACCGTTGCGTGCGGGCGAATCCGTTGAGTGCATTGTCTTGTGCCCTCTCGGGTACGGCTTGGTCGAGCTACATGGTCCATGGTAACGGCCGGAGATGCAGTGTGCTCGATCGACTCGCTATCGCTGATCACTTGCTCTAGAGGGTTAGGCCATCTCCAACTATATTCTCTAAATCTGAATCCCTATATTTTTATATACAAAATTCTTTAAAAAGATTTATTCCTTATATCTCTTTCTCCTCCAACAGTATTTCCTAAATCCCACTCTATATTTTCTCTCTCCTATATTATAATAATATTTCATAACCGCCATATGAACAATATTTATTTTTTTAGCGGGGAAAATTCGAACGGCTAGTTTTAAATACGAAAATTTAAAATTTATTCTCGTAGGAATTTAAAATTCGAATGGCTATTTTTAAATATGAAAAATTGAAATTTAAAATTTGAAAGTTGAAACTAAAATGCTCTCAGATTTACATCACTAAGCTGCTATCATTAACTTGCCATGCATTTAACTGTCAACAAGATGTAACAAAGGTAGTCATCAAAATATCATAGGCTCACAACAATTCATAGTTAATAGTCCATAACCTAAAGACTTAGGGACAAACTGAATGACTGGAAGCAAAAGAAACAATCTTAGTTCAATCTGACCTATTACATCTTCGAGCTATTATGCCACTCTGCAAGCTCATGTAGTACTGTTTTTGTGGCTCAATGCAATGACTTAGATCAATGCCCATAATTCTCTCCTTCTCGACCATTTTCTTGAATTCAAGTTCATTTTTCATTAATTCAAGCATCTCTTTTTCTTGCTCAATCTTCACTTGTTCTTGTGCATACAATCGTTCATATTTCTTATCTTTTTTTCCTCTCTTTCATAATCTCAAGCTCCCTCTTTTCCTTTCTAAAATTTTCTAATGCTTCCATATAAAGATTTACTATTGGAGCAACTTCTTTACCTCGACGTAATCGTTCCTTCGCCGCCTTATGTCCAATTGGTCTATTTAAGTGATCATGTTCTGCACTAGGATGGTCCTCATCAAGATGAATTCCATTGGAGCTAACAGGACTAGTAGATCCCGACTTTCACTACTTGATGTATTTTACTTCTTCTAAGATAACCGAGCACACCACTTAGGATGGTGTTGCAAAACATTCCAGCAATATAAGAACGCAAACGATCGCCCTTCTTCCTCCTAGTACAAAATTTTAACTTGTATAATCTGCACAACCATACAAACAACAATATAAACAAACCATCTACAAATAGGAAAGGTATATAGATTATACAAGCTAAAACTTTGATTTCGACGCTCAATCCGATCATGACACCCACAAAACTTGTTCACAATATAATCTACTCAGTTAACCCGCTTTGATTCCGACGCTCCATCCGATCATGACACCCACAAAACTTGTTCACTGCTTCTTGAATAACAGACCATCAATGAAGTCTGTGAATGATCTGAGATGAAAGTCTTGTTCTCATGGAAGTAGTCATGTATTTTTCTCTAATAAGTGGCACAGGATTGTTTACAATTCCAACCTAAAACTATATAAAAAAACTCTATGTCATCTGTGAACCAACAATATGCAAATATAATTTGGATTATAAATAAAAATGCCAATTTTTTATAAGAATTCAATCGAAGATAACTAAATCCATAATATAAAATATAATGATATCACCAATTAAATTTCCATATGAATTTCTCAATAAAATCTCAAAATAAATATAATTTGTCATTAAAATTAAAGAAAAATTAGCCATTGGATTTTTATACGATTTTAATAAAAATAACTAAATTTTGGATTACAAATAGAATAAAATTGGGAATTTGGTATTGATATGATATGTAAAGTAAAATCCTCAATAACTAATTTAGAGTAAAAATAATTAAAAATTAGTTATTTGACTTCTATATGAATCCCAACAAAAAATAAAAAATCAGATTAAAAAATAAAAGTAGAAATTTGATTTGTATGAATTCTCGAGTAAAATCCTAAATAACTAATTCAAAATAAAAATAAAATAAAAATCATCAGCTCAATCTATGTAAAATTCTAAAAAATAATAAAAATTAGGCATAAAAATAACAGAAAGCATGCAATTTGATTTTTATACAATTCTAAAGTAAAATCCTTAAAATAACTAAAATCCAAAATAAATTATATAAAATTAGTAATTTAATTTATACATTAATTCTATAAAATAACTAAGTTTTGAATACAATTGAAAGTTATAACGTGGATATCACGAGTGTTCACGAAGAGACAATTACACCCTCTCATCTTTCTCTCTCATATATATTCGTAAAAGTCTTACATAGTAAAGCTTATAGATGACTGACATCATAATATTGTACATGCCCTTACACCGAGGAGTGTCATTCCAGGATTTTTGCTGCCTTAGGCATCAGTGTATTTGCACCAAGCCGTAGGAAACTGCTGCAACACCATCATGAGAATGTAAATATCCAAATCATATGCCGTAAAGATCAGGACAAATCCCCGTATCAATATCCTCAGCAGCGCCGTGGAACGGTCCTGCCACCCATTCACTCGTGCCTTCATCAGCGCCTTAATTTTTCCACCATTCACTTAAGGGTGTGTTTGGTAGGGCTCCAGCTCCACCAGATCCATAGATCTGGTGGAGCTGGGTATTCCTAGCTCCACAGATCCGTGGAGCTGGAGATATGAGTACATTAAAAGTGTTTAGATGTATCATCTTGTTTATATTTTAGAACAAAAATATAAACTTAATTCACTTTATTTTAGCCTACAAGTTTTAGATCTCAGGTGAAGCTGGGATTTGAAGCTCTACCAAACAGGCCCTAAGTGTTGAGGGCTTGAGGCCGTGCGACGTCCGTGGCAACATGACCTGTAGAGACAGAAACATGTAGGCATGTAGCCAATCAAAAGCGGTTGATATCGCATGTCGGGCCGTTATCGTGAGCGGTTGATACGCAACGCCCCGGCTTGCAATTAATAACTAGCACCTATGGACCTCATCGTCTGGGACCCCATCACGGACGAGCAGTGGGGATTGCCCCTGCCGGGATTCCCGCACACCAACCTCCACGCGAAGGTGCTCTGCGCCGCCGCCGGCTGCCACCACCTGGACTGCCACGGGGGCCCGTTCCTCGTGGTCTTCGTGGGCACCGACGACGAAGGGCTCCCGTCCGCCTGCGTCCACTCATCGGAAGGCGGTGAATGGAGCGAGCCGATCCCCGCTGAGCGGCATGTGCTAGACGAACCGTCCTCGTGGGTAACGCGCTCTACTTCATTTGTGAGCTGATGAGCACCAGAGTTCTCGAATACGATTTGGGCAAGCGGGCACTATCGGTGATCGACCTGCCGCTTGTGCACGAGGGGCAGCTCGTCGCCCTCATGGTAGCTTAGGACGGCGAGCTGGTGTTCGCCCGCGTGCAGGACTCTAGGCTCTACCTGTGGTCAAGAGAGGCCGGTGCTGGCGGAGTTGCCGGATGGGAGCAGCGTAGGGTCATCGAGCTCAGGACACTGCTCCCCGTTCGTGCCCTCGCAACTTCACCTATTGTGATTGGCTTCGCGGAGGCCGTCGGTGTCATCTTCATCTTCACAATTGAGCTCAAGTCAGGCCGGGTGGTCAGCAAGGTATCCACTTGGACAGACATCGACCAAGTCATTCCCTACATGAGCTTCTACACTCCAGTTACTAGCCTCCTATCTTCAACAATGAGTTTGCTCTGTTGTGATTTGCGGATATTTCATTAGATTGTAAGTAAAACGAGAACAATAAGCGCGGCGCACGTCGCGCGCGTAAACGGAAAACAAATTTATGTTTTTTTCGGAGAAAAACGGATCACGAAAAATTATTTTGCCACGCGCGTGAACGAAAAACAAATTTGTGTTTTTCTCAGAGAAAAAACGGGCCACGAATTTTTTTTTTGGAAAAGCGAGGGAAAACGGAGCACGAAAACATTTTTTCCGTGAAAAACGGAGCACGAAAACATTTTTTCCGAAAAAATGGAGAAAGGACTAAGCGCGGCGCACGCCGCGCGCGTGAACGAAAAACAAATTTGTGTTTTTCTCGGAGAAAAAACGGACCACGTTTTTTTTTGGAAAAATGAGGAAAAATGGACCATAAAAACATTTTTTTCAGGAAAAACGAGGAAAACGGAGCACGGAAATATTTTTTCCGGAAAGAACGGAGGGAAAAAGTCTAGAGATAGAGCTGAACACATTTTTCTGGTGACGAAAACTTTTTTTCCCGAGAAAAACGGAGAAAGGACCTAGACGTAAGGAGTAAGAACCTGATTGTTACGTTTTTGGACCTATCCGCTATCCTGAAAAATTAGAAAAGGGCTTCTCCGCGATTTGAATTTAACGGAAGGGTTTTCCCGTAAAATGGCGAGCGAGGGACCTAAATGCGAGAAACGGGAAAAAATCTTCCCCTCACAAAAAATCGCGAAGGACATGTTCGTAATTGATAAGGACCTATCCATAATTTCAAGAAACGTAGGGTGTTTTTTGCAAAAAACACAAAAGTGCCAGGTGGATAGGCTCACAATCCAGGAAGTTTGCAAGCTTTAATAGGGGTATTATATGTAGACTACAGAGTATGCACGTATCGGAAATGGTACGTAGTTTTCAGATTGCTCCATCTGCTTCATAATATAAGCCATTCATTTTTTTTCCTCAGATTTACTTTCAAATGTAAGGCGTGCGATTGTGACGATATTTTCTTTCTTTTTGAGTTCATTCATTTTCCATTCCCTTGAACATACATACTAAGTGCAATTTGAGGACATATCTAAGTTCTCTAATTCTTTTTTTTTTAAAGAAGCGCTTGGGTAACGTTCGTGTTACGTTGCTAGAATATTAGGCGTATTAACGATTAATTTATTCTGAAAATAAGCTATAGTGACAATTAAAGATGGAATAGTGGGAATAAATAAATTAAACACTAGCAATATACCAATTGTAATGTCTATCTCATGTATATTATTAGATAAATAGAACAGGCTAACGAACATTATTAATCTATGCATAAAAATAGATGCGGTTCACATGTATTACTGAGATGACACGAAGACATGGCTGAACCGGTAGTAAATGTCGATGATGATCAGCAGGCGATGTAGTCGAAGCTGATCGTCGGGTGAAGAAATCAGCAAGCAGTCGCGTGAAGATATTTCCCAAAAACGTGGTTCGCCCTCACTCGGTACAGGATCGCAAGGACGGACATTTTAGAGACTTCTCTCCCAACAATCAATGCACGCTGGTGGAGGGATGGAGAAGGAGGAGGCAGCGCAGTATTGAAGGATGACAAAATGATCGAGAGTAAACAGTGATCTGATCTCTATTCTGCGTATATATAACATATATATAACAGAGAGAAAATCATGGAACATGTTACGAGTTGGTTACATATTCACATACGCATAATTAATTCCACGTAAAATCCACTATTATCGCAGTTAATACCGCGCTCACGTCACCGTGTTGACCACTTAGTCCGACGCTGCAAAAAACTGTAAAAGAGAACTGCACTTGCGCAAACCGTCGAACTTGATTTCGCTGCACTATTCACACGCATGCATGTTGCGTGCGCGTCGCCTAGCGTGGCGAGGCGAGCAAGCGCGCCAGTGTGTTATCTTCTTCTCATCCTCTAGCATGGTGGAGAGAACACCACTTATAAAAAGGTCTTCATCTACCTCGACTAGCAATGTGGTACTATTATCTTTTCATCTCTCTTTCACATAATAGGCCTTTGGGGTTTTCCAAAAATTATTTGTGAACTAATAGGCCTAACCCAAATAATTCCAACAATCTCCTACCAGATCCTAGAGGTCCCATAAGTCTTTACATGTTCTAAAGTACTTTACTGAAATATAATAGACACAAGCATGGTTATAACCCAATTTGTTTTCTTTTAAGTAAATTTCACAAAACTATAAGTTTTTTTTACAAATTATTAGAAAATTACAGGTTTTAACTTATATTTCATAAAACTATAGATTTAAGAGAATTTATAGCATAAAAATGTAAGCTTTAAAATTGACCGTTTCTTGCAATAGGTCTAATAGCAACGGGTCTAATAGCGTCAGTCCATGTGGCAGTCTTACACGGTTATATTTCCCATTTCACTCGAAGCCGTTTTACTCTTTCTCGTGCTCTCCGTCACAGGTTGATTATTGGGGGGCATCCGTACGTTCCTTCTGGAAGCTTCTATGGAGTATGACAACCATTGTTCAACCTCTGAACTCCTCTCTTCGTACGAGGCCCAACTCGACCTCCGGTCTACCGCGTGACCTGCTAGGAAGATATACATATTGCATAAAAAAGGCTGCAGGAAAGATTGTAGTACCAAACAAAACAAAATCCTTATTAACTTGATTAACCTGAGCCGCGACCGACGTGGCAAGCAGAAGCTAAGAAACCCAACACTTGGAAATGCTAATGCTAATGCTGCTAATGATTGTCCAAGGCAAAGCAATCCACAAGTCTCATCATGTGGGTCTGAGGTTCCAAACACGGCAATATTAAACAGAGGTAGTGCGGATGTGAGACTGAAGTGCACATGTCTCGTGCATGTGCCTGCCTCCTCCTTCTTCTTCTTCTTCTTGGTCTCAATTCTCAAAAGTAGATGGAGAGAGAGAGAGAGAGAGGGGAAAGAAGTGCAAGAGTACTCCACGCCGACAGAAAGGTTAGCGAGCAGTACTGTGCAATGCTTACGGTTTGCCTTTGGTCAAAGGGGTGGCCAGTAAAGTAAAATCCCTCAATAACTAATTCAGAGTAAAATAAATAAATAAAAATTAGTTATTTGACTTCTATATGAATCCCAACAAAAAATAAAAAATCAGATTAAAAAGAAATAAAACTAGAAATTTGATTTCTATATGAATTCTTGAGTAAAATCCTAAATAACTAATTCAAAATAAAAATAAAATAAAAATCATCAGCTCGATCTATATAAAAATTCTAAAAATATAAAAATTAAAAATAAAAATAACAAAAAGCTTGCAATTTGATTTCTATACTAATTCTAAAGTAAAATCCTTAAAATAACTAAAATCCAAAATAAATTATATAAAATTAGTAATTTAATTTATATATGAATTCTATAAAAATAACTAAGTTTTAAATACAATTGAAAGTTACAACGTAGATATCACGAGTGTTCACAAAGAGACAATTACGACCTCTCATCTTTCTCTCATATATATTCATAAAAATATTACGTAGTAAAACTTATAGATGGCTGACATCATAATATTGTATATGCCCTTACACCGAGGAGTGACGTCCGTGGCAACATGACCTGTAGAGACCGAAACATGTAGCCAGTCAAAAGTGGTTGATATCGCATATCGGGCCGTTATCGTGAGCCATGCAACGTCCCAGCCACCCGGGCACGCACGACCAATCCGAATGCGTTTGCAATCCAATGGAATGGATAATCAGGGTTCCGAGTTCCAATCCAATGGATAATGATCAGAAGAATCGACTGAAATTTTCTCTAAAAAAATCAATAAACTTACAAATAGCAAAATCTTTTCTTTATACTACACATGTGCCGCTCCTACTTTGCATGCTTTGATCTCGATATGTACTTACTACGGAGTATATATATACATAATATACTACGTCATACATAGCTGAGTATGTTTGTATCTAGTAGTATATATACAGTGCCCTGCCTCTATATCTGAGACTGTATGTATGTATGCATATACATACGCATGTTTTAGTTTCTTTTACCAAGTTTCGCCCGAATAATATGTGTCTTGTATGCTCAGTCAATTATGTTCATTCTGCTTATGTCAGCCTAATTTATTTTGTTTCAAGATCAGTCGTGTTCATCTTCTCGAGTCGCCTTTATTATGACTTGGCGCCCTAGCTGGAGGTATTACATCTTAATCCAAGGATCAGGTAAACAAAGCCTCTTGTCACTCTCATGACAGCAAAAAGGGTTCCAAAAATAAGGCATATGAAACTATATATGTAACAAATTTTCATTAATTAAACAGGTTGCATAACCTTCTTATTGTCCACAGAATTATTAACCACACTAAGTAACAAACAACTTGCGATCTCATTATGGATCTCGCTTTATTCTTGCACACACCTTCGTTCACAACTTGTTATGGTCAGACATGCGTATATCCATGCTAGTTGCCACATGAGATAGAGATGAGTATCCAAGAGTGGAACCGATAGAGATAACACACAAATCTCTATCGGTTTAAAGCTAATAATCGATAGAGATCAGAAGAAAATTTCTATCGGTTCTGAGCATATAATCGATAAGATTCATGTATTATCTTTATCGGTTCTTGTAAGATGGAAACTATGTAACTTGGTCGTATGCATTCTGCAGAGACCGGAATTTATTCCTTTATCTAAAAAAAAATTATCTTTATCGGTTTCACACTCCAAGCACGGAACCGACCCACATGACTTTATATCTCTATTGGGTGAAAACCGACCGTGATAACCATTCCTAATCGTTGTCTAAGGATTTTGTATCACCACCAAAACCGACACAGATGACAAAAAATAACCAACCCAGATGACCATTTCTGTAGTATTATCCTTCAATGCATGACAGAGCAATGCCGGTTCTTAAAAAAAAATTTGACTGACCGGTGAATGCTGATAGATGGAGCAGTGAGCACCCACGAAACGGGCGACCGACTTGGTAAGTTGGTCTCTAGAGGATGGCCAGGATCCAAGTTTCTAAGTACAAACCATCTATTCAACGAAAATGATTTCAAAAGATCGGGTTGTTGCCGTACTTGTTATTGTTACCGTAGTGCACAATTGGTGAGCCGGCGAGAGCTAGGCTGCATGCGCCACTGTACGTATATAAACGGGGGCAGGGTAGCAATCTATCTCCCTGCATAGAAGCTCACCTTTTAAGTTTTTAACCCATCCAATCAAAGAAGCCATTTTATATGTCCTCCATGACGATGGCCCATCCCGAGCCACTGTTGCTACTCCTGCTGCTCCTACAAATCCAGCCCGTGCTCGTATTCTCGCTTCTCCCTTCAGCTGCTACCTACACCAACCACACTGCAGTACCGTCCGTCGTTCCATGCCTGTCGGACCAGGCGTCGGCGCTGCTCTGGCTGAAACGGTCCTTCACCGCCACCAACCACACCGTCTGCGACTTCCGGTCGTGGAGGGTCGGCACAGACTGCTGCCGCTGGGAAGGTGTCCGCTGCGGCGACGCCAACGGCCGCGTGACTTCCCTTGATTTGGGCGACTGCGGCTTGCAGAGCTCCCGCCTCGATCCTACGCTTTTCAAGCTAACCTCCCTCAGGTATCTGAATTTAGGTGGAAACGACTTCAACATGTCCGAAATCCCATCCACCGGGTTTGAGCGGCTCACCAAGCTCACCCATCTCAACCTCTCCGACTCAAACTTTGCAGGCCAGGTACCACATACCATAGGTCGTCTCACGAATTTGATAACCCTTGACCTCTCCTCGCGTTGCGAAATTGAGGAGCTATTCGACCGCGGTTATCATATTTCCTGGGAATCCGCGGGGCTCGAACTACCGAACTTTACAGCCTTAGTTGCAAACCTTAGCAGTTTGAGGGAGCTCCGTCTTAGCCAAGTGGACCTGTCCAAAGCAGCGGAGTGGTGCAATGCTCTGGCCAAGTACACTCCGAATCTCTGCGTTCTTAGCTTGCCGTTTTGCGGACTCTCTACTCCCATTTGTGGATCTCTCTCTGCTTTGCACACACTCTCTGTTATTAACCTACAATACAATTTTCTTTTCGGTCCATTTCCAGAGTTTTTTGCCAACTTCTCCTTCTTGAGAGTTGTCCAGCTTAGCTTTAATAAGCTTGAAGGGTGGGTCCCCCCGACAATCTTTGAACACAAGAAACTAGTGACAATTGATCTTTTCTATAATCCTGACATATCTGGTACTGTGCCGAATTTCTCAACTGATAGTTGTCTAGAAAATTTGCTTCTTGGTAGAACCAATTTCTCTGGTATAATACCAAGTTCCATTGGCAATCTCAAATATTTGAAGAAGCTACGCCTTGACACGAGTGGTTTTGCTGGAGAGCTTCCCTCATCAATCCGTAAGCTCAGATCCTTGAATTCATTGCGGGTCTCTGGGTTAGAAGTCGTAGGATCGATTCCTTCATGGATCACAAACTTAACCTCCTTGGAGGTTCTCGAATTTTCTAAGTGTGGCTTGCACGGACCTATACCTTCTTTCATAGGCGATTTAATGAAATTAAGAAAATTAGCACTCTATAAGTGCAATTTTTCAGGGGAAATACCTTCATATATCTTAAATTTAACTCACTTGGATACCCTCCTTCTTCATTCAAACGGTTTCATCGGAACAATCGAACTCGCCTCGTTCTGGAGACTACCAAACCTGTTTGACTTGAATCTCTCAAACAACAAATTGGTTCTAGTAGATGAAGAAGAAAATTCTTCATTGGTATCATTCCCCAACATAATGTACTTAAGTTTAGCATCTTGTAACCTACCTAAATTCCCCAACATTTTGAGGCATTTAAATAGGATTGTTGGACTTGACCTTTCAAACAACCAAATCCATGGGGCCATACCTCAGTCGGCATGGGAGAAATGGACAGGCTTGCACCTTTTCTTTATGAACTTATCACACAACAAATTTACTAGTGTTGGATATAACACCTTTCTTCCTTTCTCTATAACCATATTGGATCTCAGTTTCAACATGTTTGACGGGTTAATACCTATACCCCAATCTGGACATGTGCTTGATTACTCAAGCAACTGTTTCTCATCCATGCCTCTTAATATTTCTACTCAACTTGAAGAAACAACCTTTTTTATGGCCTCTAGAAACAACCTGTCAGGGAAAATTTCACCTTCTTTTTGTAGTACAGGTCTAGAATTTCTTGATCTCTCTCACAATAATCTCAGAGGCTCAATCCCTTCTTGCCTGATGGAAGATGCCAATGTACTGCGAGTATTAAGTCTGAAAGCCAATAAACTTGCCGGAGATCTGCCGCATAATGTCAACGAAAGTTGCAGTTTTCAGGTGTTAGACTTCGGTGACAATTGGATAGGAGGACAGTTGCCAAGATCTCTAGCCTCTTGTAAAAACTTGGAGGTACTTGATGTCGGAAACAATCAGATTAGGGACTCTTTTCCATGTTGGATGAGTGCACTTCCTAAATTTCAAGTCCTTGTCCTGAAATCTAATGAGTTCTTTGGGCAAATGGAGCCTTCTCCTATAGAAGAGAAAAGCAGTTGTGAATTTGAAGGTCTGCGAATACTCGATATATCCTCAAACAACTTCTCGGGCAAATTGACAGATGATTGGTTTAAGAAGTTTAAGTCAATGATGGTTAAAATTTCTAATGAGACATTGGTCATGAAATATCAAGGGACAAATGCACCGGCTTATCAAGTTACCGCTGCACTCACATACAAAGGGGTTGGCATTACATTTTCTAAGATTATGAGGACACTTGTGCTTGTTGATGTCTCAGATAATTCATTCAATGGCAGCATTCCTAGGGCTATCGGGGAACTTGTTTTGCTCTGCGCCCTTAACATGTCACACAACTTCTTCACAGGGTCAATCCCATCTCAGTTTGGCGGTTTGAACCAACTGGAGTCTTTGGACCTCTCCTCCAATGGGCTTTCAGGAGAGATTCCACAGGGGCTAGCATCACTGGATTTCCTTTCGACATTGAACTTGTCATGCAACATGCTTGTGGGAAGAGTACCAGAATCACCTCATTTCTCCACATTCTTGAATAGTTCGTTTCTAGGAAACACTGGTTTGTGCGGTCCTCCTCTGTCCAAACAGTGCAGCAATGTGACAACGCCAGGCGCCGACTGGAGCCCTTCGAAGAAGAAATCTGCAGATATCATGCTATTCCTCTTTGTTGGACTCGGATTTGGTGTTGGGTTTGCAGTTGTAATTGTAGTGGCATGGGGACTTCGCTTTAGGAAGCCATCTTGAGATAGCGCTCTTAATTATGTATTGGGTTAAAGTATTCCGTACGAAGACCACTTATTATATATAGTCTAAAAACATCTCTACATAGTTTTTAGGGCTACGTGCTGTTAGCGGTAATTCCATAGATAGTTTTTAGGGCTACGTGCTGTTTTTAGGGCACATGTTATTGTATCTCCCAAAGAAGAATTTACGTTTGGTGTCCAGCCTCGTAGCTGGTTCAAAATTTCACAATACAATGTGTTGGATTTTTTATTAATTACCATAATTTCACATTAAATTAAAAATTCTCCAACTGGTCAGACATATTGTAATAAAGCATGTATATTGCTTTATCAAATTGAAATAGTAATGGGAATAACAGGATAGTATAACACTTTTTATGAAAAAAAAACCTATATTATATTGTTCTCCATATATGTTTTGTTGAGAATTTGACTACTCAGTTTAAATATGATATAAACTATTAATCGAATAGGAAAGTGCAGGTCATATCCGTAATCCATTGAATATTCATTTTACATAAGCCACCTGTCACTTGTAGCACAGTGGTATGCAGGCCCCCAAAGCCCACTTATTGAAAGTAGTAAATTTCGGCCCTTACAACAGCCAACCGCTCCTCACATAGAAAGCTCTCCAAGCAGTCTAGGCCCGGGTGTCAGGGCCTTCACCCTTCTCTCGCTCGGTACCCCCACTACTACAGAAATCATCATCACAGACGGTTCGTAAATGTCATCAGAGACGGTTTTGTGAACCGTCAGTAACAATAAGTCTGTGATGAAGGAGATCATCAGAAACGGTTTTCCACCCGTCTGAGAAAATATATATCACAGACGGTTCTATTAATAAACCGTTTGTGAAATTTAATTATCACAGACGGTTCTCATTTTAAACCGTCTGTGATAACTAAATATCACAGACGGTTTCAAATCATAACCGTCTGTGATATGAACTTATCACAGATGGTTTCAAATAAGAACCGTCTGTGATGACCTTTTTTCCCACACCCCCAACAGAACCTCCATTATTTATGGTGTTGTTCGAAATTTCCACCAATATTTCTACAACGATATTTATAAGGCACAACCAGTTATAGATTTTGTAATTGAATATCTACACTTCCTATATGCATTATGGCAACAGTTTGTCTGATCAGGATAGACTTAAAATATAAACATTTGTAGCGCTTTTTCTCCCTTCTTATGATAATATTGATGGAACTCGACTAATAAATCAACCAAGATCCGCACGCAGCATGGCGAGGTGACGGCAACCACGGTCTGCTTGATCGAACCTGACACACTAGAGTGTGTGATTTGCTTCATACCATATGAAGTGGCTTTGCGTAGGGTCACCGTTGTGCCACGGTGCAGAGTAGTCGGACGACATGCTCTTACGCAGCGTCACCGTCGTGCCACGGTGGGAGAACATGGTACTTTGAAAAAATTGTAGATGTACTTGATAGATTACTCTAGGTAGGGTAATTAAAGATTGAACAAAGATTGAACATAGGTTATTTCCCTGACCTTGCTGGTGGCACTGCAAATAAAACATACGGTTAGTTCTAGAGTCACTATTATGGGGTTTGATATAGGATTATTGTGTATAGCGGATACCGGAAAGTTAAAATCATGCTGTAGTTTAGTCCAATCCTTCAAGGCTTTGAACGCTCTACAAGATTGTAAAAGGTTAGCCTAAGCCATTCCAATAGCATAATAAACCTGGAACAACTTTCACGACCATGTGAAAGGACCGATATGTCGCCTAGAGGGGGGGTGAATAGGCGTATTAAAATTTTGCAATTAAATAAAATCTCTCGTGACACAGAGTCCGGACTGTCCGAGTATTTTGTCCGGATAGTCCGGACTAATTGTCCGGATAGTCCGGATTAATTATCCGGAGACTCCGGACTGGACAGCTCGAGGAGGGATTTTAAATCTTTGCAAGATTTCAATAATCTAGCTGAATGCAAATACTCTAAATGATGTCAGGTACCTAATAAAAATATAGATCTAGAGCCAAACACAAAGAGTAAGTAGATCGGGGCTTCTAAAGATCCAACAACAACAACAAACCCTAGCTCAAGCAATGAGGAATACAAAGACAATGATTTTTTACCGAAGTTCGGATTCTTGAGGGGAATCCTACGTCTCCGTTGAGGAGGCACAAAGCCCGGGTCCCTCTTGACCTCTTTCCTCCCGGTGTTGCACAAAGCACTTGCCGGTTCTTCACTTCTTGCCTCTTTCCTTTCGGAGGCGAGGCTTGCCTTCACAAACGACTGGGGCTTTCCACACGAAGCCTTGGAGGCTCCCGGTGACTCCTTGCCGTCTAGGGGCCCTTCAAACTCCAAGAGTAACAAATACGCCGCTAAATCAACTTGGAGGATGAAACTTGTGCTCAAGAATCAAACAAGCAAGCTCAAAGCACTTGAATCCCCTTCTTTCTCCCCAAAGATGCAAATCAAATCGAAGATTTAAGTGGGAGAAAGAAGCTAGGGCTTGAGAGAGTGAGAGAGTGAGCTTGGGAATTGAATGCAACAATGAATGAAGTGGACAACGGTTAGATTTGGAGTGAGGGCTTAAATAGCTCTCCCAAAATCCAACCGTTACAGGTGCTCTGCGCACAGTCCGGACTGTCCGGACATTTTCTTCGGATACTCCCGACAATTTCCCCGGAGTGTCCGGACTAAATGTCCGAATACTCCGAACTTTCCAGAGAAGGACCAACCGAGGACCCTAGCTCGGAGTATCCGGATTTAATCCCCGGATACTCCGGACATTTTCCCCGGAGTGTCCGGACTAAATGTCCGGATACTCCGGACTAACCTCCTCGGCCAGGAGTACCCTTTGATAGGAAATGCATTGTTTTAAAATACTTTTGAGATGCAATTTTCATCCTATGAGCACAAGCATATCCTAGAAGCGATTTTCCGTCGTATCCCCCTTAATAGTACGGCTATCCTTAGACTCAATAAAAATAAAAGATTTCAACTAAAGTCTTGATGCCGCCTTTTCAAATTTTAAAGATGGTGGGGATCTCCAATCGCCAATCCAACGATGATATCTTCTTGATCACTGCGTAGAATCTTATATGCATCGTTAGTATACGCAATTGTGTTGCCATAAATCGCCAAAACTCTTTGAGGGGCCTAGATGCACTTTCAATCTCCCCCTTTTTGGTGAATTGATGACAACACAATTGGAATTAGATAAAATTTGAAATGAGATAGTATTTGGATGACCAAATACACGGAGAAGCTCCCCCTAAATGTGTGCATTGAAATAATTTGAGTGAAATGTCAAATGCACATATTTACGGGAAAAAGAAGCAAGAGCTCCCCCTAAATTGTTGCTTATAATAGAATATGTCATGATAATCAATAAGAAATTTTGCACGAGTAAGTAGATATGACACGATATCACACAAATGCATAACGGAAATTGAAATTGATATTAAGCAAATGGTTCGACATAAGTTCGACATCCAACAAGTTCACGATCACAACCAAAAGCACAAGTTCAACTAAACGAAACAAGCATGTCAACGAAATAAACTCTAGCTCTCTCTCCCCCTTTGGCATCAAGACACCAAAAAAGAAGAGTCTACCGCAAAGAACTACTCGTCGTCGCCGGAAGGCTCGTAGTCCTCCTCCTCGCTGTCGTCGCTGCTGCCACTGGCGCTGCCCTGAGGTGCAGGAGTAGGAAGATCGAAGAGCTGCCGGGTAGCGGAATCCACAACAGATACATGAGCTGACTCCTCAGACTCGCTACTGGCTGGAAGATCCTCACCCTGTTGGCGGCGGTAGGCGCGGAACTCGCGGCGGTGCTCACGAAGCTCACGACGGGTCTCCTTGACTTGTTCAGACACATCCTGGCATAAGCAAAATAGGCACTTGAGCATCCTCTTGATGGTGTTGCGGCTAGTGCGAGGAGAACCTTCTCCCGTGGGAGAAACTGGAGCTGTCGGAGCTGGAGGAGGAACGGCAGTGGAAGCTGGAGGAGGCGCAGACGGAGCAAAAGACCGGGTGATAGGAGGACGACCCCTGGGACGCTTGTCCACAGGAGCTGCAGGAGTGGACTGAGGACGGACCTTGTATGGCACATGCTCCACATCCTTCACGAAATCAAGCCCCGTGACGTGCTCAATCACAGCCATAATAAACGGCGTATATCCGCAGCTGCTGGAGTTGCTCAAGGAATTGTAGCGGATGGCCTCCCAGATGAAATCAACCACGTCAAACCCATGAGTGCGCTCAACCAAATGGAATAGCAAATTTCTAACATAAGAACTGATGGTTGACGCATCTCCCTCCTTGGGCCAAAGAGTGACCCGAAGCAACCGAAGAAGAACAGCTGGCACTGGCTTCAGACCCTTGATAGTGCCCATCACAACATGCAGAGACGAGTCATATAAATCTCCAAGCTGCTCAGGAGCCATGACCTTCTTATCATGCAGCTTGGCATCCCCATCAGCTGACCGCAGATGCAACACTCTACCAAAGGTCCTCTTGGTCACCACATACCACAGTTTGTCGGTCATCCACCAAATTGCATCATGCTTTTTATCAAAATAGAGAG
This sequence comes from Guadua angustifolia, assembly GCA_036346375.1. NCBI lineage: Eukaryota > Viridiplantae > Streptophyta > Magnoliopsida > Poales > Poaceae > Guadua > Guadua angustifolia. The sequence goes on along the minus strand of CM070500.1, from coordinate 86,030,602 downwards.
TGGCATAAAATTGCATGATTACCTCATCATTCTAAGAATGCATAAAGCTCATGATGTCCTTCACCTTATGCCGCTCACAAATCTCGATGACCTCGTCGAAGATGGGGTTTTGGGCCTCAGACATATATAGCCAATCAACTCGCTTCATCTTCATTACCGGATTCTCCATAGGCAGAAGAACTGTCTCATAAAAGTCAGAGTGGAACCTGTTCCAGAACCGCTTATCAACGTACTGATCTCGGTGGAACTCGAGCGGATCTTTGTTTCTCTGCGCAACTATGGCCTTGCCCTTTCCAGACCCCACACGAGAGTCAACCACACGAAGTGGCATCATCTGGCCTGGATATCTCCACTAGGGCTGAAGCTTCTCAAGAGGACCAATCGCCAACTTTGACTCTTGATACTGCTTCTTTTTCTGCTCACGAAGCCTAGCATGCTCATCCGCGGGATGTTCTTCGGCAGGGATTTCCTCGGGATTGACTTGAGGAGGAGCTTGAGCAGCAGAAGGACCCAAGAGCAGATTTGCGCGGCCTTGGGGAATTTTCTTCACGCCTAGCCTCTTCCTTTTGGGAGCGCCGGAAGGGGAGGAAGGAGGTGACTCAACTGGGCGCTTGCTGGCACCAGAACCTCCCTGGGAAGAAGACATCTGAAAGGAGACAAGGTTGGAGTGACAAAAGGTTCGAAAGAAGACAGGATTTACAATTTAAAGTTTTTGGGCCGAGGGGTACATCTCGGATACTCCGGACATTTTGTCCGGACTGTCCGGACAATTACTCCGGATACTCCGGGGATTTAGTCCGGAGTGTCCGGGGTTTTGTCCGGATACTCCGGATAAAATGTCCGGAGACTCCGGGTTGGACAGATTCGAACCAAAAACCCTAAATCGCAAACAATGTGGGATTTGAAGAGCACATTCTAGTGATTAATCAAGGAGGTGAATGTACTCTAACAGAGGAGCCCTAACCCTAGTTATTTCAAGACTCAAACGGAGATTAGGGCAAAAGATGCCATACCACAACGAAGAACCACAAAAACCGAAGAAATGCGGAGGGAGATCCTTCCCCAAGCCCTCCAAGGATGATCCGGAGGCTCCGGAGGGTGAGGAACACGCCGGAGTTGGAGGAGAGCCGGAGGGCGGCGGCTAGGGCGAAGGTTTGAGGTGGATGCGGTTGGAACAAATGAGAGGAGAGAGGAAAAGAATGCCCCCGCACGGGCTTAAATACTCACAGCCATCACAGTCCGGATACTCCGGACATTTAGTTCAGAGACTCCGGACAATTTGTCCGGATACTCCGGACAATTAGTCCGGACTATCCGGGCTGATGGCTCGGGATACAAAGGAGAAATTCAAGGAATTGAATGGGACGATTGACTTGAAGCATTGAGAAAAGTAGTCCTAAGGTGTCCTTTGCACAATGTGACTAGCGAACACAAAATCAGCAATCCATAGTCACATGTCATTGGGCACGATCCGAAGATCAAAGATTTCGAAGAACACGAAAAAGATCAAAGAAAAAAACCAAATAAATTTTTCTAAAATATTTTCAAGCATCAATCAAAGGCATGCACTTCTCAAGCCAAATTGCGAGAATCAAGAATATTTAGGCCACTTCTCAATTCACAAAATCTCTTCTCGTCAAGAGGTTTTGTAAATATATCGGCTAATTGGTCATTTGTGCTCACATGTTGGATATCGATATCCCCTTTTGTGGAATGGTCTCTTAGGAAATGATGGCGGATATCAATATGCTTTGTACGGGAATGTTGGACGGGGTTGTTGGCAATTTTTATGGCGCTCTCATTGTCACACAAAAGTGGCACGCGGTTATAGGTTATGCCATAATCATTTAGAGTTTGTCTCATCCAAAGCAATTGCGCACAACAACTCCCTAGAGCTATATATTAAACCCGGTACCGTGGATAGGGACTCTGAATTTTGCTTCTTGGAAGACCAAGAAACAAGGGATCTACCTAAGAACCGACAAGTACCGAGGTACTCTTCCTATCCACCTTACATCGGCATAATCCGCATCGAATAGCCGACTAACTCAAATGATGAACCTTTAGGATACCAAAGCCCGAAATGAGGAGTGTGCACTAAATACCTCAAGATTCTCTTACGGCCACCATGTGGCACTCTTTTGGAGCGGCAGCGTGCACACATGCACACACTAAGCATGATATCGGGCCTAGGTGCACAAAGATAGAGTAAAGAGCCGATCATCGAACGATATACCTTTTGGATGACCGGTTTACCTTCTTTGTCGAGGTCTAGGTGCCCGTTGGCTTGCATCGACGTCTTGATTGGCTTGGCGTTTTCCATGTCGAATTTCTTGAGCATGTCCTTGATGTACTTTGTTTGGCATATAAAAGTTCCTTCCTTCAGTTGTTTAACTTGAAATCCGAGGAAGAACTTTAACTCGCCCATCATGGACATCTCGAATCTTTTAGTCATTATCCTGCTAAAATCCTTGCATAAATGTTCATTAGTAGATCCAAATATAATGTCATCAACATATATTTGACAAACAAATAAATCATCATCAATGTGTTTAGTGAAGAGAGTAGGGTCGGCCTTTCCGACTACGAAACCTTGACCGAGGAGAAAATCACGAAGACACTCGAACCATGCTCTCGGCGCTTGCTTAAGTCCGTAGAGAGCCTTGTGTAGGAAGTAGACGTGGTCCGGATGGTTCGGGTCTTCGAATCCGGGTGGTTGCTCGACGTAGACCATTTCGGAAAGTGGTCCATTTAAGAAGGCGCTTTTCACGTCCATTTGATACAACTTAAAATCATGGTGAGTAGCAAAGGCAAGTAATATTCTAATAGATTCAAGCCTAGCTACGGGAGCGTATGTTTCATCGAAATCCAAACCTTCGACTTGCGTGAAGCCTTGAGCAACCAACCGTGCTTTGTTTCTAGTCACTATTCCGTTCTCGTCTTGCTTGTTCCGAAACACCCATTTAGTTCCAATCACATTTTGCTTGGGCCTTTTGACAAGCTTCCATACTTGGTTCCGTTCGAAGTTGTTCAACTCCTCTTGCATGGCCATCACCCAATCCGGATCTTGGCAGAGTGCTTCTTCTACCTTAAGTGGTTCAAGAGAAGACACAAAAGAGTAAAATTCACAAAAATTTGCAAGTCGAGATCTAGTGGATACTCCCTTGTTGATGTCTCCAAGTACGTTGTCGACCGGGTGATCGCGTTGTATGCTTTGATGAACTCTCGGATGAGGAGTTGACGCATTTATACGTTGAATAGGACCTCCGTCATCTTGAGAAGTGTTGGAACCATCTTGAGCTTGAATGGAAGAGGGAGGATCAACATTTGGAGCACTGATGTCCGGAATGTCCGGGGTTAAGTCTGGACACTCTGGAGATTTTGTCCGGATACTCCGGACATTATCCCGGACACTCCGGGTTGGGGTGCTCGGGATTTCATCCTGCTCCACCGGTTTTATCTCCCCAATTGCCAATTTCTTGACTGCTTCGCATGGAGGTTCTTCCCTATCAATTTCATCACAATTAACTTGTTCTACTTGAGAACCGTTAGTTTCATCAAATGTTACGTCACGCGAGATTTCAACTACACCGGTGGTGTTATTGAAAACCCGATATGCGTAAGCATTCGATCCATAACCAAGTAAAAATCCCTCATCTACTTTAGGAGCAAATTTAGAAGACTTAGCCTTTTTGTTGAGGATGTAGCATTTACTCCCAAATACTCTGAAGTAGGATACATTGGGCTTCTTCCCGGTGAGGAGCTCGTATGCCGTCTTCTTTAGCAACTTGTGAAGATATAATCGGTTTGAGCTGTGGCAGCGGTGTTGTGACCTCGCCTGAATATGTCGGAGACCTTGTACTCGTCAAGCATCGTACGCGCCATCTCGATGAGGGTTCGATTCTTCCTCTCGGCTACCCCATTCTGTTGAGGAGAATAGGGAGCCGAGAATTCATGCTTGATGCCTTCTTCATCGAGAAACTCTTCAACACCAGTATTCTTGAATTCGGTGCCGTTGTCGCTCCGAATTTTCTTGATCTTCATGTCAAACTCATTTTGAGCTCTTCTCATGAATTTCTTCAAGCTTCCTTGGGCTTCGCTTTTATCATGCAAAAAGAACACCCAAGTAAATCGAGAAAAATCATCAACTATAACTAAACCATACTTATTTCCTCCGATGCTAATATAGGCGATTGGGCCGAACAAATCCATGTGAAGCATCTCTAGGGGTCTTGTAGTGGTCATCACATTCTTGGCGGGATGAGAAGCACCGACTTGCTTTCCGGCTTGACATGCACTACATACCCTGTCTTTCTCAAAGACAACGTTGGTTAGTCCAAGAATGTGGTTGCCCTTAAGGAGTTTGTGAAGGTTCCTCATACCAACATGGGCAAGCCGGCGATGCCAAAGCCAACCCATGCTAGATTTAGCCATAAGACATGTTTCAAGGTTAACTCTATCAGTAGAGAAATCTATAAAATAGAGATTACCCTTTAAACGACCCTTAACGGTTACTGAACCATCAACCCTCTTAATGACATCCACACCTTTCTCACTAAACACACAATTATAGCCCGCTTCACATAATTGTGCAACGGACAATAAATTGTAGCTTAGAGATTCAACAAGTAAAACATTATTTATATGGAAATCATTGGTAATTAATATCTTACCTAAACCTACCACTTCACCTTTTTCGTTATCGCCAAAAATGATGCTTTCACTATTTGATCCATTGGCTTCCAAATGCGCGAACATTGCCCTTTCTCCGGTCATATGATGCGTACATCCGCTATCCAAGATCCAACTTGTTCCACCGGAGATATAGGCCTACAAAATAAAATTTAGTTTTTGCTCTTTGGTACCCAAACTTGTTTAGGTCCGCGCATGTTAGTGACAAGTGATTTGGGGACCCAAATAGATCGCACACTAGAAGCATTCTTGGGCTTACCCCCAATATGATGAGCAACTACTCTACCGAGGCTAGTCCTCTTAAGCACATATGAAGCAAAGAAAGTGGATTGAGCCTTATATTTAGAGTTTGCTTCCCCCTTTATGAAGTGAATGGGCTTGTTCAAAGGTGCAACCACAATGTGGTTTCCTTTGCCCTTGGGAGGGACATAACCAAGCCCATGCTTCATGGGGTTACCTTTGCGCTTACCGAGGAACTCCTCTAGTCCCTTGCTAGCCTTATAGGACTTTTGTAGTCCATCTTGAGCATTCCTTGAGCTTCTCATTTTCATTAGCAAGTACTTGCAAAGTCTCAAGGTTAGTGGTACAAATATCAATATTGACATTATAGCACCTAGCGCATCCATTGCTCGTAGAAGGTAATGAAGAATTAGAGTTAATAGTTGAGGTAATCGGAGGGCTATTCTTGAGATCAACAAGCTTCAACTCAAGAGCCTTGCAAGCATCCTTTGCCTTAGCAAGTTCCTCTTCGAGTGAAGCGTTGGTGATCTCGAGACTAGTTACCTCGGATTTGATTAATTTTGAATTCTCAACTAATTTCTCATTTTTCTCTTTTTCAAAAGACAAGCTCTTCTCTAGCTCACGGTTTTTCTCTTTTTCGAGGATGAGCAAATCCTCTTGAGCCTCAAGAGTAGCTTCCTTTTGTTCTACAACTTCCTCTAACTTTTCAATATTTTTTAAAAGCAAGTTTAATTTATGAATGTCAAAATTCTTCATTGATTTAAGCACAGTGTTAACATCATTATCATCACTATCGCTATCAGGCTCATCTAGACATTCATTAGCAATGGAGGGAGTGGAGTCTTTTGATGATACCTTATGCCCTTTTGCCATAAGGCACATAGGAGTGTTGTCGTCGTCATCGTTCAAGTTGTCGAAGAGGCTCTTCGACGTTGTTGAGGTGGTAGGCACGGCGATGGCGACGGAGGCAATTCCTCCTTCCTCGTTGGACTCGGAGCTTGAGTCAGAATCGGAGTTTGAATCCCACTCTTCTCCAATATGCGCTTGACCCTTGTGCTTGTAGTGCTTGAATTTCTTGCTCTTTTCTTTGTCTTTGCCTCGATATTTGTCTTTCTTGTGAGTCTTCTCATCTTTGCTTTCCTTGTGCGGACACTCGGCAATGAAGTGGCCGGTTTCACCGCATTCATAGCATCTTCGAGTAGAATGTCTACCCTTTGACTTTCTTCCAAAGCTCTTCGACTGCCCTCCTTGTTTGAAGTTCTTCTTCTTGAAGAATTTGTTGAATCTTCGCACGAACAGAGCCATATCTTCATTTGTCAAAGGACCACACGACTCTTCGTCTTTGCTCGAACTCTCTTCCGCTTGGCGCACTATCTTGACGGCCTTGAGGGCAATCCCTTTCTTCTTGCCAGACTTGAGTTCTTCAACGACCTCGGCTTCCTTCACCATCATCTCGTCCATCATGAGCCGGCCAATGACATCATGAGGTGTCAATGTGTCGAAGTTGGGCCGGTCTCGGATCAATTGAACAAGGTTGCGGTTGGTAGGAGTGATTACACGGAGAATGATCTTCACAACGGCCTTGTCAGAAAGATCGGTGCACCCGAGACCTTTGGCTTGATTTACAAGTACCATTAGCCGGTCAAACATCTTGTTGTAAGACTCTCCTTCTTCCAAAGTGAACCGGCTTAGCTCACCAATGATGAGCTCTATCTTTGATTCACGGACACTTGAAATCCCTTCATGACTCACTAGGAGTCTATCCCAAATGGCTTTTGCTTCCTCAAGTCCATCCACTCGATTGAACTCGGAATCACTTAAAGCATTAAACAAGGCATTGACGGCCAAATCATTGAAATGTTGATCTTTATCTTCTTCGGGAGTAAGATTCTCGGGGTCATTAGGCTTGAAACCTGTTTGCACAATCTTCCAAATAGAAGGGTGAAGTGACCTCAAGTGCATCTTCATCTTATGTTTCCATGCCGCATAGTGAGTGCCATCGAAATGAGGCGCTCGACCGGAGGGCACAGAAACATATGATGAAGAGATGAGGGAATTGTAATTAAGTGGAATTCCCATCCTAAGATCATCCCCCGTACCCGAGGTGCGGGTGAGATCTTCGACAGACTTCCCTGTTTGCGACATACTGATTCTCCAAGCGGTTAAGCCAAACTAAGGAGATTTGGCTCTGATACCAATTGAAAGGACCGATATGTCGCCTAGAGGGGGGGTGAATAGGCGTATTAAAATTTTGCAATTAAATAAAATCTCTCGTGACACAGAGTCCGGACTGTCCGAGTATTTTGTCCGGATAGTCCGGACTAATTGTCCGGATAGTCCGGATAGTCCGGATTAATTATCCGGAGACTCGGACCGACTGACTCGAGGAGGGATTTTAAATCTTTGCAAGATTTCAATAATCTAGCTGAATGCAAATACTCTAAATGATGTCAGGTACCTAATAAAAATATAGATCTAGAGCCAAACACAAAGAGTAAGTAGATCGGGGCTTCTAAAGATCCAACAACAACAACAAACCCTAGCTCAAGCAATGAGGAATACAAAGACAATGATTTTTTACCGAAGTTCGGATTCTTGAGGGGAATCCTACGTCTCCGTTGAGGAGGCACAAAGCCCGGGTCCCTCTTGACCTCTTTCCTCCCGGTGTTGCACAAAGCACTCGCCGGTTCTTCACTTCTTGCCTCTTTCCTTTCGGAGGCGAGGCTTGCCTTCTACAAAGCCAGGGCTTTCCACGAAGCCTTGGAGGCTCCCGGTGACTCCTTGCCGTCTAGGGGCCCTTCAAACTCCAAGAGTAACAAATACGCCGCTAAATCAACTTGGAGGATGAAACTTGTGCTCAAGAATCAAACAAGCAAGCTCAAAGTACTTGAATCCCCTTCTTTCTCCCCAAAGATGCAAATCAAATCGAAGATTTAAGTGGGAGAAAGAAGCTAGGGCTTGAGAGAGTGAGCTTGGGAATTGAATGCAACAATGAATGAAGTGGACAACGGTTAGATTTGGAGTGAGGGCTTAAATAGCTCTCCCAAAATCCAACCGTTACAGGTGCTCTGCGCACAGTCCGGACTGTCTGGACATTTTCTTCGGATACTCCGGACAATTTCCCTGGAGTGTCCGGACTAAATGTCCGGATACTCCGGACTTTCCAGAGAAGGACCAACCGAGGACCCTAGCTCGGAGTATCCGGATTTAATCCCCGGATACTCCGGACATTTTCCCCGGAGTGTCCGGACTAAATGTCCGGATACTCCGGACTAACCTCCTCGGCCAGGAGTACCCTTTGATAGGAAATGCATTGTTTTAAAATACTTTTGAGATGCAATTTTCATTCTATGAGCACAAGCATATCCTAGAAGCGATTTTCCGTCGTATCCCCCTTAATAGTACGGCTATCCTTAGACTCAATAAAAATAAAAGATTTCAACTAAAGTCTTGATGCCGCCTTTTCAAATTTTAAAGATGGTGGGGATCTCCAATCGCCAATCCAACGATGATATCTTCTTGATCACTGCGTAGAATCTCATATGCATCGTTAGTATACGCAATTGTGTTGCCATAAATCGCCAAAACTCTTTGAGGGGCCTAGATGCACTTTCACCATGTACGTTATGTACGGAGGAAACATGATTACCTGCTGAGTAATTTTGCGATAGGTACCAAGTCGTGGTTTTCGCCACGTCCGGAATCAAGGTACTTAACCCGGTTTGTGGCTGGTTCAATTACAATTAGAATCCAGTGAAACCTACACAGGTATATCACAATGGACAATGAACGAAATAGAGTTGTGTGCATAGTACAAACCAAAGTATAGCATGTGGTGTAGCACTTACCCTGGGTTATGGGGTATAAGTATGAATTCTTTATCTTTTTGTGCTAGCAATGCCTCTGTCACGTATTTCTCGACCATGTTTATATCTTCATTCATTGTTTGCTTTGAGACTATATGTGGGTCGAGGAAACCGATCGATTGTTTCTTCTGTGTCGCTTCAAGTATCATGTATTTATATATACAAAGGTGAATTATATATATATTGGAGGATATTTATCACTATTAGATGAATGTAGACTGTGATAGCACACACTTACAAAGTCTAGCATCTTATGAGTGCGACGTCGAGGGCGTCGAGGTTGTAGAGATGGAACAAGTCCAGAAAATCGACCGCGAAGAAGCCCCCCGCTGAGTCGTTGAATAGATGTTCATACTTGAACTTAACGTTGATACTTGTTGTACGTTCATACTCTGGCTTTCTAGCTTGTTGGGTGTACCAATTATGCAATTGTTGGCAAGATATACTAAGTGAAGTTACGCTGCCTTTCGTTAGTAACTGCTCTCCTAGCTTGTATTGTTTAGCCAACTCAGCAGATGGATAGTCGATTTGTTCTTGCCTTTCTTTCTTCCGTTTGTTCTTGCCTTTCTTTGTTTTGTATGAACCCTTCACGGGAGAGGAATGGGCAGGAAAGAAGTCAACATCATGTACATCAAGTGGAGTCTGGGCTACGACTGCTGATTTGGTAGCCAACTGATCAGATGATTCAATAGGTGAATCAGATCATTGCGGTTGTTGCATGACAGAAGGGACGACCAGGGAGATGTCGTTGCTAGGCCATTGGATGAATGTGCCAATGGCATCCCCAGTTTCACGATCTTGTCGTTTGGCGGCTTCTGTAGATCGACAATCTTGAAACTATCAAATACCCCGTCCACATTGACCTTGGTGAAACCCGACGCTATCATGGTACCATGCACCATGGTCCCCTTAGTGGATGGATACGCCATGCCCCAAGCAGCCGTAAGAGGAACGGTGCCATTGTTAAGTCTCACTTGGAGATTGCACTACGTGGCCACCTTAATGTCACATACAGGATAAGTCCCGCTATGTTCATCTATGTTAGGGGCGGATGCACAGCTGCTCTTACGGGCAATGGGGCTGACTTGCGGACATACTTCTGGGGCTTGTGCAGTATTTCTTTCTTGATTGTTGAGCCTTTTCTCGAGGCTTCTTATTCTATCATGAAATTCTTCTCTTAGTTCTCCCCTCAACTCTTCTCTCAACTCTCCTCTCAACTTCTCCTCTAAATTCTTTATAAGATATGACTCGCGTGCGGCTTTAGTTCTCTTCTTACTTCGGTATTTGTACCAGTCGTCTGGGAATCTAGTTTTCCATGGAACAAAAACCCCTTTGCCTTGTGTACGACCAGGGTGTTCCTTGTTTCCCAAGGCCATGGACAGTGCATCTTTCTCCCTGTCTGGCAAAAAAGAGCCATCGCCCGATTGTGTACTCAACGCTACCTGCAAGATCCGGACAAGTTATTTCACTTATGAAATCATGGACTAATTACGTAAAATTGGTAGTTCGCTTTATATATTACCAGGCGTTGGCAAACTTCCTCGTCCGCGGGGTTTACAAAGGAGACGGTTGTGGAGGACGTAGCAGCTGACCTCGCTCTTAGCCAGTCTTTGACACGTTGATCTGTGATCGATGCAAATGGCGAGATACCCTCCTCGTCCTCCCTGTCCCATTGCGCTCTCTTCCCCGTGTAGCCAGCAGCGTGCGAGTCGTGGGGTGAGTGTTCCTTGCTGCAAGGCCTTGTTTGCTTCACTTTGACACACGAATTAAATGCGTCGTCTTCATCTCAACAAAACGCCCCCACGTGGCCTCATCAATGAACCCATACTTAGAGTATGGAACCATATTCTTCTTGACGTAGTCTACGAAAAGCGTGTGCTTGAAGGTCTTCCATGCCTTTCCTGCCGCTAGCAGTGCATACCATCGCACTAAGGGAGCGGATTCTTCTGGAATGTCGAACGATGAAAGAATTTCCGTCAGCAAGGCATTGCGACTCTCAATACTCAGCAACCTCCAGGAAGATAGCGTGATCAGAACCCGTTCCCGTGCTACTATCCCGCACATATTCCAAAATGCATTCACTGCCTTTTTTGGCTTTGTAGGGGTCCCATCCTTTGGATCGATCTCCGTAATGGTATATCGGTCTGTTGGCCTTTTGTTTGGTCCTCTTGCAGCGCGGGTCGATGTTTCTTTTGTGGGCACATCATTTCCTTCGGACGGTGGATTAGAGGACGACATCTTCTTTGTAAGTTAAAATAGTTTGAGGCGAACTAAAAGAGAAGAACAAATAAAATCAAATTAGAGTGAATAAGTTTCTGGATACCGCGAGAATTTTAGAAAAACTGTCACAGGATGAGGTCCCGCGAGTGGAACTTGAATGGAGGGAGTAATGGTGAGGGGGAGGAAGCCGTGATGTATGTCGCGCGGCAAGGTGGCTAGGACGAGTCATAGATGTAACATCCCGAAAAATTCAAAATTTTAATTTAAAACAATGTCCTTTTCTCATTTTCATGCATTCTAATTTTAAGAAAATAATGAATAGCTATATTAAAAGTCTAATCATGATATTTTTACCCTAAAATCCTGACAACATTATATATCTCTGGTAAAAATATCAAAAATAAAAACTTATATTTGAAGATATTAGAAATTCAAAAACAGAAAACTAATAAAGTTGAAAATAGCAATGTCTGAATTTTTATAATTTAATTATCAAAGATAAAATTCTGAAAATTTTACAGAAGAATTATTAGCTAAAATAAATTTTAAAAACAAATTTTCAAAAATAAATAAAATTATTTTGTTACTTTAATAAATCTAAAACAGAATAATCAGAAATCTAAATATTGTATTGTCAGAATTTTAATAAAATAATTATAAATAGTTTTTATATCAAAATTTTCCTGAGCCTTTATCCTCACTTGACCAACATCTGGAAAAATTATTATAAAATATCAAGTAGGTTTTCTGCCTGAATCTTGCGGATCAAGTTGGTCCTGTCCAGAACCTTTCCTTGAGCTGTCCCCTCCTTATTTCACTTGCATGTGGGCCCATATGTCCAGCTGTCCCTGCCGACTTCTCCTGCCAGCAAAGCCCCACACATCAGCCACAGGCTCCAGCGCCTTCTCCTTACTTCTCCTCTCTGCGTTCTCAGCAAGCCAAGCAAGCCGACTTCCCCACTCTGCCAAGAAGCTGCCACGACAAGGTTTCCTTCAGCAAATCGTTGCCACGGCAGAGATTATCACGAACCGCCTCAGCCGAATCCATATCCTCACGAAGCAAATCCAACCCGAAGCTCAAACCGCCATAACCCTTTATAAAAACCGATGTGCTCCCTTCCTGGGCAATCATAGCAAGCATCCACAGCCTGCCAACCCGAAAAACTCCCCTCGACGCTCATCTTCTTCTTCAACTCCGGCAACAACAGAAGAAAAGGGGCAAACACCATACTCCTTTATACTACACTAGAACCCGAATCATCTGAACCAGAGCCACCTCAACACACCCCGAACCTGTCCCCACCTTCAATTCGAGACCCTCTTCCCCGACGAGCCGTCACCCCGAGCTCCCTCTTCCGCCGCCCATGGCGCACGGTGGGAACCTCTTTTCGCATGCATTCCCTTCAAATAAATTACTGAAATGGATTGGTAGATACTCACTGATACTCATTTGGCCCTCATTTCTTCGGAATCACCTGTAGAATTGAAGCTCCACCTTCCCGGCCATGGCGCCGCCGCTGCTCTCGGTGGCAACCACCTTCCCGGCCATCTCCGGCTACTTCAAGACCACCTCTAGATGCGGAATGATCTGCTGATCATCACCCTACTACCGATTCCTCTTCTCCGGCATCCCTCGCCGCCGGCGAGCCTCCGCGAGAACCTCCTCTGTTCCCTGTCGCTGCGCATCGGGGCCCACCGGTCAGTCGCAGCGCCCGAGTCTCTGTCAGGCGGGCCCTTGCAGTCAGCCGCAGCCTCCCTCGCCTGAGTCGCCGCCATCTGGGGCCTTTTTGTCAGCAACTCAATCGGGCCCAGCCAAAAAGGGAAGGCGTATTCGCTGATGGAAGGCACACTTTCCGGATTTGGTAAAATCCCTGATTTTCCAGCATTTTCAAACCCGAATTACTTCAATTGCTTATAACTTTTGAATCATCAGTCTAAATGCAATGAAATAAATTCCTAAATTCATATAAATTCGTTTATATTCAGAATATGCAAAAATATTTTTAAGTTCAACTCTGTTTGAATTTAAATTTAAATTTAAAGAAAAGGATTCAAAATATGCTATGCAAAGAATTTCTGCAAATAAACTCTAAATTAAATAAAATATTTTTTCTAGAATCCTTATGATATTAGGAACCTTAATATGCAAAAATAATTAGGGTTCACTATAGGAAATATTTATGTTATTGTAAATAGCAAGAGAGTAGTATAAAATTTAATTTAGTAATTTTAGTTTCATGAATCTGAAATAGTAAATAATGAAATACATGATATTAGTATTCTGGAATTATAGAATAAATAAATACAACTCATGAAACCATCTTCAAAAGTTGTTAAAGAAATAAGTATGATAAACTAACATGAATACATAATATCATAAACAGTATCATTGCTAATTATATAAAATTAATTAAGATCCGAATACGTAAAATCATAAGAACCCAACTTTAAATCATGCTTGCTTTCTATGAATTATTTATATTTGGATTTTATCTGATTTCTTTCTGTCTTTATTGAAATCTTGTTATTTGTTATGTTCATCGTTCGCGACGTGTAAAACCTGACGTAATTACCTTCCGTCGTCGACTGCGACCTCAAATTCGTTGAAGATATCAATAAGCAAGGCAAGCACCCTCCTTTGACCATGTTGATCCCAGTTTTATAAATGTTTTCATTAAATGTTTTGATTGCATGCGTATATTCATTAAACTCTGCTATATTGTGGGTAATAGTAGTTATACCTGTTGATTCCTGAAACCTCCTTGATATAAATGAATTTGTGAACCTTGATACCTTAGAATCATGACTAGACAATATATAATGTCGATCTGGTTATACACGATGTTGCTTAGCCATGCTTTAGACTTAGTATACATCAAATAGGGACATTGATCAAATGATATTTGGATATGCTGAGGCATGATGATGATTCTTAGACATGTTGAGACATGATGGTGATTTTTGGTTATTTTAATTAAAAATGAAAATAAAATTATAATATTGATGCGGGCAATTATTGGCAATAGCCTGGTGTGCATGGATTTGCACGTAGTGTAGGGGGAGATTATTGCCCGTGTCGGATTAAGGACCGAACTATGGGTTGTTTTCAGGCCAAGATAACCGTGCAACCACAAGTACTGGTATGGGACAGTCTTAACCTATTAAGTTACTTAAAACTGACTTTGCACATTGGTAGGCCGGAGTATTACGAGTTTCTTCAGTGACTGGTTGCTCGTAGGTGTACGTCATGCTATGGGATCACTATTTCACGTACAGCGAATGTACAAGCACGTTATTATTTCACGTACAGTGACTGTACGAATATCTTTCACCACCATAGCATATCGTCACCATGCTGGTGCAAAGTTAGGATTAAGTAATTGAACAGTTATGTTATGATCGCCTTGCCGACATACCAAAGGAAGTATGTCGAATGGCCTAGCAAAAGGGGTTGATCATTTCTTGTGGGTAAAGCTGTACAACTCTGCAGAGTATAAAACTAATCGATTAGCCGCGCCCGCGGTCATGGGCACTTGGTAAAGTCATCACATAGTTAGCAATTTATTTTACAAAATGTGGATGTTGATATATGCTGTCTAGCATCGTGATTTGGATTGGATATCCTTGTTGAAAAGGAATTATTTCGGATTGACATGTGATGTCAACGATTGATTCATGAAGATGATCGAAAGAACTGAGGTTCGTGAAATTTATTGTTTTATACTTATATATTAAACTGCTTTTATTTAAATTTCGTTTATGTTCTACAATTCAGTAAATTCTTTTGCAAATTAGCTTTCTGCAAATTAACCATTAAGCCTTCCTTTGAAATGGCCTGCATGTATTACAGGATTTGAACAAGTCTTGCTGAGTACGCAAGTACTCACCCTTGCTTATTCGTGGTTTTTAGGTGAAGAATCATAATAGCTCGATGAATTATTCGACGCAGGATGCGGGACTGTTAACGAGTTTTTCTAGGGATTATACCTTGTCAGTTGCCTGAGGGTTGGATGGGCACACTACAAGACTCTTGATTCTTTTCGCTGCATTTCTCTGAATTGTAAGACTTTATTGTGTATAATACCTTTGTTATTGGCAATAAAGAGTATGGATGTGATATCAATTGTTGTAAATGTGTGTACTAGCTACTGATCCAGGGACTAGTACTGTGTGCACATAAGATTTCCATTTTTGCATTTTATGTAAAAATGGGGGTCGCTACAATAGAGGAGGAGGAACACAAGAGTTGAGGCTATTCCTTATCCTGACTCTAAACCGACCATACGTAAGGCCCCGCATGACAAAAACAAGCGAACTAGGAGGTTGCCGAACTTAATAAAAAATTCGGCAGCACCTCCCCTAAATCTAGGACATCCACACAACAAACAAACAGATCGACAATATAGCAATAGGACCAATAGGTTCAAATTAATTCAGCACTATCTACTGATCGAACCAAACCATAATATAGCAATAGGACCAACAGGAACAAGCTTGTAAGTAAATAAATTCCTGATCTGACCACATATAAGCATGGCATCTAGTATGGACAATAAACAAACTAAACAAACCAGCATAAAGCTCATGTTTGATTTAGCAACTTTTGCTCTCAGATTTAATAAACTGATGGGTTGCTCCAAAGGAGCCCTCCAACACCAATTTCAGCAATATATCACAGGTTATACAAATATGATATTAGTGAATCTATACAATTCAGCACTGTTTAATAAACTTGATTCACTAGAACTCAACAATGGACTATGAAAAGCTACTGGATAGTAGGACAGCACCAATTTGGGCTAAGTCAGAGTTGCCAAATTACTAACAACTAAGTTCCAGATTACACCAGGGATATCAATGCGAACCAAGCCTCATAACAGGAACTAATCACAGGATAGCATGTCACATATACAGCAGCAATAAAACCAAGTTGAAGTTTTAGACACAATGATCTAAACAGTGCTGAATCACAGAGGAAAATCACTAACTAACAGATTAATATTGCCTCATTTAACTGAATCATCATTGAGCAGCAGAAACAGAACAAAATCAGTGCCTCCAGATCAAGAAATACAGCCTCTAGCTCGATGGCTAGTCCCTCAAATTTCTCAATCGGTTCACTGAATCAACACCAACAGAGGGGATTAGGGTTTCCTTACACAGCGCCGGATTCGAGCCGACGAAGCCGAGGCAAAGCGCGAGCAGGTCGCTGTCCCAGAAACCAAACTTCCTGGCTACACACGAATAGAGTCGAAGTAGAAGCCCGAGATGCAGAAGAAGCAGCGCAAGAACACAGTGTCCACCCCGTGGCCACCGGGTACCAAGTTGAAACAAGCAACAGCAGAATCTCCTCCACACGCGTGCACCTCCAAGCACACCACCGACACCACCACGGGCCGGGAACCTGACCGGAGAGCAGGTAAAATACTGGAGAGCAGAACGATGGGGAGCACGTCGCTGCGGGGGAGGACACCGAGGGGGAGGTCGATACCGGGGAGGACGCCGAGAGGGGGAGGCCGCCGCCGAAGCACATACGCCGAGGGGGAAGCCGCCGACGGAGACAAAATGTGACAGAGGGATTTAGGGTTTGGCGCGCTGTGAATGAGGTCTGCGCGCGGGAGGTATATATAGGAGAACATATCACAGACGGTTCTAAAAGATAACCGTCTGGGATGTAGTTATCATAGACGGTTATGTTATATAACAGTCTGTGATGTTAATTATCACAGACAGTTATATAATAGAACCGTCTGTGATGTTAAGATATCACAGACGGTTATATAATATAACCGTCTGTGATAAGTAACATCACAGACTGTTATGTTATATAACCGTCTGTGATATGTACTGTTCACTGACATTCACTTGTCGGTTCAGTTCAGTCTCTTGTCTGTGATCACTTTGTTGTATCTTCTGGGAAAGTTGTCTTTAACAGAATATAGACTGTACTGTGGTTGAAGTGGAGATTCTAATCCTCAATTCAAACCCTAAAATCTGAGAGCAATCACATACAACTATTTCCATATTGCCAAAGTAGACATGATTCTGTTCTTGTTTGCCATAGTCTACATAATTTATTTCTTCTCATCAATTATGTCTGAATGGCCATGTTTGAATCATGTATTTGGAATCATATTGATATTAAGGAATAAATACTTGCTCTTATACTGGCATCTTTTCCATCAATCCAGATGCTTCACAAGCTAATTACAAAGATCGTCACAGTCCTATATACAAAATTCAGATGCTTCACAAGCTACTTACAAAGATCATCACAATCATATGTACAAAGCATGATGGGTCGTATCATCTTTACAATAGCATTAATGTAATATTATTACACATGAAAATTAGTAAACATGATGACAATGCACCCTTCTCATAACTACGCCACCACATGCTTATTCTTTTGTATGAAAATTAGCCCTTCATGATGATCGACGCGTGTGTAGCTTACTTCCTCATGTTGTTCTTCTGGGACCAGGATGTCATTTCCGATAGGTGGCAACTCATCAAATTGGTTGTACTCTTCCTCATCTACTACATTCTCAACTCCGACAATTCTCCTTTTTCCCTGAAGAACTACGTGGCGCTTCTTGTTGGACGAATTCGGTTACATAGAAGACTTAAACAACTTGGTTAGCGAAACGAATGGTTCATCTTGGTATCCAAACACGTTCGAGGTCTCTGATGAGTGATGCCATTCTTGTCAACCTTCACGTCTTTGGAGGTGGACCCAACGCACCAGAATAGGAGAATATTGAAAAGTACGTAGTCGAGCTCCCATATCTCCTCTATGAAGTATGAACCCATAGTAGGAGCTCCTCGTCAACCCAGCGGTATTATTGAATGCATCTATGCGGACACCGCTGTTCTGGTTTGTGCTCTTCATATCCTGATCTCTCGTGTAAAATGTGTATCCATTTAAGTCATATCCTTTCCATGTGACAAGCGTAAAGTTGGTCCTTTTGCCAACCATGTCGTGTCATCGATGAGCTCCAAGTGATAGGTCGCTCCTTCAACCATTTGTTGAGCCGAAGGTTATCTTGTCTCGTGATCCAAGACTCTGTCGTCTTTGGATTCTCTTGCCTTAGCCATTGCTTGTGCTTTCGGCGATATAGGCGGACACTACTGACCATGTGTTGCAAAACCGTGAAATGGGCTCGAGCATACGCAACCGAATCAGCGTGATTGCTTTCCTTCGATGGTCCCGATACCTGGAGCCTCCCTCATGGCGAGATCGAGGCACACCTATCGGTTCGACTGGGCCATGTAATCGACCAGAACTCGGCGGCCTCTTCATTGCATAACCTTCGACAATGCTACCCTCCGGACGAGATCGATTTCAGACGTAAGACTTGAGAATTCCCATGTACCTCTCGAATGGGTACATGCTACGTGGAACACGGCCCGCATATCTTTATCTGTCACAAGGTGAACAATGACATGGAACATGATATCGAAAAATGATGGAGGGAAATACATCTCAAGATTACATAGAGTCATCACCACCTCGACTTGCGAGCATCTAGTCCTTCGGGATCGATGACCTTACAGGCGATTGTGTTAAAGAAATAACACAGCCTAGTGATTGTCTCTCGGACCTTGACCGCAAAATACTTCTAATTGCGACGAGGAGCATCGTGTCATCAACACATGACAATCATGAGACTTCATCTTTGTTTAATTTCAAATCTTCCAACGAAACAAGTCTCTTCATGTTGGAGGAGTAACCGACGGAACTTTCACACCATGCAAGCAGCGCACGATTCGGTTCTTCGGCCTTTGACAGAGTATAACAAGCGAGTTCCAAATACGTCGGCCTTTATCGGTCTCTTTCGGTGCTAACTCAGGTCTTATGCCCATATCGACCAAGTTAAGCCGTGCGTTGATACCATCCTTTGTTTTACCCTTAATGTTGAGTAAGAGACCAATCACGCTGTCACAGATATTCTTCTCTACGTGCATGACATCGATGCAGTGGCGAACTTCTAGGTGCTCCCAGTAAGGTAGGTCCCAGAATATTGAATTTTGAACTTCTAGGTTCAACTTTGTTTATAATTTAATTTTGAATTTAAAGAAAAGGATTCAAAATATGTTATTCACAGATATTTTGCAAATGAACTCAAAATTAAATAAAGTAAATTTTGTTATAATCCTTATGATCTTAAGAACCTGAATATGCAAAAATATTTATTGTTCATTATTGGTTTGATTTATTTGTAATTGAAATCTGAATAAACCTTAATATGATCATTTAGTAAAGTATGTGCATCATAAATCTTAGAATTATGAAATAATTTACACATGCCTCTGAGCCCATGAGAAACCCATTTATGCAAAAATATTTAATTATTAAACTTAGTTTATGTTATTTGAATTTAAGAATACAAATAAGCACTAATATGTTGCTATTACAAATATACCATTTGTAATTCTTTAAATCATGAAATAAATTTATATGTTCATATAAATACATAAGGATTCTGAATATTCAAAAATATTTAAAGAATAAACTCTTTTAGAATTGTAAAAATTAAACTTAAATAAATGAATCAAGTATGCTACATACAAAGTTTATGCAAACAAGTCCAAATTTGAATATAACCAATTTTTATGGAAACCTTAAGTCCTCAGGAACCCAAATATATAAAAATATTTAGATTCTAATTTAGTTTGAATAATTTTCTAAAATATATTGCTTTCAATGTATTAAATATTCAAATATGAATATCTTTTGCAAATAGAATGTAAATCATGCCAAACCAATTGTATAAGTTCCAAAAATCAGTAATGAACTTAAATATACAAAAACATTTAAAATTGAATCTAAATTGAATTAGATTTGAAGATATATTGTCTTTGAAATACATAAAGGATAGAATAATTATTAACTTAAAACCATGAGATCAAATGATGGTAAAATAAATTCATACATACTAGTAAAATCATAGATACCCTGGTTATGTAAAAATAACCTATGCTCGTGTAAATTTGAAATAAGTTCATGATAGACCTTAGTATTCATTTATATGAACAACATCTCGGATGAGTGCAAAATATGATAAAACTAGCATTAAAACATTCCTAGAGTTATTTCTTATTAATACCTGGAAAATGAATAAGAAATCATGTTGAATATAGCCGCAAACTTAAATTGTAACTTGGCCGATTTAAGGTTAACATTGTGATCATTTAGACTATTTCAACTGCAAATAAAACAACTCGTCTAAATGCTAAAGTCAGTAAAACCTGTTCAGAAATGCACTATAAAGTTCATACTACCATAATTCGAAGAAAGTATCTTGATTCGACATGATTTGCATATTAATCTTGATAGTTTAATAACCCTAAGTGTTCATATTATTTTAGGCCGCAATATGAATGAATGAACTTTAGGCACAAATGAGAAACCAATAATTATGAACTTTATATCACCAGAACCTTCTCAAATATCATGTAAATAATGTTAGTAGCCTAAATCAATAGGTTAGCTTTTTATAACTAAAATGTTAATTAAATGTTGCTTTGAATCTGAATCCTAATTAAGGGTAAGAATTCACCTTAAGCTTGAAATGATCATATCTATTTAATCTTAACCAATCTTTGCATCTTGAATTCGTAAAATAAAATTAATAAATTCATAAAGTGCAATCCCTGTCTCTTGTGAGAAGTTTTATTCGTTCTTACTATCTATTTTCTTTTTGCCCTTATTGAAGTTTATTATTTGCTATATTTTCGTTGATCGACATGTAGAATTCGACGTAACGACTTCCATCGTCGACTACAACCTCAACTTTGTCGTAAGCAAGGCAAGCACCCTCCTTTGACCATGTTGATCCCAGTTTTATAAATGTTTTCATTAAATGTTTTTAATTGCATGCGTATATTCATTAAACTCTGCTATATTATGGGTAATGGTAGTTATACCTGTTGATTCCTGAAACCTCCTTGATATAAATGAATTTGTGAACCTTGATACCTTAGAATCATGGTTAGACAATATATAATGTTAATCTGGGTATACACGAAATTTAATAATCTTGCTTAGCCATGCTTTAGACTTGGTAAGGATTTGTTAGAAATATTAATCACACAACATCTTGATGACTTGGGATAATTCAATTGGAGATACTGATCAGATGATATTTGGATATGCTGAGGCATGATGATGATTTTTAGACATGTTGAGACATGATGGTGATTTTTGGTTATTTTAATTAAAAATAAAAATAAAATTATATATTGATGCGGGCAATTATTGGCAATAGCTTGCTGTGCATGGATTTGCACGTAGTGTAGGGGGAGATTATTGCCTGTGTCGGATTAAGGACCGAATTATGTGTTGTTTTCAAGCCAAAGTAACCGTACAACCACAAGTGCTGTTATGGGGCAGTCTTAACTAATTAAATTGCTTAAAACTAGCTTTGCACATTGGTAGGTTGTAGTAGTACGAGCTGTCCCTTAATGGATTGCTCGAAGGGACGTCCACTGAGGTGATAATGGCATAAACGTTTTCCGATACAACGGTGTACGCCGTATTTCTGGGGAAGTTCCATCATTTCTATGCACTGAGTTCTTCTTCCAGGGTATGGGTTTTCGTCCCGTGCTGGTGCACAGTTAGGGTTAAGTAATTGAATAGTTATGCTATGATCGCCTTGCCGACTCACCAAAGGAAGTGTGTCGAATGGCCTAGCAAAAGGGGTTGATCATTTCTTGTGGGTAAAGCTGTACAACTCTGCAGAGTAAAAACTAATGATTAGCCGCGCCCGCGGTTATGGGCATTTGGTAAAGTCATCACATATATAGTTAGTGTTTTATTTTACAAAATGTGGATGTTGATATATGCTGTCTAGCATCGTGGTTTGGATTGGATATCTTTGTTGGGAAGGAATTATTTCAGATTGACTTGTGATGTCAATGATTGATTCATGGAGATGAATTATTTCGGATTGATATGTGATATCAATGATTGATTCATGAAGATGATTGAAAGAACTGAGGTTCGTGAAATTTATTGTTTCATACTTACTTATTAAACTGCTTTTACTTAAATTTCGTTTATGTTCTAAACTTCAGTAAATTCTTTTGCAATCTAGCTTTCTGCAAATTAACCCTGAAAGCCTTTCCTTTGAATGGCCTGCATGTATAATAGGATTCGCAAAAGTCTTGCTGAGTACGAAGTACTCACTCTTGCTTATATGTTGTTTTTAGGGTGAAGAATCAGAATAGCTCGTTGAAATCATTCGACGCAGGATTCGGGAATGTTGACGAGTTTTCTAGGGATTATACCTTGTCAGTTGCCTGAGGGATTGTATGGGCATACTACAAGACTTTAATTCTTTCCGCTGCATTTCTCTGAATTGTAAGACTTTATTGTATATATTACCTTTATTATTTGCAATAAAGAGTATGGATGTGATATCAATTGTTGTAAATGTGCGTACTAGCTACTGATCCAGGGACTAGTACTGTGTGCACATGAGATTTCCATTTTTGCATTTATGTAAAAATGGGGGTCGCTACAGTTGAAGTCCAATAAATTCTTCGGACAGTTCAGACCTGGTCTTGCCAAAAACGAAGACAATTGCAAATTACAAGGACTCCAAATACTTGATCTAGCTTCAAACAATTTCTCAGGCGTATTGCCCGAACGGTGGTTTAAGAAGCTAAAATCCATCATGTCCGGCAGATGAAGATATGTATCGTGTAACATATCAGTTAACTACCGTAATTACCTAGAAGGGTTTGACACCACATCTATATCTATATAAATCTCTATTGGCGGGGATGTATAGCATGCTGACCGCCGCCCCATCACATTGCGTTTTTCACTGTAGATTCTACGGTACCGAGCTACATAGGCTTATATATTTATTACATATCACACATCACAAACAATGCTTAACTCAGTTGGCAAACGGCTTGCCCTGTGTACGTCACGTCTCCCGTTCAAATCCCGTGGAAAGTTGGTTTTTTCGGATTTTTTGCAATGACTTTGCTGATTTAATTGAGCTATTAAATCATATTGTAAATTTTTGAAAGTTTTTTAGGAGGGTTCCCAAAGCATTCCTAACCCACCATAAAAAATTTGTATCATGATCAAACTTGTGTGATTTTTAACAATTTTGTAAGTGCTACTAATGCATTTAAAGGAGCTTCGCTGATTTAATTGAGCTACTAAATTTGCAAATTCTTGAAAAAATTTTAAAAGAGTTCTAAGAGCATGCCTACACTACCGTAAAAATTTCATATCATAATCAAACTTTTACAATTTTTAGAAAATTTAACAATTCTACTAAAGTACTTAAAACAACTTCGTTGAATTAATTGAGCTATTAAATTTGTAAATTCTTAAAAATTTGTGAGATGTATCCTGAGAGCATGCCTAAGCTACCATAAGGAAATCGAATCAAGATCAAACTTTCACAATTTTTAAAAATTCTGACAATTTGGTTTCCTTTTTTGAGGTATTCTCGAAAAAGTTTTCCTTTCTCTGTTAGAATATCTGTCTGTCCCGGCAAATTCCTTCTGCCTACAACAACGCGCAGGCCCGCTACGCAACTAGTGTCTTAATATATTACTTTAATGAAATATAATAGACACAAGCATGGCTATAACTCAATTTGTTTTCTTTTTTGAGTAAATTTCACAAAACTGTAAATTTTTTACAAACTATTAGAAAATTACAGGTTTTAACTTATATTTCATAAAACTATAGATTTAAGAGAATTTGTAGCATAAAAATGTCACGGACGTTGTTACGGACGTAGGCCTTGGGCCTTGGAAGCCCACTCGGCTGGAGAAGAGGCAATACAAAGGGCGAAGCAAACAGCGCAGGGAGGCCATCGAAGAACTGAATAGGTTTCTCCTCAGCACTCTTTCTCCAATTGCTGTTCTTCCCCAACCCTCTCTTGTTCTCTAATTCTAGTCTCTTGCTTCTTCTCTGTCCTTGCTCCCCAATTTCCACCAATTTGTAGCTACCAGAACTCTGTATCGTGTGTTTGGTTTGTCAAATACGTTCTTGTCAAGTGAAGAACGTGACATTTGGTATCAGAGCCCGCACCTGGGTCCGATCCGTAGTCGTCGCTCGCATCTGCGTCCTCCGCTCCGTCGCGATCGTCGGCTATCTCGGCTTCCGTGCATCGTCCTTCGGCTCCGTCGAGGCGCAGCTGCGCCTCTCGCCGGATCGGTGCACTCGCCATCGTCGGCCGCCGTGGGCGCCTTCTCCAAGGCAGCAAGAGAAGTCTCGCCGGCCATCATCGGCGTCTTCTCTGCACGCCCGTGAAGTCTCGCCCGTGAAGTCTTGCCGGAGAAGCTCGCGTGAGTGCTTGCTGGGCATCTTCATCACCGAGCCGCCAGTTCTATCAGTGCAAGCCTGGTGTTTGAGGAAATGTCAGGCCACCAGGAGGCAAACGCTGGCCATATTCTTCATGTCACGGTGAGCCATGTGCTCTATCCGATGACCGAGGAGGTGTTTCATCAGGTCTTTGACAATTTTGGCGCTAAAAAGGTGTACGTGCTTGAGAGGACAAGTCGCGTGGAGGTGCTCGTCCTGTTCCGGTCATGCCAGGATGCGACGCGAGCTCGAGAGGCCCTTCATGGCCGTTGCATCTACGACAATTGTTGCTGGTTGGATATCAGGCACGAGATGTCGCTTCAGACAATGGGAGCTGAGAGGAAGACCAAAACCGACAACCCTTCAACACCAATACAACACCAAACCAATACACGGTGGTCTGGAAACCAATCAGTGCCAGCACGTAATCTTCCGAAAGAGAAGCTAGGAGAAGATGAATACGTCACAAGTACTTCACTGGAAGATATATCTGTTAATGGCAAGAAGAAGAAAGGGGTTGCTGTAGTTCATGAACCCGAGAGTAAGGCAAGTGAATCTTCTTACCCGGAAAAGCCCAGTGAAAATGTGGATGGTGAGACCAAAGAAAAGAAACACATGGAGAAGGATAACTCTGCACTGGGGAATGATGCTGGCGGTGAAGCAAATGCAACAGTGAAGAGTGACGATCAGAAAGCTCGATGGCAAGAAAAAGAAAAGCAAGAAACATGAAAGGATGAGGAAGTTGAAATTGCACCTGCCAAGGTTGAGGGAAAATCTAATGATGCCAAAGAAAATAGCAATGCTGTAGGAAAAGGAAAAGATGACAATAAGAAAAGTAAAAAGATGCGAAATACATCAGATCCTGAAGAAAATGTTCTGATAGAAGATAAACAAGTTGCAGAAAAAGATTTAGTACTCAAATCAGAGGATGTAAACAAGAGTGGAATGGACATCGACAAATGTGAAGATGGAAAGCCTTCAACTGATAATGCAGTTGTCGGTAAGAAGAGGAAACTAGAAGAAGTTGAAGGAAGCAAACCCCTTGCCAAAGAAGATAGCACTGCTGAAGAGCTTACAATTAATACATCTCTGGCTTCCCTGTGCACCTATGTTGGTGGGTTTGATGATAACCCTAAGGAGAGTATGTCTTCTGGTTCCGCTCCTTGTATCACTGCACTTGTCCAGTCCAACAACTGGCAGTTTGCATCTAATGAACTGGTTAATGATGTCTGCTTGAAAGTCTCAGGGGTCTTAGGGGAGGCACACTGCCAAACTGTTGCACTCTTAAGTTTGGTGGTTGCTCTGTCAAAACAGAATCCTTTGACACTGGAACCTTATGGGCGGTCTTTGATACGATCGGGCTTACGCATATTGGATGATAGTACTAAAGCAAGCAATCCTCAGATGATTATATTATCCATTCAAATGATACATTCCACAATGAAGAGTTTGGATCTGAGCATTATATCTTCGGAGATCACTAGCATTATCCATGCTATGGAGCAATTCCAGGATGCTTGTATGTCAGACGTTAGCACTGCAGCTTTTCAGGCAGCTGAGACTGCTATTATACTTGGCAAGCGGAAAGAGTGTGGACAAGGAAAAAAATTGAGTCCGTTGGCAAGCTGTACTGGAAAGCACAGCCGGCAGGGGTCACATTCACATTCTCTTATGGACGCTGTGGATATCAGAGACAATGATTCAAGTGAATCTCCTTCTTGTAAGGTGCAATCTGTTGATTTCTTTACCGACTATGATTCGCAGCCTTCAGTGGAACAATGCTTGGGTATATATGGAAGTGTACGTGCAAGGCGGCGACTATGGAGTCATGGATCTGACAAATCACATGGAATGTCCAATGATGACTTCTTTCACACTTCTGTACATGACTGTCATGATGCTTGGGGTGTGATAGCACATTCTAGTTCTGTTGGTCTGGTTAAGTCAGACAGGAGGCGTTCAGGCGTTCAGATGTGCAAAATCGGAAAACTCAAGAAATGCATTGATTGAGTTGTTTTTTACTCCTGTCTCTGGAAACTCAGCATTAGTGGCAGCATGGCAGTCATATGAAGACCCTCTCTTTTGTGCCATAAGTATAGAGCTTTATGCAACAATTTCACTTGAAGTTGGATGTATATTGGTTATCTCGTATGAAGCTGATTGGGACATCATCTACATCGCTGACCAATTTCTTGATCAAGTTGGAAGCAGAAGCCTGTACTTGCAATTGCCATGGGATCCTGGTGGTGACTCCAGATACGATCAATGGTGGGCTATCATCGGCTTGAGGACAAGCCGACATTCAAAGAGGGAGGAATGTCACGGACGTTGTTACGGACGTGGGCCTTGGGCCTTGGAAGCCCACTCGGCTGGAGAAGAGGCAATACAAAGGGCGAAGCAAACAGCTCTTCTCTGTTCTTGCTCCCCAATTTCCACCAATTTGTAGCTACCAGAACTCTGTATCGTGTGTTTGGTTTGTCAAATACGTTCTTGTCAAGTGAAGAACGTGACAAAAAATACAAGTTTTAAAATTGATTGCTCCTTGCAATAGGTCTAATAGCAACGGGTCTAATAGCGTCGATCTATATGACAGTCTTACATGGTCCTGTTTCCTATTTCACTCGAAGCCGTTTTACTCTTTCTTGTGCTCTCCGTCACAGGTTGATTATTGGGGGCATCCGTATGTTCCTTGTGGAAGCTTCTATGGAGTATGACAACCATTGTTCAACCTCTGAACCCCTCTCTTCGTACGAGGCCCAACTCGACCTCCGGTCTACCGCGTGACCTGCTAGGAAGATATATATACATTGGATAAAAAATGCTGCAGGAAAGATTGTAGTACCAAACAAAACAAAATCCTTATTAACTTGATTAACCTGAGCCGCGACCGACGTGGCAAGCAAGCAGAAGCTAAGAAATTAACCCAACTGAAGGATCGTGGCGCTCCAACAGGGGTGAACAAAACAAACTACTAAAGAAACTAAACAGAGACTTAACGAAATTAACGAGCCAATCAACCCAAAAAGGTAGATTAAACCGGACATGCACGCATGAATAGAAATTAATCTACCTGAGCACTAAGAACGCAGATCAAATAATTAGAACCCATACTTACTAATCAAAACAATCATGTACAGAGTTCTTTTTACATTGTAGCACACTTATTCACTCTCGATCCGCTCTTAATTTCTTCTCTTAACCAGCTCTCTCAATTTGCTAACTTTTCCTCTCAATCAGCTCTCTGGATTTGCTCTTTTCATCTCTCTGGACACAGTGCGCGGCCGCTGGAAAACTTTTCTGGCTAGAAACCTTTGCGATGCACAGTTCTCTCGCTGCCATCGCCTCGTTTTTATATGCCTAAAGCCCTAGACCCACCTGGCTTGCATTGCGCCCGCACGCGCCACGGCCTGGCACTGCCAAACGCAAGCCTACGCGTCTGTCTTGCCGCGCATTTACACCGACTGGGCTCCAACCACTGCAAGGCTGTGCACTTACCTCTGCATGTGTGTGCATGCACACAGCCTCTGCTAGCAACACCCTGCATGCATGCAAAAAGCAATACAAGACCAAGTTTCTCCACCAAAAGGTTAACTCATCCTGCATGCAAAAAGCAACACCCTGCATGCAAAATATAATATTTTTCTTCTCATTGTCAAATCAACTCATCACTAAAGCAGGAAAATAACACCAACACCTGGAAATGCTAATGATAATGCTGCTAATGATTGTCCAAGGCAAAGCAATCCACAAGTCTCATCATGTGGGTCTGAGGCTCCAAACACGGCAATATTATACAGAGGCCAAAAAAAAAGACAGGTAGACAGGTCAGGTAGTGAGGATGTGAGACTGGAAGTGCATGTCTCGTGCATGTGCCTGCCTTCTTCTTTTTCTTCTTCTTGGTCTCAATTCTCAAAAGCAGGTGGAGAGAGAGGGGAAAGAAGTGCAAGACTCCACGCCGACAGAAGGTTAGCGAGTAGTTCTGTGCAATGCTTACGGTTCTGCGCAGCCGAGAACTTGAGAAGTGATCAAAGTGAGAATTGCCCGGCAGCATGAGACAAAGTGGGTCGTTGGAAACAATCTGCAAAAAATAACAGTACTCCCGTGACCCATGAGTATTCACGGATCATGATCACAATTCACAAGTAACAGAGTTGTTTTTAGTCTGATTTTGCAGGAGGGCTAATTGCAAGCTTCCTTTAAAAAGAGAGAGTGGAAAGCTGATGCACTTGACCTGCATGTATAGTCATTAGCAATCTTCTAAAAATCTGGTGAATCTTTTATATCAAACTCTGCATGTTCCAAGACTGACGCACCTTGATTGATATATAAGATGATGGATTCTTCTATCGTCTAGGACCTTCCCCTTCACCACTAACCACTAGATCTAGGAGTTTGGTGTGTACCTTGGTTGTCGCCACCATTGCCGTTTGAACCCGAGGCCATTGTGAGGACTTAGCCTTCGGGAGGAAGAAGAACGGAAGAAGATGATGGCGTTTCCTTTCCTTCTGTGCGCGTCCCTCTCCTTCTTTCCTTTGATGTTCTTCCTGTTAGCCTGGAGAGGATGTAGATGGTGATGAAGTACAGCGGCGGCGGCCTTCCCGTCACTACACGCGCTAGGGTTTAGATCGGGTCTCGTGGGTATGTGCGGCACAAGGAGCAACGACGAACGTTGGTTCGCGTGCCGGCCTTGTACCTCCTTTTATATTGCGCGGGCGTGACAGGGGGCCGCAACCATGAGGTTGTTGCGCCCCCGATCAGGGCGCGTACGTGGGCTTCGTCTTTGACAGAGCCCACACGAGATCAACCCAACATTCTCCCCTTTGATCTCGAACTTTATTTTGAAACTTTATATCTTGATCTATTAACTTTTATATCTTGTACTTTTAACTTAACATCCCACTCCTCCATAGATTAGTGCACCAAGACCAAAGCGTCACAACAGTCAGTTACGTACTGCTGAACTCAATGACTATAGCACACCTCTCTACTTCAAAGCAGAATAACTTTGTCTTTGTGGGAGATGGTTGCTTTGAATGACCCCTATTATCCAGAATCATAGTCCTTCTTTTAAACCCATGCCGGCTACGTGCTTTTTAAACACGTTGGGAGAAAGACCTTTGGTGAGCGGATCCGCTAACATATCTTCTGTGCTAATATGCTCAAGCTCTATTGTTTGATCCTGGATTTTCTCTTTCACAACATAAAACTTGATCTCTATGTGTTTGGCAGCACCACTTGACTTGTTGTTGTGAGAGTAAAATCTTCTTGGCTCATTGTCGCAAAGATAATTTGAGTGGTCTTTCTATGCTATCTACCACTCTCGGCCGGGTATAAACTTTTTAAACCACATTGCTCGCCGGTTGCCTCATAGCATGCCACAAACTCAGCGTGCATTGTCGGCGTTAACGATCGATTGTTTTATACTTTTCCATGATATAGCTCCTCCGTGAGGGTGAACACATATCTGATGTGGACTTTCCAATATCTTTACACCTGCCTAATCTGCATCTGCATAGCCCACAATCTCTAGGGCACTTGACTTTCTATATGTTAGCATGAGGCTCTTTGTCCCTTGCAAATACCGCAAGGCTTTTTTCTGACTTTCAAATGATCAACTCCTGGCCTAATCTGATATCTTCCTAGCATCCTGGTTGTAAATGCTAAGTCAGGGCGAGTACATATTTGAGCATACATTATGCTTCCGGCAATTTGAAGCATATGGGACTGATTTCATTCGATCGATCTCATACTTGTTCTTTGGACACTGAAAATTCCCAAACTTATCGCCCTTGACTATTGGAGCAGGCGTGGCGTTACACATATGCATACTATATCTTTTCAAAACACTCTCTATGTATGCTTTCTGTGATAGCCCTAGCACCCCTCTTCTTCTATCTCGGTGTATCTCAATTCCTAATACATAAGATGCTTCACCAAGATCTTTCATATCAAACTTTGAGGACAAGAACTTCTTTGTCTCTAGCAGCAGATCTTTATCACTGCTTGATAATAGGATATCATCCACATATAAAACTAGGAAAATATATTTCCCTCTATTAAACTTTGCATAAATGCAGTTGTCCTCTTTATTCTCTTTGAACCCAAAATTTCTTATAGTTTCGTCAAACTTAATGTACCACTGTCTAGATGCTTGTTTTAATCCATAAATGGACTTCTTTAATCGACATCCCATATTTCCTTTTCCTTTCATGACAAAACCTTTGGGTTGAGCCATGTACACATTCTCATATAAATCCCCATTTAGGAATGCCGTCTTAACATCCATCTGATGTAATTCTAAATCATAATGAACAACTAGTGCCATAATGATTCTAAAAGAATCCTTTGTCGAAAGCAGTGAGAAGGTTTGGTATAATCTATTCCTTCTCTCTGAGTGAAGCCTTTTGCGACAAGTCTAGCTTTAAACCTTTCAATATTCCCTTTGGAGTCACGTTTGGTTTTGTAGACCCATTTACAGCCTACTGTTTTTGCTCCTTTAGGAATTTCTTCTAAGTCCCAGACTTTGTTTGTACTCATGGATTTCATTTCATCTTGCATGGCAGCAAGCCACTTCGATGAATTGGGACTGCTCATCGCTTCCTCATAAGAGGTGGGATCACCCTCTATTTCTATGTCTTCACTGATATAAACTTCATAATCAGCTGGAATAGCTGATCTCCTGTTTCTCTGTGATCTTCTAAGTGGTTCTTGAACAGGTTCACTGCTCTCTATAGGAGGCTGCTCTGACTCCTCAAAAGCAACAGCAGGGGCCTCGGGCTCCACAGCAGGTGCCTCTGGCACACTGACTGTTGCACTTGGAGAATCACCGGCAGTCTTTGTAACCCGGTGATCAAACAACAACAGTATCGAGAAGAAAGGCTCTTGAATCATAGGAGTTGGGGCACAAACCCTCTTCTCATCAAGGCTAATTTCTCGGGGTACCATGCTCCCCCTGATCATATCATCCTCTATAAACACAGCGTGTCTAGTTTCTACAAACTTGGTATATGCATGCGGATAGTAGAAACGATAACCCTTTGATCTTTCGGGATAGCCAATGAAATGGCAACCGATTGTCTTTGGATCTAACTTTCCTATGTTTGGGTTGAATACTTTTGCCTCAATTTGGACAGCCCCACACATGTAGATAGTTTAGTGATGGCTTCCTTCGATCCATAACTCATACGGTGTTTTAGGCACCGACTTCTTTGAGTGCCGATTAAGAATATGGGCAGCGGTTTTTAAAGCCTCCATCCATAGACTAACGGTAAAGTGGAGTAACTTATCATACTTCTCACCATATCCATTAAGGTATGCAGTTCGCCTTTCAGCTACTCCATTTCTTTGAGGTTCTTGGCATAGAATCTTGGGCTACTATGCCATTTTCCCGCAAGTACCTTGCAAAAGGTCCTGGAACTTGGCCATAAGGGGTGTGTTTACCGTAGTACTCCCCTCCACGATCTGATCTTACTACTTTGATCTTTAAATCATGTTGATTCTCTATTTCAGCTTTAAATATCTTAAACTTTTCTAATGCTTCTGATCTTTCTTTGATAGGATAAATGTAGCCATAGCGAGAATAATCATCAGTGAATGTAATGAATGAATCAAAACCATCCACTGTCTTTACAGGAAAAGGACCACAAATGTCTGTGTGGATTATTTCCAAAATTCCTGTGCTACGCTTGGCGCCTTTCTTTATTTGTTTAGCATACTTGCCTTTAATACAATCTATGCAATGATCTGTGTTTGAAAAGTCTAGGGGAGGAAGAATTTCTTCTTTAATTAATCGTTCAATTCTCCCCCTCGAAATATGGCCTAAACGACAATGCCATAATTTCGATGACGATTCACTTTCTATTCTCTTTCGCTTTGCAGTAACATTGCATACTTTCGCATTCGAGGAGGTACTTATGTCATTCACAATATCATAATGGGATAGCAAATAAAGCTTGTCTTGTCGGATGGCAAGACCAACATCTATATTATTAAACTTTATTACACACTTTCCATTCCCAAAATGACACTGAATGTTCTCATCATCTAAGCAAGATACTGAAATTAAATTCCTTCTTAAAGAAGGCACTAATAGAACATCTCGCAAATGGAGTATGAAGCCGCCATCCAACTCTAAGGGAAGATCTCCAATAGCTTCTACATCAGCTTCAACTCCATTCGCCACTCTAATTCCTCTTTCTCCTCTTTGTAGGATCCTCCTCGTACGGAATCCCTGCATAGAATTAGCAACATGAACAGTTGCACCAGAATCTATCCACCAAGTACTAGTTGGTGAATCTATATACAAGGATTCATCTATGAATGTAACTTGATCTTTACCCTTTTGTTCAGCCACTTGAGGAGCGAGCGCAATCTTTCATGCGGTGCCCTTTACGATGACAACGCTGCAGTGTGCGGATCTATGTGCTCGGCGGAGGCCTAGGAGGTCATCCATGGAACCATGTCCTCCATTGGAGTTCATCCTCCATTTGAGTGTTCACCCTTCTCAAAATTGGTGAACCTTTTTCGCTGATAATTGCCCTTTTGGTAGTTGCCTTTCTTGAAATTTGGCTTATTTTGAATATGGAAATAATTCTTTTCTTTTGAGAATGCTTAACGATTCAGTTCTTCAGCCTTTTGTGTCTTTAACCTTTCTTCTTCTTGGACACACATGGCAATGCACTTTTCAATAGACCATTTTTCTTCACTAATGTTGTAATTTACAACAAAAGTCTCAAATTCTTTTGGTAATGAAACCAGTACAAGGTGGACTATGAAATCATTCTTTAAAGGCATGTCAAAAGACGTGAGAGAGTGAGCCATGTTGGTCATCTTGAGAATATGCTCTCTAATTCCTGGTCCATTATGCAGCCCAGATCCATCATACTTGTCATTGACAAGTTTCTTGATCAATGTGCCTGCATAGGCCTTTGTGGATCCAGTAAACTGCTCTTCTATTTTCTTCAGATACTCAGTAGCATCTGTACATTCTGGGATTGCTCCCCTTATGGACTCAATGATGGTGCCCTTGATCACCATGAGGCACTTTCTATTTGAGTTGTCCCACTTTGCCTTCTCAATACTATACGACAATTACGCCGCAAGACATTATTTGCGACTTAGGACTCCCAATTCTTTGCCGAACCGGTGCCACAGGCCTTGGATGAAGCAAAGCATAATCTATCTCAGCCATAGCCATGGCCAAGCTCAAATTCTCTCTCCATGAGGAGTAATTGTTGCCGTTCAACTTTTCAAGCCCTTGGAAAACACTTACGGAATTGGCAATCTTAGCTGGAAAAGCTTCACAAATGAAACAAGAATTTAATCAGTAAACTAAAAAAATATAAGCTTTGGCATGAATAAATTAACGTTGGTCAATTAAACATGCTCTCAACTTTAATAAAGACTGATCTATTTCTAAAACACCGTTGGGCAGTATTAGAATAGAGCAAACTTCATTCAACTTTCTATCATACTTAACATGGTCATGGCAAAATTATTTTCAATGTTGGTCAGAAAAATAAAATTACCATATCTTTTATTATTTTCAGTAGAAATACTATATAAAACATCTCTTTTTACTATTTTCTCTAATTAAATATCCACGTTGGTTTCAATTTAATCAGAGAAAAGAAAAATTTAAACTTGAATTTTGAAGTGGAAACTTAATTTAGCACTTAAACTATTCTTCACAGCAAAAATAAATCAAAAACTTTACTGTGCATATTACTGTTCAAGGCCAAATTCGGCCCGAAATGGATTCTCTTCACGCTCGGACGCCGAGCCAACGCATAGCGTGGGCTGGGCGCTAATTCACTCTCACTTTGGGCCTAAAGCACCAAAAGCCGCCTCAATCAGCACCGTCGAGATCACACAAGCGGTCGAGATCGCCGGGTTGGAATAAAACCGAAATTTGATTCCTCAAAACCCTAATTCATTATACGCACACCTCCACGTTAAGCCGTCTCATTGCGCAAGAGAACAAGGCGGAGAGCGGGCGCCGTCGGCGAGGCCCCTCGCCGGTGCGTATGACCGCCCGAGGGTGAACATGGTGCCGTCGAGTGGTCTACGGCGGTGCCCTAAGCCGCGCGCGAAGGCGGCGACTCGCACGGCGTGGAGGCGTGGAGGCGCGGCGCACACGGGCATCGCGACGCACGCGGCTACTTCCTCGCCAAAAACAACGAGCACGGGAGGCCAGGTAGGTCTCCCTACCCTTTCTTAATGCTGTTCTTGATTTAATTCTTTGGGTTTTGGGGAAAAAATAGTCTAGGGTTTCTCGATTTGGGGAATGATGATTCCGATCTAGGATTCCTCTCCTTCTATTTTCTGTTTCTTTTAGTTCTTTGATCTATCCCGAGCCTCTATGCGTGAAAATTTTGCTCGGTTTGGGGATGAACCGAAGGTTCAACACTTCTAGGGTTAGGGTTAGGGTAAAAACCGAGGCTCTGATACCATTGATGGATTCTTCTATCGTCTAGGACCTTCCCCTTCACCACTAACCACTAGATCTAGGAGTTTGGTGTGTACCTTGGTTGTCGCCACCATTGTCGTTTGAACCCGAGGCCATTGTGAGGACTTAGCCTTCGGGAGGAAGAAGAACGGAAGAAGATGATGGCGTTTCCTTTCATTCATGTGGCGTCCCTCTCCTTCTTTCCTTTGATGTTCTTCTGTTAGCTTTGGAGAGGATGTAGATGGTGATGAAGTACAGCGGCGGCGGCCTTCCCGTCACTACACGCGCTAGGGTTTAGATCGGGTCTCGTGGGTATGTGCGGCACAAGGAGCAACGACGAACGTTGGTTCGCGTGCCGGCCTTGTGCCTCCTTTTATATTGCGCGGGCGTGACAGGGGGCTGCAACCATGAGGTTGTTGCGCCCCCGATCAGGGCGCGTACGTGGGCTTCGTCTTTGACAGAGCCCACACGAGATCAACCCAACATAAGACACTTCTTTACCCATCGGTATTTGAAAATGAACTCTCCAGCTTGTCATGGCAATTGTTGACTATTCCTCAACTATTCATCTCATGTTGTCATGTGCTACAAGTATAAGTTTCCAATCTTTTAAGCTACTACTTTGTGACCATTTGCTGCTTGGCCCAGACCTTTTATAGACTTCCTTTTTTTCGATTACAAAGAATAGGCACACGTAAACACAACACCGTACACAGAAATCGAGGATAAATCCACGACCTTATAAAACTTATACCGAAGCGTACTCGTGTATAGTAAAGATGGATACCATAATTTTCTGGCGGCAGTGACCCGAAGCAGAGCAGAGGCGGAGGGCTCGCCGGCGTTGAGGCTACGGCGATTTTCCGGCGGATGCGAAGGCACTGAGAGGACCAGCTCGGCGAGGCACATCCAACGGTGGAACCGATTCAGCAGAAGAGTAACCGGAGAGGCACGCGCCCGAGCTTCAAGCGGCGGCGCTAATGGCAGACGATGGTGAGCAAGAACAAGAGCATGAGGGTTTGAATGGGTTCCGGTTTTAGTATCAAGGAAACATGATGATTCTATTTTTGGGCTTAGCTCGGCCGGAGAAACACCGAGTTGAGCTGCCCTTGTCGGCCGGCCATGGAGGAGATGGGCTCACGGTGGCGGCACGATTTTGCTTGAGCAACTCGAGAAGCGTTGGAGGGGTTTTGATCCTGATATGCTAGTGATGCTATGGTCTAAGGGAATTTGGAGATGGATCTTTAATCCGGGCGAATTGTTCTCGGCTTTGTGCTTGAAGCTTGCGGCAATGGGGGGAAAAGGAGGTGAACTTTGCGTGAGCTGGCTAGAGGAAGAAAGGGGAGAGGCGAGGATAATGAAAGTGCGACCCAAGTGATCTCCAGGCGCAATTTATAGAGGCGGGAATGGTTAGAACCGGTTGGGCTATGCTTGTTCTCGGATGCGAGCTCCATCAGGCGCGACAAGGATGAACACCGGCAGCTCAGGTACAGCGCGGTATGGCTGGAGCTCTTCGTGGCAGCAATCGATGGCTTGGGCGGCGCTACAAGGACGCGAAGCAGTTGGGCGGAGGCGCGAGAACGCAGGCCGATCGGAGGTGTGAAGTCGGTTCGAGCGACAGGAGGAAGAAGAGAGAAGCCGGGGAAAAAAACTAAGACTGACTGGTGGGACCAGTTCCACTGGTAGAGAGAGCAAGGCTCAGGCCTTCTCGCGTCAGCAGATGGGCCAGAACAGAGCTACGGGCCCACTTGTCGGCGACGGGGCGAAGATCAGATATTTTGGCTGAAGATTTCTTGACCGAGTTTGCATTAATTTGGTTGTCATTCACCACCCATATTTTTGTGAAAATTTTTTACTAAGGTCTGAAGTTAATGTACTACCTCCAGTAAAAGTTTTGGGTCAAAAAGTTCTACAGGAAATTATTAAAAATTCTGACATTACTATATGTTCAAAAATTCATTCTTGGATTTCGATTTAATTAAGGGTTTAAATTATATTATTTATTTTTGAGACTTTTTATAAGAACTCTAATTAATATAATGATTCTTCCATAAAAATTTCAAGTTGATATATTTCATTTTTATTTAATTAAAATTCTGACACTCTGTTTTACAGATTTTTCTTGTTTCTGTTTTCGAATTTTTATCCACATCATATGACATGATAAATTTCTGATATTTTTACTGAGAGCAGGTAACACATTTTTGTTACTAGGTAATTTTATCAGGTCGAGATGGTTTTACAGATTTTGCATTAAATCTGACCTTGCACTGTTTTTAGTCAAAGCAAATGTCTTTTCAATAATTAATTCTCATTTTTATTCATAAAAAATTAATTTTGGGCAAAAATGATTTTCCTGCAGACCTATGGTTTATATGGTAATTTTTCTAAATTTTTACTTTTACCATTTTACTTTTTTCCATTTCCTATTCTCTTTTCTCTTTTATTTGATTATTCTAACAACACAAAAATCCAAAAGGAATCCAAATAAAAATATGTAATATCAAGAAACTCAAAAAAATATTAACATTCAAATTTAAAGTTTACATTTTACTGTACCAAAATTTTCAGGATGTTACAAATTACATTTCCCAAGAGACTATTTAACATGTTTGCTCCTAAGCTAAAGTATGGCTAAGCATTCTAGTATGTATTAATATACTAGGTTGAGCTGCGCGCCATGCCGTGCCGTGAGGAAAAAATCTGGCTGTTTTTTGAGAAAACTGCGTTGCGGGACCTAAACGTCATTTCGAATTTTTTCGGGTCCAGTCTACAAAAGAATCGGCGAAAGGACCTAAACGTGATTTTCAATTCAGCTATAAACCGTGTGTAGGGACCTGAACGTAATTTCAAAATTTATCGGGTCTATTTTACCTAAAAACAGCCGAAAGGACCTAAACATGATTTTTCAAAAGGACCTAAACGTAATTTTTGGTTTTTCCGGGGGGGGGCCTCGCCAGGGGGTGACACGTGGCCCTCCTGGTTGCGCTCCAATCTTTGTGGCTATTATATAGAGTATATGCCCATGATGACATTAAGTATTGTCTAGCATTGTCCTAGGGCTATCAAGGTTCACATCTTCATGATCATTAAGGAAGGTACATGAAACCATAGGTGTAGTTACCATTTCCCTCAAACTAGCATTTAAACGAAAGTACACACATACATAATAGATTTGGTAAAACAACATAACTTAATTTAAAATATTGGGATCAACATGTTCAAGGAGCTACATGCTTGCCTTGCTCGTTGGTCTCAGTGGTGAAGTCGGTGTCGACGGTAGTAGTATTGGGGACGTCGGCGTTTATACGCAGTTCGCCGCATTGCAACCATAAGAAGCAAAAGGGATCAAATAACATCAACTCCAAATAAAGATTTCAGAAACATGAAACTCTGGTTTTATACTGAGTTTTTATTTGTGTTGTAACAGCCCAGAAATTCAAGAACAGTAAAATATAATACTTAAATTTGGATGTGAATATTTTTAGCATGTTCATGATGTCTTTGATTTACTTGGAGTTTCATGAATTCTTCTTGTGTTTAAGTTGCAAGAAAAATCAAACAAAGAATGAAAAGAAGAAAAGGCTAAGAGGCAAAAAGCAAAAAATTGAAAAAATTATTAGGAGGATCCTGAACATGTAAATAGGCTATTTTAACTACCACATGAAATCTTCACATAAGGAAATGAGGAAGAAAAATAGAATAACAATTTTCATTCCCAAATAATACATTGTCAGAAATGGTGTAAAATATTGGGATAGCAAATAGAGATGTGAAAATTTATATGAGAACCTCATTGCTATATCTACACCTAGAAAAAATATAATAAATTAATAAGATGGTTTGAGAATTATTAAAATTTGAAAACCAAAAACTTGGAAAAATGGAAATTTCAATGTCAGAATTTTAGTTAAATAATGGAGAGAGTATTTGAGCTAAAAATTTTAAATTAGTATCTTTAGCTCAAATAAAATTGAAAAAAAAATTCAAAAATAATAGGCTTCATTTGATCTCAAATAAAAATCGGAGTCAGAGACTAGAAACTCAAACAGTCACTATTGAAAGAATATTTATAAATTCTCAGTAACTTGGTTTAATCTCAAAATTTTACCAGAGAATAAATACAGTCTAGAGACTTCGGTCAAAAAGTTTCACCATTTTCTACAACTATTTGGCCACCAACAAAAATCAGAGAGAGAGGGAGAAATTCACCCCCAACCACCTTGTTTTCTTTGACCAATCACGGACATGTGGGCCAACCGTTCCTATCCCGTTCTGTTGGCGCAAAGGAGGAAATTCCAGCCGCTGACAGTGGTCCCAGGCCCCAGCTGTGTAACGACCCCCATTTTTACACAGAATGCAAAAATGGAAATCTAATGTGCTTGCAGTACTAGTCCCTGGATCTGTAGCTAGTACGCACATTTCAACAATTGGAATCACAACCAAACATTATATAAATTAAGCGGAAACTAATAAACACATAAATCTTACAACTCAGAGTATATAGCAGCAAAGAAGCAAAGTCTCGTAGTGTGCCCATCCAAACCTGCAGGCAACTGACGAGGCATAAATCCTTAGAAAGATCACGTTGAGGAATTTCCCGCAACCTGCGATGAAACCAAATCTTTGAAGCTTCGCATTCTAATCCACCTATAAATAATAGATTAAGCAAGGGTGAGTACTTTCGTACTCCGCAAGACTTGAAGCAAATGCATAAATGCAGGCTAAGTCAAAGGAGGCTACTACAGTTAATTTGCATATGCGAAATTGAATTATAAATCAAGTTATTTGCAAACGGAATTTATAAGAGCATTTGATTGATAACAAATAAGTAAAGCATAAGTAACACTCACAGTCCTCCATGACGTGAGCGACGAATAATCCACATCCTGAAATCCATCAATGTCAGCCCTTTTGACATAAAGCACAGTTGCAAAACAAATGATACCAACCCTTTTGAAAATAATAAAACATTTAACTCGCATCAGTTCGCCAAGACACCCATGACCGCAGGTACGACTAATCGATTAGATTTAACTCTGCAGAGGTGTACAACTTTTCCCACAAGACATGACCTTTTCTTTTTGCCACACGCTTCACATCCAAGCGTAAGCGCAGTGGCCAGAATGTTCATGACGAAAACCTTTACATTACCTGGGTTAACTTTACACCAGCCCGGGACGTTAATCCATACTATGGAAAGAGAACTCAGAGCATAGAAATGTTGGAACTCTCCCATAGCATGGCGTACACCGTTGCACCGGTTAGTAGAAACCCCTCCAGGCAGACCTAGAGAGGAATGCCTGTGCGAGCTCCCGCCTTCCATAAATGCAAGGTTAAACCAGGTAACTTAATCGGTTTAAGGCTACCCCATCCTCACACTTGTGGTTTGTACGGATATTCTTGGATCATACAACACGATGTTCGGTCCTTAATCCGACACGGGCGATACTTCACCCTACACTACGTGCAGTTCCTTTATTGCACAACCGGCTATTGCCAATAATCGCCCGCATCAAAGCCATAGTTTTATTGTGGGTTTTTAATCAAAATATCCACAACCAACAGTGCCATTTCCAATGTTTTCAGGAAACAAATTTTGATCTAATCATCAACCTTGTTGATTCTAAAGCATGGCTAAGCATGATTATGTAATCGCATATACCCATGATGACATTAAGTAATATCTACCCTAACCTGTGGTTAACAAGGTTCACATGTTCATAATCATCAAAGGAGATTCACGTGACAACAGGTATAACTACCAAATCCACAAAATAGCAATTTACATAAAGTAGTCGCATGCATAAAATAGTTTAGTAAAATAAAGTATATTACATACTGGGATCAATATGGTCAAAGGAGTGCTTGCCTTGCTTATTTGTCGTTTACAACGAAGACGAGGATTGCGACTGACGATGGCGATGACGAGTTGAGACGTCGGGTTCTACACGTCGATCAATATAAATAAAGCAAATAACTAACTTCAATAAAGGCAAAAAGAAAGGAGATAGCAAGAACAAATAAATATTCTTCACAAGAAACAGTAATTGCTCTTTATGAATTTATTACTTTTATTTTACGAATTCAAGATGCAAAGATTGTTTAAGATTAAATAATATGATCATTTCAGGCTTAAGGTGAATTCTTTATCTTTGATTAGGATTCAGATTCAAAGCAACATTTAATCAATGTTCTAGTTATAAAAAGCTAATCTGTTGATTTAGGTTACTAGCGTTATTTACATGATATTTGAGAAGGTTCTGGTGATACAAATATCATAATAACTGATTTCTCATTTATACTCAAAGTTCATTCATTTATATTATGCACTTTCGTAACGTGAATATTTAGGGTTATTAAACTACCAAGATTAATATGCAAATCATGACGAATTAGGATTATCTTTTCATAGCAGGGTAGACTATGCTTTGGAGAGTGCTACAGGGTTAATTTCATAAGTTTTAGGGTTTAGATAAAGTATTATATTCATTGTTGAAAAGGCTTAAGTGGCATTATATAGTTTACACTATTCGGAATCGGCAAGAATATGAAACGAACGATTATCACTTAAGGTTTTGAGCTAGTAAGATTAATATGTTAACTTTAATGAAATAAGATTCTTTTTATAGAATATGGTAGTATGAACCTTATACAGTGTTACCAAACTAGTTTCACAAGTTTTATGATTCCGACAAGTTATTATTTTCATCGACGAAAAAGCTTAAGTGGCAACTCTTGTTTATAAATTCACGGAATCGGCCAAAAAGGTAAACATGATCATTAACGATTAAGGGTTTTGGACTAGCTAGATTTAGATGAAAAGCATGCTGAAAATGAAATATTTTTCTAGAATCTAGTAGAACAAACTTTGTAGAGCATTACTAAACTCCTTTTGCTGATTTTAGCATTTAGATAAGTTATTTTATTAACAGGTGAAATAGTATAAGTGATTACAACGCAAACCCTAAATCGGTCAATATTCAATTTAAGTTTGCGGCTACACAATACATGATCTTTGTTTCATTTTTCAAGTATTAGCAGGCAGCAACCCTAAGAGTGTTTTAAAGCTAATTTGGTATTATTTTAACTTTAATTGCAATAGATAACCTATTTACTTATTGTCATAATTAACATTTCCTTTCATTAAAAGAATGCAAATTAAATATTATTTTAAATATTTTTACATACATGGGTCCTTACTGTTTTTAGGAAATTAATACAAATTATTTTATCATTTTATGAGCTTTTGTATTGTTACTTTTATTAATGGCCATATCAAGGTTACTAGTGATTGCAAAGCAAATAATATAATCTGAGTTCAACATTGAAATATTTTTATATAATTGAGATTCTGGAGGTGTAATGTTTTCAGCAAAATTAGTTTCATTTCATTGCAATTGGATTAAAATTACAAAAGATATTCAATAATGAAATCTATTCGGTTAGGAAATTGAATGAAAAATAAAGAATGCGCTTTCAGAATGATGAAGACGTCTTTTACCCTATTCTTCTTCCACCTCTGGCTACTGACAGTCCGGGCCCACTGCGCAGAGGAAGAAAACAGAGGACCGGCTAAGGGACGGCGGCGACGGCGCTCCGGCGGCTTTCCGGCGACAGAGAGGGCACAGGGAGGACCATCTTGGCGAGGCGCACACGACGGTAGAACTGATTCGGCGGAAGAGTTACCAGAGTGGTGCGCATCCAAGCTTGGGCGGCGGCGGCAATGGAGGCTCGGCCGGGAGCAAGAACGAGGGTGAGGGAGCTCGAATGGGTTCCAGTTTAAGCATCAGGGCGTCGAGGGGACTTCATATTTGCAGTTGGTTCGGCCGGAGAATCACCGAGCTGAGCTGCCCACGGTGACCGGATCTGGAGAAGAAGGGCGTACGGAAGCAGCTACATTTCGCATGAGAGAAGATGAAGATTGTTGGGGGCTTTTGATCAGTGGAGTATCGTGATACTACTGCTCGGTTTAATTTGGATTTGCTAGTCTATTTCACGAGAATTGCTGTCAGTTTTTCGAGCTTCAAATGCTTGGCAATGGCGGAAAAGAGTTGGACTCTGGGTGTTTCGGCTAAGGAGAGGAGAGAAGAGTAGAAGGGAAGTGAAAACGCAGCTCGGGTGATTACTTGGTGCTATTTATAGGCGATGGAAGAGATGAACTTGGCCGAGTTGTTTCTGGTCTGGATGGAGACTCCACCATGCGCGACAAATGAGAACAGCAGCAGCTCACCGTGGACCAAAGGGGAACATCCGCGTGGAGGTGAAGAATCCAGACTAATGCTTCGGTGGCTAGGGCTGGGTGATGCTGGATCGCAGAGGCTACGCGGGAATTCTTGCTCGGGGGCAATGGCACCTGGAGGTAGAAGATGGGTGCTGCAGAGGCTGACTGGTGGGGCTCGGCAGGAATTCGGCCCACATGGCAGTGAAGGCAAATAAAAAAATCAAGAACAGACAACCGGCTGAGCAGGTTAGGCTGAAATGATCTGGTCTTGCGTCACTCTAGAATTTTTGATACTTTTTCTGTAGTCTCTTATGGTAGTATGTGATCTCCAGTAAAAATTTGAGATTTAAATAATTTGTATATTATTTACTAAAATTCTGACAATGTGCATTGCACAGGATTTTCCATTCGGTTTTCGATTTATTAAAGTATGTCAATGAATTTATTTATTTTTCAAATTTTGTTTTTAAAAAAAATTTGAGCTAAGGATTCTTATGTAAAATTTGAAGCTCAAGATATTACTCCAGTATTTTATAAAACTTCTTACATTAAGATTTTCAGAATTTCAGAGCTTCTGTTTTTGAATTATTTGAAGACTTATCCAACTTGATAAATTCTTGATATTTTTACCAGAGGTGAATACTGTATCAAGGGTATTTTGGTAAATTTTTCATCTGTACATAAGCTCTGGATATTTTTCACAAATTCGGATGGTGTACTGTTCCTAGTCAAATTGACCTCTTTTTCATTTTTGATATTTAAATTAATATTCATTTATTTCATTCAGTGCATAAACTGATTTCTCCTCAGATATGGATTCAGAAAATAAATTATTCTTGACTTTTCTTTTGTTCTTTTAATTGCTTCCATTTTCTTTAATTATCTTTGCAATACAAAAATCCAAGAAATCAATTAAGAAAATCACAAATTCAAGAAAACTCAAGAATTCTCAAAAGGCAAAGTCATATTATAATATTTTACTGTTTTACAATTTTCGGGATGTTACAAGCTGCCAGGCTCATCTCCTTCAACCCCGTTCAATCGATCGGTGAGTGGAGGCGAACTCTCCCGAAGCACGGAGGTCAGCTAGAGCGCGATTCAGCGAACCGGCTCATCGTTCGGTCTACTCACTGCGTCACCTTCTCTCATCGCAGCACGGCCCATACTTTCACCATTAAACTTCCCTGCCAACTCTTCGTCCTTTCGAGCCGAAGCTGAGCGATTGCTGCCGGGCGTCCAAACTCCACAGTCCGCTA
The DNA here is from genome assembly GCA_036346375.1 of Guadua angustifolia. NCBI lineage: Eukaryota > Viridiplantae > Streptophyta > Magnoliopsida > Poales > Poaceae > Guadua > Guadua angustifolia. Next base: position 85,986,319 of record CM070500.1, on the reverse strand, counting down.
GACCGACTACAAAGCCATTCCAGTGCCCCCTCAGTGCTCTTTCCCTTTCCCTTAGCCAGTTTCCCAGGCCGGCTCATAGCTCTTTCTTCCTTCTCTGCCATTATCTACTGAGAGCCAGGGAAAAGGGGAACCAGCATTTCCAGCCGAGCACTGGGTAAGCCATGAAATCGAACCAATCACAAGCTTCGCCGTGCATCCTAATGTCCTAATTGCGCTTCAATTTGGGCCTTTTGCTTGCAGTTCACATGATTTCCGCCGGTCTTCTTCTCCGACTCCGGCGCACCGTTGGACGAGCGTCCCCGCTTCTTCTCCGACGCCGTTCTCAGGTGAAACCGCATGTAGCGACCCCCATTTTTACACAGAATGCAAAAATGGAAATCTAATGTGCTTGCAGTACTAGTCCCTGGATCAGTAGCTAGCACGCACATTTCAACATTCGGAATCACAACCATACAACATATTAATTAGCGGAAACGAATAATCACATAAATAATTATTACAACTCAGAGAATACCGCAGCAAAGAAGCAATATCCCGTAGTTTGCCCAACCGATCCCGCAGGCAACTGACCAGGCATAACTCCTTAGAAAATAAATCGCTTCAAAAGAATCCCGCGACCTGCGACGAAAAGAGACTCGAAGCCTCGCTAACTCAACCACCTACAATATAATTAAGCAAGGGTGAGCATTTTACATACTTAGCAAGACTTGAGCAAAACCTACCATATATGCAGGCCATTTCAAAGGAAAAGCTAATACAGTTAATTTGCATAAAGCGAATTTGCATTTGTAAAACAAGTTATTTGCAAACGGAATTTATAAGAGCAGGTTTAATTGATAACAAATAGATACAACAGTAAGTAATACTCACAGCCCATTGTGAGTAGCGAATAATCCAAACCATAATGTCCATCAATACCAGCCCTTCTAAGAAAACAATGATTGCTAAAAACAAGTTTAGACCAAACCCATTTGAAAACAATAAAACATCTAGCATTGGAATGAAATCACCAAGTGCTCATGACCATGGCAGCGGCTAATTAATTAGATTTAAACTCTGCAGAGGTGTACAACTTTACCCACAAGGAACGAAACACCTTTATTGCTAGGCCATACAACACACTTCCTTTGGTGTGCGGCAAAGCGTTCATCTGAGCCGTTACATTATTTAAACATGGCTTTGGTCCAGCCGGACGTTAACCCCGCCAGAGAACAGAACACACACACGTGGCGTGGGCCCTTTCACGTAAACTCAACACACACACACCGTTTACATTTCATGACAAGGCGTACACCGTTGCATGGGTGGAAACCCTTCGAGCGAGACCAAACGGAATGCCCGTGCTAAGCTCCGCCTACCAATGAACAAAGCCACATCTAAACAACTTAATAGGCTAAGGCTACCCCATAATAGCCCTCGTGGTTGCACGAAAATCTCGGATCAATAGCGTCCCATTGCTCGGTCCTTAAACCGACACGGGCAACACTCCACCCTACACTACGTGCAATTACTTACGCACTGGGCTATTGCCAAATAATCGCCGCATCAAAGCATAGTTTCATTTTGGGTTTTAATCAAAGTACCGCAACCAACAATTGCCATTTTCAATATTTTCAGAAACCAAGATTGATTTGATCATCACTATTTTGATTCTAAAGTATGGCTAAGCATGAATAAAATAAACGCATATACCCATGATGACATTAAGTAATGCCTATTCCTTAAGCTATGGTTATCAAGGTTCACATGTTCATCAAGCATCAAAGGAGATTCACATGACAACAGGTATAACTACCAATCCACAAAATAGCAATTTACAAAAAGTAAACGCATGCATAAACACAATTTGATGCATGAAAGGTATATAAAATAATGGGATCAATATGGTCAAAGGATGCTTGCCTTGCTTAATTGACGAATACGACGAAGACGAGGATTGCGGATTGACGACGACGACGAGGAAGTTAGAGACGTCGGGTCTACTCGTCGAACAACGGAAACAACGCAAAGCAATAAACTAACTTCAATAAAGCGAAAGAAATAGAAAGCAAGAACAAATAAACTCTGATAAAGAAACAGGGATTGCTCTTTTTATGAATTTATTAATCTTATTTTACAAATTCAAGATGCAAGGATTGGTTGGATTAATAGAATAAATCATTAGCTGCAAGGTTCCATTGATTTACTATTCATGATATGAGTAGTTTGTCAATTCTTAATGCTAATTGATTTCGCTTAGAATTTGTTTTGCTCAAGTTACATCTAGTGATTTAGGTTACTGATAATACTTCCATGCCATTTGAGGAGGTTCTGCTACAAACAATTTCACAATTAAGGTCCAGTTGATCTTTCTAACGAATTCACAAATGTGATTATTTAGGGGTATTTAGCCTACAAGATTAACATGAAAACGTTAACAAATTGGGATTATCTTTTTATAACAGGGTAGACTATACTTTAAAGAACATTGCTAACTAGCTCCATAAGTTTTAGGATTTTGGGCGCGACTATAATCTTATCGCTAATATGGTTCATGTTATACTTAAAGACTACACTATTCAAAATCGGCAAGAAAGGGGAATGACATATTAACGATTAAGGGTTTTAGGCCATTTGGATTAATATGCAAAGCATGATGAAATATAGTTATTTCTTCATAACATGATGATTTACACATTGTATAACAGTCCTAAGCTAATTCCATAAATTTTAGGCTTTGGCTGATACATTATATCCATTGTCGAAAAGGCTTAAGTGGTATTGCAAAGTTAACAATTAATCGGAATCGGCCAAAAGTGAATCAAAAGGTTAATCACTAAAGGGTTTTGATCAGGTGAGATTAATATGGAAACCTTAATGGAATATGATTCTTTTTACAGAATATGATAATATAAACTTTGTACAATGTTACTAAACTGTTTTTACTGATTTTAGTATTTGGATGAGTTATTTTATCTATCGTTGAAATAGACTAAATGACCACATTTGCAAACCTTAAATCGGCCAAGTTTTGTTTTGAGTTTCTAACTACACCATACATGACCTTTGATTCATTTTTCAGGTATTAGCAGAGTATCATCCTAGAAAGGTTATAAAGTTGGTTTGGCATTATTTCAGCTTCAATTGCGATAGATTATCTATTTAATCATTGTTACAATTAACGTTCCCTTTCATTAGAAGAATGTAACTTAAATCTTGTCTTAAACATCTTTGCATACATGGATCCTTACTGATTTAGGAACTTGATGCAATTTACCATACCATCTTGCGAGCCATTTTGCCATGAATTTTGCTAATGGCCATAACATGGTTAATTAATGATTAAGTAGTAACTAATTTAAATTGAGTTCAACATTAGATGGTCTTACTTATTGGAGTTTATTTCGAGTCCAGAGACAACAGGAACTTGTTGTATAGTTATATAAGTTATATTTTTCCATATGTGCAATAATGACCATAACAATGTGTTTATCCCATCCTTGATTTTAATAATTGCTCTATCACTCAATGATTAACTATTTTGCATATCTAAATTCATCGTGGGCTATTAATCATATGAATATTCATTTTAACATTTTATGCCTTACTTTGTACAAATCTGGATTAAAGGCCATAATGGGATATTAATCAAAGTTTAATTCAACTAATGATTACGAATTCAAAAATTAAATGTATTTGTATACTTGAATACATCCGGTCCTAAAATCCCATTAATATTTAATTTACCATTTCATTACTTATTATACACAAATTTTCATCATCAACCATGTTAACATTGAAATCAAGATTTAATATAGATACTCATTATGCGATCAAAAACTAAATATTTTTACATATTTATATTCTTTGTGATTTTAGAAGATTATACCAATTTGTTTTTCTGGAATCGAAGCAATATTGCAAAAGATATTGCTGACTAATTATCAAGTGAGTTTGAAAATTGCTAAAAAAGGAAAATACATTTTCTTGCTGAGGAAGCGCCTCTGGCCAAGTCTTCTTCTTCCTGGAGCGCTGACTCGGTGGCCCCATCGCGCAGCGATAGGGAGAACAGAGGAAATCCTAGGGCTGGCCGGCGAAGGACTTTCGGCAATGGTCCATGAAAGCGAGGCCATCGAGAGGATCAAGACGGCAAGGAGATCTCGGGGTGAAGTCGATTCGTAGGAGAGGATCTTGGCGGTCTTGAGCCGGAGTTAGCATGAAAGAATGGTGGACGGCGGAGGAAGAAGAACAGGACGTTAGAGCTTGAATCGGTGGCATTGGGAGCATCAGGAGGTGCTAGGGGTTTCATTTTCGGAGTTCACCTGAAGGAGGAAGGCCGGAGGAGCTCCGGCCACGGCGCGCCTGAGCTGGAGAAGAAGGGGCTTCGGCGCCAGCACGATTTCACTTGAACAACTCGAGAAGTGTTTGAGGGGTTTGGTTCTGATCGCTAGTGATGCTCTCACGCCCAAGGAATTGGAGATTGGTTGAGTCTATCTACTGCAATCGAATTCGAGCCGAGCTCCTAAAGCTTATGCAATGGAGGAATGGTGGGTTTTTGGTGTCTCGGTGAGAAGGTGAAGGGAAGTAGAGGGAATGAGGAGGAGTGGTTTCTGACCGAGGATTTGCTGTTGAGTGGGATTCGGTCAGAGCTTCGGGAGAGTTCCTCGCCAGTGGAGGAACGGCGTTGGGGAAGGGCGATGCATTCGGCAGTGAGCACTGGGTCCACTGCCAGTGACTGGAGTTTCTCCTTTGTGCCAACGGAACGGGAAATCAACAAATGGCCCACACGTCGGTGATTAGGGTGAACTTTCTCCTTTTCTCCGATTTTATTGGCGGTCAACTAAAGGTAGAGAATGGTGAAACTCTTCGATCGAGATCTTTGAATATATTCTGATGTCCGGTAAAAATTCCAGATTAAAATGAGTTACCGAAAAAATTATTAATATTCTGACAACAGTGACTGCTCCTATATTTTGTTTTTGGATTTCGATTTTTGATTGAGATTAATTGAAGTCCATTATTTTTTCAAATTTTGCTTTTATCTTTTTACCATTCTATCATTATCCATTCATTAATTCTCTTTATTTGATTTTTCATAAAATGCAAAACTCCAAAGAAATTCAATTAAAAGCCAATGATGCCAAGAAACTCAGAAATAAATATTTTCAAATTTAAAATATTTATTTTTATTTATTTGCATTTTTCGGGATGTTACACCGCACCCCCATGCCTTACTGGTGCTCACCGAGTCCTCACCCGAGCTAATGGATCATCGGCGTTGAGCCTTCGCCGGAGATCCATGGCGGCCGCCGCATGCGCACGTGGGCGAGTGTGCTCCCGGCCACCCCGTGCTGAATGGGTACCACCAATGGAGTCCCCATGTCGCGCTGAAGCCGTAGGTGCCACCCATTCCGGCAGCGGCTCGCCGGCGGCAAGCCCGAAACCGAAGTCCCCTGTTTCGGTCGCTGCCAGGCGGTCCCCGCTTGTCAGCGTGTGGCTCTGTGCCTCTGCCGGTGGGGTCCGGTTGTCAGAGATGGAATCGGTTTTAGCCAAAAGTGGAAAGCGTCTTCTCCAGTGGGAAAACGCATTTTCCATTTTTGGAAAATTCTGATTTTAAGGAATTTTCATACCTGAGTAGATTCAAGTTTGAATATCTTTTGAACCAACGGTCCAATTTAAGTGAAATAAATTTCTAAATTCGTGTAAAATCCAGTAGATTCAGAATATGCAAAAATATTTATGGGGTAGCTTAAGGACCGAGCAATGGGACGCTATCGATCCAAGATTTTCGTGCAACCACGAGGGCTATTTATGGGATAGCCTTAGCTTATTAAGTTGTTCAGACATGGCTTTCCTCATTGGTAGGCGGGAGCTAGCACGAGCATTCGGTCCAGTGCGCTGACGGGTTTCTACTTGCTAATGCAGCGATTATGCATACTGCTAGTGTTCAAACGTTGTGTTGAGTGTGTGAAAGTGGATCCATGGCTTGAGTGTGTGTTTCGGTTTCTGGCGGGGTTAACGTCCCATTTGGATCAAGTCATGTCGAATAATGTAACGGCTATGTATGATCGCCTTGCCGGCACACCTAAGGAAGTGTGTCGTATGGCCTAGCAAAAAGGGTGGATCATTCCTTGTGGGTAAAGTTGTACACCTCTGCAGAGATTAAATCTAATTAATTAGCCACGCCCGCGGTAATGGGCACTTGGTGAAGTCATTCCAATGTTAGATTTTGTTATTTTCTGAAAACTGGAGTTTCAGTTTGAAACTAGTTTTTGGCAACCCGTTTTATGTCCAAAGGAATCGACATATATGGCTGTTCAGTTGGGTAGACTGCTTGTGCAATTGAATTTACTTTCTGTAAATTACTTATCCCTTAGCGATTGTTTTTAAATGCGAATTGCAATCTAATATTAGCTTATGTTTTACTTCTTTGAGCAACTGCAAAATAACTAGAGCCTGTCATTGATTAAGCCTGCATGATTATTTATTTGCATTTGCTAACCACTACCAAGTCTTGCTGAGTACCAACATACTCAATCTTGCTTTACACACTGTCTCAGAGGATGAAGATGCAGTCTTGCCGGATGATGCGTATTTTCAGTCAGGACGTGGGGTTTTTGACGACGACTTCTTCTAGGAGTTTTCCCAGTCTGATGCCTGCGGGTTTTGGGGGCAATCCACCTGGGTTTTGGTTCTTTCCGCTGTCGTGTTGTTGCTACTCTGTTATTACTTCTAAGTGCTGTAATATGCTCTGTATGATTAATCTTGTGCAGGTTATAAATATCCTGTTTGGTTGTGATATCGTTGTTGTAAACATGTGTGTGCTAGCTACCGATCCAGGGACTAGTACGGTATACACATGGAGGTTCCTGTTCGTCAGAATGGGGTCTCACATGTGTTCATAATTCTTAAAGTTTAATTAAATGAGCAGGGTTTTTATTTAAGTTTCTATTAGGGCATCATTCTTATTTATTATTCTTTAGATGTAAACTTTCTTTGTTTTTACTCAAACTTACAGAGACACAAGATCATAATTTTAATGAATTTATGGCACTGGTTTCATAGATTTTAGAGTCCATTTGCAACAGTTGTTGAATTTCCAATATTTACTACATAAAAGGCTCAACTTAATTATAGTCTAGCTCAAATGAGGTTCAAATTTAAATATTTTTGCAGAATAAAAGTTATTGGGTCCTCTAAAGTTTTCATTATTTTATTCATAATTTTTTGAGTTGGGGTGCAACATTTTATATTAGTGCATATTAAAAGCCCTACTCAAATTTTAAGTTAAAAAATTCAAATTTGAGTTCAAGAATCAAATATTTTTGGATATTCGGATAGATCATGATTTAATTTGAATTTAGGAATTGGTTTCACTAAATTTTGATTTAAAACGCAGAAGATATTCAACTTTGAAGTTGGTGGTTTGGAATAAAATGTTGAAAATAGGAATTTGTCAACTCGGGAAAGTACGTTTTCCAGTTGGGAATACGCTTTCCGTTTTTAGCTCGGGACTGTGCTGATGCGCCGACATGTGGGACCGAAGTGCAGTGTCACGAGCGAGGTAGTGGTTGACACCCTGGACCCAGCGTCGGACTCATAGTGCAGCAAGAGAAACTACGCTGACATGCGGGCCCGATCTGTAGCATCCCAAAAATTCAATAAAGTGAAAATGAATATTTTTAATTTGAAAATAAATGTTTTTGAGTTTCCTTGGCATTGTTGGTTCTTATTTGAATATTATTGGATTTTTGTGTTGTATGGAAATTCAACAAATAGAATTAAAGAATGAAAAAGAGGAAAAAGGCAAAAATATAAAAAAATTAGAAAATTGCCATGAGAACTCTGAACATTCAATTAAATCATTTTAGCCAGCAATTGAAATATTATGCACAAAGAAATGAAGAGGCAAAAGGAAAAGATAACTTTTAAATCAAAATAATGTATTGTCAGAATTCATATAAAATAATGGAATCACAAATGGAGCTGAAAATTTAATAGAAGCATCCTGAGATCAAATCCTTTTGAAAAACAAAAATTTGAAAAATACTACACTTCAATTGATCTCAATCAAAAATTAAAATTCGAAACGAAATTTAATCGTAGTCGCCGACGTGTGGGCCACTCGTTGCCGTTCCGTTCCATTGGCACATTTGAGAATTCCCAGTCACTGACAGTGGACCCAGGAACCCTGCTGCCGAACGCATCGCCCTCCTCTCCGTTTGTTCCACTGAGGCGAAGTCTTCGAAGCTCTGCGCCAATCTATTGCTGCCACGAATCCCACCCAATTCGCTGCTCTCCCTGGCTATAAACCACACCCAGTGTTCGCAAGGCAGTGCTCCCTCATTCCCCTCACCTCTCCTTCCTTCTCCCCAAGCCAGGCGCAAGAACTCCCCTCCATTTTCGTCCATGGCCGCATGCTCTTCTGCTCGGGTGCGAGGGGAAATCCGAGCGGCGTAGGGATCCCCCTTCCAATTCCTCTGAGCCGAAGCATCCCCATGCCCTGCTGATCAGAAGCCCTCAACATTTCTTGAGCTCCTTCATGCGAAAGTTGGCTGCTCCCGTGCGCCTCTTCTTCCCCAAGTCCGGCCGCCGTGGGCAGAGCTCCCTGGAGCTTCTCCTCCCAGGTAAACCCTAGGAATGGAACCCTTGGCATCCACTCATGCTTATTTCGCCACCGATTTCACCTCTAATGCTCTTGTCTTCTTCCACGAGACGCCATTTCCGCCGCCGCCCAAGCTCGACTGCGCGCTGCTCCGGTGTCTCTTCCGCCGAATCAGCACCGCCTCCAGACTCTCCTCGCTGAGCTCTTCCTCCCTGTGCCGTCGCCTTCGCCGGAGGATCACCGGAAGACCCTTCGCCGGCCGGCCCTAGAAGTGCTCTGTTTACTCTCTCTGCGCGGTGGGACCGAACCGTCAGCGCTTGAGGTAGGGGAAGAACAGAGCTAGAAGACGCCTTCCCCTTGGTAAAACGCATTTCAGATTTTCATTGCATTTTTAATTTCGAAATGAATTCAATCTTGATTATCTTTTGCCTTTGCAATCCGTATAAGGTGAAATAAATTTATATATTTATATAAAATCAGGTAGATCCTAGATATGCAAAAACATTAAATATTTGAACTACAAAACAATTAATTGAATTAAACTTTGAATATAACCTCAATATGGCCTTCATAATTGAATCTGTGACCAATAGGTCAAGAAATAATAATACAAATTTGTATATGATGCTATGATCCGGATGAATTTAAATATATATAGAAATATTCAATTTTTGAATCATAGAACAATTATTTAAAGTTAAAAGTGAGACAAACACACTATTATGATCATTATCGCATGTATGAAAATATAGCTTATAAAATCATATAAGAAATGATTATGTGCTCTGGGATTGTAATAAACCTAATCATGCAAAAATATTTAATCTTAGAACCAAGTTTAATATAATTGCTTGTTAATCATCATTAAACCTTATTATGGCCATTAACAAAATAATAGCATGATAGCTCATAAAATGGTAACAACACTTTGAATAGGTTCCTGGAAACAGCAAGAACCCATGTATGCATAAATACTTAGAATCAAACTCAATTTGCATTCTCTTGATGAAAGGAAATGTAAATTATAGCGATAGATAATTAGGTAATCTATTGCAATTAAAGTTAAAATAATGCCAAACCAGCTTTGAAACAATTCTAGGATCGCTACCTGCCAACACCTGAAAAATGAATTAAAGATCTTGTATAATGTAGTCGCAAACTCAAAATGAAGTTAGCCGATTTAGCGTTCGTATTGTGATCATTTAGGCTATTTCAACAACAGATAAGATAACTCGTCTAAACACTAAAATATGTGAAACTAGTTTAGTAATACTCTACAAAGTTTATACTATCATATTCTGTAAAAACAATCTTATTTCATTAAGGTTTACATAATAATCTTATTAGCCCAAAACCCTTAAGTGTTAATCATTCACTTCGCATTCCTGCCGATTCTGATAACGTCAACTTTACAATGCCACTTAAGCCTTTTCAGCAATGAATATAATGTATCATCTAAATCGTAGAACTTATAAATCTAGTTTAGAATCACTAGGCAAAGTTCATTCTACCATATCCTAAAGAAATAACTTTATTTCATCAAAGTTTTGCATACAAATCCTAATAGCCAAATAACCTTAAGTGTTAGTTTTCTGAACTTTATAATATGAATCGGTAAGAATGAAGAAATCTGTATATTAGATAATTGTATCACCAAAACCTTCTCAAATATTATGGAAGTGATACTAACAGCCTAAATCAATAGATTCAGCTTGCGTAAAGCTAATTCTGAATGGAATCAATTAAAGGTAAAGCGCTATTAGCTCGTAGTCTAATGTGATCATTTAAGACTTTTAGGTAGCTCGCAAAGCAGCTCGTCTAAATCTGAATTTAGTAAAGAACAGCTTAGAATTGATCTCTAAGATATGATCTGCAACAATCTAAGAAAGTATTCAGATTTCGTCTTGCTTTGAATCTGAATCCTAATAGAGCAAAACCGTAAGTATTAAGGATGGGCAGAACTCCTATTATGAATGGTAAAATCAATGAGCTTGCAACTAATGATTAATTCTATCAATCCAAACAATCTTTGCATCTTGAATTCGTAAAATAAGATTAATAAATTCATAAAAGAGCAATCCCTGTTTCTTGTGCAGAGTTTATTTGTTCTTGCTATCTATTTCTTTCGCTTGTATTGAAGTTTATTGCTTGCGTTATTTTCCGTTGATCGACGTGTAGACCCGACGTCCCTACTTCCGTCGCCGTCGTCAGCTGCAATTCCCGTCTTCGTCGTATTCATCAATTAAGCAAGGCAAGCATCCTTTGACCATATTGATCCCAGTATTTTATATTCCTTTTGTGCATCAAATTGTTTTATGCATACGATTACTTTATGTAAATTTGCTATCTTGTGGATTTGGTAGTTATACCTGTTGTCTCGTGAATCTCCTTTGATGATTATGAACATGTGAACCTTGATAACCATAGATTGAGGATAGGCATTACTTAATGTCTTCTTGGGTATATACGATTATATTAACCTGCTTAGCCATGCTTTAGAATCTGAAAAGCAGATGATCATGATTAAAATTGTTTTCCTGAAATGTTTTATATGGAACCTGGATGGTCCTTTTTGGGAAAATGGTTGCTGGTACTTTGATTAAAAACCCAAAAGAAAACTATGTGTTGATGCGGGCGATTATTGGCAATAGCCGGATGTGCGAAAGGAATTGCACGTAGTGTAGGGTGAAGTGTCGCCCGTGTCGCATTAAGGACCGTGGGACGCTATTGATCCGAGATTTCCGTGCAACCACGAGGGCTATTTATGGGGTAGCCTTAGCCTATTAAGTTATTTAGACTTGGCTTTGTTCATTGGTAGGCGGGAGATAGCACAGGTATTCCGGACAGGTCTACCTGACGGGGTATTCCGGTCAGGTCTACTTGCTAATGCAACGGTGTACGCCCTGCCATGTTTAGAAACGTTGTGTTGGGTGTGTGAAGGTGGATCCACGGCTTGGGTGTGTGTTTCTAGTTCTATGGCGGGGGTTAACGTCCCGGGCTGGATCAAAGCCATGTCTAGATAATGTAACGGCTCTGTATGATCGCTCTGCGGCACACCAAAGGAAGTGTGCTAATAGCTTGCGCAAAGAGTGGATCATTCCTTGTGGGTAAAGTTGTACACCTCTGCAGAGTTTAAATCTAATCGATTAGCCGCGCTCGCGGTCATGAGCACTTGGTGAAGTCATTCCAATGTTAGATGTTTTATTATTTTCAAAAGGGTTGGTATCATTTGTTTTTGCAACTGTGCTTTATGTCGAAGGGCTGACATTGATGGAATTTCAGGAATTTGAATGTTTCGCCGCTCACGTCATGGAGGACTGTGAGTGTTATTATGCTTTACTTATTTGCTATCAATTAAACTTGCTCTTATAAATTCCGTTTGCAAATAACTTGATTTACAAATTCAAATTCGCTTTATGCAAATTAACTGTAGTAGCCTCCTTTGAAATGGCCTGCATATATTATAGGTTTTGCTCAAGTCTTGCTGAGTACGTAAAGTACTCACCCTTGCTTAATTATATTGTAGGTAGATGAGTTAGCGAGGCTTCGAGTCTCTTTTCGTCGCAGGTTGCGGGATTTTCTTCGGCGTGTTTTCTATCTGAAGTTTATGCCTGGTCAGTTGCCTGCGGGAATGGATGGGTACACTGCAAGGCTTCGCTTCTTTTACTGCTTTAATCTCTGAGTTGTAATATTTATTGGTATAATCGTTTCCGCTTAAATTAAAGTAATGTATGGTTGTGATTTCCAATTGTTGTAAACATGTGAGTGCTAGCTACTGATCCAGGGAATAGCACAGTAATCACATGGAGGTTCTTGTTCTTCAGAATGGGGTCTCACACGATCGGTCAGCGAAACAGCTCGGCGAGGCGCTGACAGTTGGGACCCTCCTGTCGGTCTCACTAAGCAGAGGAAATTGCGGCGAAGCTCGCTGGCGGTGAGGGAGGACCGGAGGGGTGGAATGGGTAGCGGGGCTAGCTAGAGAGGGTTTGTGCGCGTCTAGAGGAGGTATCGGTGTGGCTGGCAGTGGTCGGATTTGGCGCGCCACCATGAGGGGGCGGCAGCGGCCATGGTGGCAAGTGGCGAGGGCGGAGGAGCAGTGCTCGGCTTCGGTGGAGGCGGGGAAGAGCATCACCGAGGTGAGGGGAACTCATTTTGCTGACTTACCGCAAAGGAGAAGCTTCGAGGTGGCTCGGCACCGTGCGACCAGAGGCAGAGAAGAAACGGGGCGGTGCGACGAAGCTTCAAGGGAGCTTAGCTGAAATCAAGATAGGGACGAGTTCACGGAGTTAGGAAGGTGCCAATAGCACGGAATTGAGAACATTGGCTCATTGGGGTGATTGAATTGGAAGTGCCCCCTAATTTTGATGCTTACCTGCTTACGGCGGCTCGGTGGAGCGGGGCTTGTGCTCGGGCTAGGAGAAAGGTTCCCGGGCACAAGCGAGAGGCTAAGCGGGAGGTGATGCTGAATATATAGCCGAGAAAGGGGGGCGCAGGAACTGGTTCGGGGCAAGCAACGACAGGGAGGAATGGCGCAGCCGGCTCTGTCTCTGCAGAAACCATGCGTACACGCAAAATTGGTGGAACAGTGGGGATGGGACAGGTTTCAACGGCAGGGCGGAATGGGCAGGACGCCTAGGAACTCGGTGAACTAGCGTGCGCACATGAGTCGACCGAGGTGATGGCTTGGTGTGACGCGCACAGGGAAGGGCGGCGGTGGCCGGTGGCACAAGTTTCGGGTGAGAGGACCTTGCCGTGGAGGAGCCAGCTCGGGTTGTAGCTACGGCGAGGTGGGCTCGACTGGATTCCGGGGGTGGTCACAAAGGGCTGCCGCACAGGCTTTCTGCGAAAGAATTGCTGCCTCGATGGGGATTGGCAGAGGCGGGCGGCAAGGGCTTGGCGCGGAGCTGCCGGACTTTTGCCATGGCAAGTTTCTGGCTGCAAAATGACTGCCACTACACAACTGGGCAGCGGTTTGTCGCGACGTTGGGAGAGACTGGCTGCCAGAGCCAACCCAGGCGCTGCCACGGCAAGCAAAAGCTGGCGAGAATGCTGCCACGACAGCAATTGGGCAGCAAGGGCAGTGGCACGGCTTAGCGCTAACTTGAGAGCCTGCCCAACTTCTGCCACGGCAAGGGACTGCTTGCAAAAATACTGCTGCGGCGAAGCTTCGGCAGCAGCTCTTTCGGCTTGCGCGAAGAAGAAGGGAGAAGAGAGGGAGGACACTGGCAGGTGGGGCCAAGGCTTGCGGTGGCTGCCAGTGGGCCAGGGAAGTCATCAGCACAAGGAAAAAGGCAAGGGCCCACCTGGCAGGGAGAGGCGCACAAGAAGAAAAGGGAAAAAAAAACCGAGTTTCTGGGATTTGGTTGCAATTCTGTTTCAGGTTTATTTGGGCATGAAAATCAAGTTATAAATTTTTGAAACTTTTTGGGGTGAATTCTGATGAGATACTAGACCTACTATAAAATTTTCAGCTTAACATATGACTCTAAGAAGTTTGTAAAATTCTGACAATCTGATGGTCTGATTATTGGCCTTTCGGTTTTTGATGATATAGGGGCAGCAAATGACATCTAAATATTAAAAAAAATTACTTAGTTATTCTGGGATAATGAGGGTGTTACTGTAAAATTTTCATGCCAATTTATTGTCTAATTATTTTTATATAATTCTGAGAAGGATTCTGAGACAGATTTTAATTTGCTGGTTTTTATTTTCTAATAACTGATAAATGAGTTAAAGTTTTTGTGAAACTTTTTCAAAGGTTAATTTGAGAGCATTTAGGGTTTAAAAAATTTATTCCAGAGTTTTTTTTGTAATTTAGAATTTTGAGTTTAACATTTTACAACCCGCATTTTGGGTTATTTGGTATGTTTTTGGCAATTTCGGAAAATCCAGAAAATTCATAAAAGTATTCAACTCAATTGCAAACCAAAAATCATTTCAAATATTTATATAATACTGGTATCGAATTTCGGGATGTTACACTCTCTCTCGGTACCTGGTGGCCCATCTTTGACATTGTGGTAGTGCCCTCCAAAACAAACCAACCCGTCTAGTTTTCTCTTCCCATATAGTTCTAGGTATCATTGGTTTCAGGTTATTCTCAAACCAAAAAAAATAAAAATAAAACATCTTTCTAGCATATCACGTGTCATCTTCTCTGTCCATCCCCACCTTTTCCTTTTCCCTCTTCCCTACTCACTTTTCTCACCTTCCTTCCTTTATCTCTAACACAAAATTTTCAAATTATATAGTATTAACTTTGAAAATTTTAAACATGAAATTTCAACTCGAAAAATTTTAACTCAGAAAATTTCAACTCAAAAAAGTTTCACCTCAAAAAATTTTAAATAAAAAATTACAAATTACACAAGTTTCAACTTGAAAATTTTTAAATCGAAAAGTTTAAACTCCAAAAACTTTCAATTCAAAAAAATTTTTATTCAAAAACTTTCGGTTTGAAAAGTTTTAATTCAAAAACTGTAAGAAGTAGTTAAAAATACTTCTTATTCAAAACTTAGGAAGAATTTAAAAAATAAAACTATTTTGAATTTGAGGGGAAAAGAATGGGGGAGGAAAGGGGGATAAAGGGGCAGCTCTCTGGACTAGGGAAAATGCAATGACAAGTGACAACAATAAGATGGTCCCCGATGCGGAGGACGGTCGCTTTTATGTTTTTGTATCGAGGTGAAGTGAGGGTATACAAGTCTTACCGGAGACTTATATAGATAAAATGACTAGCAATCGAATGTCTGATGTGATATTTTTTTATCGGACGCCTGTAACATTTTTTATCCATACGTGCAACAATTGTAATCATCGTGTGCAATAAAAACGCACAATAACAGTAGGAATGTCGATCCGGATCGGCGCAACATTTTTTACCCATGCGTGCAATAATTATAATCACCGTGTGCAACAAAAACGCACGATGATAGTAGAAATGTCCATAAAAAATATTATACACGGTGATTAAATTTGTTAGATGTGTATTAAAAAATATTATACCGATGCGTCTGAGAAAAAGTCTCGTGTCGGATGTCTGATTCCTAGCAACTGTACCATTGCGTGCGGCCGAATCCGTTGACTGCATTGTCTTGTACCAGGAGTCTCGGCCCTCTCGGGTACGGCTTGATCGACCTACATGTGTCCATCATAACGGCCGGAGATGCAGTGCTCGACACGCTATCGTTGATCACTTGCTCCGAAGGGTTAGAACGTAGTGCGAACTGGACTACAGCAGCAGCATCGAGCGACGAGCGTGTATATATGAACACGCGAAGAAACGTACTCCAGCAGTGGCTATTGGCCGGGATCTCCTAGCTTGCACATACTGACATACTCCAGCAGTGCCAATCGGCATCTATCCGTCGCCTATTTTGAATTCAAAAACTAGCAATCGCATATCTGATATGAGATTATTTTTATCAGACGTCTGTAACCTTTTTTATCCATATGTGCAATAATTGTAATCATCGTATGCAACAAAAACGCACGATAACAGTAGGAATGTCAATCCGGATCGGCGCAACATTTTTTACTCATGCGTACAACAATTGTAATCACTGTGTGCAACAAAAACGCACGATAACAGTAGGAATGTCAATCCGGATCGGCGCAACATTTTTTACCCATGCGTGCAACAATTGTAATCACTGTGTGCAACAAAAACGCACGATGATAGTAAGAATGTCAATACAAAAAAATGTTACACACGATGATTAAATTTGTTGCACACGTATTAAAAAAATATTACGCCGACATGTCCGAGAAAAAGTCTCGTGTCAGACGTCCGATTCCTAGCAATTGTACCGTTGCGTGCGGCCGAATCCGTTGACTGCATTGTCTTGTACCCGGAGTCTCGGCCCTCTCGGGCACGGCTTGACCGACCTACATGGACTATACTGAGTCGTGACGCACGCAGCGAAGTGCCAACTGGACTACAACAGCAGCACCGAGCGTGTATATATAAACACCCGAAGAAACATACTCCAGCAGTTGCTATCGGCCGGGATCTCCTAGCTTGCACATACTGACATACTCCAGCAGTGCCAATCGGCATCCGTCGCCTAACAAATTTGGTCTCCCTCGATCTATCCACAGATTTTGAAGTTGTCGACATGATTGGTGATGGTTATAGGATACTCACACAGTCAAGCATAAACCCGTTAAAAAACCCACTGGCACAGTTAATGGACAGAGAGGCGCAGATGCCGCGCCCGGCGAAAAACTTTCAATCCTTAATCGCAAACTAGACAGAGAGGCGCAGATGCCGCGCCCGGCGAAAAAATTCGATCTGATTTTTTTCTGCAAAAAAATACAATTTTGTATTTCTCGGTGGTGCTTTTTTAAAAAAAATTGGCCGCGGTTGCGCTAAATCAAAAAGTCCTTTTTGTGAAAAATAGTTGGAATGATTTAAACGTAATTACGCTCTTTTTTGGCAATTATTTTTGGTCCTTTAACGAAAGATTCACGATTTTGCTAAACCAAAAGGTCCTTTTCGTAAAAAATTGCTAAAAGGACCTACATTTAATTAATTTTTTTGAGGGGCGTTCACGGAGGGAGGGCACGAAGCACGCGATGCTGCGCTCGACGAAAAAATTTGACCCGAATTTTTTCTGTAAAAAATACAATTTTATTTTTCTCGGCGGTGTTTTTTTAAAAATTGGTGGTGATTGCGCTAAATCGAAAGGTCCTTTTCGTGAAAAATAATTGGAATGATTTAAACATAATTACTCTCTTTTTGGCATTTATTTAAGGTCCTTTTACGATAGATTCGCGATTTTGCTAAACCAAAAGGTCCTTTTCGTAAAACAACCGCTGAAAGGATCTACACGTAATTAATTTTTTCTGAGAGGCATTTGCGGAGGGCTGACACGTGGAATGGCTCCTTGGCCAACGAACTTGCAAGGTATATAATACTATATATTAAACCTTGCAAGTTTCCTGAGCAAGGAGGCTATCCACATGTCGGCACCTTGTTAAAGCCTATCAAAAAAAGCCTAATTACATTTAGGTCCTTTTAGCCTGTAGTGACCCCTATTTTCACATAGAATGCGAAAATAGAAATCTCATGTGCACACAGTGCTAGTCCCTGGATCAGTAGCTAGCACGCACATTTATACAATTGATATCACATCCATACTCTTTATTGCCAATGATAAAGGTAATTTACATAATAAGATCTTACAATTCAAAGTAATGCAGCGGAAAGAATCAAAGTCTTGTAGTATGCCCATACAATCCCTCAGGCAACTGACAAGGTATAATCCCTAGAAAGTCTCGTCAACATTCCCGAATCCTGCGTCGAATAATTTCATCGAGCTATTCTGATTCTTCACCCTAAAAACAACATGTAAGCAAGAGTGAGTACTTTCGTACTCAGCAAGACTTTAGCGAAACCTATTATATATGCAGGCCATTCAAAGGAAAGGCTTTCATGGTTAATTTGCATAAAGCTAATTTGCAAAAGAATTTACTGAATTGTAGAACATAAACGGAATTTAAGTAAAAGCAGTTAATGTAATAGTATGAAACAATAAATTTCACAAACCTCAGTTCTTTCGATCATCTTCATGAATCAATCATTGATATATCCCATATCAATCCAAAATAATTCATCAACCATTGACATCACAAGTCAATTCGAAATAATCTTTCCAACAAGGATATCCAATCCAAATCACGATGCTAGACAGCATATATCAACATCCACATTTTGTAAAATAAAATGCTAACTATGTGATGACTTTACCAAGTGCCCATGACCGCGGGCGCGGCTAATCGATTAGTTTTTACTCTGCAGAGTTGTACAGCTTTACCCACAAGACATGACTTAACTCTTTGTGCAACATGTATTAGCACACTTCCTTTGGTGTGCCGCAGAGAGTCATGACATAACCGTTCGATTACTTAACCCTAACTTTGCACCAAAGACGGATTTAAAACCCATACCTGGAAGAAGAACTCGGTGCATAGAAATGATGGAACTTCCCGAAATACGGCGTACACCGTTGTATCGAGAACGTGACTCCCAACACCTCGGTGTGGCGCCCTCGAGCAATCCATTAAGGAACAGCTTTGTACTACTCCGGCCTACCAATGTGCAAAGCTAGTTTTAAATAATTTAATTGGTTAAGACTGTCCCATACCAGCACTTGTGGTTGTACGTATTTCTTGGCCTGAAAACAACCCATAGTTCGGTCCTTAATCCGACACAGGCAATAATCTCCCCCTAATCTACGTGCAAATCCATGCACACCTGGCTATTGCCAATAATTGCCTGCACCAATATTATTATTTTGTTTTCATTTTTAACCAAAATAACCAAAATCACCATCATGTCTCAACATGTCTAAGAATCATTATCATGCCTCAGCATATCCAAATATCATTTGATCAATGTTCCAAATCATATCCAAGTATCATTTGATCAATGTCTCCTTTGATGTATACTAAGTCTAAAGCATGGCTAAGCAAAATTATTAAACATCATGTATACCCAGAATGACATTATATATTGTCTAACCATGATTCTAAGGTATCAAGGTTCACAAATTCATTCATATCAAGGAGGTTTCAGGAATTCAACAGGTATAACTACCATTACCCACAATATAGCAGAGTTTAATAAATATATGCATGCAATCAAAACATTTAATGAAAACATTTATAAAACTGGGATCAACATGGTCAAAGGAGGGTGCTTGCCTTGCTTACGACGAAGTCGAGATTGTAGTCGACGATGGAAGGTAATTACGTCGGGTTCTACACGTCGCGAACGAAGAACATAACAAATAACAAGATTTCAATAGGGACAAAAAGAAATCGATGGAAATCCAAATATAAATAAATCATAGAAAGCCAGGCATGATTTAAGGTTGAGTTCTTATGATTGAAATCTCTCGTGTTTTAACTGATTAAACCTTTACATTGATATTCAAGTTTGATCGGAGAACAATCTACTGTTATATATTGTCTATTTTTACTTTACAGATTCAAGAAGCTGAATTCATTGATTTAGGCTACTAGCATTATTTACATGATATTTGAGAAGGTTCTGGTGATACAAATAACTTAATAACTGATTTCTCATTTATGCCTAAAGTTCATTCATTCATATTGCAGCTTAAAGGAATATGAACGCTTAGGATTATTAAGCTATCAAGATTAATATGCAAAGCATGTTGAATCTAGATTCTTTCTTTGGATTATAGTAGTATGAACTTTATAGTGTATTTACGAGCAGGTTTCTTGACTTGACATTTAGGCGAGCTATTTTATTAATTGATGAAATAGTATAAATGATCACAATTGTTAACGTTAAATCGGCCAAGTTACATTTTAAGTTTGCGGCTTCATTTTACGAGATAATTGAATCATATTTCAGATATTAGCTGGGGATGGCTCTAGGAATGTTTTAAAGTTAGTTTTACGATGTTTTACTTATATCCGAGTTGTTGTTCATATGAATGATGATTAAGGTCTTATTACAAATTGGTACAATTATGAAGTATTTTTGCATAATCAGGGATTTCATGATTTTTACTAATGTTTATGAATTCATTTCACCATTATTTGAGCTTATGAACTTAAGTCAATAACTACTTTAACTTCTATGCATTTGAAAGGTAGTATATTTCCAAATCTAATTTACTTTCAGATTCAACTCTAAATATTTTTGCATATCTAAGTTCATTACTAATTTTTAGAGCTTACAGAACTGGTTTTGCATGATTTACATGCTAATTGCAAAAGATATTCATATTTGAATACATAATATATTGAAAACAATATATTTTAGAAAATGATTCAAACTAAGTTAGAATCTAAATATTTTTATATATTTGGGTTCCTGAGGATTTAATATTTCCATAAAAATTGATTATATTCAAATTTGAACTTGTTTGCATAAACTTTGTATGTAGCATACTTGATTCATTTATTTAAGTTTAACTTGTATAATTCATACAGAGTTTATTCTTTAAATATATTTGAATATTTAGAATCCTTATGTACTTATATGAACATATAAATTTATTTCATAATTTAAAGAATTACAAATGGTATATTTGTAATAGCAAAGATATTAGTGCTTATTTGTATTCTTAAATTCAAATAACATCAACTGAGTTTAATAATTAAATATTTTTGCATAAATGGGTTTCTCATGGGCTCAGAGGCATGTGTAAATTATTTCATAATTTTAGGATTTGTGATGCACATACTTTATTAAATGATCATATTAGGGTTCTTTTGAATTTCAATTACAAATAAATTAAACCAAGTATGAACATTAAATATTTTTGCATATTCTGAATCTTCATGATTTTATATGAATTTAGGAATTTATTTTACTTCATTTAGACTGATGGTTCAAAAGATATGATCAAATGAATATATTCGGGTTGAATATATACTGGAAAATAGGAAATATACCGAATATGGAAAGTACGTCTTCACTTGGCAATTACGCTTTCCTTTCTGGGCTAGACCGGATGAGATGCTGGCAGCTGGGCCCGGGATGGCAGAGAGATGGCGAGGAGCTGACAGCGAGGGCCCGCCTGACAGAGAGAGTCGATCTGTGGGACGGTATTGCCGACCCCACATACATGATGACCAAAGCAGGCGGCGGCTTCCAAAGCTCGGCGACGGCGAAGCTTTGCCGGAGAAGACGAATCGGTGGCACGGTGATGATCAGCAGATCATGGCGCACACGTGGGTGGTCTTGGTCTGACCGGAGATGGCCGGGAGGTGGGTCGCCCTCATGAGCCAGCGGCGGCGCCATGACCGGGCAGCGGAGCTTCAGTTCTTCAAGAAATTCCGACAAATTGATGGCCGAATAAGAATCAGTGAGATACCAGGGACATGATTTTGGTTTCTATTTGAAGAACGTACATGTGGGGATGTGCTACCACCGTGCGCCATGAGTAGCGGGAGGAGGAGCTCGGGGCGACGGTGCTCTGGGGAAGATGAGCACAAATTGGCGCATGGTATGGCTTCTGGGGATCACTAGGAGGATTGATTCGAGCGATTGATCCGATTTGAAGTATGGAGGTTCGCATGACGATTTTGCTTCTTTCGGGTTCTTTTCGGACTTGGGAAAAACAACTTGATCATGCAAGGAAATGGTTTGGGGAGGAGATGGCGGTGGATCGAGATGGTCTCTGGAGAATGCCTGGACTGGATTTTATAGCAATGGCAAGTTGATTTGGTTAAAGCTTGCGCAGTGAGGCGGTTCTGGCGAGGCGGTGTGGGAGATATTTGCCGTGGCAGGAATTTTCAGCCGGAGTGGTTGCCGTGGCAGACTCTGGGCAGGAGTGCTTGAGCTAGGTTCGCAAGTTGGGTTACCAGCTTGTGCCGTGGCAGCAGATTGCTGGTCGATTGTTTGCCGTGGCAAGGAATTGGCAAGCGGCAGAGTGGGCGGAAGCTTCGTGGGGGAGATTCATCACATGGCAGAGGTGCAGCGACCAAGGCAGCAGCGTGGCATCAACCTGACGGAGGTGTAAGCCGGCGCGAGTTCTTGGCCTTGGTGAGGACAAGGAAGAGAGCGGTGGAGCTCGATATTTGCGTCGAGAGACAGAGGAGAAGAGAGGAGGCAAGGTGAGGGAGAAGGGATCTGGCAGGTGGGCCAAGGGCCACTCGGCAGGAGAGGAGAGGTAAGGCTGGACTGGGCTGTGTTGGATGGACGACAGGTGGCGATCCAACAGTCACAGAGAAAGAGGCGGTTCACAGTGTGCTGGGGTCAATTTGACCTACTGATTAGGGTCACCAAACCGACTCAAAATTTTATAATAATTTTTGTAGAGGTTGGAAAGGTGCAGATGAAGGTTCAGATGAATTTTCATAAATAAATTCATTGTATATATTTTATTAAAATTCTGACAATGATTAATGCACAGAAATTCTAATTCTGTTTTTGATTTACTAAAGTGTCAAAATAAATTTATTTATTTTTGAAAATTTGTTTTTCAAATTAATTTGATATAATAATTCTTCTGTAAAATTTTAAGAATTTTATATTTGATATTTAATTTATAATAATTCTGACATTGCTGATTTCAGCTTTATTGGTTTTCTGTTTTTGAATTTATAAAAGATTCAAATGTAAGTTTTTATTCTTGATATTTTTACCAGAGATATATATGCGCCTTAGGTCGGCATATTAAAAATATCAACTTGAGATAAGATCTGGATACAGCTACAAAAATCTGACAAATTCTAGATCAGCTTTGCTTATCTTATAATTATCACATGTTTCCTTTTTATTTTAATCATTCAGATTATCTTAAACAGCATGATTTGGTTCTGGAGAGATCTGGGATGCTCTGAAATTTTAATATTATTTTTTTTGATGTTTTACTTTTACTTTCTTGCATTTACCATTTTACCATTTCATTGTATTTAACTTTTTCTTTTAAAAGTAAAAGCTCAAGAAATTCAATCATGCAAGAAATTCAGAAAATGGAAATTCAAATCAAGATTATATTTCAAACTCATTTTGATATTTCATTTTTCTTGATAATAATGATTTTAAGTTTTGATCTTCCTTTTCATTAAGATTGAAATGGAGAAAAATGAGATAAGAATATTATTTGAAATCAAAATTTTGAATTTAATTACACTTTTAATTAATTTCTATTTTCAAATATTAAATCTTTATTTTTATTTATTTTTAAATTTACAGGGCTGTTACATAGCCTTTTTTAAGAAAAGGCCCTTTTTGTTCAGCGAATTCGGGAATCATTCCTGAAAGGACTCTAGATAAATGAAAAAGATGCATAATTACGTTTAGATCCTTTTATCCATTTTTTACAAAAAGGACCTTTCGGTTTGGCAAAATCGAGGATCCTTCGTAAAAGGACCCTAAATAAATGAAAAAAAAGAATGTAATTACGTTTATATCCTTTCAAACATTTCGCGTGTTTTCTTGATTTTCTCGTGTGGGGGAGTAACGATCGCGGCGTTGGTCACTCATCTAGTAGTATATAGTATTATTCGCAGATCTTAGCAACCTAAGGGAGCTTCATTTGGACTTAGTGAACTTGTCCAGCAGTGGGGCGCAGTGGTGCGATGCTCTCGCTAGGTTCTCTCCTAAGCTTCGGGTTCTTAGCCTACCATATTGCTCCATCCATGGTCCCATTTGCGAATCACTTAGTCGCCTAACCTCACTCACCGTAATTGACCTACAGCAAAATGTAAGGCGTGCGATTGTAATGATATTTTCTTTCTTTTTGCGTTCATTCATTTTCCATTCCCTTGAATGTACATACTAAGTGCAATTTGAGGACAGATCTAAGCTCTCTAATTCTTTTATTTAAAAGAAAGCGCATGGGTAACTTAATATTATAATACCTACTTGTAAAGTTAAAATAAAATATGCTCCACACGTGTCAATGCACGAACGGAAAATCAGAGTATACCAGTAAAAGGAGGGGGCTTTTGGTTATCTGCCACTCCTCATATTGCCATTCGTTAAAATGCCACTCGGACCCACTGTCATAGACACAGAAGGTCCCACATGTCATTGAGACAGGAGTGGCATTTTAACGAATGGCAATATCAGGGGGGGCATATTACCAATTTTTTCGTAAAAGGAGCGACCTTAATGTAACATATGTAACATCGTCGATAGTCAATACAGCCTGAGAATTTGAGCGGAAGACCGAAGAACAACGGTCATGTTACGTTGCTGGAATATTAGGCATATTAACGATGAATTTATTCTGAAAATAAGCTATGGCAATAATTAAAAATAGAATAGTGGAAATAAATAAATT
The DNA here is from genome assembly GCA_036346375.1 of Guadua angustifolia. Classification (NCBI taxonomy): domain Eukaryota; kingdom Viridiplantae; phylum Streptophyta; class Magnoliopsida; order Poales; family Poaceae; genus Guadua; species Guadua angustifolia. The sequence continues at coordinate 85,961,956 of CM070500.1, read as the reverse complement.
ATACACTACCAAATAGCAATTGTAATGTTTATATCATGCATATTATTAGATAAACAGAACAAGCTAACGAATATTATTAATCTATGCATAGAAAATAGATGAGGTTTGTGTGTATTATCAAAACAACTTCTCAGGCAAATTGACAGATGATTGGTTTAAGAAGTTTAAGTCCATGGTTAAAATTTCTAATGAGACATTGGTCATGAAATATCAAGGGACAGATACGCCGGCTTATGAATATGAAGTTACCATGTCACTCACGTACAAAGGGGCTAGCATTACATTTTCTCAGATTATGAGGACACTTGTGTTTGTTGATGTCTCACATAATGCATTCAATGGCAGCATCCCTAGGGCTATCGGGGAACTTGTTCTGCTGTGCGCCCTTAACATGTCACACAACTTCTTCACAGGGTCAATCCCATCTCAGTTTGGCAGTTTGAACCAACTGGAGTCTTTGGACCTCTCCTCCAATGGGCTTTCAGGAGAGATTCCACAGGGGCTAGCATCACTGGATTTCCTTTCGACATTGAACTTGTCATGCAACATGCTGGTGGGAAGAGTACCAGAATCACCTCATTTCTCCACATTCTCAAATAGCCGTTTCTGGGAAACACTGGTTTGTGTGGACCTCCACTGTCCAAACAGTCACTGTCCAAACAGTGCAGCAATGTGACAATGCCAGGCGCCGTGTGGAACCCTTCGAAGAAGAAATCTGCAGATATCATGCTATTCCTCTTTGTTGGACTCGGATTCGGTGCTGGGTGTGCAGTTGTAATTGTAGTGGCATGGGGACTTCGCTTTAGGAAGCCATCTTGAGGTAGCGCACTTAAATATGTATTGGGTTAAAGTATTCCGTATGAAGACCACTTACTATAGTCTAAAAACATCTCTACATAGTATTTAGGGCTACATGCTGTTAGCGGTACACTACTACAGAATAGGTCATCACTGTCGGCTCGTCCACGCCATTACTGCCGGTTATGGGAGCCGGCAGTGATACTCGGGGTTATCACTGCCGGTTTACACTAGAACCCGGCAGTGATATTCGACTATCTCTGCCGGTTCACACTAGAATCCGGCAGTGATATATGTATATCTCTGCCGGCTATACGAAGAACCGACAGTGATATATGTATATCACTGCCGGTTCATGGACGAACCGGCAGTGACAACCGAATTCTGAAAAAATTTGTAGATGTACTTGATAGATTACTCTACCTATGTATAAAATTGTAGGTTCAAATTCAATACATATCAGGACTTATAAAAAAAGAGAAAATTCAGAATTTTCTCTTTTTTATAAGTCCTGATATGTATTGAATTTGAACCTACAATTTTATACATAGGTAGAGTAATCTATGAAGTACATCTACAAATTTTTTCAGAGTTTTCGTGACTTTTATTTGTTGGTGTGCACGATGTGTACATGGGAAGGCCAGTGTGCACATGATATGTTGCCTTCAAATATATAGTATATAAAGCGTCGTTAGATCATAATTAAAATATATTAAAGCATCACAATATTTAGTTTTTACAATAGTCTGTTTACAAATGTAGTGTGAGTACATCTCGTTCACTTCGGATCGAGGATGTCATCGTGGAACTCGCCGTTTAGATTGATGATCTCATCGTGAACGAATCCAACGATCTGCTCTTGAATTGCTAAAACTTCTGTTAGCAATAACTTATTGGTTCTCATCTTGGAGCGCTGTTATTGAAGAAAAGAGAAATTTAATTAATGATGATAGATGTTAAATGAAAGAAAAGTAGGCATGAATGTGTAAGTATATACCATGGCTTCGTTATAGCCGACACTCTCCGTGACAATTGCATGTATATTTGTACATACGTAGTATGCACATAAATTATTTCCCTAGTCCTGTCTCATGCATGGAAAGTCTTTTATTATTTGGAAAATTTTCCTGTAGGGACGATGCCGACCACCTTTCTTGCAATACCGTGTGAATGCCCTGTGAATGATTTTAAATAGTAATTAACCTTAAATACAATAGAATAAAATATTACTAGAGCAATAACGCAACGATCGAGTTTACCTGTTCATCATGTCCCAAAAATTTTGATACAGATTAAGTTCTTTTCTCAGCGAGTCCAAGACAAAAATCTTGCTAGCATCTAACTCGATGACAAGGAGGACCCAGTGATAACTAGACATATATGTTAACATAGCCTATTAGTCCCACACCGTGTCACGTAAAAATAGTAAAACAATATTAGAAGTAGGGTAATACGTACTGAAAGTTATAGGGTAAAACTACGGAGGTTTTGTTTTGCAGCTTCAAGAAAGTATTAAATAAATAGTCTTCAACAAATTGTGGACTCTGCCAGATGATTTTCTCGTTGACAAGCCCCGGATCGAGAAATCCTAAATTGTCATTGTCATTTCTTCTACATATCTGTATCTCCATTCTACATATATAAAAAAGAAGTTAGACATACAGTTGAAGGCAACATATCCTGTGCACACAGGCCCTTCCGTGTACACACCGTGCACACCAACTAAAAAAAGTTATGAAAAATTCTGAAAAAAATTATATATATACTTCATAGATTACTCTACCTATGTATAAAATTGTAGATTCAAATTCATTATATATCAAGATTTACAAAAAAGAGAAAATTCTGACAAGTTTTAATTCTTAAAACATGTCAGATTTTTCTCTTTTTTGTAACTCTTGATATATAACGAATTTGATTTTGAAACTTCATACATAGGTAGAGTAATCTATGAAGTATATCTACAATTTTTTTCAGAATTTTTCACGATATTTTTTATTTGGTGTGCACGGTGTGTACACGGAAGGGTCTGTGTGCACAGGATACGTTGCCATAGTTGAACGGTACAAGAATATACAATAATATAAATAGAGACTTACAAAGTCTACAGTCTGAGTATTGTCGCATCCAGAGCATCTTGCTGGTACAACATATACAATTCGGAGAACTCTACCCAGAAAATGTTATCCCCATTGTGAAAATCCGATTCTTTGTATCTCACTGGAACGCCACCATACCCTTTTCGCACCGCTGCATGTAATACTGATGGACGCGTCGTAATTGTGTTGTTAGGTTCTCTAAATGAGCTGGTTCAACCAGCGATTGCCCCAAAAAGATCTTCCACCTTAGACCTAGCTCGTGATTACGAAGTTGTTCAGCAGCATCTTTTTCAGCTTGCGACATCAACGCATCAGCACTAGCCGTCTTCAAGTATTGCTTTCTAGAGATGCGCTCGTAGTCTGACATTTTCGAAGGTTCAGAAGCTTGCCCTGTCTCTTTGGCTTTTGCCATACTCAAGAAAAAAATTTTGCGCATTAGCATCGACTTTAGTCTTCTCAGGTGATGGCGCCTTTTGGAAGTGAGATGTTACGTAGGCCTTTATTTCCTTTTTTCATTCTTCTTCAGTCATCTCGGCCGGTAATTTCTTTTGAGGCTGTGCTGACTTCACAGATGACCGAGATTTGGTACAAGATGATGCGGACTTCCGAGATGGTGCTGATGTTCGATTCTTCTTATGTGCCGGTGGAGGAGTTGGACTTTTCCTGGCTGGTGCCGGCGGAGGAGTTGGACTTTTTCTGGATGGTGCCGACGAAGGAGTTGGACTTTTCCTAACTGGTGCCGGCGGAGGAGTTGCACTTTTCCTAGGCGACAGGTCTGCGTGTGGAGAGTGCGGCTCATCATCATCGTCGTCGTTGTCGGCCTCATCGTCCGAGCCAAACATAATCAAGCTCTTGCGCCACACGAGGAAGCCATGCACGTTTTCTCCAAGTTTGTTTTTTCCGTCCTCGCTAAGAATCTCTACCTCCATTTTGCGATATTGTCGGACTACACTGTCTACTTCGACCCTGGTGAATCCCAGCGGTATTCGGCGGCAATGCAGAACCTGCGAGGAGTCGCATGGCCAAGCCCTGCCATCAGCCACCTTGATGGTAATGCCATGTGCGGACAAATGCAGCTTACCATGATGTCGGTTCGTGATGTCATCCATCGGAAAATGGAGTCCATGCTCTCCGGAATCCTGTGGATGCACAAATGCTCCCTCTGAACACCGTGGTCGAGGTTCCAAGGGCTGTCATCGAGTGGCGGTCGTGAGCTGAGAGCTTTCTGTATTGCTTTCTCCACAACTTTATCCAGCTCCGCTCTCAGTATCGCTAACGCTTTTGCCACAAAGATCTTGTATTTGACGGTCCGCTTGATCTTCTCTTATTCTTTTCGCCGCTTGGCCAACGATCGTCGCCTAGGAAGCCTTCTTTCCACGGCACCAAACCAACTCCTCGGGTGCGCCCAGATGCTCCTTGTTAACCGAGTAGCAATGATTAGCTCGTCATTCTCCTTCGTGGCTCGAAAAAGCCTTGGGAAGATCGCACGTGAGCATCGATATTTTTCGCGACACTTCACGGCTCTATCGCTCCCGAAGCTCAAGCGCCATCTTCGAGCGAAGCCCCCTCCCAAGCAACCAGTGCTTCGATCATTCACTCAACTCGGCCGTCACAGGAATGACGCCCCTGCGGGTTAGCTCTTCTTCGCACCTATCTCATGCAGGTATTTTCTTCACGTAGCCACCAGTGCCTAGTGTGTGAGGGTACATATTCTTATCCGCGTTAGCATTGTTCTTCTGACTCACTATCTGGGCTTCTTCAGAATTCTTGTACGCCACAAAGTCCTCTCAAAATTCCCTTATCTTTGGATACATGTTAAAATTTGGCGTTTGATTCTTCTTCACATAGTTCTTATTCAGCATCGTCTTCCAATTCTTCCACGATGTGCACATGATACTTAGTGCACGTTTCTTTGCAACCAAGTCGGACCCTTGGGGGAACTGGAATACTTCTTTTAGCTTGTCCCATAGCAAGTCCTTCAGGTCATCGGGAACCACCCATTGATCACCTCGGCGGCCGGTCCATAATCTATAGCTGATGGGCACATTATCCCTAGCAAGTACTCGCAGTGAGTGTCTGTATGGGTCTAATACGACGCGGGTATAGCAGGTTCCCCGACTACCGAGAGCTCGACTATATTGTGAACACCCTTAGGCATCTTGCTCGGACCACGGCCTGCACGCCGCCTTTGTCCATCAGACGTTTGAGCCTGCAATTGGATCTTGTTATTAGTCGTCTGACCCTACAATATTTTGGGAATCACAACGTACTAATACTTTACCTCGCCCATGTTAGTGGCGTCAGCTTGGTCCATGGCAGTGGGGTTAGTTTGGTCCATGGCAGTGGCGCCAGGTTGCTCCATATCAATATCCTGTAGGTTTAGGTAGTCCCTTGGGCTACCCGTTCCTCCTTCGTCTATATTCGAGGGCCGAACTCCCTCTGGCACTTGTCCTTGATTCGAGGCCATTCCTAGCAATCAGAAATGTTATTGGGTTAATTATATTGCATTCATTTATGGTTGCTACATGACATCAAACTTATGAATTCAAACGATGGTAATTTTGTTAGAGTTGAGAGGAAATCAAGTGATGTTGTGACCTCATGCTACAAACATGTGCACATGTAACTTTAAAATGATACTTATACATTAGAAAAAATTCACATGATACATATACATCTCAAAATGAAAAATAACATGAAAAAATTCATATATTCTTTAAAATATATTTGCTTAATAAAAAAGAATAAGAATCATTCTTATTCTTCATGTAAGGAGAGCCATGCTTATTTTTTGAAAATCATTTTAGTGTGGAATAAGAATGATTCATTATTTTTTATTAAGCAAATATATTCTAAAAATATATGAATTTTTTCATATTATTTTTACAGATTGTTTTCGGATCGTGATATATATGTGTCACTTTTTATACACATACATCTTTATACACACAAATATATATTTTATACACATACATCTTTCAAGGTCACATATATATATTTTTAAACACATACATTTTTGGTCAACAAAATATACATACACATATCACAAAATACACATACCCATACTCCACTGAAGAACACATACAAATATTTAAAAGAACACATACTCCACTGAAGAAAACTAGATACATTGAAGAACACATACAAGCCTTCCCGTGTACACAGTGCACACCAACTAACAAAAGTCACGAAAAATTCTAAAAAAAATTGTAGATGTACTTCATAGATTGCTCTACCCATGTATAAAATTGTAGGTTCAAATTCATTATATCTCGATATATAATGAATTTGATCTTGAAATTTCATACATAGGTAGGGCAATCTATGAAGTACATCTACAATTTTTTTCAGAATTTTTTGTGACTTTTGTTAGTTGGTGTGATGTGTACATACGGAAGGCTCAGATGCATGTGATATGTTGCCCACATACAAATATTTAAAAGACTTAGAGGTGACACCCATACTCCACTTAAGTGTATGCTCACTGTCACCCAAAAGTCACCCATACTCCACTGAAGAACACATACAAATATTTAAAAGACTTAGAGGTGACACCCATACTCCACTTAAGTGTATGCTCACTGTCACCCAAAAGTCACCCATACTCCACTGAAGAACACATACAAATATTTAAAAGAACACATACAAATATTTAAAAGACTTAGAGGTGACACCCATACTCCACTTAAGTGTATGCTCACTGTCACCCAAAAGTCACTCGGAAAATCTCTCGTGGGCACCTAAAAATATGAATCGATTCCTCACACGTGCGTTGGACTTAGAGGTGACACCCATACTCCACTTAAGTGTATGCTCACTGTCACCCAAAAGTCCCGTGCACGGAGTATTGACTAAATGACCCTCACTCAAACCAATATGAGCCACATAGTCGCACCGTACACACTTACACGTCCATGAGAGTTTCGATTCCATTCCGAATATCCATACCAGGATTGAAACTAAGCAGTTGTCACAGTATAAACATAAACTACAACTACTTACTATAACAAATAGTGGCCGACCGACCAAATATTACAAGTCCAAAGTACAATGCAGCGGAAATAATACACATACACTTATCTTTACAAAACAAATATTTACAACACATGTATACATCTTTCAAGAACAGTTACAAAGCACCAAATTGAAGTTTACTTTTAGCTGCAATATAAATAACCATAGACCAAAATGATCAAAACAGCACATGATTCCATACTGATTCATAATAACAGATTACATCATATAGAATGAACGCAGTATCAGTGATATCAAGAAGGGCAGAAAAATGAACAAGGCAACTAGCATAAAGCTCAACTTGTTTATTTTGAGTATTCTCAGATGTCGGGTTGCCCAAAGGCCCTCCTCGCCACAAGGGACGAGTAATAGACTAATTTGTGACACCTTACCACCTTAACATACACATTAAAAAAATTGATAATCAAGCTCGCTGTTAACAGATTATATTCAGTTCAGCATACATTCAGATCAGTAGATTAAATATTTGCTAAGCAAATCATGAAATGAAGTTCAGATTAGTTAGCTAGCTATTTTACCAAGCAATTATTATTAAGATCAGTAGCCAACTAATTAACTGAACCGAGCAGTATAAAGACAATGAAGTAACACTGATAGTGAGCAATGGCAGATATGTAGTACTGATCAGACTAAGGAAAATAGAGTAAAGTCTACTGGTTCATTGCCTAATACTCATCAATAGATAGTGTTTTCATCAACTAGTTGACATAGCAATTGAATCAGCAGGTCAAGCAATTCTAATCAGTAGCAGTACAATCTACTAATCGAATCAAAGTTCAGATTAACATAAACAAATCAATCAAGGTTGTTCTAATCAATAGATATTGTAATATTTAGATCAGTGTCAAACAACATTATCAACTGAACTAAACAAAATATAGACAGAGAGGTGCTACTAACAGAAGTAAAGTGACAACAGGTATTGAAAACTAATTAGACAAATAAGTGGATACAATAGAGAATGCCGAATGTGAATACAAGAGAGAATGCCACTGTTCAAGTATCCTACAAAAATATCAGATGTTAAAATTACGAGATGTATATGTTATGTGAACTCAATATCTGTATGTACATGATACGGTAGTTTACATCTAGATAAACGAATAATCTTACCCCATCATTACAACTTTTCTCCGAAATTAGCAAGTTATCATTTCAAGAGTTAAAAGAGCTTCGCAAGACAAGGCCGAGTCTACTGGAAGTCATAGACGTGCAGTAAAAAACATTCTGGTGGAAGTCAAAATAGAAGAGTAATTAGTTGGAAATATATTTCATCACAATGTAACATAATATGTTGCTCAACTACCAAGTGGTGCCACATTAGAATCAGTCCAATCAGAGAGCTTAAACTAACAAGATATCACAGCAAGCATCAGCAAATCAAAAAGAACATATTGTCACAAATTAGTTGTCACAAATTGTCTATTTCAGTCCCAAATCCTCACTGAACACTATCCCACATCCCACATGCTAGGTCCCCAAGCCAAAATTGGCTGGCCCCTTAGCATTCATCTGCGCATTCACATGAAGAATCACTGGAACCCTAAGTGCATTTCATTCGCCAGAGCATTTCATTCCATCAGACAAAGCTACCAAATTGTGCGGCCTTCTACCTTCGGAGGCAGCAGCGGTCACAGATGGCTGAGGCGGCGGGGATGGCCGAGGCGACGAGCCGAGGTGGCGGGGATGGCCGAGGCAGCGGGGATGGCCGAGGCGGTGAGGCGAGCGAGGCGACGCAGCCCGAGTCGAGGCGGCGGTCGGAGGCGAGCGAGGCAACGCGGCCCGAGTCGAGGCGGCGGCAGGGAGCACTAACACGAGTTCACAACGGCGGTCCGAGGTGCAGCGGCGGGGAGCTCCGAGGCGATGGTGCTGTAAAAGTGAGAGGAGGGCGCGGGCAAGGGTTAGGGTAAATGAGAGGAAGGCACGGCGTTTCAATTTATAGGGGTAGAATATCACTGCCGGGCCATAAATATAACCGGCAGTGATACTTTTTATCACTGCCGGCCCACTCCACAAATCGGCAGTAATGGTAGAATATTACTGCCGGTTGGAAATACACCCGGCAGTGATATTTATTATCACTGCCGGTTCATAAAAGAAACCGGCAGTGATAATCCATATCACTGTCGGTTTCATGAACAACCGGCAGTGATAAGCTGGTCCTGGCCAAATTCTATTAAATTTGATCCAAATTCTCTAAAAAATTTTAGAGGCATACTATAGGACATTTAATATTTTATTTAAATATTTCCCCAAATTTTTATTAGGTTCTAAAATTATAAAAATCAAATTGCTAACTATTTTAATATTTTAATATTTCAAAAATCAAATAATGCTTGCAAATTGAACACAAATGCAGTCAAATTCACACAAATTCAAGTGCAATCAAAATCACAAAAATCCAAATGCAGTGATATGCTAGTCTCCGACCAATTAAGTGAAACTTTCAATTTGATCAAAAGAAAGCATAACCTCAATTTCCATTATTGCATATATTACATTAATTGTTACATATGAGAAAATAAACATGTCGTTCATACAAAAGGAAGCATACATTTCATTACTACAACTAAGCTACGATTCGACCTTCGTTATAATCGCGGCGTATGTACGTAGCTTCGTCACTCTCTTTCATGGTACTTAGGTCAACGTCCTCTCCAAAAGGGGGAAGCTCATCGAATTAGTTGTACTCTTCCTCGTCGACAACATTCTCAACTCCAACAATCCTTCTTTTTCCTTGAATAACCACGTGGCGCTCCTTGTTAGCCGGGTCAGTTACAAAGAAGATTTGTATAATAGAATTAGCAAGTACGAATGGTTCTTCTCTGTATCCGATGAGTTTGAGGTCCACGGTAGTGATACCGTACTTATCGATATTCACGCCCCTGGGAAGTCTGACCCATTGGCACCGAAAGAGAGGGACCATCAAAGGTCTATAGTCAAGCTCCCAAATCTCTTCTATGAATCCGTAGTAGGTTTGCCTATTTCCATTGCTGTCATAGGCATCTATACGGATACCGCTATTTTGATTGGTGCTCTTTTTATCTTGCGCTCTTGTATAAAATGTAAAACCATTTATGTCGTATCCTTAGAATGTCCGAATTGTAATTGACGGTCCCTAAGCCAACACTTTCAACTGAGTGCAATCTGTCTCCGTACGCATCATGTGTCTATGCAACCAATCACCGAAATTATCTATGTGCTCTCTCATGAGCCAAACCTCTGACCTCCCTGGGTTTGTTTTGGATAGCACGTTCTTATGCATGTTGACATACGGGGCCACCACAACTGATTGTTCCAAAACTGTGAAATGTGCTTGTGTAAATGAAGCTAGATTGCTAGTACGTACTAACTTCTCGCCTAGTGTCCCTTTCCCCTGTAGCCTTCCCTCATGCCAAGATACAGGCACACCAATCGGTTTGAGATCCATATAATCGATGCAGAACTCAATGACCTCCTCGGTTTCCCAGCCATCAACAATGCAGCCTTCCGGTCGATTTCGGTTACAAACATATTTCTTTATAACCCCCATGAATCTCTCGAAAGGGTACATCTGATGTAGAAATACGGGACCAAGAATCCGTATCTCTTTCACAATGTGAACAATGAGATGGACCATGATATCAAAAAAAGATGGAGGGAAACACATCTCAAGCCTGCACAGAGTGTGGACCACGTCTTCCTGTAACTTATCTAGTTTTAATGGATCGATGGCCTTCTGTGAAATCGCATTGAAGAATGAACACAACTTGATAATTGGGTCTCGGATTTTCTCTGGCAGAACCCCCCTAATTGCAATTGGAAGCATCTGTGTCATCATCACATGGCAATCGTGAGACTTCATACCAATTAACTTTAAGTCTTTCATTGAGACTACTCTCTTTATGTTAGCAAAGTAACCAGACAGAACTTTGACTCCGTGCAAGCATTCGCAAACGCTAATTTTCTCTTTCTTGCTTAAAGTGTAGTAGGCTGCGGGAAGGTACTTTTTGCCAGTATCTATTTCTTCGTGATGCAGCTCCTTCCTCAGTTTCATATCTTTGAGGTCCATCCTTGCTTGAAGTGTATCTTTCATTTTGCCAGGTATGTCCAGTAAGATACCAAGCAAGCTATCACACACGTTCTTCTCTATGTGCATGACGTCGATTGCGTGTCAAACTTCCAGGTGTTGCCAATAAGGTAGGATCCAAAATATTGATTTCTTTTTCCACAAAAGAGCCTTATCCCGGGAAGTCGGAATAGATGTACTGTCAGCTCCCTTTCCGTGAATAATTGTAAGATCCTTTACAGCGGCAAATATCTGTTTCCCAGTGTGATTCTTCAGAGCTAAGGTAGTCTCCTTTGTCCCATCAAAAGCTCTCTTATTATTGCGGTATGGGTGATCCTTGCGGAGGAACCTACGATGCCGCATGTAAGCCATTTTTCGGTAGTTCTTTATCCACCGGCTAGCTGTATCATCCAAGCACTGGAAGCATCCGTTGAAGCCTTTTATCGTCTGGCCCGACAAGTTGCCAAGAGCAGGATAATCATTAATGGTTACGAACAATAATGCCCGTAGGATAAAATTTTCTCTTTTATACTCATCCCATACCCGTACACCATCGTTCCACAATATTAGAAGATCTTTAACCAATGGTTTTGGGTACACATCGATATCATTGCCAGGTTGCCGGGGCCCTTGGATCAATAATGGCATCATAATGTACTTTCGCTTCATGCAAAGCCAAGGAGGAAGGTTGTAGATGCATAAAGTCACCGGCCAAGTGCTGTGACGACTACTCATGTTGCCAAAAGGATTCATCCCATCTGTACTCAACCCGAACCTTATATTCCTCACACCATATGCAAAGTGCTTCTTATATTTTCTGTTGATGTTCCTCCATTGCACAGAATCAGCAGGGTGTCTGAGCATTCCATCCTTCTTACGCTCTTCGGCGTGCCATCGTAGCAATTGGGCATGCCTTTTGTTCGCAAACAATCGCTTTAGATGGGGGATTATAGGGAAATACCACACCACCTTACGGGGACACCTCTTCTTCTTCGCCTCACCCGACATCTTCGTTCTCGATATCGCTAAATCGTTGTTCTTATACCGCTTTGCTTTGCAAACAACACAGGCATCCATGTCTGCAAACTCATTGCGATACAATATGCAATCGTTTGGACATACGTGTATTCTTTGTACTTCCAGTCCCAACGGGCAGACAACCTGCTTGGCCTGGTACGTAGTTGAAGGCAACACGTTACCCTCTGGAAGCAAGTCCCCCAAGAGACATAACAGCTCAATAAAGCTCTTATCGGACCAACCATTACTTGCCTTCAACTGTAGTAGTGAAAGTACGTTATGCAGCTTTCTGTGCTCCTCCTTGCAGCCTGGGTACAATGGCGTTGTAGAGTCCTCTACCATACGCTGGAACTTTTGAAACTCCCTTTCACTCGTGAAGTCCCCCTCCCCATCACGCAGCATTTGATCTAGATCATCTTCGTGGATATCAACGAACGCATCTTCCACCGCCGTCATATCGTTGTCTCCGTCATCTTCATCAATGTGTTACCCTTCATGTACAATATCATCTTCATCAATGTGTTGCCCTTCATGTACAATATCATCTTCACCGTGCTCGGTCCAACAGGTATAGCCAGCCTTGAAACCCCTTCGAAGCAAGTGTGCACGTATCGACTCTATGTTACAAAACATCTTCTCATTTTTGCAATCAACGCATGGACAACACATATAGTCCGCCAGGTTTCTCGACTTGTGTGCCGCAGCCGCATTCAGAAAACAAGTCACACCATTAAAGAACTCTGGACCGCGACGGTCCGTGTCATACATCCACCTTCGGTCCATCTACAGTTAATTTTTGAAACTTTGTTTTTCAGATGTATTTCAGATAATAATGATTCTGTAAAATTTTCAGAATTTTATATTCATTATTTAAATTTTAATAATTCTGACATTGCTAATTTCAGCTTTTACTAGCTTCTGTTTTTGAATTATTTGGAGGCTTATCCAACCTAGTAAATTCTTGATATTTTTACCAGAGGTAAATTCTGTATCAAGGGTGCTTTGGTAATTTTCTCAGCTCGATATAAACTCTTAATATATTTCCATTAATTCGGATGATACACTGTTTCTAGTCAAAGTTTGTCTTTTCCATTATTACTAATATTTTTACCATGCAGTAAAATGAAAGTTACCAGTTAAAAAGTTTACCTAAGGGTTAAAAATTTTAATATAGATTTTTCAAGATTTTACTTTTACCTTTTTACCATTTTACCATTTCAATATATTTAGCTTTTCTTTTAAATGCAAAAGCTTAAGAAAATGCAAGAGAATTCAGAAATGGAAATTCAAATCAAGATCACATTTTAAACTCACTTTGATATTTCATTTGTTTTGATAATAATGATTTTAAGTTTTGAAATCTTCCTTTATTTCTTTATTTTCATTAAGATTGCAATAGAAGAAAATGAGGAAAGAATATTGTTTTAAATCAAAATTTTGATTTCAATTAGACTTTTAATTCATTTCCATTTTCAAATATAAAATCTTCATTTTTCTTTATTTTTGAATTTAGAGGGCTGTTACAGACACCCCCCTTAATATGAATCTCGTCCCTGAGATTCGCCAGGTCAAGGGAATGGCAGGAGGTTATAGGATGGTTTTTGATTTGGCAATTGTCTTGGGTATGGATGAATAGAATGTTCAGAAGCAAAAAGATTGATTGCATGGATTGAATACATAAGGGACATATTCAATATCGTGATAAAAGGTGTCGGAGGCAATTGTAAGAAAAGGGTGTTTGTGTTCAAAACTTGATGTCGAGGTAAAGGTTTTCGAGACAACTTGGAAATTGTTGCTGACTTCTTTTAAACCTTCGTGTTGTAGAGAATTCTTCATGGCGGATGTTGACGGAGTGTTCAAGTCCTTCACGGTTGACGGAGGCGACGTGATTTGTCTTCTTTAGGAACAACAAAGGGTTGTTTACTAATGTTACAAACTTGATGATTAAAGGGTGGCTAATATCAAGGGACTTGACTTTGGAATTACTGATGAATGGGTAGATAGGTGAGACAGAAGGAGATAAGATGAGAATTAGTTTAATTATCAGGTAACTTCCAATTCATTAGAATATTAATGTTGCTCATAATTCTATAGAATAGAGAGGATGAGATGTATATGAGAGTGGTTTAGCTCAAGGTTACCTTTGTTTCATAAAATATTATCTTATGAATAGTCTACATGGATTAGGCAATTTCTGGTCAGTTGCAAGGCAATGTTTCATTCTTTAAAAGTTTAATTTGTATTATTATTATCATTTTCAGGGATTGACTCATCGTGAATTTTAACCGAAAGGTTTTACATGCACGAGGGTAATCCGAACAACAACATAAAACACTTTTCAATCAAAATTTCAAAAGACTACCAAGACGACATTGATTAACAAGGGTTATAGGGTTTCTAATCACTAGTGGTTTCCTATATAGTTTAAATTTGCATATTTTAAGGATACATACGATTATAGGTTAACTAAATATTATCTGATTGGGGAAGTCTTTTACTTTAATTTAAGATTTTCATTCAGATTTCAAGGTATGAGATTTTATCTCTTCTAGCCCATAATCTCTATACACGACCTTTGTATAACGGATCGGTGAAGAAGGTGGTGGAGAACTTCTTGCAGCGGCTGGTTAGAAATACTTCTGATGGTTGCTTGTTTATCGGTGTCTTGATCCTGATACTAAGAAGGATTTTGAAGTCTTGCGCGAGCTTTGTATGCATAAACATGGGTATTTATATTAATACCATGAATCTTGCATACTCGGTGAAAATCTTCCACCCAGTTTCTTGGACAGTGTTGAATTTGGTATTGTCGTGACGCTTCACGTAGTGACGTAGAATTTGACCTTCCAATTGAGTGCTGTCATGACTATGATTTTATATTCAATTTCTTGATTTATGTGAAATTACTTTGTTGGCATAGAAAGCGCATAGTTTCTATTCAAGGTTTATAACCAATTCTTTTACAATATTAGTTTAATTTATCAGATTGTCCATTAATAAGTGTTAAAGGAAAGGGGTCAGAATGACAATTTAGATAAGAATTCAATTTCAAATGAAAGGAAAAGAGTTACTATAATCATATTACGTCTTTTGAAAGTTCATGCTTATAAGATAATATTTTACATTTTAATTGCTTCATAATTATGGCTTTGACTTGGTTTTGGGTCATCTCACCATAATTCTTTAACCCATTGGTTAAGTGTTACGAGAGTATCCCGTAATAATACATGCAAAACCCCAATTAATCAAAGGTAATATACTTTTTATTTTATTATAGGGGTTTAGGCAAGGGTGGTTACTAACGTCTGTTATCCAAACTTGCTAGGATGGTCTGGTAGTAGGTGAATGTGTTGCTGGAGTGGGGTATTTGGCGAGTGAAAGTTGGAATGGTCCACTATGCTTCTGCTGCGCGACTCTGGTAATAGTGTTTGCCCAAAGCTTTTACTAATCCTACGAGGCTATGAAGAGTTTCATTTCGAATGTCGGTAGGATCTTAATAAGTATTTTCTATACAAGGTGGGTGTAAAGGAAAAGTGCTATACATGGTGCTAAGGTTAGGAAAATGTGGCAAAGGCGAATGGTTGTTATGTATGCAGTCCTTTTTTTATAGAGGCTTGCTTAATTTTTGGCAAAGGAGACTGGGAAATGAACTGGCAAAATTTTTCTTTGTGGTAAGTAATAGGATAAGATGGCTCTGGCTTGAATGGTGAGATTTCTTGACTGTTGTTGGGAAAATGAGTCTTTATGTTTGTAGGCTCAAGTATAGCTAGAAATGGTAACAGAGGGCTAAAAATTTTAAAAGAATATGTAGGTAAGAAATTCCACAGAAAAGAAAGATAAGCTTGAGGGAAATTTTTCAGAAAGAAGAGAAGCAATTCTATAAATTTTCTTTTTGATCCTATGGGTTGAGGTTTCTTAAGTCATACATAAGAGCACTTCATCATGAAACTTTAACCTAAAGGTTAAGTTCACTCGTAAATCAGCCAGATAAGAAAGACAAAGTCTGATTACATATAAAGAAGCATAAACACCGCATAAGAATGTTTCATATAGCTACAGTAGAATAATATTGCTACGCATAAGGTTTCCTATCTTAAAAAATTTAATCGAATCTTCTGTATCTTACTATTGGGTGACGTCGACTCTTCATGAAATCTTCATATTTCACTCTTGGCATGTTCGGGCTGATGAAACGTTGTGCGCTTCTTGAGGTTGTCGGCATTGATGTTGTAGTCTTTCTTGATTGACACGAAGAATGGTAGTAACAAGACTTGGACATCTTTCGAAGCAATTAGCGAAAACAACTATGGGCGGCATTATTTTAAGGAAAGGGGAATTTATTTCAAAACCAGAATGAAAATAGGGTAAGAGTGAGAATCTTAAGGAATGAGGAAAGAATAGCAATAACTACACTTTGAAAATGTAGTAACTTTTGAAAATAGTATTTTGAATTTGTTTATTCTAATGCTAACGACCATTCTATCTAGGGTTTATCCTGCAGCCAGTATAGCTCTGATACCAACTGTAACGACCCCCATTTTTACATAGAATGCAAAAATGGAAATCTCATGTGCACACAGTACTAGTCCCTGGATCAGTAGCTAGTACGCACATTTACCACAATTGAAATCACAACCATACATTATATTAATTAAGGGGAAACTGTAATACAAAGAATTTTACAACTCAGAGTATATAGTAGCGAAAGAAACAAAGCCTGGTAGTGTGCCCATCCATACCTGCAGGCAACTGACGAGCCATAAATCCCTAGAAAAACTCGTTGACATCCCCGAATCCTGCGTCAAATAAGTTTCGTCGAGCTATTCTGATTCTTCACCTAAAAATGTTAATTAAGCAAGGGTGAGTACATTCATACTCAGCAAGACTTTTGCAAATCCTATTATATATGCAGGCCATTCAAAGGAAAGGCTTTCACAGTTAATTTGCATAAAGCTAGTTTGCAAAAGAATTTACTGAAGTATAGAACATAAACGGAATTTAAGTAAAAGCAGTTTAATACGTAAGTATGAAATAGTAAATGTCACGAACCTCAGTTCCTTTGATCATCTCCATGAATCCAATGTTGACATCAGAAGTTAATCTGAAATAATTCCTTTCCAACAAAGATATCCAATCCAAATCATGATGCTCGACAGCATATATTAAAATCCACATTTTGTAAAATAAAACGCTAACTAATGCAAGCGCACCAAGTGTCCCATGACCGCGGGAACGGCTTTTCGAAAAGATTTACACTCTGCAGAGGTGTACAGCTTTACCCACAAGACATGACTGACTCTTTATGCAATCGATATTAGCACACTTCCTTTGGTGTGCCGCAGAGAGTCATGACATAACCGTTCAATTACTTAACCCTAACTTTGCACCAGCACGGGATGAAAACCCATACCTTGGCAGAAGAACTCAGAGCATAGAAATGATGGAACTTCCTCAGAAGTACGGCGTTCACCGTTGTATTGGAAAATATTGGTTCCATGATCACCTCAGTGTGGACGTCCCTTCGAGCAATCCATTAAGGAACAGCTCGTACTACTACAGCCTACCAAAGTGCAAAGCTAGTTTTAAGTAATTTAATTAGTTAAGGCTGTCCCATACCAGCACTTGTGGTTGTACGTAGGGCTGGAAATTTGGCTCGTGGCTCGGCTCGGGCTCGGCCAAGCTCGGCTCGACTCAGTCAGGCTCGCGGCTCGAAACGAGCCCGAGCCGAGCCTACTTTTCAGGCTCGTGAAAACACCGAGCCGGCTCGCGAGCCAAACTGGCTCGGCAGCCCAGCCCATCAACCATCTGTTCGACAGCCCACCAGGCCCAGGCGCCAACCCTAGCCCATCTCCTATTCTCTCAATCTCTTGACTCTTGAGTCCTGATCGGTTCCACCCTCAGTCCCTCACGCCTCACCCTCAGTCCTCACAGCCGAGTGCCCGAGCTGTCTTCCCGATTCCCGAATCCCGGTGGTCTCCCATGTCCCAGTCCCATCCAGTGCGCAGGGCAGAGCAGCGCTCGCAGCAAGCTAGAGTCGCCGCCTCGCCGGATTGCCGGATCGGAGTCGTCGCCTCGCTGTACTACCGGATTGGTAAGCGCACTGTGCGCCTCCCCTGATCCCCTCCCTCCTTTCATCCACTGATCCAAGCCCAAGCGCCTCAAGGGTCCTCGTCGGCCGCAGATCTACTGGCGCTTCCGCCTCTCCATGGTCGCCTTCTTTGCTCTTCCTCCTCCTCCTCTAGCCGCTCCAGTCCTCTCGTCACACGTGGTCCAGTCACCCAAAATGGAGTAATATGCCTTTGCCAACTCAAGCTGAAGTGTTAAACAAATAAAGGGAAACTTCTTCTATTAACATTTGGTCAAGTTGTAATCTGCATTTTCTTCTCAGGAACTAAAGTTAGATAGCTCTTATGTTTTTGGTTGTTCGAATTAACCATGTTATCATTTGGAATAATAACAGGCCCAAAGACGAATGCTTGGGAATCAAACTAGTGGATACCAAAAAGTCAGCTGTAAAGTTAATTTCTTTGGATTAGTTGAATACTTGAATAATACCAGTTACATAATTTTTTCATATTGCTCTTCCATCGAGTAGAGAGTGTCGCAGGCAGCACTTTTGTGTTTCATTCTTTCTACACTGCTCATTAGCTTCGGATTTTTGATGTTTGATGTTGAGCAAGTGTATATAAACTCACTAACTCAGAGGTCAAAGCATGCCTTGGCTCGGCGAGCCAACGAGCCGGCTCGCGAGCCGACCTCGAGCCGAGCCGAGCCGGTTTTTTGGGCTCGTCTCAGGGCCGAGCCGAGCCCGGCTCGGCTCGCCATTAGACCAAGCCACACCGAGCCGAGCCAGCTCATTTCCAGCCCTAGTTGTACGAAAAATACTTGGGTGTAACGTACAATTAGTTCGGTCCTTAATCTGACACGGGCAATACTTCACCCCTACACTACGTGCAATCCCTTCTGCACACCCGGCTATTGCCAATAATTGCCCGCATCAATATTATAATTTTATTTTTATTTTTAATCAAAATAACCAAAAATCATCATCATGTCTCTAAGAATCATCATCATGCCTCAGCATATCCAAGTATCATTTGATCAATGTCCCAATTTGACGTATACTAAGTCTAAAGCATGGCTAAGCACAATTATTAAATATCATGTATACCCGGAGTGACATCATATATTGTCTAATCATGATTCTAAGGTATCAAGGTTCACAAATTCATATTTATCAAGGGAGTTTCAGGAATCAACAAGTATAACTACCATTTCCCACAATATAGCAAAGTTTAATGAATATATGCATGCAATAAAAATAGTTAATGAAAACATTTATAAAACTGGGATCAACATGATCAAAGGGGGTGCTTGCCTTGCTTAATCACTACTTATGACGAAGTCGAGGTTACGACTGATGAAGGCGGCGATGCTATCAGAGACGTTGAGTTCTATACGTCGATCAATGGAAATATAGCAAATAATAAACTTCAATAAGGGCAAAAAGAAAATAGATAGCAAGAACAAATAAAAACTCTTTACAAGAAACAGGGATTGCTCTTTATGAATTTATTAATTTTATTTTATGAATTCAAGATGCAAAAATTGTTTAAGATTAAATAGATGTAATCATTTCAGGCTTAAGGTGAATTCTTACCTTTAATTAGGATTCAGATTCAAAGCAACATTTAATTGGTATTCTAGTTGTAAAAAGCTAACCTATTGGTTTAGGCTACTAGTGTTATTTGCATGATATTTAAGAAGAATCTGGTGATACAAATAACTTAACTACAAATTCCATTGTTATTACCGAGTTCATTTATTCAGTTTATTAAGTTCAGAATCATAATACTTTAGGTTATTCTATTGACGAGGTTTATATGCAACACATAATGAAATGAGATTATTTCTACATACTATGGTAGTACATACTTTGGAGAGCGTTGCTAAGTTAGTTCATACATTTTAGGGTTTGGATGAGTTGTTTTACGGGTTGTTGAAATGACTTAAATGATCACGTGTTTGACGTTATCTGGAGTCGACTTTTATTTTAAGTTTGTGACTACGCCTTACAAGATAATTGAACCATATTTCAGATATTAGTTGGGGATGGCTCTAAGAATGTTTTAAAGTTAGTTTGGCATTATTTTAACTTTAATTGCAATAGATTACCTATTTACTTATTGTTACAATTAACATTTCCTTTTATTAAAAGAATGCAAATTAAATATTATCTTAAATATTTTTACATACATGGATCCTTATTGTTTTTAGGAAATTAATACAAATTACTTCATTATTTTATGAGCTTTTATGCTTTATTTTTATTAATGGCCATATCAAGGTTTACTAGTAATCATAAAGAAAATAATTTAAAGTGAGTTCAAAATTTTAATATTTTTGTATATTTAAGTTTATTATGATCCCAGAGGCACATAAAAATTTATTTAATGATTTTAAGAATTATATTTTCTATATGTGCTATAATGTTCATAATAGAGTGTTTAACTTTTTCAAATTTTAATAATCATTCTATGACTCAAAAATAAATATTCTTGTAGATTTTAATTCATCTTGGTCTATTCATTATATGAATATTTATTTTATCATTTTATGCTTTACTGTGCATAACTTTGAATTAAACATCATAATAGGTTTATAATCAATGTTTAATTCAAATAATTATTCTGTAGTTCAAAATTTTAATATTTTTACATATTTAGATTATTTCTGATTTTATATGAATAATGAAATTTATTTCATTGAAATTGGATTAATATTTCAAAAGATATTCAAGATTGAAACCTATTCGATTTTGAAAATGACTAGAAAAAGGAAATACGTTTCCTGAGATGAGAAAGCGTATTTACCGTTTTCACTGGAGACTTGCGTGAGCCACTGACAGGGATGGCCCGCACGACAGACACAGAGAACAGAGCAACGGCTAAGGGATGGCGGCGACGGCGCTCCGGTGATCTTCCGGCGAAAGCGAGGAAACTAGGAGGACCAGCTCGGCGAGGCGCATCCGGGAGTGGTATCAATTTGGCGGAAGAGATACCGGAGAGGTGCGCGCTCGAGCTCCAAGCGTCGGCGTTAATGGCGGATGGTGGTGAGCAAGAACCAAGGCGAGGGAGCTCGAAGGGGTTCCATTTTGAGCTTCTAGGGGTCATGGGAGTTCCATTTTTGGGTTTATCTCGGTCGGAGAAACACCGAGGAGCTCTGCCCTCGTCGACCGGCCATGGAAGAGATGGGCTCACGGTGGCGGCGGCTTTTCACAAAAGAAGTTCCAGAGATTGTTGAGGGGTTTTACTTCTCTTAGCTTGGTGATGCTCTAGTCAAAGTTAATTGGAAAATGGTTGAGTGGATCGGCTGTAATTGAGTTTGAGCTGAGCTCCAGAGCTCTTCGGTAATGGCGGAAAGGAACAGGATTTTGGGTGTTTCGGCTGAGGAGAGAAGAAGGGGAAATGTGGGGAAGATTTGAGCGACTCGGGTGATCAACTGGGTGCAATTTATAGAGGCAGGAATGGTTAGAACCGGTTGGGCTGTGCTTGGTCTCGAATGCGAGCTCCACCATGCGCAAAAAAGGAAATGGCGAGCTAGCCGGGTAAGCGCAGGGCAGTAGGCATTGTCGTGGCACACCCTGGTGGCTTGGGCGGTGCCTCGGGCGAAGAACTGTGGCGCGGAAGGGATAAGAACGGAGGTGATGCTGGTGATCTTTCTGCATGCGCGAGAGAACACGGAGAGGGGAGGAAGAAGGGCTGGACTGTGGTTGCGCTGGATGGATGACAGGTGGAGATCCGACGGTCATGGTAAAAAGGACGGCTCAAAAGTACTGAGGCCATCTTGCCCCAGGATTTGAAGCATTCAAACCGACTGGTGATTTTATGAAACTTTTTGCAAATGTTGGTCAGGTGAAGATAAGGGTTCAGACAAATTTTCAGATAAAACTTCTTAGCATAGATTTTATTAAAATTCTGACAATGTATAATGCACAGAAATTCCAATTCTGTTTTTGATTTACTAAAGTGTCCCAATGAATCTTTTTATTTTTGAAACTTTTTTTTTCAGATATATCTGAGATAATAATTATTCTGTAAAATTTTCAGAATTTTATATTCATTATTTAAATTTTAATAATTCTGACATTGCTAATTTCAGCTTTTGCTAGCTTCTGTTTTTGAATTATTTGGAGGCCTATCCGACCTAGTAAATTCTTGATATTTTTACCAGAGGTAAATTCTGTATCAAGGGTGCTTTGGTAATTTTCTCAGATTGATATAAACTCTTTATATTTTCCATTAATTCGGATGATACACTGTTTCTAGTCAAAGTTTGCCTTTTCCATTATTACTAATATTTTTACCATGCAGTAAAATGAAAGTTACCAGTTAAAACGTTTACCTGAGGGTTAAAAATTTTAATATAAATTTTTCAAGATTTTAATTTTACCATTTTACCATTTCAATATATTTAGCTTTTCTTTTAAATGCAAAAGCTTAAGAAAATGCAAGAGAATTCAGAAATGGAAATTCAAATCAAGATCACATTTTAAACTCACTTTGATATTTCATTTGTTTTGATAATAATGATTTTAAGTTTTGAAATCTTCCTTTATTTCTTTATTTTCATTTAGATTGCAATAGAAGAAAATGAGGAAAGAATATTGTTTTAAATCAATATTTTGATTTCAATTAGACTTTTAATTAATTTCCATTTTCAAATATAAAATCTTCATTTTTCTTTATTTTTGAATTTAGAGGGCTGTTACAATTCACCCGTGCCTTCATCAGCGCCTTAATTTTTCCACCATTCACTTAAGCGTCTGAGTGATCGCTTCTACGGTGAGATCTATCTCCACTCTGGCCATGTATATCCGCACACACACCACACGCGCTCGAAACGACTGGCTAGCTCGCCGTGCGACGTCCGTGGCAACATGACCTGTAGAGACCGAAACTGCATGTAGCGCCAGTCAAAAGCAGTTGATATCGCATATCGGGGCGTTATCGTGAGTATGCATGCTGCTGGTGAAGGGATGGAGAAGAAGGAGGCAGCGCAGTATTGAAGGATGGCTAAAGGATCGAGAGTAAAGAGTGATCTGATCCTTATTCTGTGTATATATAACAGAAAGAAAATCGTAGAACACGATACAAGTCGATTACAGATTCACATAAACGTAGTTAATTCCGCGTAAAATCTACCACTATCACAGTTAATATCTCATTCATGTAACCGCATTGACAACTAAGTTCCACGCTGCAAAAAAACTGCAAAAGAGAATTGCGTTTGCGCAAGCCGTCTGATTCGATTTCGCTGCACTATTCACGCGCATGCCGCGTACGCACCGCCTAGCGAGGCGAGCAAGCGCACACGTGTGTTCTCTTCTTATGCTCTAGCATGGTGGAGAGAACCACCACTTATAAAGAGGTCTTTATCTACCTCCACTAGTTTTCAGATTGCTCCATCTACTTAATAATATATAAGCCATTCAATTTTTTTCCTCAGATTTACTTTCAAATTAAATGTAACGCGTGCGATTGTAATGATATTTTATTTCTTTTTGCGTTCATTCATTTTCCATTCCCTTGAACATACATACTAAGTGCAATTTGAGGAAAGATCTCACTCCTAGGGATCGGGCATGCACAGAGCGGTTCGAAACCGCTTTCAGAAGCGGTTTTAGAACCGCTTGTAAGCAAATCATGAGTGAAACCCGTCGGGTATCACAAGGTTCCCAACCGCTTCGTTGGACACTTTCTGGCGGTTGGTGTTACCAACCGCTTGTGGAAACTCTCTCAACGCGGTTGGTATTACCAACCGCGTTTGAGAGTTTTCTCCTAGCGATTGTAGTTACCAACCGCCGTGAAGAGGCCGACAAACATAACGTTTTGATTATATTCAATATAGAATATGTTTTGAGAGGGTTTTTGATATAGATTTTGACAATTAAAATAAATAGATCTCAGGAGTTCTTTTGACACAATAATTAAATATATATTATTCATGCGTACTCATTCAGATAATTACAGGTTCATTTACAGGAAAATACGAACTTAATAGACTAAAAAATGAACAAGTTGATGAGCACATGAAATAATAAGCCACTTTTTACAAGTTTCAAAGAATAAAAGGGGAATCTTGAGCTCATTTCTTGCGTGCGTCGCTCTTTGTGCCCTTGGTCGATGATGATGTCAGTTCACCTGTTCTTATATCAGGACAAGCTGGTCCATTTGCGTGGAACTCGCCTTTGGTGGATACAATCTCGTCGACAATAAAGCCGATGAGTTGTTCTTGGATTGCTGCAACCCGGTGCGGCGGGATCACGCCTTGCACATCGATGTTAATGACAAAGCGGAAGTAAATAAATCTCGGACATGTAATTAAAGTGTAAGTACTAAGAAATTGACATGTTCAATAGTACACTACCTCGGCGTTGGTTGTCGGCACATCGCCGTGGGTAATACATTGCATATAGTGGCACACATAATAGCCACATAAGTTGTTTTCTTCCGTCTGTTGTAGAACCTGCGATGAAATTTAAAAAAAATACAATTATTATTGGGATGAAAAACTGTTACGACATATTAATATTCTTTAATACGTACTCGAGTGCTTATTTGTACATCAAATTCGTTCTCGAAATCTCCTTGGTGCTTCTTTCGAAACTTTGCGAATGCCCTGTGTGATACGTTAGTATGAATAGTAATTATCAGAGTTGGAATTAGCAAGGTATTTCAATATATATAATAAGGAAAACTATCGTATATATATGTTCTATATACCTGTTTAAGGTGTCAATGATATATTGATATTTTTCCACCGGAGTCCTTTTTGAGTCTTGAACAATGATCTGGCTGCTATCAAGCTTGATGACAAGAAGGATCCAGTGAAACCTATTCATGTATTGCAACATATATGTAACTAGCTAGTAGTATTATCAATGCCTTGAAAAATATAAGAACGAGAGGTTGTATATATCGCACCCAAAGTTGAAGGGTAGAAGTATATACGGTTTGTAGTCTTTGTCCCAAGAATGCATCGAGAATGTAATCTTCAATGACCTTTCGCCATGGGTCAATCCAAAGACGTGCTAGTTAACAATCTCTGGGTCGATGAAGCCCACGTTGAAGATGTTCTCTTTTCTACATCGTTGTATCTCCATTCTACATAGAAAAGGTATAAGTTTAAGAGTTGCAATTTTATTGTACAAGGAAGCACACGATAAAGGTATGAGCTTGACACTTACAGGCACCAGCAGCTCATGAGAGACACGTTGATGGAGTCAGCATGGTAAATATTGTAGAAGTCCTCGAATTTGAGCCATATGCTGTTGTCCCCGCGATAGAAATCTTCTTCTTTGAATCGGAGGGGGAACATCGTTCTTCCTTGAGCGGACTCTGTCATGTACCATTCGTGAAATTGCCGCATCTTGGTTGGTAGATCCTTTATCTCATTAGGGTCAATCAGCTCCCGGCCCAACTGATATTGCCATTTGACCTCTGCCATTGGAAGATCATCTATTAATCCAAGAGCTGCAGCTGTGGAACTAATTCCTGCCTCCTTCATAAACCTCTCGAGTTTCTCCTGAGCTTGGTCTATCTTCTTCTTTGCCGCTGCCGCCTGACCACGTTTATTCTTCTGTGTAGCCTTTATTATTGTCCATTCATAGTTGGACGACACAGGCAGCGGCTTTGCACAGCATGTCGCGAAGTGTTCCGTCGCTTTTGGATCAATTGGTACCTTCTTTGGCTCTGGCTTTTTTTTGGTGAAGTGTGCAGCCACTTCTGATTACATGACCGCGTCACTCTCCTCATTAGTCATATCATATGCCCTCTTTGGAGGTTCCTTTATCTTTGTTGATTGGCTGGAGGAGGCCTTCTTGGGAGCAGGTGGAGGAGCCTTTCTGCTAGAGAGCTTCTTCCTCGGAGGAGATGGTGGAGGTGTGGTTTTCCTAGGGGGTTCGTTTTTGTTTGAGATGGTGGTGGCGGAGTAGGGCTTCTGCATGGAGCGGGTGGTGGAGGAGGCGTACTCTGTTTTGTCGGCGAGGCATTGCGTGGAGGTGACGTTGGAGGAGGCGTGGGTTGCCGTGGTGGAGATGACGCCTCCACACCATCTGGAAATATGATGTACCGTTTGCGCCAGAGGATGATACTATGGAGGGCCTGTCCAAGCTTGGTCACGTCGTCGCCTCCAGCAATATCGAGGTTAAGGTCGTCAAATCCGCTCAACACCTCCTCCACCGCGACCTTCGAGTAACCCGGGGGTATCTCGTTGCAGTGGAACATCTGGCCCTGCTCCACTGGAAATGCCATGCCGTAAGCCACCTTGATGGAGAGGTTACGCGCATCAACGTGTAGCTCACACTGGCGATGAACCCTTATGTCATCCACGGGGTAACGGGCTAGCAAGTTCTCCGCTTGAGGGGCCCCGGTGGACGCGCAGCTACTCCGCCGCGTGGAGGGGCTGACCATGACATCCGGTTGATTGCTCGGACCTAGTCCCTGAAGGTTCCTGAGGGCAATCTGTACTTGTTACGCAATTATGTCGCCGATGCTAGCCTGGGTTGCTCTGAGCTCTTGTTCCAATTGGTACACTTTATATGCTTCTCTTGCTTTGCTTCTCTGCCGGCTCCTGTACGTATTCGTATCCTTGGCGAAACCATACTTCCATGGCGTATGCTTGCCCATACCTCGTGTCCGTCCCGGGTGCTCAGGGTTTTGAAGGGCATGTGTTAGCTCGTCATTCTCCCTATCTGGCACGAACGTACCTGCCTGAGACTGCTCAACAGCTTGTACAATCCTTTGACTAGCCTCTTGCACTCCTGGTGCCATCACCAAGCTGCCGTCATCTGAAAGGCTCCCCCCGTGACCCATGAACCAATTGCGCAGGTGCTCTTCCCACAAAGTGGTAGCCGATGTGACGTCCTTCGCCATTAATTCTGCTTCCCGCTTCTCCCATTTCGGTACAGCCTTGAGGTATCCACCGGTGCCAAGATGGTGGTGGTATTTCTTCATCTATGAATTGGCCTTGTTCTTCTAACTCGCGGCCTGGCCTTCAGTTGACAGCTTGTACTCCTCGAATGCTTGCTAGTGATCCGCCAGCTTAGGAAATTGGTTGAAGTCGGGTCTTTCTCCTACGCACATACTTGCGGTGAGAGACGTCTTCCACGCTCAAACATGGTTGCCATTTTCTTCAAAGTGAATTTCTTGGCCTTATCTTGGACCCTTGAGGAAATGTGAAATTTTCCTTAATATCTTGCGAGCATGTCCTTGGTAGCTTGAGGAACTTCGCCCATTTTCCGATGCTAATTGGGACTTGATCCTCACGTGATAACCGCAAGCGTTGTTGTTTGGCCCAAGCTCGCTGAAAGAGGGCAACCGCATCCCTTCGTTGTTAACGTCGGTAAACACGTGCTTTGTGGATGGCTTCTTGTTAGGTCCCGATGCTTGGGTTGGTTGCTCGATGTACGGGCTTGAAATACACAAACATATGTATAAGCGTGTCGAGTGTATTATATTAATGAATCGCGATTAATTAGCATGTCCACAGGATTATATTCTTCGGCTATACCTCATCCTCGCCAGAAACGAGTTCACGGGTGGCGGATCCAGCGTCAATGGCTTCATCGGCTGCAGCCTCGACGGCCTCACCGGAACCAACATTAGCGGCTCCACTGTCAATGGCTTCATCGGCTACAGCCTCAACGGCCTCACATGATACATATACAATTGACAATTCACATATACAATTTGCTTAACAAAAAAATAATGAATCATTCTTATTCCACACTAATATGATTTTCAAAAAATGAAATAAGGTTATAAATCCACAACTAGAATGTTAGTAGTCTATTACACCAAAAGAAAGCAGAGCGATCAGTTCTTTGTCAACCAAGCACGTCACCTCGTGGCCTTCTTCAGCCAGTGTATCGTATGCTCTCCTGGCAGCCATGCTTTTGGAACTTGCATGTGTACGATTTTATTCTCTTTTGTGTTTATGAGTCTCTTTACATTCGAGGAGTATCCGGAAGGGACCTTCACACTGTTCAGGAACTCTATCATGTTTTTTTCTCTTCTTTGCTTAGAGTGTAGCTCGCAGGATGTAGGTAATGTTGTCCTTTCTCTCTTTTTTCGGGATGTAGGTCGTTCCTCAGTTCCAAGAGTTTAAGGTCCTTCTAAGTTTGCAGTGTATCTTTCGATTTTCCGTACATATCTATGTAGCCTAGCAGGTTCAAGCAGACATTCTTCGTGATGTGCATGAAGTCAAGTGAGTGACGAACCTCCATGACTTCCCAATAAGGCAAGTCCCAAAATATTGACTTCTTCTTCCACATGGGTGCCTAACCATCCTCATTCTGCACATGTTTGCTTCCAGGACCCTTTCCAAATACTACTTTCAAATCCTTTACCATAGCAAAAACACGTGGCCCACTACGATGCTGAGGCCTTGCACGAAGGTCTGGTTGCCCGTTAAATTTCCTGCCTTTCTTCCGCAACGGGTGACTCGTACGAAGAAACCTACGGTGACCCATGTACACAACCTTCCGAGAGTTTTTCAGGTACATGCCGTCCGTTTCATCTAAGCACTAGATGCGGGCTCTATATCATTTGTGATTAGGTAGGACGGAGTTACCGAGAAGCGAGGCGATCGTTGATTGTTACAAATTATCTAACCCCATTTTACATAAAATGCAAAAATAGAAATCTAATGTGCTTGCAGTACTAGTCCCTGGATCAGTAGCTAGCACGCACATTTCAACAATTGAAATCACAACCATACATTAAGTTAATTAAGCGGAAACTAATAAATACATAAATCTTACAACTTAGAGAATATAGCAGCAAAGAGGCAAAATCTCTAGTGTGCCCATCCGAACCCGCAGGCAACTGACGAGGCATAAATCCCTAGAAAAGATCGTTTCAAAGAAGAACCCGCAACCTGCGACGAAACAAACCTTCGGAGCTTCGCTAGCTTACACCTGAAAACAACGAATAAGCAAGGGTGAGTACTTTCGTACTCCGCAAGACTTAAGGTGGTATTTGCAAATGCATAAATGCAGGCCAAGTTAAAGGAGGCTACTACAGTTAATTTGCATAAAGCGAAATTGAATTGTAAATCAGGTTATTTGCAAACGGAATTTATAAGAGCAAGTTTGGATGATGACAAATAAGTAAAGCATAAGTAACACTCACAATCCTCCATGACGTGAGCGGCGAATAATCCATATCCTGAAATCCATCAATGTCGGCCCTTTGACATAAAGCAACAGTTGCAAAACAAATGGAACCATGCCCTTTTGAAAACAATAAAGCATCTAACTCGCATCAGTTCGCCAAGACACCCATGACCGCGGGTACGGCTAATCGATTAGATTTACACTCTGTAGAGGTGTACAACTTTTCCCACAAGTCATGACCTTTTCTTTTTGCCGCATGTTTCACGCACTTTTAGCGTGTGGCCAAAATGTTCATGACGAAAACCTTTACATTACTTAGATTAACTTTGCACCAGCGACGGGACGTTAAGCCCATACTATGATAGAAGAACTCAGAGCATAGAAATGTTGGAACTTCCCAAGTATGGCGTACACCGTTGTATTGGAAAGTGTGGCTCCCAACACCTCGGTGAGGGCACCCCGTCGAGCAAACCTTTAAAAAGGAGAGCCCGTACTACTTCGGCCTTCCAAAATGCAAAGTTAAACTAGATAATTTAATTGGTTTAAGGCTACCCCATCCCAGCACTTGTGGTTTGTACGGATATTCTTGGATCATACAATACGATGTTCGGTCCTTAATCTGACACAGGCGATACTTCACCCTACACTACGTGCAAGACCGTTATTGCACTTCCGGCTATTGCCAATAATCGCCCGCATCAAAACCATAGTTTTATTTTGGGTTTTTACTTAAAATTACCAGCAACCAACAGTGCTATTTCCAATGTTTTCAGAAA
Source organism: Guadua angustifolia (assembly GCA_036346375.1). Lineage (NCBI taxonomy): Eukaryota > Viridiplantae > Streptophyta > Magnoliopsida > Poales > Poaceae > Guadua > Guadua angustifolia. The sequence goes on along the minus strand of CM070500.1, from coordinate 85,932,004 downwards.
ACAATTTTGATCTGATCATCAACCTTGTTGATTCTAAAGCATGGCTAAGCATGATTAAGTAATCGCATATACCCATGATAACATTAAGTAATTGTAACATCCCCATTTCCGGCTCTCTGTTAAAAATTTAATTTAAATTAATTAATTTAAAGATTTGGATTTTATTTGGTTTAAATATCTAACTTGGCATCCTTTCCACCTAAATTCGGAATTTATTCCAAATTCATCTGTAAATTCTAAAATCCGCTTCAAATCAAATTTAAATTTAAATTCAAATTTCGAATCAAATTCAGATTCGCCATCGCAATCATTTAATCTGAAATTCAATTCTAAACCCATTTCCAACTTTTAGCCATTTTTCTTTTGGGCCGAAATCATTTTTTTTCCTGTGGGCTCAAAATCCAAATAGTCTCATTTTCTCTCTCCTTCCAAATCCTCAACCCACCCAAGCCAAATTACTTCACCAATCAATATGGGATCTGAAGCGTTGGAAAGGCAAGGGTCAGGAGAATCAAATCCCGCAGTTAGCTCGTCCTTTCCTCTCCCGAAACGGCCGCAATAATGCCCAATCCGCGAATCCTTGCTCATACCATAACTTGGCCGTTTCTTCGTCTCCTCATCTGCTTGTGTACCCGATTTATTCGTCTCGACGCCCCCGACGCAGTGCTTCCTTTTCTTCCTCGATTCATCGTCGTTTCGACCTCCGATTTTGAGCAAGAACCTCCGTCCAACGTTCGTCGCCGACGTCGTCGAACCAACTTTCATTCCGGTGAGTCAAACCATGCACCAACCGTGTCATTCCATGTCTTTTAGCCTATAGATCAAAAGCCCTCAATCGTATTCTAAATTTGTTGCGTTTGGTCTTGATTTGGCGTTAAATCCGTTGTCGACCGTTCTGCGTTCTCGTCGATTTCTTGCGAATCGGTAATTTCCAATCAATTCCTTGCGTCTACATACTCATTCCATCCTGTTCTATCTATTGTCGATGGGGACGGGTGATCCCGATCTTCGGTGAGATGATGATCGTCGATTTGGGGGTGTTGATGGCACCGAATCAAGGGCTTCCTACCAACAAGTCGGGAGCTTCACAATCGCAATGCCAATCCACACGGATACAAGATCCAAGCGATCAATTGTTCTCGCAAGAAATCGAGAACCCGCAAGAACAAAGCATGAAGCAATCTGAATAGATCATATTGAAATCAAACGAAACAAGTTGAGGTTCTGTTTCTCGGCTCAGGCGGTCTAGTCGACACGCCGCAAACACGAGGAGGGACGCTGCGGGTCTACAGACACAACAAAACCTGATCTAAGGTGATGGCGGCGGCTAGTTTTTATAATGGAGGAAGAGAAGGGATGGCCAAAGGGGTGGCAGCCAAGGTGGAGGGCGTGCTAGGGTTTGCTCCCACATCCTCAACCTGGGCCTAGGCCCCTCCAACAAATTACAAGGCCCACGGCCCAAATAAGGTGGCGCAGAACCTGGCAGATTCGGACTGCTTGATTGTTCAGTGATTTCCTGACGTTCCATGAGAAATTTGGCCTTCGGACTAGATGCATTGGAAAGGTTATCTCGATACCTTTCAAACAGGTGGTCGCACACTAAAAACGGAGTCCGGGAGCCCAAGTTATGTCCGTTTGAAGTACTGCTGCTCCTGGATGGCCGAACCGGACTCGGAGACAAATTGGGCTTGATCTTGGGCCATCCTGGAGGCATGGGCCATCCTTGGGGTGTGGGATTGAGGTGCCGGTCCACTGAGGAAGTCTCAATGGGCCGAGCATGTGGATGGAGGCCTCCTTGCGACTTAGAAAAAACGTCGTGCGTCGGGGAAGTAGACGTCGTAGAGGAAGGAGAGACAGCGGTCACGTACATGTTGGCGATGTCCTCATCATCCTCCCCTTCTTGAATTGGAGTTGTCCTCGACTCCATAACATGCTCCTGTGAAAGGTTAGTGGAAACAACGGGCGAAGCAACAGGCACATCCTTTGTAGTCAAAGCAATGGGGGAAGAACAAATGTAAACACGATGAACCATATAATCTCCTTTCTCATTATATTGGCCAATAACATGAAGAGTATTTCTCTGTAAGCATGGCAGATTGCAATGAAGAGCAAGTTTCTCCTCTAAACTATTTAGATCACATAGAGTATTAAATTCAATGTAACCTAAAGTATCTAAAGAAGACATCAATTTAAGCACATCTTTTCTCTAGCGATGTGAAGAACATGTCTATTATCGGCACAAGTAAAAGTTTCATGTTCATTCACTAGTTGTGAAGTTGATATAAGTGAAACATTATCAAGACAACTCTTCTTTATCACAATAAATAGCAAGCATATCTTCTTGTGACAAAGGAAAATCACCTATGAGTTCCACTAATGGTTGCTCTCTAATAGCATGAGTAGTGGACAAATTTAGCACATAAATATTCTCACCATGTGCAAGTGCATCACCTTTTTATTACCTTGTACGTCCTTTTCAGTTGATGTAGGTGTGATTTCAATGGTTTGACCTTCATTTGCACATGCGGCAACAATGCTTTCATCTGTCTCCTTTTCGTGTCTTCATTCTTCTTCTCTCGGCAATGCTTACCTTCCTGCGAAGTGTTAGCTACAAGAGGAGGAGCAACAGCAGGTGTCTCTAATGAAGCTAAAAATTCTTTCAATGATTCAAGTACCATATTTTCAGCTCTAATGGCACATTTAAACAATTGTGAAAGAGAATTATATGTCTCCTCAATGAGAATATCCCGAATCTCTTTATTTAATCCATTAAAAAACCTATTTTCAATTGCCTCATCACATTCATTTAACCCACTAAATCTTAACAAGGTTTTAAATTCTCTATAGTATTCCTTTACCTTCATCTTACCTTGTTGTAAATATTTCAAATCAATAAAAGCATCAAGCTCATCATATTCATCATATCCATCACGAAAAGGAGATGGAGCAATTGCAGTACACTTCTTCTCATGTTGTCTGGTGATGTGACCTGTCATTGTTAGTAGAAAACAAGAAAATACACAAGTATATATTTTCCTATAAACTACTAGGTGGTATGAAGTGGCAAGCCTCTCACACGCTCAAGCTTCTACCAAGTTCTTACAAGTCCTCGATGTGGCAAGCGATTGCAAATTCCAGAACCTGTGTAGTTAGAAGATAGTGGAGCTTGGACAGGTAATAATATGTAGCAAAGGAGGAACTAGTACCACTGAACCAAAGTAAGCTGAAAAGTCGTTTAAAATCAGTACAGTGCTGGTCCTAGGCTAGACCGTGCTAGAGACGCGAGCCTAATCACAGACTTAGTCACAGAACAAAGATGAAGGTCCTTGAACAAACAAGATAAATATAGGCTAGGATCCACAATATGCAGCATCAAAAATGATAAAGCTCCCTTTTGTTCTCCTTTGCTCACAGAATTTCTTCTCTTTTCTTTTTTTTTCTTTCACAGCGTGGCTTTTTTGTTGCACTGGCCTCTTTTTATTTTGTTCTCCTTTGCTCACAGGATTTCTTCTTTTTCTTTTTGTTTTTGCGGTGGATAAAAAATCAGCCTGACAAAGATTGCAACTTTTCTCACTGTTAAAGGCCGAATTTGGAAATATCCAATTTGTCTAAGACAAGGATCCATCTAATAGGAAATTTCGTGATCTTTCGAACGAGTCCAAGAACGTCCAAATCCGAGTTCGTATGCAGAAGTTATATTTGTTTTATTGCAGCGATCACAAAATTGCACGCGAGAACGGATTGGAGTAGGTTTTGGAGTTTTTGGGCTTGGCTGAGTTGGGGAAGTGGTGGGGCTCGACCGGTGGATGTGGAGGTGTTTTGGCAGGTGGAAATTGGGAAACTCTTACAAGGAAACCAATCCGCTATTTTTGGTGATGATTAACCAAAATTTTGGAACCCAATCTGCTATTTTTGGAACCGATCCACTCTTTTTGGAAGGTTAAGGTATTTGTGATATGGTAGGTTTGGGGCAGCGGCGCTTGTTGTTAGCGGCGGCGAGATGGTGGCGGCGGCACAAAGGAAGACACGATGAACGCGAAAAACACTATGACAATTACGTGAATGTAACTCGAAACTCTAAAGGAACTAGACTCTAAAACCAGCAAAGACACGATTATGCATCCGACGATTCAACAAACCAAGAACAAGTAGTAAAAGTTAGGGCACAAATTGGCTCGGATAGAAAACTAATCTACTAATTTTTTTGCGGTTCTTTTCTCGACTCTAGGTGAAAAAATCAGAATTGAGGGAAATCTCACCGAGCAACCTTGAGCTCTGATACCACTTGATGGGGACGGGTGATCCCGATCTTTCGGTGAGATGATGATACGTCGATTTGGGGGTGTTGATGGCACCGAATCAAGGGCTTCCTACCAACAGGTCGGGAGCTTCACAATCGCAATGCCAATCCACACAGATACAAGATTCAAACGATCAATTGTTCCTGCAAGAAATCGAGAACCTGCAAGAACAAAGCATGAAGCAATCTGAATAGATCGTATTAAAATCAAACGAAACAAGTTGAGGTTCTGTTTCTCGGCTCAGGCGGTCTAGTCGACACGCGCAAACACGAGGAGGGACGCACACGGGGTCTACCAGACACAACAAAACCTGATCTAAGGTGATGGCGGCGGCTAGTTTTTATAATGGAGGAAGAGAAGGGATGGCCAAAGGGGTGGCGGCCAAGGTGGAGGGCGTGCTAGGGTTTGCTCCCACATCCTCAACCTGGGCCTAGGCCCCTCCAACAAATTACAAGGACCACGGCCCAAATAAGGTGGCGCAGCACCTGGCAGATTTGGACTGCTTGATTGTTCAGTGATTTCCCGACGTTCCATGAGAAATTTGGCCATCGGACTAGATGCATTGGAAAGGTTATCTCGATACCTTTCAAACGGGTGGTCGCACACTAAAAACGGAGTCCGGGAGCCCAAGTTATGTCCGTTTGAAGTACTGCTGCTCCTGGATGGCCGAACCGGACTCGAAGACAAATTGGGCTTGATCTTGGGCCATCCTGGAGGCATGGGCCATCCTTGGGGTGTGGTATTGAGGTGCCGGTCCACTGAGGAAGTCTCAATAGGCCGAGCATGTGGATGGAGGCCTCCTTGCGACTTAGAAAAAATGTCGTGCGTCGGGGAAGTAGACGTCGTAGAGGAAGGAGAGACAGCGGTCACGTACATGTTGGCAATGTCCTCATCAATTGCACTCATTAATTTTGCAAGATTTCGCGAATTCAAGTTTTTCCCAAAAATTTCGGACATGTCTGTTCTTGCGTGCACTGTTCATCTCCATTGATGCCGGCCAAAAGCTTGTGCCGCCGCCACTAGGGTTCTCCCCGGTCAACTCCAGTGTGCGCCTCCCCTTTGGCCAACCCCACCGCATCTCTCCCCGCCCTCGCCGGCCGCTGCCTCACCGCCGTTCGTCGCCGCCGCGTGCGTCCGTCCGTGCCGGCCATGGCCGCCGTGGGTACGCCATCTCGGTCACTCCCGCCGGTTGCCGAGTGTTCCATTAGTTTCCCCGAGTGCCGCCGGTCCTCATGAGCCCCTTCGCCGGCCGCCATTGCCTCCCCTTCGCCGGCGAGCCGTCCAGCATCGCCGCCATTTCTTGCGAGTCCCGTGCGGGCCGCGCCTGGCCCTGTCGCTTCCGGCCACCGTGCGCCGCAGCCTCACCATCACACCGTCCTGTTTGCTATTATATTCGCCGCCGTAGTGGCTCCAAACTCCGGCGCCATTGGAAGCCATAGCTTCTGTGTTGCCATGGGAAAAGGCTGGAGGTAGAAGAAGCTCAAGAGGATGACGAAGGGACCCCACGAGTCAGTGAATCAATAGAGATCAGAAAATCAGCCAAAAAGAAGATTCCAGGAATATTCCCCCGTTTTTTCATTTTTCCAAACCGAGCCCATTCAAACATTTTTATCTTTGTCATCCGAACTCCGAATCAAGTGATTCAAATTGCTAAATTCATATAAAATCATCCTCTATCTGCCAGTATTTTTATTTTAATTTTTAGATTTTACTTATTTTTTGTTATTTTATTTGTTGTCTCGTTTTATGCGTGAGCGAAGATTCGCGCCGCCGCCGACAATCCCAGAGCTACAGTGCATCGGCGACCTTGCGACCAGAGGAGGCAAGTCTCCTTGATGCACTTTGATCCTATGTTTTAAAAGTCTTTTTATGATTTTATCAAATGCATGGCTAGTTTGAGTAAAATAGATATTTAAATGGATAGGTTGTTTAGTTAATCCAATTGGTTGATAACTCCTTGTTGATTGTTGATCATGCCTTTGTAACCCTAGATTAATTCTTGTTATCATTTATATAATGATTTCCCTTGACTAGAACGGTAGATCAATGCTTAGGTGCAAATTGATTAAAATGCCTGTTGGGAAAATCAGTTAAAATTTGTTATGAAAATGTACTTATAAAAATGGTAGCAATGTATTTGCTGCTGTATTTGCAAAATAAAATGAAAGTGAAAATGATTTTGACCTGAGCGGATCGGTCCGATGGGCGGGTGCGGATGGAGCACTGACGTTTGGTTTTGCGCAAGTGCCGCTCAAGTTTATTAAGGACCGACACTTATGATTGTCCATTCTAAGCAAAACAGTACAACCACATGTCCAAAATGGGTACGACCTGGCCGACTAATTTGTAGTAATTTAACCTAGACTCACGGATGGTTGGATGTGGGTGCTTGGGATGGAGGCAGAATGGTTTATTCTCACACGCGCAAGAGGGGCTTCGATTTGGTGGATGGAACCTTCAGCGGTGAAACCTTAGCGGTCGAGTCGGGTTAAATTTTTACATTGTAAAAGCCTTGTCATGATCGCTCCGCCGACACACCAAAGGAAGTGTGTTAATTGCATGGCACCAAGGGTTGATCATGTCATGTGGGTAAAGTGTACAAACTCGCAGAGTAAATAAACTATTCGAATAGCCGTGCTCACGGTCAAGAGCGGGCAAAGAATGCTTTCATATTGGTAGACTTGGTTTTTAATTTTGAAAACTGTGGATTTGGGAATTCGGGAGTGGTTAGAACTCTCGGATAGAATTGGAGTTGGTTGAAACCTGTTTTGACATCATGACAGATGGAGTCATTGATTGGTTTATCACAATCCTTTTTAAATTGTGCGGATAGAGCCTGAATACTAAGTGATGGTGGTTAGAATCATCGCTACAAATATTAATAAATTCAAATGTTACAAATAGTTGATAAAACTGCTTTACAAAGACTATACATGTAATGCTAAATAAAATTTGCTTTATGCAAAGTGAACCATATTAAGCTCTCTTTGGAAAGCCCCGCATGTCATAATTTCCCAGACTTGCGGAGTACGTTTGTACTCACGTGCTACAATTCAACCTCTTCAGAGCTGTTTGAAGATACCGCTGAGGGAGAAGAATTCTTCGCTTGTGGCTTCGAGGAGGGTGAGCCTGAAGAGTAGGTGTGCGTTCCCAGTCGTTTGCCTGTGGCGAATGAGTTGGGCTTTTTATTTGTTACTTTTCCGCTGTGTGGTGCTGCAGGTCTTCTGACCTGTGGTTGTAATAAGTGATCATATGATCAAGACTTGATTTATTATCGTTTAATACAATGTTCGTTATGATTATCTTTGCTTCACTTGTGTGTACTAGCAACCGATCGAGGACTAGTACGGTTATACCTGAGGAGGTTCAGTTGTAAACTGGGGTCTCACAGAGGTGGTATCGAGCCATGACGATTGTAGGGCCTTAACCTAGTTATAATGGCAAAGCCCTAGGATCTAATATTTTATCAAAATTACTTAACAAAATTTTAAAAGTTTCTTTGTTACTGTTCTTTCTTTTGTTGTCAAATATTTTAAAATTGTTTGCTAATCTTATCTTTTTCAAAATTTGTAGATGACTTCTTACACCACATTCGCTCAGCGGGAGGGTGGTTTTTGTGATCTGTTGCCACTCATGCTTCAGTATCTCGGTTTTGCTCGTCACCCAGAGTACAGCTGCCAACCTATCGCTTGTGGTGGTCAGAACATATGGAGGGTGAAGGTGGTCATCTTCGCCAAAGTACAGTAGGAGGAAGCCCGTCCTTTCCACTTCACTGCAGAGCGTCTAAGAGTTCGTGATGCACTTCAGGATGTTGCCCGGCATGCCATTGTTCACCTGGGCCACATTTTCCTTGATCAGCTGGACTTTTCGCCTTTTCTGCATTTTCCCTATGCGAAAGAGGGAGAGTTGTTCAGTCTCTTCCGAGTTTTGGCAGGTGATCATGATCCTTCTATCCAGCACATGAGTTCTTTTATCAAGGCCCAGGATAATGCTTATGTGCGCATGTCAGAGGAGCTTCATCGTACCCGTGAGGACTTGGTCGCTCTACAGAAGGAGGTGAACAAGCTTAAGGGGATTCCTCTGCCGGATCGCCAGACCTACTCCAGCTCCGGCCCACGAGGTCCTCACCAAGATCACTGTCCTGCTCCGGCCAGAGGACCGGTCGATACCAGAGCCTTCTTCCGATGCCGCGCCAGGCAAGCGTCGTCGTCTCCAGTACAGCTTCTCTCCGCGCAAGTCCATGCGTGTTGTGGAGGTGCACGTGGAGGACTCCATTCCTTCTTCTGAGGAGTCCAGCAGCAACAGTTCTATCAACTTGGAGGACCTGATTTCTTCTTCTTCTGAGGAGCCTAGCGGCAGCAGCAGTTCCTTCAGCGTAGAGGATGTCTCATCCAGTGTTTAGAGTTTGTAGTAGTTGTTAGGCTTTGGGCCGTAGTACCCTTCCTTTTGTTGCCGTTTAGACCGATGAATAAGTTGTGCGATGGACTGTATCATGCTTTTCGCGCTTATGATGCAGCCATCTTATCAAAACTATTTTATTTTAATTAAGATTTCAGCTGGTGTTTCTTTTTGTGTTGTTGTTCTTGTCTGGGATGTTGTTTAGCTTCCCTGTTTTCTTATTCTTGCTTGTCTCTTTCCTTGTTCTGTTCTTGCCCCTGTTCCAGATGGAGAACCTAGGCAGAGGTCGTGGTAGAGGAAGGAGAGGAGGCCGTGGTCGTGGTCGTGGCCGTGGAAGAGTGCAAAATCAAGACGAAGTTCCCGAAGCGCAGCAATTTCAAGAGGGTAACCAAGTACCGCCGCCTCCAGCGCAGCAGAACCAAGTGCCACCCCCACCCCCGAATCAGCCACCCAGCATGGAATAGATGATGGCTATGCAACTGCAGATACTTCAGGCCTTAGCGCAGAACGCCCTCGATCCACCCCAAGCAGCCCCTGTTCAGGCAGTAGCTCAGCCCCCGCAGTCCAAGTTTGGGGAGTTCATGAGGACTAGACCTCCCACATTCGCCGGATCAGTTGACCCCCTTGAGGCCGATGACTGGCTTAAGGAAGTTGAGAAGAAGCTTTTTCTGGCTCAATGTGATGATCTGGAAAGTGTTCGTTTTGCTTCCCATTAGCTTAAGGGCACTGCAGCCAGTTGGTGGGAGAATTACCAAGCAGCCCATGTAGATGCTCAATCTATTTCTTGGGATGAGTTCGTTGAAGCTTTTCGGGCTACCCATATTCCCAAGGGGATTATGGAAATGAAGAGAAGGGAGTTTCATAAACTGCAGCAAGGAAATCTCTCGGTTTCAGAATATCTGAATAGATTTACCCAGCTGTCCAGATATGCTACCGAGGATGTTGCCACTGACGAGGCAAAAATCTGGCGCTTCATGGAGGGTCTTGACCCGAGTCTTAAAGTGCAGCTAGTTTCCAATGACTTTCCCACTTTTCAGCACATGGTGAACAAGGCATTGGTTCAGGAGGATGCTCAAAGTCAGCTCTATGAGTCCAGGAAAAGGAAGATGGCTTTTCAGGCTCATCGTGGCGCCAGCAGTTCTAGGACACGTTTCTTTCAGCCTCAGTCTAGCAGACCAGCAGCTTCTAGTACCCCCAGGACTCCCGCTCCAGTTCAGCGTCAGTTCACTCAAGTCCCTGCTAGCAATCCAGGAGGCCAAGTTTCTAAGAACAACACAGCCACCGCAGGTATTCAGTGTTTCAATTGCATAGAGCTGGGACATTATGCCAATAATTATCCCCAGAAGCTTCAGCAGATGACCCCAGTTCGCTTCAACTTGGGATCTACTCCAGCCCGTGCCCCTGCATCAGCTCAAGGTAGAGGAGCACCTCAGACTCCGCGTACCCCTCGCACAATTGGAAGAGGACGGTGAATCACGCCACAAAGAGAGAAGTTCAGACCTTTTGATGTGGTGTATGGTAAGTTCTTCGTCAATTCAGTTCCTACTTCAGTCTTGTTTGATTTTGGTGCTACGCATTCGTTCATATCTGAGTTTTTGGTTAAAAAGAATAATTGGAAATCTATTCAGCTTAAAAATCCTTTGTTAGTTCATTCCCCTGGAAAGGAATTAAGGACTACTTTGGTTTGCCCGAAAATGGATATTTTGATTAATGGGGTAAAGTTCCTAGCGAACCTAATATTGTTGGATACTAAGGGTATAGAGGTAATCCTTGGGATGGATTGGTTATCCCAACATAAAAGTCAGATAGATTGTGCTAATCGGTCTATTACCCTTACCAGTCCAGACGGAATTCGAGTTGAATTCTTGTCTAATCTTTCCTCAAAGAAGGGCAGTACTTTGAACAGTATGAAAAGTACATCTTTGGAAAATGCGCCTATAGTAAATGAGTACCCAGATGTTTTCCCGGAGGATTTGCCTGGAATGCCACCGGACAGAGATATAGAGTTCATTATTGAGCTTGTACCCGGTACAGCTCCGATCTCAAAAAGGCCTTACCGGTTGCCCGCTAATGAGTTAGCAGAGATGAAGAAGCAGATTGAAGAACTGCAAGAGAAAGGATTCGTCAGACCAAGTTCGTCACCGTGGGGTTCACCGGTGATCTTTGTGAAAAAGAAGGATGGAAGTTTAAGGATGTGTATCGATTATCGATCCTTGAATGAAGTCACCATTAAAAATAAGTACCCTTTGCCAAGGATTGATGATCTGTTTGATCAATTAAAAGGAGCCCAAGTTTTCTCGAAAATTGATCTGAGGTCAGGATATCATCAGCTTAAAATCAGAAAAGAAGATATCCCAAAAACAGCTTTCACCACCCGGTATGGACTGTACGAGTTTACAGTAATGTCTTTTGGATTAACTAATGCACCGTCTTATTTCATGAATTTGATGAATAAAGTGTTTATGGAACTTTTAGATAAGTTTGTTGTCGTTTTTATTGATGACATTCTTATTTATTCCAAGAATAAGAAAGAGCATTAGGATCATTTGAGGATAGTTTTAGAAAAGCTCAGAGAGCATCATCTTTATGCTAAGTTTAGTAAGTGCGATTTTTGGTTGAAGGAAGTAACTTTCTTGGGTCATGTTATCTCAGCAGGAGGAGTAGCAGTCGATCCTGCTAAAGTAAAGGCCGTGCTAAATTGGGAGTAACCCAAGTCTGTTTCGGATATCAGAAGTTTTCTTGGTTTAGCAGGGTATTATCGGCGATTTATTGAAGGTTTTTCTAAGATTGCTAGACCTCTCACTCAGCTTCTGAAGAAAGAAAAGAAATTTGAATGGACTACTTCGTGTGAGCGAAGTTTTCAGGAATTGAAAAACAGATTAACTTCTGCGCCTGTACTTGTTCTGCCAGATGTTCGTAAGGATTTTGAGGTATTCTGTGATGCTTCGAAGCAAGGCCTTGGTTGTGTTCTGATGCAGGAGAGAAAAGTGATAGCCTATGCTTCTAGGCAGTTGCGGCCTCATGAAGAAAATTATCCAACTCATGATTTAGAATTGGCTGCGGTTGTGCATGCTCTCAAAATTTGGAGGCATTATCTTATCGGGAATCGATGTGAGATTTTCACGGATCATAAGAGTTTAAAATATATTTTCACTCAGTCGGATCTCAACTTAAGGCAGAGAAGATGGTTAGAATTAATTAAGGATTATGACATTGGAATTCATTATCATCCGGGTAAAGCAAATGTGGTTGCAGATGCTTTAAGTAGAAAAGCTCATTGCAGTAGTTTGATGGCTCAAAAATATCAGCCAGAACTTCATAAAGAATTCCAACGTCTCAATCTGGAATTAGTAAAAGAAGGTTGTGTGTATAATTTGGAGATACACTCAACTTTGGAAGATCAAATCAGAAATGCTCAAAAGGATGACGGTGGTATTATAGAAATCAAGAATGATCTGAAGAAAGGAAAATCTTCTGAATTTTCTGAGGATGAGAAAGGAACCGTTTGGTTTGGAAAAAGAATTGTAGTACCAAACCAGCAAGAAATAAAAGATTTGGTTTTAAACGAAGCTCATGACTCGGTGTACTCAATTCATCCAGGAAGTACAAAAATGTACTTGGATTTGAAAGAGAGATATTGGTGGCCAAATATGAAAAGAGAAGTAGCAAAATTTGTGGCTCTTTGTGATATTTGCCAGCTAGTAAAAGCAGAACATCAGAGACTAGCTGGATTGTTACAGCCGTTGCAAGTGCCTGTTTGGAAATGGGAAGAGATTGGAATGGATTTCATTACCGGACTTCCTAGAAGCAAATCCGGTTATGATTCTATCTGGGTTATTATTGATCGGTTGACAAAAGTGGCCCATTTCATTCCTGCGAAGACGACATATTCTGGTGATAAGTTGGCAGAAATATATATGGCTAAGATCGTGTGTTTGCACGGAGTGCCAAAGAAAATTGTATCAGATCGAGGATCTCAGTTCACTTCAAGATTTTGGCAGAAGTTGCATGAGATCCTAGGCACCAATCTGAATTTCAGCACTGCATATCATCCTCAAATGGATGGTCAGACCGAGAGAGTGAATCAAATTCTCGAGGATATGCTGAGAGCCTGTGCTTTGACATACAGTTCATCTTGGGATCAGAATTTGCCGTATGCAAAATTTTCGTACAATAACAGTTATCAGTCAAGTCTGAAGATGTCACCGTTTGAAGCTCTCTACGGAAGGAAATGTCGGACACCTCTGTATTGGAAAGAATCAGGAGATGGACAAATGATTGGACCTGATATTTTAAAAGAAGCAGAAGAGCAAGTCAGAACAATCTGGGAAAATCTTAAAACAACTCAGTCAAGACAGAAAAGTTATGCAGATAATCGTCGAAGGGATTTGAGTTTTGCATCTGGTGATCATGTGTACTTAAAGGTGTCACCTCTCAAAGGAATGCGCCGATTCAGAGTCAATGGGAAGCTCGCGCCTCGCTACATTGGTCCGTTCCCAATAATTGCCAGAAGAGGAGAAGTTGCGTATAAGTTGAAGCTTCCTCCGCAGTTGTCTGATGTGCATGACGTCTTTCATGTGTCTCAGTTAAAGAAATGTCTCAGGGTCCCAGAAGAACAGATGCCTTTTGAGAAATTGGATTTAAAGGAAGATCTTTCATATCCGGAGTTTCCTGTCAGAATCTTGGATGAAGCAGAGCGTCGTACCCGAAGTCGTGTGATCAAATTCTGCAAAGTTCAGTGGAGCAACCATTCCGAAAAGGAAGCCACTTGGGAGCGAGAAGAGGATCTAAGAGCAGAATTTCCCGATCTTTTTCCTTCTCCGTCCGAATCTCGGGGACGAGATTCTCTCTAAGGGGGTAGGTTTGTAACATCCCCATTTTCGGCTCTCTCTTAAAAATTTAATTTAAATTAATTAATTTAAAGATTTGGATTTTATTTGGTTTAAATATCTAACCTGGCATCCTTTCCACCTAAATTCGGAATTTATTCCAAATTCATCTGTAAATTCTAAAATCCGCTTCAAATCAAATTTAAATTTAAATTCAAATTTCGAATCAAATTCAGATTCGCCATCGCAGTCATTTAATCCGAAATTCAATTCTAAACCCATTTCCAACTTTTAGCCATTTTTCTATTGGGCCGAAATCATTTTTTTTCCTGTGGGCTCAAAATCCAAATAGTCTCATTTTCTCTCTCCTTCCAAATCCTCAACCCACCCAAGCCAAATTACTTCACCAATCAATATGGGATCTGAAGCGTTGGAAAGGCAAGGGTCAGGAGAATCAAATCCCGCAGTTAGCTCGTCCTTTCCTCTCCCGAAACGGCCGCAATAATGCCCAATCCGCGAATCCTTGCTCATACCATAACTTGGCCGTTTCTTCGTCTCCTCATCTGCTTGTGTACCCGATTTATTCGTCTCGACGCCCCCGACGCAGTGCTTCCTTTTCTTCCTCGATTCATCGTCGTTTCGACCTCCGATTTTGAGCAAGAACCTCCGTCCAACGTTCGTCGCCGACGTCGTCGAACCAACTTTCATTCCGGTGAGTCAAACCATGCACCAACCGTGTCATTCCATGTCTTTTAGCCTATAGATCAAAAGCCCTCAATCGTATTCTAAATTTGTTGCAGTTTCGGTCTTCGATTTGACGTTCGTCCGTTGTCGACCGTTCTGCCGTTCCTCGTCGATTTCTTGCGAATCGGTAATTTCCAATCCAATTCCTTGCGTCTACATACTCATTCCATCCTGTTCTATCTATTGCTGATGGGGACGGGTGATCCCGATCTTTCGGTGAGATGATGATACGTCGATTTGGGGGTGTTGATGGCACCGAATCAAGGGCTTCCTACCAACAGGTCGGGAGCTTCACAATCGCAATGCCAATCCACACGATACAAGATCCAAGCGATCAATTGTTCTCGCAAGAAATCGAGAACCCGCAAGAACAAAGCATGAAGCAATCTGAATAGATCATATTGAAATCAAACGAAACAAGTTGAGGTTCTGCTTTCTCGGCTCAGGCGGTCTAGTCGACACGCCGCAAACACGCGAGGAGGGACGCACACAGGGTCTACGGACACAACAAAACCCGATCTAAGGTGATGGCGGCTAGTTTTTATAATGGAGGAAGAGAAGGGATGGCCAAAGGGGTGGCAGCCAAGGTGGAGGGCGTGCTAGGGTTTGCTCCCACATCCTCAACTTTGGGCCTAGGCCCTCCAACAAATTACAAGGCCCACGGCCCAAATAAGGTGGCGCAGAACCCAGCAGATTCGGACTGCTTGATTGTTCAGTGATTTCCGACGTTCCATGAGAAATTTGGCCTTCGGACTAGATGCATTGGAAAGGTTATCTCGATACTTTTCAAACAGGTGGTCGCACACTAAAAACGGAGTCCGGAGCCCAAGTTATGTCCGTTTGAAGTCTTCTGCTGCTCTGGATGGCCGAACGGACTCGAGACAAATTGGGCTTGATCTTGGGCCATCCTGGAGGCATGGGCCATCCTTGGGGTGTGGGATTGAGGTGCCGGTCCACTGAGCTCCGATTTTGAGCAAGAACCTCCGTCCAATGTTCGTCGCCGACGTCGTCGAACCAACTTTCATTCCGGTGAGTCAAACCATGCACCAACCGTGTCATTCCATGTCTTTTAGCCTGTAGATCAAAAGCCCTCAATCGTATTCTAAATTTGTTGCAGTCTCGGTCTCCGATTTGACGTTCATCCGTTGTCGACCGTTCTGCCGTTCCTCGTCGATTTCTTGCGAATAGGTAATTTCCAATCCAATTCCTTGCGTCTACATACTCATTCCATCCTGTTCTATCTATTGCACTCATTAATTTTGCAAGATTTCGCGAATTCAAGTTTTCCCCAAAAATTTCGGACATGTCTGTTCTTGCGTGCACTGTTCATCTCCATTGATGCCGGCCAAAAGCTTGTGCCGCCGCCACTAGGTTCTCCGGTCAACTCGCAGTCGCCTCCTTTGGCCAACCCCACCGCATCTCTCCGCCGCCCGCCGCTGCTCGCCGCCGTTAAATCGCCGCCGCCAGGCGTCCGTCCGTCTTGCCATGTCCGCCGTGGGTACGCCATCTCGGTCACTCCCGCCAGTTGCCGAGTGTTCCATTAGTTTCCCCGAGTGCCGCCGGTCCTCATGAGCCCCTTCGCCGGCCGCCATTGCCTCCCCTTCGCCGGCGAGCCGTCCAGCATCCCAGGGCGCGCGCCGCCAGCGCCGCTTCGGCCACCGTGCGCCGCAGCCTCCCCATCACACTGCCGTCCCGTTTTGCTATTCGCCGTCGCCCGCCGTGGCTCCAAACTCCGTCGCCATTGGAAGCCATAGCTTCTGTGTTGCCATGGGAAAAGGCTGGAGGTAGAAGAAGCTCAAGAGGGTGACGAAGGGACCCCACGAGTCAGTGAATCAATAGAGATCAGAAAATCAGCCAAAAAGAAGATTCCAGGAATATTCCCCCGTTTTTTCATTTTTCCAAACTGAGCCCATTCAAACATTTTTATCTTTGTCATCCGAATTCCGAATCAAGTGATTCAAATTTCTAAATTCATCTAAAATCATCCTCTATCTGCCAGTATTTTTATTTTAATTTTTATATTTTACTTATTTTTTGTTATTTTATTTGTTGTCTCGTTTTGCGCGTAGCCGAAGATTCCGCCGTCGCCGCCGACAATCCCGTAGGGCTACAGTGCATCGACGACCTTGCGACCAGAGGAGGCAAGTCTCCTTGATGCACTTTGATCCTATGTTTTAAAAGTCTTTTTATGATTTTATCAAATGCATGGCTAGTTTGAGTAAAATGGATATTTAAATGGATAGGTTGTTTAGTTAATCCAATTGGTTGATAACTCCTTGTTGATTGTTGATCATGCCTTTGTAACCCTAGATTAATTCTTGTTATCATTTATATAATGATTTCCCTTGACTAGAACGGTAGATCAATGCTTAGGTGCGAATTGATTAAAATGCCTGTTGGGAAAATCAGTTAAAATTTGTTATGAAAATGTACTTATAAAAATGGTAGCAATGTATTTGCTGCTGTATTTGCAAAATAAAATGAAAGTGAAAATGATTTTGACCTGAGCGGATCGGTCCGATGGGCGGGTGCGGATGGAGCACTGACGTTTGGTTTTGCGCAAGTGCCGCTCAAGTTTATTAAGGACCGACGCTTATGATTGTCCATTCTAAGCAAAACAGTACAACCACATGTCCAAAATGGGTACGACCTGGCCGACTAATTTGTAGTAATTTAACCTAGACTCGCCGGATGGTTGGATGTGGGTGCCGGATGGAGGCAGAATGGTTTATTCTCACACGGCGCAAGAGGGGGCTTCTGACTGGGTGGATGGAACCCTTCAGCGGTGAAACCTTAGCGGGTCGAGTCGGGTTAAATTTTTACATTGTAAAAGCCTTGTCATGATCGCTCTGCCGACACACCAAAGGAAGTGTGTTAATTGCATGGCACCAAGGGTTGATCATGTCATGTGGGTAAAGTGTACAAACTCTGCAGAGTAAATAAACTATTCGAATAGCCGTGCTCACGGTCAAGAGCGGGCAAAGAATGCTTTCATATTGGTAGACTTGGTTTTTAATTTTGAAAACTGTGGATTTGGGAATTCGGAAGTGGTTTGAACTCTCGGATAGAATTGGAGTTGGTTGAAACCTGTTTTGACATCATGACGGATGGAGTCATTGATTGGTTTATCACAATCCTTTTTAAATTGTGCGGATAGAGCCTGAATACTAAGTGATGGTGGTTAAAATCATCGCTACAAATATTAATAAATTCAAATGTTACAAATAGTTGATAAAACTGCTTTACAAAGACTATACATGTAATGCTAAATAAAATTTGCTTTATGCAAAGTGAACCATATTAAGCTCTCTTTGGAAAGCCCCGCATGTCATAATTTCCCAGACTTGCGGAGTACGTTTGTACTCACGTGCTACAATTCAACCTCTTCAGAGCTGTTTGAAGATACCGCTGAGGGAGAAGAATTCTTCGCTTGTGGCTTCGAGGAGGGCGAGCCTGAAGAGTAGGTGTGCGTTCCCAGTCGTTTGCCTGTGGCGAATGAGTTGGGCTTTTTATTTGTTACTTTCCGCTGTGTGGTGCTACAGGTCTTCTGACCTGTGGTTGTAATAAGTGATCATATGATCAGTACTTCAGTTTATTATCGTTTAATACAATGTTCTGGTTATGATTATCACTGCTTCACTGTGTGTACTAGCAACTGATCAGGGACTAGTACGGTTATACACAAGAGGTTCCAGATTGTAAATCTGGGGTCTCACAGTAATATCTACCCTTAATCTATGGTTATCAAGGTTCACATGTCATACATATCAAGGAAGGTTCATGAGACAACAGGTATAACTACCAAAACCACAAAATAGCAAATTTACATAAAGTAAACGCATGCATAAAACCATTTGATAAACAAAAGGAAAATTAAATACTGGGATCAATATGATCAAGGGAGATTTAGAAATTTGCCACTCTTCAATTTCAATCTTCGACGCCATGTACAAATCATGCCACTGGAGTGGCATTTTTTGTACATGGCGTCGAATTTTCACGTTGAAGGGTGGCAAATATCGGATTAAACCTATGATCAAAGGGGTGCTTGCCTTGCTTAATCTTCGCTTACAACGAAGTCGAGGGTTGCGGCTGACAATGGCGATGACGAAGTCAAGGGCATCGGTTTCTACACGTCGATCAATGGAAATATACCGAATACTAAACTGCAAATAGGGCAAAAAGAAAATAGATAGAAAGAATAAATAAAACTCTTTACAAGAAACAGGGATTGCTCATTATGAATTTATTAATTTTATTTTACGAATTCAAGATGCAAAAATTGTTTGGATTAATAGAATTAATCATTAATTGCAAAGTCCATGGATTTATTATTCACAATATGAATTTCGGGTAACTTTATTACTTACAGGTTTTGCTCTATTAGGATTCAGATTCAAAGCAAAGTAAATTAAGGATATTTTCTCGATTACTGCAGATTAAATCCTATGGATCATTTCTGGGCTATTTGAGAAGGTTCGGATACAACAAACTTCACAATTAAAGTCCAGTTGTTCTTTCTACCGAATTCATGAATATGATCATTTAGGGTTATTTAACCTACAAGATTAATATGCAAACCTTAGCAAATTGAGATTATCTTTTCATAACAGGGTAGACTACACTTTAAAGAACATTACTAAACTAGTTACACAAGTTTTAGGATTTGGACAAGTTATTATTTTCATTGACGAAAAAGCTTAAGTGGTAACTTTTGCTTACATTTCACGGAATCGTCCAAAAAGTGAATCGCACGATTAACGATTAAGGGTTTTGAACTAGCTTGATTTAAATGAAAAGCACACTATAATTAAGATGTGTTTGTAGAATATGGTAGCACAAACTTTTTAGAGTGTTACTAAACTAGTTTTATAGATTTTAGTATTTAAATGAGTTATTTTATCTACTGCCGAAGTAGCATAAATGACCACGACGAATAACGCTAAATCGGCCAACTTTATATTGAGATTGCAACTACAATATACATGATCTTTAATTCATTTTTCACACATTAGCAGGGTACAACTCTAGAAACATTTTAAATTTGATTTTGCATTATTTTGACTTAAACTACAATAGGTTTCCTATTTGATTATTGTTACATTTGACATTTCTTTATGATAAAAGAATTCAAATTAAACTTTATTCCAATTATTTTTACATATATATGTCCTCACTGTTTTTAGGAACTTAATATAAATTACTTTATCATTTTATGAGCCTTTTTACTATTGTTTTCATTAATGACCATACTAGGTTTATTAATGGTTGCAAAACAAATAATATAAAATTAATTCAACAATTAAGCATTTTTACATGTTTGAGTTTATTATGATTCCAGGACACATATAAATTTATTTAATGATTTTTGGAATTACATTTCTTTGAATACAATAACCTCCATAATAATGTTTATTCTTAATTTTAATTTTACTAATTGTTTTGTGACTCAAAAATTAAACATTTTTTTGTATATTTGAATACACTCTGATCCTAATCATCTCATGAATATTGATTTCATCATTTCATTACTTATTATACACAAATTCTCATTAAAAACCATATTAGCACCATAATCAAAGTTTAATATCAATATTTATTCAGAACTCAAAATTTTAATATTTTTATATATTTATATTCTTTTGATTTTAGATGAATATACAACTTTGTTTCACTGGGATTGAAACTATATCTCAAAAGATATTCAGGATTGCAAATTCAGCCGATTGGTAAATGCATAAAGAAATGGAAATACGTTTTCAGTGTTGGAAGGCGCCTTTTAGCTCAGAGCTTCTCCTACCTTGCGATTCTGACCTCCTGGCCCCACTGCACAGAGACAGCAAAACCGGGCGGCTTCAGGGCATGGCAGCGAAGCCTCTACGGCGATGCTCCGGCGAAGGCCGTGACCACACCGGGAGGAAGAGCACGCCAGCGATCGAAGATCAAGTCGATTCGCCAGAGAGCTACCAGAGAGACGCTGCAATGAAGCCGCATGTCGGCGGCAATGGCGGACGGTGGTGATGGCAAAGCAGTGATTGGGAACTTAAATGAGTTGAGGATTAAGAATCTAGGTGTTGAGGTGAATCCATTTTTGGGTTCCTCCGGTTGAAAGAGTATCCGAGCTGAGCTCCAACCGGCGGCCGTTCACGGAGAAAAAAGGGCGCACGACAGTAGGGAGATTTCGCATGGAGAAGCTCAATTGTTTTTGAGGGTTTTTGCTCAGTAGAGTTTGGTGATGCTCTATCTCAAGGGGATTTGGAAATGGATTCCTATATTTCGCGAATTGAATTCAGCTTGGAGCTCCAGGAAGGTTCGGCCATGATGGAAAGAAGCAAAGCTTCGGCGATTTAGTTGAGGAGAGGGAAGGAGAGGTGAGGGAGGAAAGAAAACGCAGCTCAGGTGACCATTTGGAGGTATTTATAGGGGCGGATTGGTTGAACCTGGCCGAGTTGTTTCTAGTCTGGATGGAGACTCCACCATGCGCGACAAAGAAGAGGGGCGAGCTGGCCGGCGCTTAATTGCTGCAGCATGGCGTGGCTAGAGCAAGGACGAACGTGGCTATCGCGATGCGAACCGAGAGCTGGCGATGGGCTGGGTGACATCCGCGTGGAGGCGACGGGATAAGAACGGTGCAGCGCTGGCTCGGCTAGGGCGAAGGGATGACGCAGGTGCAGGGAGCTACGCTGGAGTTTCTCTGGTTGCTGGCGGGGCGGCACAGGGAGCAATGTTGGCTGGCAGCGTGGGACGCGGGAGAGGACGGCCGCGTGGAGGACCAGTGGTAAGCTCGGATTGGTTGGACGGCGTTCGTGGCAGAGGATGATGCGAGCTGCAGAGTTGTGGCTTGATCTTTTGCTCAGAGGCGCAAGACCAGAGGAAGAAGACGACAGGGAGTGGGACGCTGGCAAGTGGGGCTCAACAGGGACTTTGGCCCACATGGCAGTGAAGGCGCAGCAAAAAAAATCAAAAAGGAACGGCAGGGTGAGCTGGAATAAAGATTCAATGAATCGCTCTTGTGTCACTTCAGAATTTGAGATAATTTTTTTTGTGCAATGGCTTGTCAGTTATCTTGATGCTGTAGAGATTTCAGATTAAAATAATGTTCACAGATTTTATTAAAATTCTTACAATCTGCTCTGCACAGTTTTCTGATTTCTGATTTTGATTTATCAGACAATATAAATATTTTTATAAATTTTTGAATTTTTTTTTCAAATTTATTTTATCCAATCATTCTTATGTAAAATTTTCAGCTCAAGATATTTCTCTAGGATTTTATAAAAATTCTGACATTACATTTTATAGAATTTACTAGCTTCTATTTTTGAATTATTTGGAGACTTATCCCACCTGGTAAATTCTTGACATTTTTATCAGAGGTAACTACTGTGTTAAGGGTGCTTTGGTAAATTTTTCAGCTTGATATAAGCTCTGAATATTTTGCATTAATTCAGATGATACACTGTTTCTAGTCAAAGTTGATCTTTTCCATTATTAATAATTTTTACTATGCAGTAAAAATGAGATTTACCAGGTAAAAAGTTTACCTGGGTTTTTAAAAATTTTAATATAAATTTTTCAAGATTTTACTTTTACCTTTTTACCTTTTTACTATTATCCATTCATCAATTCCCTTATTGATTTTTCTTTCATAGCACAATTCCAATGAAAATTCAAATAAAACCAATAATACCAGGAAAACTCAAAAATAATAATATTCAAATTCAAAATATTTATTTTTATTTAAGTGCATTTTTCGGGATGTTACACAAATAACAATGCACGTAGGGTGAAATACTCCCTTTTGTACTCATCCCATACCCTTGCACCATTGTCCCACAACGTCACAAGATCTTCAACCAATAGTTTCAGGTAGACATCGATGTCATTTCCAAGTTGCTTGGGGCCTTGGATCAACAATGACATCATGATGTACTTTCGCTTCATGCACAGCCATGGAGGAATGTTATAGATACATAGTGTAACAGGCCAGGTGCTATGGCTGCTGCTCAATTCTCCGAAAGGATTCATCCCATCGGTACTCAACCCAAACCTTATGTTTCTCACCTCATCTGTGAAGTCTGGGTACGTCCGGTCGACTTTCCTCCACTGTGAGCCATCTGCAGGGTATCTAAGCATCCCGTCGTCCTTACGCTCTTCTTTGTGCCAACGCATCATCTCGGCATGCGCCTTGTTAGCAAACATACGTTTCAATCGGGGATCACAGGAAATACCACAACACTTTAGCCGGAGGTCTCTTCTTCTTACGCTCCCCATCTATTTCACCGGATCGCCACGCTTCACCTTATACCGTGATTCTTTGCTGCTGGACACACATCCAAATCGGCATACTCATTATGATACAGACACAATCATTAGGACATGCGTGTATCTTCAGACTTCCAATCCCAAAGGATGACGACTTGCTTGGCTTCATATGTAGATTGAGGCAGAGTGTTATCTTCGAAGCAACTTCTTTACGAAAGTGATAATAACTCATTGAATCCCTTATCCGACACACCATTTGTAGCCTTCCATTGCATGAGTTCCGATTGTGGTACGCACTTTGTGTGGCCCTCGCCTACGTTTGGGTACAAAGGAGTTCTGTGGTCCTCTAACATGCGTTGGAACTTCTCGAACTGTCTTTCATCTGTGTAGTCTCCCTCTCCGTCACGCAGCATCTGGTCTAGCTCATCATCACCAAAGTCACCAAGTGTTTCTTCCACGGAACAGTATTGCGTGCCATCCGGGATACTGTTGAATCCATCTTCCTCTTCCTCGCCTTCTTCATCGTCTTCCTCGCTAATCGCCTCAACTTCGCCATGGTTGGTCCAACAGGTATAGTTTGGCATGAAACCTCTCATGATCAAATGGTTCATAACTTGCCATCGCTGGGAGTGCTTCTTCTCGTTCTTGCAATCTACACACGGACAACATATGAAGTCGCTCGAGGCAAAAATGCAACTACCAGATCGAGAAAAGCTCGTGACGCCATCAATGAACTCTCTCGAGCGACGGTCCACATTGTACATCCATTGCCGATTCATCTACACCAAGTTATAATTTTATTAAAATTATAACAAATTTAGATACAAAAATTATAACGTAACTTATAGTTACATTTAAAAATCTAAAGCTCACGACCACTTAAACCCAACAAAAAAACCTCCACCTACACCGTTATCCAATTAAAGACATACCTTTCTAATTATTTTGTATCCCTTCCTACCTTTGTAATTATTTTTTATCCTTCTACACATGTTTTTCTATTTTATTTCATACACCAATAATTACTTCCTTGCAATATTGTGATATTTAAGATTCTAAAGCTAACAACCACCTAGATCTAAAGCTTCCAATCACCTTTACCTTGTGTAATGTCATATTTTGAACTAGATCTCTACCCTACATCTTCATACAAGAACAAAAACAAGCATACAAAACTAATTTTTGATCATGGTGATCTTGCTTAAAAAGTTCAAGATTTCTCCACATCCATTGAAAAAAATAGCAATCTCTAGGTGAGAAGGATGTTCACATGATGTTACTAATTAACCTTGAAACACTTAATTTGGAGCTAATCACCCCAAATTAAAATTTTGGACAGCACCTCCCCAAGAACAGCGCTAGGCCAGCCCTTCTCTGTTCGATCGTACTCTGCTGGCTCGTGGAGGAAGAAGGGTTTAAATGAGCTGCGCGGGAGGGCTTTCAGAAGCGGTTTGAGACACGAACCGCTTCTGAATGTTGAGTTCTAGAAGCGGTTCTTGTCTCAAACCGCTTCTGAAAGCCCTCTCCGGACCGTTGCCTACGAACCGCTTCTGGTGCGAACATCACAACGGGTTCGCACCAAACCGCTTCTAATAGGCTGGTTGTGATGCCCAGTACTATAGTAGTGTCTAATTAAGCTCTCTAATTCTTTTATTTAAAAGAAAGCGCATGGGTAACTTAATTATAATACCTACTACGCGTGTAAAGTTAAAATAAAATATACTCCACACGTGTCAATGCACGAACGGCAAAACAGAGTATACCAGGAAGGAGCGACCGTAATGCAACATGCAACATCGATAGTCCATACAGCCCGAGAACTTGAGCAGAAGACCGACGAACAACGGTCGTGTTACCAGACTTCTTCACCGGCAACGAACCTTACCTTCACCATTTTATTTGTCGAGCTCTTTTTGTGCTGTTCCTGTGGAAGTCTGGAACCAGTAGTTACCGGCCGAGCAAAACTTAAGAGTTTGTTTGGTTGGAAGTTAGCTTTGCTATGTCTAAATTTAGACATGCTATAGATTCTTAGACAGTTGTTTGGTTCGTTGCTCTAGCTATAGCTTTTCACACTTTCTTAGGTCCATATCCCACGCATTGTAAACTCAGTTATTTGCCAAACATTGCTGCTGAATTTTGATACCATAAAAAGTGTAGCATGCCATACTTATCTAAGATTAGTTATGACAAAATTGGTTGGTTGCAAACTAAACTATCCAGGGTTCAAAAAATCAACGAAAATTGGTCAAAATCACGATTTTCGACAGTGACAAACCTAATCGATAAATGGAACCAGTCAATAAACTAGTCCAATTAAAATTTGAAAAATTTTATCCAAAAGTTTCCTAAAATTAGTATTAATACTAATAACTTCTTGACATTTGACATAAATATACGAGACTTTTTAGCAAATCCGAATATAAATAATATAAAAGGAAAAAAAAACAAAGCAGGTAGCTGCCCATCCGGCCCACCAGGGCTGTCCCACCTATTTAGGGATGAAAATGGGTCGGATATCTCTCGCCTGATCTAAGTTCGGATTTTGCTATCCGGTCGGATCCAGGACCGGATCCGGATACTTGAATCCGAATTTGGGGTTGGATCCGAAGCATCCAATATACGGTAAATACGGGACGGATCCGGATATTCTGATTTTTTCAATTCTGATATCCGGATTTTTTCTATTTGGATATCGAATCGGATATTTAGATTTTTCCTATTCGGATATCAGCAAGGCCTTTTCATCACAATTTTTCCATGTCAGCCCATTTATATTAACAATTAGTTGGTTCTTTTGATGCTCAAGTTGCATATTCTTTCTACGACGTATGTTGAGTTTGATTGATATATAATTTGTTACAATAGTCATGTATTCGTATTGTTTTAGTTCAATATATATTACTCTATATATGGGCGAATTATCCGTATATCTTTATTCGTTTCCGATCCGAATCCGTCACATATCCGTTCCATATCCGTATCCCGAATAACCTGAATCCGTATCCGTATTTAGTTAGCCCGTATCCAATTCTGAATCCATGAAAAAATATAGGTTAGAACACGGAAAAAACAATATATATCTGTATCCGGCCCGTTTTCACCCCTGCACCTATTTAACTGTCATTTCGTCCCCAGAAAACCTCGCCGCAGACGATGACCTCCACCATTTCCATGGCGATGGCCCATCCCGAGCCATTGTTGCTACTCGTGCTGCTTCTACAAATCCAACCCGTGGTCGTACACTCGCTTCTCCCTTCAGCTGCTACGTACACCAACCACACTGCTGTACCGTCCGTCGTTCCATGCCTGTCCCACCAGGCGTCCGCGCTGCTCCGGCTGAAACGGTCCTTCACCGCCACCAACCACACCGTCTGCGACTTCCGGTCATGGAGGGTCGGCACAGACTGCTGCCGCTGGGAAGGTGTCCGCTGCGGCGACGCCAACGGCCGCGTGACTTCCCTTGATTTGGGCGACTGCGGCTTGGAGAGCGGCCGCCTCGATCCTACGCTTTTCAAGCTAACCTCCCTCAGGTATCTGAATTTAGGTGGCAACGACTTCAACATGTCCGAAATCCCATCCACCGGGTTTGAGCGGCTCACCAAGCTCACCCATCTCAACCTCTCCGACTCAAACTTTGCAGGCCAGGTACCACATACCATTGGTCGTCTCAAGAATTTGATCTCTCTTGACCTCTCCTTTCGTTACCAATTGTATGAGCTATTCGACAACGGTTATCGTATTTCCGGGGGGGCTGGTTCAACTGGCCCTTGGCAGCTCAAACTACCAAACTTTACAGCCTTAGTTGTAAACCTTAGCAGTTTGAGGGAGCTCCGTCTTGGCTTCGTGGACCTGTCAAACAAAGATGCGGAGTGGTGCAATGCTCTGGCAATGTACACTCCGAATCTCTGCGTCCTTAGCTTGCCGCTTTGCCGACTCTCTACTCCCATTTGTGGATCTCTCTCTGCTTTGCACACGCTCTCTGTTATTAACCTACAACACAATTTTCTCTTCGGTCCAATTCCAGAGTTTTTTTACAACTTCTCCTTCTTGAGAGTTGTCCAGCTTAGCTTTAATAAGCTTGAAGGGTGGGTCCCCCCGATAATCTTTGAACACAAGAAACTAGTGACAATTGATCTTCACCGTAATCCTGACATATCTGGTACTCTGCCAAATTTCTCAGCTGATAGTTGTCTAGAAAATTTGCTTCTTGGTAGAACCAATTTCTCTGGTATAATACCAAGTTCCATTGGCAATCTCAAATATTTGAAGAAGCTAGGCCTTGACACGAGTGGTTTTGCTGGAGAGCTTCCCTCGTCAATCCGTAAGCTCAGATCTTTGAATTCATTGCAGGTCTCTGGGTTAGAAGTCGTAGGATCGATACCTTCATGGATCACAAACTTAACCTCCTTGGAGGTTCTCGAATTTTCCAATTGTGGCTTGCACGGACCTATACCTTCTTTCATAGGCGATTTAATGAAATTGAGAAAATTAGCACTCTATAAGTGCAATTTTTCAGGTAAAATACCTTCATATATCTTAAATTTTACTCAATTGGATACCCTCCTTCTTCATTCAAACGGTTTCATTGGTACAATCGAACTCGCCTCGTTCTGGAGACTACCAAACCTGTCTGACTTGAATCTCTCAAACAACAAACTGGTTCTAGTAGATGAAGAAGACAATTCTTCATTGGTATCATTCCCCAAAATAATGTATTTAAGTTTAGCATCTTGTAACCTAACTAAATTCCCCAACATTTTGAGGCATTTAAATGGGATTAGTGGACTTGACCTTTCAGATAACCAAATCCATGGGGCCATACCTCAGTGGGCATGGGAGAAATGGACAGGCTTGGATCTTTTCTTTATGAACTTATCACACAACAAATTTACTAGAGTTGGATATGACACCTTTCTTCCTTTTACTACATATATATTGGATCTCAGTTTCAACATGTTTGAAGGGTTAATACCTATACCTCAATCTGGATCTGTGCTTGATTACTCAAGCAACTGTTTCTCATCCATGCCTTTTAATATTTCTACTCAACTTGGAGAAACAACCTTTTTTATGGCCTCTAGAAACAACCTGTCAGGGAAAATTTCACCTTCTTTTTGTAGTACACGTCTAGAACTTCTTGATCTCTCTCACAATAATCTCAGAGGCTCAATCCCTTCTTGCCTGATTGAAGATGCCAATGTACTGCAAGTATTGAGTCTGAAGGCCAATAAACTTGCCGGAGAGCTGCCGCATAATGTGAAGGAAAGTTGCACCTTTCAGGCGTTAGACTTCAGTGACAATTGGATAGGAGGACAGTTGCCAAGATCTCTAGCCTCTTGTAAAAACTTGGAGGTACTTGATGTCGGAAACAATCAGATTAGGGACTCTTTTCCATGTTGGATGAGTGCACTTCCTAAACTTCAAGTCCTTGTCCTGAAATCTAACGAGTTCTTTGGGCAAGTGGAGCCTTCTCCTATAGAAGAGAAAAGCAGTTGTGAATTTGAAGGTCTGCGAATACTCGATATATCCTCAAACAACTTCTCGGGCAAATTGACAGATGATTGGTTTAAGAAGTTTAAGTCCATGATGGTTAAAATTTCTAATGACACATTGGTCATGAAATATCAAGGGACAAATACGCCGGCTTATCAAGTTACCGCCGAACTCACGTACAAAGGGGTTGGCATTACATTTTCTAAGATTATAAGGACACTCGTGCTTGTTGATGTCTCACATAATGCATTCAATGGCAGCATTCCTAAGGCTATCGGGGAACTTGTTCTGCTCTGCGCCCTTAACATGTCACACAACTTCTTCACAGGGTCAATCCCATCTCAGTTTGGCGGTTTGAACCATCTGGAGTCTTTGGACCTCTCCTCCAATGGGCTTTCAGGAGAGATTCCACAGGGGCTAGCATCACTGGATTTCCTTTCGACATTGAACTTGTCATGCAACATGCTTGTGGGAAGAGTACCAGAATCACCTCATTTCTCCACATTCTCGAATAGCTCGTTTCTGGGAAACGCTGGTTTGTGCGGACCTCCACTGTCCAAACTGTGCAGCAATGCGACAACGCCAGGCGCCAAGTGGAGCCCTTCGAAGAAGAAATCTGCAGATGATATCATGCTATTCCTCTTTGTTGGACTCGGATTTGGTGCTGGGTTTGCAGTTGTAATTGTAGTGGCATGGGGACTTCGCTTTAGGAAGCCATCTTGAGATAGCGCTCTTAATTATGTAATGGGTCAAAGTATTCCGTATGAAGACCACTTACAGTCTAGAAACGTCTCTCCATAGTATTTAGGGCTGCGTACTATTATCGGTGATTCCATAGATATTGAACCTTGTAACTTCAGCATAATCGTAGCACATCTTATTGTATCCCCCAAAGAAGAATTTACGTTTGGTGACCAGCCTCGTAGCTGGTTCACAATTTCATAGTACAATGTCTTGGACTTTTTTTTATTAACATAATTTCACATTAAATTAGAAATCTCCAACTGGTTAGACATATTGTAATAAAGGATGTATATTGCTTTACCAAATTAAAATAGGAATAGGAATAGTAGGATAGTATAACACTTTTTATGAAAAAAAAACCTATATTATATTTGCCTCCATATATGTTTTGTTGAGAATTTGACTACTCAGTTTAAATATGATATAAACTATTAATCGAATAGAAAAATGCAGGTCATATCCGTCTTCCATTGGATATTCATTTTACATAAGCCATCTGCCATATGTGGTGCAGTGGTATGTGTGGGGCATGAATATCCTAGGGGGCCGCAAGACAGGCCCGTGAAGGCCCAATCAGGCGAAAGTAGGCCAGGCCGACTACAGAAGGCCGGAGGCAGCCTGGACTGAGCAAGGCGCGAAGAATCAGGACAAACATTAGTTAAGAAAGCCAAGTCGTATTAGGCAAGGGATGATTGTAATCCAAACTAATATGGAATCGGTATAGATATAAAGATATAGATCCCGTCTCGTATCCGAGTGGGACACTCCTTTGTAACCGCCCTCCTCTGCTATATAAAGGGAGGGGCGGGGGAGGCAACGATCAGGCACAATCTCATTAGCGATAGCTAGCCACATATAATTCCAGAGCACAGGACTAGGGTATTATCTCCATCGTGAGAGCCCGAACCTGTATACATCCGGTGTTCTTGTGCTACCATCGAGTTTGGGTCCAGCGTGCTGCCCCCTTTTCATTATTGTCGGTAACAAACCTCAACAGTTGGCGCGCCAGGTAGGGGTTGCGCTAGGATTGATCTCGGCAAGCTCGATGGCAATCTTCATCAAAAGCATGGCCACCTTTGCGCCGGCCCAGGCGTTCCGCTTCGGAAGTCTGGATTTCATCGCCGACAATTTTGGTCATCTTTCCCTCTCGGATTCGGATCAGTTCCAATCTGGAGGCAATTCTGAGGTTCCCTTAGCCGGACAACCACTCAGATCGGGAACAAGCATGGCCATCTGTCCCTGGACGGTAAGCCAGAGTTCTGAACCCCGTCTTGAGCTGGAACTGGCTAATGACGAGCCCCGAGTGGTTAAATACACTAGAAAACCACTCGGATTTAAAGGTCAGTACTCCTCATCTTCTTGTTTCTCCGAATCAGAAGATGAAACGGAAAATTTCCAGAGCTTTCGCAGCATTTTCGTGATCGAAGATCTGCGAATGGAATCTCAGCAACAGAAAGACGCAGCAAATGCTGCGAAAGAAGAGCGTCAACGGCAAGAAGGCCGCTCAAGACTCCTCCAGAACAGAGGCCGCAATGTCAATGAAGAAATCTTGCAGACAAGGATGGGAAACCAATCGGTTTTCCAAACTCCTCAACAGAATATTGTCACCTCCAAGACACTTCTGGATACTTTAGGACCGCTGCTTGGTCCTGACAGCCCTGCCGCTCCGATCTTAGCCCAAGTTCAGGCCATGGTGGCGGCGGCAGCGATTCAGCAGCACTAGGAGGAGCCAAGGGAGAAGGAGCCATCCCGTACTCGCCTTCTCAACTCACAGGCTGCTAGTAGCAACACGGCTCGCAGTCATCACAGGCGAGAGCTTCGACGGGGAGAAGATGCTCGGCATAGCATCAGTCGGGACCTTCGAGCATATTTAAACGCCAGACGGCGTGACCGGGAAGATGAAGAGCGCCGTAGGCGCAGAGATGACTATGAACGTTTTGGCATTAGCCACGACGACCGGGACGATCGCCGGAATCCTCGCCATAATAAAGGAGAAAACGAAGACCGCCGAGCTAGATCACCTCATCGACGTTCTCCACGAAGGCGCAATGACGGTCCTATCGAGAGCATCCGGGCTTTCACCCCTCGCCTTCGCCGAGTGGTTTGGCCCGAAGGATTCAATCCAAAGAGCATCACCAAATTTGACGGAGAAAGTGATCCAGAAGCTTGGCTCCAAGTTTATTCTCTTGCGATCATGGCTGCCGGGGGCGATCACAATATGATGGCTAATTACCTCCCAGTCATGCTCATCTCCTCGGCTCAAGCATGGCTCACAGGACTCCCGGCGAATTCCATAGATTCCTGGGAGGATCTTTGTGAACAATTCGTCACCAACTTTCAAGGCACATACGAGCGACCTGGAACGCAATGGGACTTATACCAGCTCCGCCAGAAAAAGAATGAGACACTCTGAGAATTCATCTGGCGCTTCATGCAAAAGAAGAACACGATTAGGGATATCTCGGAGGCGGCAGTCATCGCGGCATTTCAGAAGGGTGTCAACGATCCCGACCTAATCAAGAAGATGTCTCGAAAACCGCCAAACACCGTGAGGGAGATGTTCGAGCTGGCAGATCGTTATGCGACAGCCTCAGATGCTTTGGCCGAACGACAGGATGATCGCCCACGGCATAAAGACAAGAAGGATTACGCCGAGTCATCAAGACAACGGGACAGGAAGCTGGAAGACAAGTTCGACGGCTTGGAGCTTATTCATGTGCTTCGCCGTGATAACGAAGCATCAGATGAATTGGCAAGGCTAGGTTCCACTCGGGCAACGGTACCGGTCGGCGTGTTTGTCGAAGAGCTCCATAAACCCTCAATAAGCCAAAAGCAGGAACAAGGCAAATCCGAAGAAACACCCATTGAGGAAGACGTCTTAGTCATCAACACAGATTGGGCGGCCCTTTTCCTCAATTACTTGTTAAAAGATGAACTCCCGGAAGAACGAACAGAAGCAGAACGCATTTCGCGACACAGCAAGAATTACATAGTAGTAGGAGAAGAATTATTCCGAAAAAGCGCCTCTGGAGTTCTAAGGTGATGCATACCAGAGCAAGAAGGAAGAAACCTACTCAGAGAAATCCACTCAGGAATCTGTGGGCATCACGCGGCGTCGAGCACACTGGTGGGCAAAGCATATCGACAAGGCTTCTTCCGCCGATCGCCAGAATCGATCGCGGAGGACATCGTCCGGACCGTGAAGGATGCCGATTTTAAACAAATCAAATACACGCACCGCCGAAGCTGCAGACAATTCCGATCACTTGGCCGTTTGCAGTCTGGGGGCTCGACATGGTCGGCCCATTGAAGAAAGCTCAAGGCGGTTTCACTCATCTCTTTGTCGCCATCGACAAATTCACCAAGTGGATAGAAGCAAAGCCGGTAGCTACAATCACAGCGGCCAAGGCCAAAGAATTTTTTCAAGAGATCGTCGTAAGATTCGGCGTGCCAAACAGGATTATCACGGACAACGGAACCCAATTCCGAGGAGAGGAATTTCAAGACTGGTGCGACGAACTCGGCATCAAAGTTTGCTTCGCCTCCGTGGCTCATCCTAAGAGCAATGGTCAGGTAGAAAGGGCAAACGGTATGGTGCTGCAGGGCTTAAAGGTGCGAATATTCGACCGTCTCAAGCCGTACGCCACTCGATGGGTAAAAGAATTGCCTTCGGTACTCTGGGGGCTGAGAACCACTCCCAGCAGGGCTATCGGGCAGTCACCTTTTTTCCTGGTCTATGGTTCTGAGGCGGTCCTACCCACCGAGCTGACCTTCGGATCCCCTCTGGTCCGGAATTTCAGGGAGGCAGAATCAGAGGAAAGCAGAATGGAAGACATTGATCGATTGGAAGAGGCAAGGGAGGTCGCTGCGATCCAGTCAGCCAAATACCTCCAGGCCTTGCGGCGCTACCATGATCGGAACGTCCGAACCCGGGCGTTCTCCAAGGGCGATTTGGTCCTAATAAAGAGCCAGAAGCACGAGCACAAGTTATCTCCGAGTTGGGAAGGCCCCTACATCGTCGACGAGGTGACACGTCCGGGAGCTTACAGGCTTAAGAGAGAAGACGGCGCCATCATCAGCAACTCATGGAACATAGAGCAGCTACGCCGTTTTTACTCTTAAAATGTTTTATGACTGTCGAATTTTTTCCTAGACTTGCTACTCAATTGTTACTCAATTAAGCAGTAAGTCGGGGGCTACACCTAATAGTGTTGCGCATGCGCAACTCAGCTGGGAGAATTACTTGTTTCAAGAGATGCCATGTGTCAGAATTTTTATTCGATTGACCTGCTACTCAATTGCTTCTCAATTAAGCAGTAAGTCGGGGACTACACCTTATAGTGTTGCACATGTGCAACCCCGCTTGCGAACCAGCTCCTATCTTTTTTCTTTTTCCTACGATCACGACTAAATCCGAGTGCTCTAAACCCTAGGTTGTGAAACCCCGGACAAAAAAGTCTAGCTACCTGACGAAAAGCACGCTTGAGGGAAAAGGCCAAGCGCCGACTCACGATGCTCGGGGGCTATACTAAGTCGGACGGGGTGCTTAAACATAAGGGAGGACGAAAACCACTCGGGAAAGTCAAGAAGATCTAAGCAAGGAAAAAAAGAAAAAAGCAATCTGCAATTAAAACAGTCTTATAAAAAGTCCAGCATTGTCTAGAGACCATAGAAGATATATACAACAAAAGTACCATCTAAACGTTTCTTGCAGACAACAAAAGTGCTACTTTCCTTGCAGAGATAAAAAAACTACTCCTGGCGCGCGCGGCCGACGGCTGCGATGAGGGCATCCCTAGCTCCGATGAGCCGAGGAATGACCTCGATCAAGGCGTCGACGGCGGCGGCATCCTGAGCGATGGCCTGCTCCTCAGCAGCCTCCGCCATGGCGAGATCATACTCAGCCCAGAGCTCGGCGAATTCGTCCTCAGGCTCCGCGGGAGCGTCGTCGCCAAAATTGAAGAACATGTTCTCGATCCACGGCTCGACCGGTGGACCCGGAGACTCTGGAGGGAGAGACAATGGAGAAAGATCCTCAGAAGAAGAAGAAGAATCCATGAGGAAGAAGAAGAAGGGAACCTGCAAAGAAGACGAACGATCAACCAGCGGTCACAATTCCCTAAACACGAAAAACGAAGAAATCAAGCAAAGAAGAAGGCTAACGGACGAGCGCCTCGAAGAAACAGGAAGAAGTACTTGAAGAAAGAAGAGCAACAGGCCGACGGAAGGTGATGGTGCGCTACAAATCGCAAAAACCGAGGCTGAGTTCACTCTTATACGGGGCAACGTCTGTCTCTGGAGAGAGACTCGCTTGTGCTCAAATCGACAACTGTCATTGAGGCGGGAACGGTTCTCCTTCTGGACGTGCCGGACGTGACGTCGCACGTGTCTCGAGGAGTGTTAGACGCCATAATGATCAAAGATTTCAGAAACGGGCCAAGACACGAGACACGCCCCCTAATGGGCCGGGAATCAGCAAAGTACATTAAGACAGCGATTAGATGATTCCGCAAAACAAATCCAAGCCCGGAGGAAAACTTTTTCAACATTAGAATAATTATCCTAAGGGAGCAGCAAAAATGCAGGATAAGTTCAGTACAAGCAGAAGACTACACAGGACCCAAGTCCAAGTTTTTAACCAAAATAGAAGCAATATCCTTGACTTCATCCATAAGGGCGAGTGCTTGATCGTCATCAACAGTCCGGGCAAATCCCTCCTTAACAGCCTCGACCTCCACCCGCGGATATAAGGACTTGGTGATCACTAACACCTGGCAGGCGCTTGTAATCACGATGTCCTCCAAGTGCGCAGTAAGCTTCTTGGGGGCTTCTTCCAGCCTCTGAATTGTGATATCAGCGTCATAGGGGACACCACTGGTGCCGGCTTCATCTGGACTTAGGATTCGCAGCATCCTTTCAGAGCCCAATTGTAGACGGTCGACCCTCGCTTCAGTACATTTGATCTTGTCATCAAGAGCCCGATACTGAGCTTGCGAGTTGACCCGACGCACTGCAGAATACCAGTCGGGTAAGTCCGAAGCTGCTAGAAGAGGGACAACAGGACAAAAGACAAGACCGAGAGTGCACCTTCCAATTCTCTTGTCAGTTCAGCCACTTGTTTTTTGGCATCTTGTTCAGCCTTCTTCAGCTTCTCATTTCGGGAAAGAGAGGCTTCGAGCTTCTCCCGGAAATCTGAAAGAAAAAAGAAGGGGGTGAGGCCCGAGGCATCAGAAGACAAGGAATGGAGTCGGGTCCCAGGGCACTCGGACAAAATGATTACCATCAGAAAGATTGGTCGGGTTCAATTTCTCCGCCTCGAGGGACTGGATACGACTTCGAAGATCTTCCAGTTCCTCCCGATTCTCCACATGGGCGCGTGTGGGCTTCGCCTCCAGCTCAGTACGAATCTGCTCGACTTCAGCAGCGTAATCCTTCCTCATTTTCATCCTCGGGAATAATTTTTGAAGAAGGAAGTTCCGGTCCTTGGCGAAAGACGCCAGGCGCTGGAGACGGCAAAGCAATGTTAGGCTTCGGAGAAAACAAAAAGAAGACTCTCAAAGAAGGCGCAGCACAGACAACTCACATTGCCAAGGCGACAACACTCGTGGGCAGCGTCAAAGAACGACTTCCAATCCTTATCTTCTTCACCATCCAAAAGGACCAGATCGCCGTCATCATCAGCAAACGCAGCCCGCACCGGGGATTCCGGACGGGGAGGTGGAGGGATTTCGACACACAGCGGCGATTGGCAAGGAGAGGTGGGAAGATCTTCTGGCATCAAAGGGGCAGCATCATTGATGGGGGATGCGGCGTGGACAGTCGGGCCGAGAAGGAAAGGCGGTTAAGAACCACTCGGCTCCAAATTGGCTTCACCGTTTGTAGCCTCGGGGGCTTTTGGGAGCACCATTCCGACTGGTTCCGCAGCAACATTGGAAGCAGCGGATGCGGTATCAACCAACCTCTCAGCCTCCACGGTGCTGGAGTCATCCCCGTGAACAACCACCGGAGACTCTGGATGCGGTGTTTCATGAAGAACTTCATCAACAGGATCCCTGCAAGAAGAAGCAATCAACGCGTGGTCCAGGGGAATAAGGAAGGGATAGCAAGAAAATCCAAACCTGTTGGATCTTGTTATTTTGCACTTTTGACTTCTTGAGGCGTAGGACTACGGCAGGAGCTCCCGCAGCTTGCTCGGCGACAAAAAGGGATCGATCGGGGCAAGACAGCGAAGGCACGCTTTCAATAGAAGGCTGGGCCGGGGGCTTAAACACCTCGGGCCCCACTGACTGGCTTGAAGAAGAAGAAGTCAGGGGAGGGGGTTGTACGATCGCGGGGTCCCGAATCTTCGGGCCACCAGTCGGGCGTACATCTTTCGCTGACTGCTTCCTCTTAGCCTAGCGATCAACTGGATTCTTTCCTTTCCCGATAGGATCATTGCCGGGCGCATTCCTCTTCCTCCATTTCGCGCTTGGGTCGGCAGAAGGAGCGCAGGCGGGGAAGTTTCACTTGTCACTCTTATGTGTAAGGAACTCAGGTAGTGGCACATCGGAAAAGAAGACATCACGTTCCTGCAGGGAAACACATCCAAATCAAGATAAAAGTCGGAAGGATCGGCACCAGAAAATAATGAAGATCTCTTACTGGAGGCGCAGGATTCAGCTTCGTAAAAGGTCTTGGACTTCTAGGGATAACAATCTTCTCATTTGGGGCGAAAAAATTAGCGACACGACCGAAGAATGCCGCTGAGGTAATTTCCTCAAAAACCTCCCGCGTAGGGTCGTTGGGGCCATCATATTCATACCCAGGATGAACCCGATCCTTCAGAGGCTGGATTCGGCGGGTGCAAAAGTTGGCAATGATGGCCATACCGGTGATCCCATTCTCCTTCAGTTCAGCAATCAACCCCATGAGATCAATCACTTGATCCATCCCGTCATCTCGGGGAAGCGATGTCCAGTCGAAGGAAGGCTTGGGTGGCGTTCCAGTAAAAGCGGGCAATGGAGGATCAGGATTGGCACAATAAAACCACTCCTGGTGCCAACCCTTATTCGAGGACTTGAAAGGAATGTTAAAATAAGCCTTTTTCATGCCATCCCTCAGCTAAAACCCGGCACCCCCAACCACTTTAGGAGAGTTCTTGCTGGGAAAAGGCTTGAGAAGGAAAAGGTGGCGAAAGAGATTGAAGTGGGGACGAATACCAAGGAAGGCCTCGCAGAGGTTGACAAAGGCAGCGATTTGGAGAATGGAGTTGGGGTTAAGATGAGTTAGCTCAATCCCGTAGAACTTAAGAATGCCGCGGAGAAAGGGGGATGCCGGAAGCCCAAGCCCACGCACAAAAAAGGATTCAAAGACGACCACCTCTTCAGCACGAGGGGTAGGGCAAAATTCACCTGCAGCAGGGCGGGCGGCGAGCATCACCAATGGCGGAAAAACTCCAACGCTCACTAAATCCTCCAGCCGCCCCTCCGTCGTCACCGAGGTAGTCCAATCCTTGGTCGAAGCGGACGGGTTAGCGGTTGCGGGAGAAGGAGACGACATCCTTGAACGAAGAAACCTCGCGATCGCGTGGGATTAGGGTGACAAGAAAAGTTAACCCTAGCGGCGGAGGTCGCGAGGGAAAAGATTAGAGAGCAAAGGGGCAAGAGGGAACAGTGCCAAGCCACTTCATTTGCTCCGAATTGATGGGGAAGCGGCGCCGACTCTCGCCTCGAGCGGGAAACCGCATTGCCCTTCCCATGTCCTGAAGCCGCCCTAGGGAGCACTTCGGGGTGGGCCGGCGGACATGCACATCGTGCGCAGTCGCCAACGGCCCGAGAAAGTAAATTGGGAAATGGTACGCTCCAAGATGGGCCAAAAGCCAGAAGCCCGTGACACACGGGATTACGGGTACCACCCAATGAATAACCTCCTCTTATGGTATGCCTCATGATAGGCCACAAGCTGATAACGTTCAGAGAATGAAGTCAGGTACCGTAAAGATGACTCTAAAAAAGATGCTTACAAGGTATGATGTTCGTGTGACCCCAAGAAGGGCGGCGACGGATACCTGATAGGCAGGATGAGATGCACTCTGTAAAAAGGCCGAGGGTTATGCACCCGGATGTGCTAATACCACTCGATTGAGTACAGGCGCGCCCAAGAAACATACCAAATAGCGAGTCGGCCTGACAAACTGGGTCAGAGACAACTCGGGATGATTTCACAAAGAATTTCGTCGAGTTCTTCATGACCTCCTCGCCAAGCGACAAGCACTCGGCTAAAAGCACTCGGGAAGACTTGACCGCAGGAAGGCACTCGATCATGAAGCACTCGGGGGCTACTGTGGGGCATGAATATCCCAGGGGGCCGCAAGACAGGCCCGTGAAGGCCCAACCAGGCGAAAGTAGGCCAGGCCGACTATAGAAGGCCGGAGGCAGCCTGGACTGAGCAAGGTGCGAAGAATCAGGACAAACATTAGTTAAGGAAGCCAAGTCGTATTAGGCAAGGGATGATTGTAATCCAAACTAATATGGAATCGGTATAGATATAAAGATATAGATCCCGTCTCGTATCCGAGTGGGATACTCCTTTGTAACCGCCCTCCTCTGCTATATAAATGGAGGGGCGGGGGAGGCAACGATCAGGTACAATCTCATTAGCGATAGCTAGCCACATATAATTCCAGAGCACATGACTAGGGTATTATCTCCATCGTGAGAGCCCGAACCTGTATACATCCGGTGTTCTTGTGCTACCATCGAGTTTGGGTCCAGCGCGCTGCCCCCTTTTCATTATTGTCGGTAACAAACCTCGACAGTATGCAACCCCGAAAGCCCAGTTATTGAAAGTAGTAAATTTCGGCCCTTCCAGCAGCCAACTGCTCCTCACATAGAAAGCCCTCCAAGCAATCTAGGCCCGGGTGTCAAAGGCCTTCACCCTTCTCTAGCTCGGTACCCCGTGGTCCATCTTTGACATTGTGGTAGTGCCCTTCAAAACAAACCAACCCGTTCGGTTTTCTCTTCCCATATAGTTTTGGGTATCATTGGTTTGAGGTTATTCTCAAGCCAAAAAAATAAAAATAAAACATCTTTCTAGCATATCACGTCCTTTTCTCTCTTCCCTACTCACTTTCCCCACTGTAGAGTATATGGACCCCGGGTATCTGCATAGCGGGCCGTGAGGACCGCCCAAGAGGGGATGGGCCAAGCCAACTACATGAAGATGGGTATTGCCCAGGAGGCAGGCCGCCATACGTAACAAGGAAACCCCAAAGATGGAAACCAACCTTGATTAGGTGGGATATGATTGTAATCCTGTTTGTTGCCATACTCGACGGATAAGGAAAGAGATACAATCTCCATCTTGTAACCAATTAGGACTCTCCTTTGTAACCGCACCCCTCTACTATATAAAGGGGGGATAAGGTAGCGTCAGGGGGGAATGAGAATGAGATCATCTCATTAGCAAATTAGCTAGCCACATATAATTCCAGAGCACAGGACTAGGATATTATCTCCTCCGCGAGAGCCCGAACCTGTATAATTCTTGCGTCTTATGCTACCATCGAGTTTGAATCCGACGCCTAGCCCTCTTTTGATTATTGCCGACAACAAACGTCGACACCCACCTTCCTTCCTTCATCTCTAACACAAAAATTTCAAATTATATAGTATTAACTTTGACAATTTTAAACAGAAAGTTTCAACTTGAAAATTTTTTAACTCAAAAAAGTTTCAGCTCGAAAAATTTTAAATAAAAAATTTCAAATTACAAAAGTTTCAACTCGAAAATTTTTAAATCGAAAAGTTTAAATTCCAGAAACTTTCAATTCATAAAATTTTTTATTCAAAAACTTTCTATTTGAAAAGTTTTAATTCAAAAACTGTCAGAACTAGTTAAAAATACTTCTTATTCAAAACTTAGGAAAAATTTAAAAATAAAACTATTTTGAATTTGTGGAGAAAGGAATGGGGGAGGAAAGGGGGATAAAGGGTGTAATATCCTGAAATTTTGAACAGTAAAATGCAAACACCAAATTTTAAATGTGGATATTTTTCTGAGTTTGCTTGGAATTATATATTTTATTTGGATTTTTCTTGGATTTTGTGTTGAATGGATAATCAAAGAAATAAAAGAAATGTAAAACAATGAAATGGTAAAAGTAAAAATTTGGAAAAATTTCCCTTAAATCCCTAAGCTTCTACATGAATCATTTTTACTCAAAATAAATTTTCTATGAACAGGAATGAGAGATTTAATTGATAAGACAACAACATTGACTAGGAACAGTGCAAAGTCAGATTTAATGAAAATCATGTAGGCACAATCTCGACCTAAAAAAATTACCCTAGTGACCTTAGGGCAATACCTAATCTCATTAAAAATCTCATAAATTTATCATGTCAAATAAGTCCTTTAAAAATTCCAAAATAGAAATAGGAAAAATTAACAAAATGGAATGTTAGAATATTAATTAAACAACCAAGCAAGGGAATGACTTGAGATTTTTATGGAAGCATGCATATCCCAATTAGAATTCTTATAAAAAGTATCAAAAATAAAATATTCCATTTTGACCCTTGAATAAATCAAAAACCAAATTAAGAATTTTGAGCAGTACACAGTGTCAGAATTTTTATAAATTGACCAAAGGGTCTTTTGGTCCCACATTTTTACTAGAAGTCGGTCATCACCAGGGGACTTGTTTCAAAAAGTTTCACAAAATATGGTGGTGAATGACAGCCCAATTTAATGCGAATTCAGTGACATCTCAGCCAAAATATCTGAGTTCATCTCTTTCTCACTGACAAGTGGACCCATGAGCTGTGCTGGCCCATTCGCTGACGCAAGAAAGTCCGAGATTATCTCTCACTGCCAGTGGGCCTGGCCCCACAAGTCAGTCTCCGGTTCGTCCCCGTCCTCTTCTTTCTTCTTTCCCTGTCGCCCGAAGCTGAGCTCACTTCCGCTCTCTCTCTGTTTGGCCGTTTCATGTGACTTCGCCCAACCACTCCGCGTCCTTGCAGCACCGCCCGAGCAATCACCTCGGCCACGTTCATCCTCGAGTTTCCCCCAGCCATACCGCGTCGTACCGAAGCCACGTCGCCGCAATTATGCACCGCCATTAATCGCCGTCCCGCACAGCATTCCGTCGCGCATGCGTTCAAACACTGGTGCTCCTTTCCCGCGGCTATAAGTAGCACACCTGCGTCACATATGAGCCCTTCCTTCTTCTACTCACCCACAGAGCCAAAGCCTCAGCAGTAGCTCAGTTCTTCCGCCATCTTTCGCCATTTCCGCAAGAAATCCGACTAACCGGTAGAAATTTTTTTAATCCCTTCGACTTAGAGCTTCATCGTAACCTCCTAAGCTCATCCAACACCAAATTTCCTCAAGTGCAAGTCCTCAACTTCGCCGCCACTGCGGTCATCTTCTCCAGGTCCAGCTCCACGGTGGCAGGCCACCTCGACCAAGATCCGCTCTAGAAAATACAAAAACGGACTCCCTGGAACACGTGGATGCTCAAACCATTACCCATTCAAGCCCCCACACTGTGGTTCTTCCTCCCAGCCGATCGCCATTTGCGCCGCCGCTTGAGCTCGGCTGTAGCTCACCTGAGACCTCCTCCGACCGAATCGGTTCCAGAACCGAATGCGTCTCACCGAGCTCTCTCTCCTAGTGTCCTCTCCCCCGCCGGAAATTCGCCGGAGAACCGTCGCCGGTGAAGCCCTAGGCCATCCTCTGCTCTGTCTCTTTGATCGGCGGGCCTTCCTTGTCAGCTAGCAAAAGAACTCCAGTGTCATGGTAAAAGACGCCTTCCAACTCAGAAAGCATATTTTTCTATTTATTCATCTAATTTCCAAACCGAAGCAAATTCAAATGATAATATCTTATGAATG
Organism: Guadua angustifolia; assembly: GCA_036346375.1. NCBI lineage: Eukaryota > Viridiplantae > Streptophyta > Magnoliopsida > Poales > Poaceae > Guadua > Guadua angustifolia. Next base: position 85,890,355 of record CM070500.1, on the reverse strand, counting down.
TTTAATCCAATTTCAGTAGAATAAATTTTTATATTCATCTAAAATCATTTAAATCCAAAATATATAAAAATATGTAATTTTTGAACTACAGGAGAATTATTTAAATTAAACTTTGTTAATAATCTTAATATGGTCCTTATATTAAATTAGTGGAAAATAAGTCATAAAATAATAAAATAAATATTCATATGATGATAAGACCAGGTTGAATTCAAATCCATAAAAACATTTAATTTTTGAGTCATAGAACAATTATTGAAATCAAGAATGAAACAAACACTCTATTATGGACATTATTGCATATATGAAAAATATAACTTATTAAATCATAAAATAAATGCTTATGTGCTTTTGGAATTATAATAAACCTAATCATGCAAAAATATTTGAAAAAGGGTCACTTTGTGATTTTTAGAAAATAAAATACTTAAGAAAGGCTTAATATATTACAAAATGGTTATTTCACTTGCAGTCAAAATTAATAAAAATAAATTTTATTAAAATATCTACTCTGAAATGAGTTAAAATCTGTAGAAATAATTGTGTTTAGAATTGTTTTACACCATTCACTAAATAAATGTTTATTCAAGGTAAAACAAATGACTTTAATTTAAGATTTTAATAAATAAATGAACCTCATATTCATATGCATAGCAACATGATTTTAATTAAATAAGTCATTCCAGTTGTTTAATAAAACCTTAAGTGAGTATAGCATGTATATAGTTCAAAGGGGTATTGCACACTTGTAGGTATATATATGCTTTTGTGTGCATATGTACTTACATATGCATGTATGTCCTAAGTCATAGAGGTTAGCTTTTTATAACTAAAAGTTTATTTAAATATTACTTTGAATCTGAATCCTAATTAAGGGAAAGAATTCACTTTAAGCCTGAAATGATCATATCTATTTAAATCTTAACCAATTTTTGCATCTTGAATTCAAAAAATAAAATAAATAAATTCACAAAAGGGTAACCCCTGTTCCTTGTGAAGAATCTTTGTTTATTTTGCTATCCGTTTTGTTTTGCCCTTTTGTTGCAGTCGCTAATTCTGTTTATTCTCTTCTTACGACGTGTAGACACTGACGTCCCAAAAGAAGAGAAGGAAGACCCTGCAGTAGATCCATACTTTGACCCAGACAGTGAAGAGCAAAGCAAGCACCTCCTTGATCATACTGATCCCAATAATTTACCTACGATATGTTGTTTTTGCAACTATATTATTCATGCGAGTAATTCTCCGTAAAAACTGCTCTTTTGGGTAGAACAGTAGTTATCCCGGTGTAATATGGATTTCCTTTAATCTATATGGTAATGTGAACCTTGTAACCTTAAGTATGGTTTAGACATAATTAATGTCACTGTGGGTATAATAGTTAGCTTATTATATCTGCTTAGCCAATACTTAAATCAAATTGGTTCATTTCCAAACTATTTCACTGAATAATTGTTATTTGGAAAAGGTTGCTGGTAGTTTGATAAAAACCCCAAATAAAATTATGTTTTGATGCGGGTGATTATTGGTAATAGCCGGTTGTGCAAAGGGAATTGCACGTAGTGTAGGGTGAAGTATCGCCCGTGTGAAATTAAGGACCGAGCAATGGGACGCTATTGATCCAAGATTTCCGTGCAACCACGAGGGCTATTTATGGAGTAGCCTTAACCTATTAAGTTATTTAGGCATGGCTTTGCTCTTTGGTAGGCGGGAGCTAGCAGAAGCATTCCGTTATGGATTTGCTTGTGAGGGGCTTCTACACAGTTTGTGTGGATAAATGCTTGGCCGGTGCAATGGTGTACGCCTTGCCATGAACAGAAACGGTGTGTTGGGTGTTGCGTGAAAGGAACCATGTCTTGGGTGTGTGTTTTTGTTCTATGGCGAGGGTTTAACATCCCGGGCTGGATCAAAGTCATATCTAGATAATGTACCGGTTATGTATGATCGCCTTGCCGGCACACCTCAGGAGGCGTGTGTCGAAATGGCGCCTAACAAAAAGGTGGATCATTCCTTGTAGGTAAAGCTGTACACCTCTGCAGAGTGATAAATCTAATCGATTAGCCGCGCCCGCAGTCATGGGCACTTGGTGATGTCATTCCAATGCTAGACTTTGGTATTTTCTAAAATAGTTTTGGTTTCTGAACTGTTTTTAGCAACCATCGCTTTCTTGTCAAAGGAATGACTCATATGAGTTCGCAGTTGGGATGACTGTGTGGTGGAATCTATTTACTTGCTTATGATTACTCAAAATGCTTAATAGTTTTACAAATTCGGTTTGCAATCTATTATGAATATATGATTTACATTCTTTTATGCAACTGCAAAATAACTTAGAGCCTTTCTTTGTTTAAGCCTACATGCTTATTTATATGCATTTGTGAACCACTATCAAGTCTTGCTGTAACACCCCGGCGCTAAACACGCCGCGGATGCTACCATCACTTTGAATAACTAATGTCACCTCTAGCGAAAAGACAGGAATTAACCTCTGACTCTTAAAACTGGTTTAAAACTAAGCCACCGAAATTTGCAAAATTTTGGCAGCACCTCCCCTAAAACTAGGACATCCACTCAGCAGACAAAAGAGCAATAGCAGTTATATAATATATCAAACACTTAAAGTAGAATCAAACCATCTAGCAGGTCCTTAGATAATCAATCACACAACCAAATAGAAATTAACAACTCCAGCACAACGAGCAACACATTACAACACCATTATTTACAACCAGGCTTTACAAATTAATTAAATGCGGTGGTGATGATCGGAGTCGTGTACGTGCTACTACTCCCATCCATGCATGTCGGCTTCAAAACACCTACAAACATTAAATAACAAGCGTGAGTTCAAACTCAGCAAAGTACACGAGAATAACAATTCCAATCTATCAGAAGTAAAGCAAGAGCTTGACTATAAGAGCTAGTAATACAAATGAAACAACACTCGGACAAGACGCGTTTATATCCATTTAAAGCAATAACTCAACCATACCAAAAATTACCGCAATCAAGTCATCAGCTTAATGATAAAACCACTCAACGCCAAAGAGGTATCACTTGACTCTAAGCTACAACGTCTCCCGACTCAACCACCCCTTGTTGCAACTCAAATCATTTTCATCAATTTTTGTTTGAGTTCATAACTCAACTACACTCTCCGATATTCATCCAACATACTTAGCAAAGCAAGGAGATGCGCTAATTCATCAAATTCAATTCAATCTCCCCTATTTGGGTTGAATCCACGACTCGACCTCCGATTACCATAATCACCGTCCATATGACACACCATTTACCATAACACTCATTATTAAAGATGCAATGCACATGAATGCTCATTTCCATACACGTACCGGTACTGCCGAGTGCCCACCCGTCGGTGTGCACCCTCACGTCCCTTCCATCCCGTAGATGGAAGGTGTCTACTCTTACTGTCTCGCTCCCATTCACCTCGATGAATGGGACTACGAGGTAGGACTTTCATGTTCACTACGTGTGAACACAGAGGCCCGCATCAGAATGGGTCGCCTCTTCCATTATGAATGAATATCATGAATGCAAGAATGCAACATCAATTCTCAACTAAAACACATTTCAATCATCAATTCTCAACTAAAACACATTTCAATCAACATACTCAACAAATACACATTTCAATCAACATACTCAACTCAATTCCCTAGACGAGGCACAATTAAATACATCTCTTATATATTAACCACAAGTATCCCCGTACCCCATTCTCGCTACTCAGTGCAATATTAACAAAGGTACAGTAAACTCACCGAGATTAAGGCTTACTAGTGACCACTCGAATCCAATAACTAATCATGCCCTCGAAGGGACGATCACCAATACAACTCATACTTGCCATAATCAATAGAAAATTAGCCGTGAATAGATAAATAACAATAAACAATTCAATTGGACACCCTTCTCGATGTACTTACCTTTAACCTCGGCGAGGAACTGACGGCCCATTGCAGCGCTAGCAACCACCAACCCTAGAGAATAGCAATCCAAGATAGGGCAAGGTATAACTGTCACATTCACCGATTTACATGCACAGCAGACCAGACATAAAAGAGATACTCTACAATCTGGAATTAAGACTTGAACTTTCAATCGAAGCAGTAATTCAAGTTGTTCATAAGGTTTTAAGAGTTATAGTTTCTACTTAAGCTTTTGCATACAACTACTCGAATGATGATTAACCATTTCGAAAACAACTCGACCCTTTTCTATGTCTCCATGAACAAACAAGGATACACGGTTCACGAACATAATCATCATTGGAGCAAAGCATTATACATATGAGTCGGATTTCAATCCTACTACCCTAACCCATATTAAATGCGTAATCCAATAATATGTACATTTCTTCGCCTCTAAATCCCGAACATCTATATATATCCATGCCTCCTTAACTCAATTGCATCGACAACTTCGGGCCTTATGCCATGCAAGCACAAAAGAATGCAAAACACAAGCGCCCCTTGCATAACTCAACTAAAATCAGCACAGGCATTTTCAAGTTATCATGTAGATAGCAAGAGGTTGGTAAATGGATTGATTTTAATCCATTTCTAGGATTGACCACAATGCCATATAAGGCCTTAAAACATTTCAGATCTTTATTCATAATCATAATAGATGAGCTAATACCATTAATAAGGGAAGCAATAAGTTTAGCTCAAGGACTCACAGATCATCACTCAAAAACACAGCGCAATACCATACAATAACTCTTTTAAGCATTTCAACAAACACCTAGTGTGCACAAAAAGTACCCAAGCTAGAATACCTCAAATCTTGTTCATGGATTCATGGAGGAAGAGGTGGAGGAGAGGTCATGCCGAGAGGCGCCACGGAGGCGAGATTACTGGGAGGCGCCGAGGAGGCGCCTGCCACGGGAGGTCTTGAGCAGCTGGCCATGGAAGCAAGACGCCGGGAGCACCAATGAGGGAGGCAGAGCGACCGAGACAAGCGCGGCATGGCGGGCGGGCAAGGAGTTTGAGGCGCTGCAGGACGCTTGGCTCGGGGGGGACGGACGGCTGCTGACGCTGGAGGAGCACCCTTGCATGTGAACGGCTGGGCGACTGGGGAGGACCTTTGCTCGAGGGAGGGCACGGCCTGGGCCGGGTGCGACGGGGTCGGCCGGGAGGCGCTGTGGCCGGGAGTCGCGGGGAGCAGGGCGCAGTGGAATCAGCAGGGGGAACTGGAGGGAGTCGGTAGGGGAGAGGAGGAGGAAAAGAAAAATATCCCCCCCTCGAGGATTGACAGCCACTCAAAAGAAAAAGGGGAGAGGTCAGGTAAAAAAAATAGGTGGAGAGCGGGAAAAATAAAAGTTACACAGAATTCTAGAGACCACAAACCCACAATCTCCAAAGATTTGAATTTCAAAATTCACGGCGAAATGAAAATCCTTTGAGTAAAACTTATAGTATTACACTTGTTGAGTACCAATGTACTCAATCTTGCTATCTACATTGTCTCAGAAGAAGAAGTCTTCCGAGTGCCGGACGACTCCTTCCATCGTATAGGCCACGGGAATTTTGACGACTATTTCTTCTAAGGGTTGGCCCAGTCAGATGCCTATGGGTAGTTGGGTATACCACTCGGCATATGGTTCTTTATGTTGTCATTTTTCTGTTGTATTTTTCTGTTAATGCTTGGCAATGTATGATACTCTGTATAATTAATTTCGTCGCAGGTTATAAATATCCTGTGTGGTTGTGATGCTAATGTTGTAAACATGTGTGTGCTAGCTACTGATCCAGGGACTCGTACAGTATACACATAGAGGTTTCTGTTCCTTGGGACAGTGTCTCACAAAGGGGCAGCTCTTCGAACTAGGGAAAATGCAATGACAAGTGACAACAATAAGATAGTCCCCGATACGAAGGACAGTTGCTTTTATGTTTTTGTATCGAGGTGAAGTGAGGATATAGTCTTACCGGAGACTTATATAGACAAAATGACTAGCAATCGGATGTCTGATGTGAGCTTTTTTTATTAGACGCCTGTAACATTTTTTATCTATGCGTGCAACAATTGTAATCACTGTATGCAACAAAAACGTGCGATAACAGTAGGAATATCGATTCGGATTGGCGCAATATTTTTTACCCATGCGTGCAACAATTGTAATCCCCGTGTGCAATAAAAATGCGCGATGATAATAGGAATGTCCTTAAAAAAATGTTGCATATGGTGATAAAATTTGTTACATGCGTATTAAAAAACTAGCAGGGTGGCCCATGCGTTTGCGTGGCTAGATTTTTTTAACAGTTTGTGGTATCAAATTATATAACTTATATGCTTGAGAATATATTAACATATTTAGTAGACTATGGAGATTTTTAAGACATCATGAATATTAGAAATGACAATATAAACTTAAAGAAAAATTGTTGGATTTTTTTAATGTACTTTTAACAATTGAAATCATAATGTAATATTGTTGCTAAATACATTTGTTAATGATATTAGTTGTAACGTTAACAAAAGATAACAGACACAGTATTTTTTTTTGAAATGATATTTTTATTATATTTGTTTTTTGATATTAGAAACATAATTAGCGAAATACGTTTCTAACTGGAAAGCAGCTGCTACGTTTGTCGAACGCATCCCCTCCTTTTGTTTGTCTTATCGATTCCCCCACCAGCATTTCTCCGATCCGGACCGTGCGCCTCTGCCCTCGCGGCCACCACGCCTCCCTTCTGGCCAAGGGCCTCCGCTCCCGGCCGTGCGTCTCCACCATCCGGCCGAGCAGCTGCGCCCCCCAGCCGAGCTTCTACGCCCTCGTTTGCGTCTGCTATTTCAGGTGAGCTTCTCCACTCCCTGGCCGAGCGTCTCCGGCCGTCGACAGCTCGTCTGTCCCCGTCCGAGCACCTTCGTTCCCCTCCTGAGTGTCTGCGCCTCCAGTCGCGTCTCCGAGCCTAACGAGCGCCTTAGCCCTCCGGCCGAGCGCCTCCACCCACTGGCTCTTCCCGTTGCTTCTCATCGCAATGAAGACTAATCAGCTTTGCAGGCAGAAGCTGATGTACCACTTGATGATGTCCTCAAGATGTACCCAAAAAATCAACGTTGATCTGCATAAGCATTTCTCTTTTGCATTTTTTCACATATAGAAAGAGGCAATCGTGTGCACTACTTTGCAATCTACTGATAATTTGATTTGTTCAAGCATTCTCAGTTAGCAGGGAAAGCAATTTAGATAGCAAAGACATTTTTAGTAACTCAGCTTAGAAGGAATTTATTAAATGTTAGATATTTTAATACTTTCATTGCATTCGGAAGGCTTAATATTGCTGTCTTCTTGATGGCATTTCTTAAATTTTACTTCCATTTTTTTTCAGATTCTTCAAACCAGGCTAATTGCTGTAATCATTTATCTGTTAGTACTTAAGTGATGAAGGCGATTCTTCTGAGGAAGCAGATGATAGCTACTCTTACACCGTGTTTTTGAAGAAGAATCATTTACAGTTGCTCTCTCTATGTATTTTGGTGCATGCTCTCGTGTGTAGCAGGCTGCTTTAGAATGTTCTCTAATGTGGTACCAAAACTTTTTTAACTTTTCAGTGGCAAAGCAACGGCAATATCTCCTCTTTTGATGAACAGGTACATTTTAATCATTTGTGCTAGTGTTGTAGGTTTTTTGTCTATTCCGATATCAATTAATTTTTCAAACTTTACGTCTGAGGAAGGAATAACTCCCCAGTAACAAAATTTTAAAGAAATTCAATAGGAAAGTAGTAATTATTAATCGATGTGAGACCGAGTTCCCTGAGCGGTCATTGGGGCAGGAATGATGTTAGTATTAACTTTCCTATACGCTCTTGATTTACACATAGACCAACTAAGCTTTGCACATGGAAAAAAAATTTCGTGGAGGAGGTATGCAAACTTAACTCTATACATCCCCACTCCGATGGATGCCACGTATGCATCTTGTCAATCTCAATCATTCATTTAATTTCTTACTCCACCCCACCCTTGATTTCTCACTCCTCCAATTAATGACATTGTTGGTGAGGTGGGGTTAAGATTTAGCTAGATGGACACGTGGCATCTATAGAAGTGGGGATGCACATGTTTGCACATATACCAAGGATTTTTAGATTATGGTATGAATAAAACAATTGTTAAGATTGGACCATACTTTTCCCTATTGAATTTTGTGATCCAACTTTTCAAAACCTTTTCCACAGCTTTGAAAAACATAAGTTAAAGTGTAGGAAAAATGCTATTCTTTCAAAGAGTAGATTCAACATTTGATAGTTGGAAAGGACATAAATGTCATCTTTGTCCCCCCCCTTTTTTTGTTTGGTTCTTTCCCTTTATTCAATCTTAGAAGAAAGGACAAGGGGTAACTGTAATCCATGGTTTGTTACTGAAATTGAACTTTCAGAACAGAAGTAAAGACTTGAGGATGCCCTGAATGCATCTAATTACTCGTGTGATATGATGTAATAAACAATTTTGAGCTTTTATATTTGTATTTTCTTCTTAACGAATGATAATTAAATCCATAAATTTGTTACTTCCCTTAACGTTCTCAATGTTCTTCTGGTAAGTGCAATGGGAGTGCTTCTTCCTCTTCACGGGCTAACATCGTAGAAGGTGTTATCTTCTGAGGCTGGTAGCTAAAGCCAGAAGATGCCATCAAGGACATACCTTGGAGAACGATGAGTAGAAGGTGAAAAACAAATGAATATATTTCGCCTCCATTTGAGTGGTTTACAAAACAAAGATCAACATATTGCATTATGATGACAGTGGCAGGACTGAGTTGACATTTTAAAATATGTAAATTGTTAGATATATCAGTCAAACTGTGGTTCAGCTTTTTACTGTTGTTTTGGGCAAATTACAGGAAGAATCGTCGTTGCGTTTGTTTGTTTGGCCCGACTGTGGCATCACACATTACCTAGGTCAGCATCAATGACTACCCTGGCAATAAAATGGAATTATAGTTATAAATTGTGATTCTGAGTAGTATTTGGCTACCTTTAGCAGTTTGAATTTTTTTTAATTTTAAAATTTGATGTTGATTGAAATCCTCAGATCATAATTCCAGTCAATATTTTCCTGTCATAGGCAACATGTATCAAGAATTTTTTGGTGTATTATTTTTGACTAATGTTCGAAAAAACCATCCTTCTGCCACATACTTTGTAGTTGAAGTCACGGATTAAGTTTCTTTCATGTTGATGTGGCTGAATGAAATTAAAATCAGTGGATACATTCTGTAACATCCCAAAAATTTCAAAAATAGTAAAAATAAAATTTAGAATTTTAAAAATGGAATTGAGTAAATATTTTAACTAAAATCAAGATTTTCATTTTAAATATTATCTTTTTCTTCATTTTCTAGTTTGTCAACCAAAAGAAAAGAACAAGTTGCTACATTAAAACTTTTGGGTCCAAAATAAACAAACTTTGAAAATGAGTTGAGAAAGTAATCTTACTTTGAATTCCCACCTTTTCTAAAACTTTTTCAGCCTTAATAATTATTCTTGATTTTTTGGATTAAAAGAAAAATCAATAAATAAAATTAGTAAAAGAGTAAAAGTAAAAGGGTAAAAGATAAAAGTTAGTAGCTCCTTCAGTTTTATCATGTAGACTCGGTTTACAATATCAGGTCTATCAGCTGGTTTTTGGCCACCTCTTACTTCATCTAGCATGTATTGTATCTCTAGCCACTTTGCGTTGCATGTGTATGTTAGGGCAGTCCCAACTCATGGTTTCCATGAGTAGTGTCTAGAGGAGAGAGAGAGCAATGAACAAATACATAGTTTCTCAACCTATGGTTTCTATGAGTAGTGTCTAGAGGAGAGAGAGAGCAATAAACCAATGCATGCACCACAAACACACCTTAATTAGCGCGCAGAAACGTCCAACCCCGATTTTGCTAGTTTCTTGCGTCTTGGTACCCGTGCCGACCCAGTTTTGTGCATGAGACATAGTTTCTTCGTTTTTCCTTCTCTCCCTTCCTTAATTCCTATGTCACATCGGATTTTTGCTTAGTTGGCAACGTAATTAATTCTATGGACACTAGCTGACATGGAGGGTTGGGACTGCCCTTATAAAGATGTCTGAATATCCAGCCCAACGACAAATTGCCATTGCGTCCTAGAAGTTTTGTGCTTTGTTTCTTCTGCTTCCTGTAAAACTTGACGGTAGAATTATTCTATTTCCAACTTGCTCTGTTTTGGTGTCCCCTCGTTCAATTGCATCCTGCAATCCACTGTAAATTTTTGTTCTTAGTTTGCCTTGATTTTTCCTTATCCAATTTAGTCTGTTTTGCTCAATGCATATCCAAACATCGCATCAAAATTGTAATGATAGATGTCCAGACATCAGCAGAGCCATCGATTCCTCTGGGCATTGTTGGAGGTAGTAAGCAAAGTATTCAAGCATAGGTACATATTCCCTGTTGTAGTTAATTCCTTCCATTTTTTGTATGGTATTTGAATTGTGAATCCATCTTCGCCGTATGGGAACAACAGCGGGTATTGTATGGACATGAATTTTGGATGTATTTCAAATTTGTTATTTCTGCCTAGTCTGTCTTTTTGGGCTATAAGGTGTTTTGGTTTGCATGTGCGCTTCCGATTGTTGTTATGGTTCATGTATTCAACTGAATATGTTAGCATAAAAAACTTTTCGCACATACATGGAGACATGGAATAAAATCGGATTTGTAGTATGAATCAGTGTTGAATCTGGAAAAACATGAAACAGTGTTGCATCCGGAAAGGTTAGATCCCAAATAACTCCAACTACAATGGTAAAATCTAATAAAGTCTTACATACAACAATATCAAGGTTTTACGTTTTCCGGTTGTCAGCGTACTCTACGCTGGGGTACCCTCTCAGCCGCACAAAAGCAGTCAACATGACAGATCCACGTGGCGCCCGGCGAAAGCAGTGGGAAAGCACGCTCGCCGCCGGCGGTCGACCCACGTGGCACCCGACGAAAGCAGCGGGCGAGACGCCTCGCCGCTTCGCGGCGAGCCCACGTGGCGCCGGCGAGCAAAGCGGGCGAAGCGACGCTCGCCGCCCGGGCGGCACCCACGTGGCGCCCGGCGGCGGGCGAGCACGCCGCCGCCGGTGGTCGACCCACGGGCGCGGGTGGCGAGACACTGCTTTCGCCGTGGCGATCCATGTGGCGCCCGACGAGCAAGCGGGGCGCACGCCCGCCGCCCGCCGCCAAGAAGAAAAAGGTGGTGCGAGGTGGCTTCACCTCAAGGCTCCTTCCCTTGTCGTCATTGCTCGCCGGCAGACAGCGGTGTCGACTTTCAATCGCCGGATTTACTATAAGCCCATTCTCGACGCCTCACCAACCCGTCAAAGGGGTCACATCCCGGCGGACCGGCGAAGCCATCGTCGGCATTTAATGAGGCCGAGGAACGGACAAAGACAGAAGGGTAATAAATGTATCAGATCAAGATGATGACCTCCTTTACCTACTCCCGCTAGCTTTGGCCTATATAAGGGCCTCCGGGTGCATGGGAAAAGGGGTCGAGCCTTCGAGTAGTGTTGCATCCGAGCAAGCAAGGGCTCCGTAGCATAGTCTAAGAGAGAACTTGTAACCTGAGAACTGGGTACTGGCTTTCCACACTCTCTAAACAATCTAGCAGGAAGTAAGGCTTTTACCCAAGAAAAAGGGGGCCTGAACCTGGGTAAAATCTTTGTGTCATCTCTAGTTCATAGACGCCGGAATCCTTTGTGTGGGAGTCTCTAGGGTTTTCACCCTCTAGGTTTAGCCAGCCGCGAAGGCGCCCTCCTTCTGAACCAAACCCGGTCTGTAGACTCCGGGCCTGTCAGGCGGAATACGCCGACAGGGGCGCGCCAGGTAGGGGGCTAGTGGTTGGTTTCCCCGGCTAACTCGCCGGCGGACTTCGGCGTTCGCGATTGAGAAGCAAGCCCGTGCATCTGAAGATGGCGGATTTTCAGCATCAGAATATCGCGGGGGCGAGCGACGACCAAGGCGCTTCCCGGCCATCACGCCGGTCGAGGGACCGTCTCACCCCGCCCCTGCAAGGCGGCGCGGTGCTCCTTGAAGCGGTGGAGCGGCCTCGCGCGCCGCAGTTGGCCATGGAAGCGCCACTCGCCGTAACTTGCACGCAGCTCGTGTTTTTCGACCACCTCCGGTGGAGTTCGCGGGAGACTCCCCGGCCACTCCGTGGCTACGGAGTATCGCCGGCCTCGTGGATGCGGCCCAACTTAGGGTAAAGCTCCCCGGCCAGTCAGGTACCGATCGTACCTTGGCGCCTAAGGCGCATGCAGAGCGCTCTCAGGCCTCCAACCGCCCTAACGAGAAAGGCCCTGGCCAGGGGGGCCGGGGTCAAAGAAAGGGCGCGCGCAGTACCGGTCCCGGTTCCTCGAGGAACCATGGGGACCTCCGCTCTCATCTGGATGAGAGCTGGCAACAGGTGATGACCTCATGATGCGCTGCCGCGCCACCCGGACCAAGAACGCTGCCACGGTAAGCAGGTAGCATCTGACGATGAGAGTCCCCCCCGTGGCTCTCATCCTCGGACCAAGGAGGAGGTTCACTCCTCCGACTCTTTAAGGAGCCGAGCCTCGCGTCCCCATGAACGGTCTCCAGACTGGGCTCCCGATGAGCGGCTCGGCTCCCTCTACGGCGTCGGGTGACAGGCCTTCTCCTAGCGGCTGCGCCGCGTGACGTGGCCGAACAGGTTCCGCCCGGCGGCCATAGAAAAATATGACGGCACAACCAACCCGGAGGAGTTCCTCCAAATCTACACGACGATGGTGCGGGCGGTGGCGGATCTGAAAAGGTCATGGCTAACTACCTCCCAACAAAGCCTTGACAGAGCTCGCTTCGCTCTCGTGCTAAATCTCCCCCGAGGATCGGTGCACTCGTGGGGGAAGTTTTGCGACCTCTTCGTCGCCAACTTTCAGGGCTCCTTTGTGCAGCCCGGCGTGGAGAACGACCTCCACGCTCTGGAGAAAGAGAAGGGGGAGTCGCTTCACGACTTCATCCGGCGGTTCTGCCACTGCCGCAATACAATCCCCCACATCTCCGAGCAATCGGTCGTCATCGCCTTCAGGAGGGGCGTACGCGACCGCAAGATGAAGGAGAAGATGGCCACCGCACCATCGCTCCACCTCGAGCTTTCTCCTCGCACATAAGTGTGCGCGCCGCGGAGGCGAGGGCGGCCGCCCCAAAGGTGGCTGGCGAAAGGACGGCCGGGACCTCGGCGGTTCCGCCGAGCAGTAAGAAGGCGCGGAAGCGCGAGGCGGGAGAAACCAGGCAGGTCCTGGCCACCGAGCGTGACGACGAAGAAGACCCGGCGCCTCGGAAGCGCAACCGCCGCGACCGGCGTGATGATCGCCGTGAGCAGCGTGAGGACCGTCGTGACCGGCGTAACGATCGCCGCGATCGGCGTGATGACCGCCGCGGTCGTGGGAACGACCGCCGCGACCAAAAGGAGGGCAAGCCCTATTGCCCGATACATAAAACTAATACCCATGACCTAGACAACTGTCGGGTCGTGGACAGGATGGTGGAGAAGCGGCTCAAGGAACGCCGCCCCGATGATGATCAAGACGAAGATCCGGCCCGCCGCTTTCCAAATTACCGATCATCTTGGTTTACATCCATGGCGGCTTGTCCACCTTCTCCTCCAACACCGCCTATAAACGGCTAAGGAGGGAGGTGTGCGCCACAACATCGAGCCCGGGGACGGGTCGGATGTCAAGTGGTCGAGCGATCGCCACCTTGATCGGGCCGACCACCCTGAGGGCGCCACCGGCCTGGAGCATCTCCCGGTCGTGGTGTCGCCCACCATTCGGAACGTGCGGCTAGGCCGCGTGCTGGTGGACGGAGGGAATTCTGTCAACCTCTTGTCCTCTTCAGCGTTCCTGGCGCTCCAGATTCCGCGACAGGATCTGCGCCCGTCTCTGCCCCTCTTCGGGGTAGACCCAGAATCCAGCCTGATGCCCCTCGGCCAGGTGTGTCTCCCTGTCACTTTCGGGGACAAAGACAACTACCGCACCGAAATGATGAATTTTGAGGTCGCCGACTTCGACCTCCCCTTTAATGCCTTGCTTGGCCGGCCGGCGTTGGCCAAATTCATGGCGGCAACCCACTATGCTTACTTGGTGGTGAAGATGCCGGGCCGGCTGGCCCCATTGTGATCCGGGTGGATAAAGCCGAAGCCTTGCGCTGTCACAAGCATGCGCTCGAGCTGTTCGGTGCCACCTGCGTCGGGCGCCCAGATGCCACTTCCTCGGGAGCCCCTCAGGCCCGGACCCGTGCCTCACCTGGCTCTGCCGGTGAGGTTAAGGCGGTCTCTCTGAGTGAGGGCGAACCCCGAAAGATCGTCAACATTGGCGCCAGCCTCAGCGCCAAATAGGAAGACACGCTCGTCACCTTCCTCCGGTCTAATTCCGACGTGTTCGCCTGGCAACCGTCCGATATGGCTGGGGTCCCCAGGGAGGTGATCGAGCACCGAATGGCGACGTTCCCTGAAGCGCGCCCGATCCGGCAGAAGGTCCGGAGGCAGGCGCCGGAGCGGCAAGACACCATTCGGGAGGAGGTAGAGAAGCTGTTGGGCGCGGGGATCATCAGGGAAGTCTCTCATCTTGAGTGGCTCGCCAACCCTGTGCTCGTCAAGAAGTCCAACGGGAGGTGGTGCATGTGTGTCGACTTCACCGACCTCAACAAGGCCTGCCCGAAGGACCCTTACCCCCTGCCGCGGGTCGATCTCATTGTTGACTCCACGGCCGGGTGCGAATTGCTGTGCTTCCTGGATGCGTATTCCGGATACCACCAGATTAGCATGGCACTTGGAGATGAAGAGAAGACTGCTTTTGTAACCCCTACGGTGTCTCATTGTTATGTAAGAATGGCTTTTGGTTTAAAGAATGCCGGTTCCACTTACCAACGTGCCATGCACACTACCTTCCGCCCCAGATAGGGCGTAAATCTTGAGGTTTACATTGATGATTTAGTTGTGAAGATCAAAAGAGTGAAGAACCGATTCAAGACACGAGAAAACCTTTGCTAACCTCCTAAGAATTGCTCAAGCTCAACCCAGAGAAGTGCGTGTTGGTGTGCCCTCCAAGTCAAGGCTTCTGGTGTCTAGCCGGCATTGAAGCCAACCACGACAAGATATCGCCATCGAACACATGAAGCCGCCAAAGACGACTCAAGCAAGTTCAAGGTTCGCCGACGCTTTAACCTCCTGGGCGATTCATTGCCCTACCGAGAAAAAAGCTTGCCTCTGCTCAAACTGCTGAAGAAGACAAACCACTTTGAGTGGATCAAGAAGCCTGTATATGTTTGAAGATCTCAAGCGGTACCTCTCCTCTCCCGGTCTTTGGTCTCTCCGCACCGGTGAGCCGCTGCTCTCAGACATAGCCGCCACCCCGAGGTGGTGAGCGCGGCCGATGAGAGAGAAGGCGCCCAAAGGCCGATGTACTACATCGCAAGGTGTCGCACGAAGCGGAGACCCGATACCAGAGACTCGAGAAAATGTCAGACGCAATTCCTGGTGGCGTCCAGGAAGCTGCGCCATTATTTCCAAGGGCGGAAAATTACCGTGGTCACGGCCTACCCGCTGCGAGAAATCCTCCACAACCGAGAAGCAGAGGGCCGGATCGCAAAATGGGCGGTGGAACTGGGGGAATTCAACCTCAAATTTGTACCCCGCACCGCCATCAAAAGTCAGAAGCTGGCGGAGTTCGTCGCCGAGTGGACTCGCCACTCCGTGAGCCGAAGAGCTCCGCGCCTCTCCCTGGACCTTGTTCTTCGATGGTTCCTTCAGGTTGGAGGGCGCGGGGGCTGGAGTTGTCCTGGTCTCCCCGACCGGCGACATCCTCTAGTATGTGGTCGCCCTCGAGTTCAAGGCCACGAACAACATAGCTGAGTACGAGGGCCTGCTGGCAGGATTGCGCATCACTTCGGCGTTGGGCATTCGGCGTCTCCAGGTCAAGGGAGACTCTCTGCTGGTCATCAATCAAGCGCGGAAGGAGTTCCAATGTTCTGACCCCACCATGGCGGCGTACCTGGCGAAGGTCCGAAAAATAGAGCGTCATTTTGAAGGTTTGGGATATATCCATGTCCCCCGGCGCGACAATCACCTTGCGGACGGGCTTTCGCAGCTTGCGTCCTCAAGGGCTCCTGTTCCGGTCGGAGTCTTCGAAGAAAGGCTATCGCGACCGTCCATCGCGGCCCCCAATTCAGGTGGGGACGATGGTGTCGCTGTCGCAGCCCCCAGTTCAGGCGGGGACGACGGCAAGGCCATTGTGGCCTCTGGCTCAGGCGGGGAAGGCGGTGCCACTGTCGTGGCCCCAGTTCGGGGAAAAACAGGTTCGCCTCGGCCCCGTGCCCGGAGGAAGATGGCGGTCGAGGCAATACCGGAAAAGCTTGGCCCAAAGAGAGTACCCAGCGAAAGCACCGAGTGGTCACCACGCTGGCCGAAAGATCGGTGGATGGATCCTATCCTAGCCTTCCTGCGTGACCAAGTGATCCCCGACGATGATGCCTCAGCTGAGAAGATTGCACGTAAGGCCAAGTGCTATACCCTGGTAGGTGGGGATCTATATCGCCAGGCGTAAACGGTTCTTCGAAGTGCATCACTTTCGGGAAGAGGAGCAACACGCTCTCGATATCCATGGAGGCGTCACGGGAGCCATATGTCCGCATTAACGCTAGTCGGAAAGCGTTTCAATCAAGGATTTTATTGGCCTCATCGCCTCCGTGATGCTTGCGAGTGGTGAGGATATCTGGCTTGTCGGTTCTTCGCCAGCAAATCCACCGACCAGCCCAGCTCGCAAACCATCCCGCTCCCGCCGTTTGCGGTCCGGGGCCGGATATCTGGTCCGTTCGCGGCCGCAGGGGCTTCACCCACCTCTTCGCCGCCATCGATAAGTTTGCGAAGTGGGTCGAGGCGAGGCGGGCGCGCCATCACGGCGCCGCCGCCATCAAGTTTATCGCGCGGGATCTTCGCGCTTTGGAGTCGCCAATCGCATCATCACCGATAACGGACCCGATTCACCGGGCGACTTTCCCGAATTCTGCGATGAAATGGGCACCAAGGTATGTTTTGCTTGATGGCCCATCCCATGAGCAACGGCAGCGAACGCGCCAACGCTACCGGTGTCAAGGGCCTCAAGACAAGAGCGCTTGACCGGCTTCACAAAGGGGCGCGGTGGGCGGAAGAGCTCCCGCCGTCTTTGTGGTCGCTCTGTACCACACCAGTCAAAGCACGGCGAGACGCTTTCTTCTGGTATACGGGCGAGGTCGTTCTCCCCGAAGTGCCGCTTCGGTTCCCAGCGTCTCGGTGTTCAACGAAGAAGACCAAGAGGATCTCCGGCGAGATGATGTCAACCTTTTGGAGGAGGTGCGGGATCGTGCTGCTCTCCGCGCCGCCCGCTACCAGCAAAGTCTCAGGCGGTACCACGCCACCCGGGTCTCTGAGAGAACACTGGCAGTAGGCGACCTGGTATTGCGCAGAATTCAAACGCATGCTGGGTTGCACAAACTGTCTCCCCGATGGGAGGGCCCCTTCAAGGTGATTTCAGTATCTCGGCCCGAGGCGGTCCGGTTGGCCACTGAGGATGGCGAAGAGCTGACAAATTCCTATAACATAGAGTCGTTGCGAAAATTCTATCCTTGAAGGAATTAAGTACCCATTGCCGCATACTGGTCACCATGAGGTAAGACTCTCCCTCGGCTGGTTGGCAGCTCCTGGCGGTTAGTAAAGTTGTTACCTAGAAGGCTTTCAATTTACCATTGTTGTCCCTTTCTGTGCCCTTAGCGGCGAGCTTTTTGCGTGAATGTCGCTAGTTCCGTATGTTTGCTAATTCCTTGGTAATCTACTGAGTCACCTGGTGTCTGTGTCCGACAAGGACGGGCGACCGGGGGGCGGGCTAGATGCGATGCTCAAACGCGGCTCGCGCGCCTCGAGTTGGCTCCCTGAAGCACCGCTGGTTGTCACCGTGAGCATCGTTAGTCTAGTACCCCTCCTGGAAGCCCGCAGCTTTGACGCACAGCACCATGGTTCGATCTCCAAAAAAAACCCGCAAGGACTTAGAAATCAAAAAGGGACCGGGGCTCACTCCATGCGGGGACCTATATCATTCGGTTTTATCTTGCATATGCCTACTCATTCTGTTAGTAGCTGTGCACCAAGACCTAGAAGCGCCGACTTATTGCATGAAGTCTCCAAGCCTCTTCGTGGTCGCCCAGGAGCTCGGGGGCTGGTCGCCCCAAGCTTCTTCGTGCTCGCCCCGAGTCTCTCCGTGGTCGCCCAGATGCTTGGGGGCTGGTCGCCCAATGATATAAAAAAAATAAGATAAGTGCTTCATACCGCATTTCTGACCATTTCCTTACGTGCATGCGCTAAGATGGGTCAAATTACGCGTGATTGTCATGAGTACTAAAAGTTAACAGCCCCTCATGATTAAAGGAAGTGTGCTAAAAGCGCTAACGTTCGGCGCGGCCAAGCGACTGGGGTGCAAGTTAGACGTGGCACTCAAACACGGCTCGTACGCCTCGGGTTGGCTCTCTGAAGCACCGCTGGTTGTCACCGTCGAGTGCCGCTGGTCTAAAAACACTTCCAGAAACTTGTTGCCTCGCCACGCTACGCTGCAACACGTTTTCAAGCGATCATCAGGGTCCGAGTTCCAGAAGAGTTTGAACCAAGTGACAATCCCGCGCAAAAACCAAACGCTAAGACCAAGCTACGTCTAGCATTTCCTGTCGGACTCAAGGTCGTTTTTTGCCCAAGTCCCATATGACTTGTGTGATCCTTACTTGTGTTCGCAGCAATCACGCGTGGTCACTGGTGGAGCTCAGGGATGCCGCCCTAACCTAAGCATTCCACTGGCATTCCGGCTAAGTTGAAAGGCTGGCCGCCTGACGGTTTAATCTAGCAAACTTGATCACATAAAACGAATGAACATGGAAAATAGCATTGAACCTGGAAATATCTGTTTAGCTAAATACTATTTAAGTGTTTATACATGCAGAGGGATCAACAAAAGGAAGAAAAGCAAAAAGAACCAAAGGGCTGCCCGGCCCTTCACTCCTCGTCGCCGACGTCGATGTCGTCGCCCTCGTCGCCTTCCACGGCCAGCGGGGTGGAGACATCCATGGCCGGCTGCTCAACTTGCAAAGATCCTCGCCACGTGTTCGGCGGTCGCACAGACTCGCCTCCGCCAAGGCGTCTCCTCGATGCCGGCCGTCATCACCGCTATGGGATCAAGGCGGCGTCATGGCCGCCCAAAGAAAGCAGCAGATAGGTCGCGGTCATGATCGCGACCTCTCGACCTTCTCTGGCGGAGCGAGTGGCTAGGGCTTCAGGCAGACCCCGAAGTGCTTCCGCGACCTGATTGGTCGCGTGGGCAAACTGCAGCGCGGAGTCCTCCGGTGGCGTGTTCAGTGCCACCCCCAAGGGCTCCAGGCACCTCTTCGTGCGCTGGAAGGCCTTCTTGAGCATGACAGACAGATTGCGCCGCAGGCGAAAGGACTCGGCCTCCGAGGTCTTCAGCGCCGTCTCGGTCCTCTCCGCCCGTGCTTCAGCCCTCTCGGCCCGCGTCTGCAGGGCGGCAGCATCGGCTCTCTCCTGCGCCAATGCCGCCTCTGCCGCGTCTGCCCTCACCCGCTCCCGCTACAGCTCACCCCTCATCGACGCCAACCGCTGGGCGATATCGGCCCCGTGCCTGGCGGCTGCGGCAAGGGCGGTGCCCAGCGAGCCGTGCAAATCCCTGAGCCCAGTGAAGAGCTCGACGTGGTGTTCGGTGGGGGCAATGGCGGTGCGAGGGGCGAGGCTCCCGGAGGCGCTGGCGCTGGGATCATCCGCTCCGGCCCTCTCTGTGGCAGCGGCCGGAGGCACCTGGGCGGAGGTGCTCGGCGCTTCGGTGGGCGCCGGGGGTGTTTCCGCCCTTGGCGCGTTCTGAGGGGCCGCCCTTGGTGGTACCCTCAAGCTGAGACCGGCCATCGGGAGTGTGAGGCCACCTTGTTGAGCGGTGGCCTGGGCTCCCATGGCCGAAGAAGTTGGCGCCATGCCGCTGAGGAGGCCATTTGGAGGAGAGACGTCGGGCGCAGCGAGGAGGCAGCAGCTTCACGACGAATGAGTTGAGATTGGGCGGCTGTGTTGCCGCTTCTACGATGAACCGCCACGCAGGCTCGTGGCGGAGTTTGGCCCGCGCTCACGCGAGCCCTCTTGGGATCCGGACCGTGGTGTCCGGGCAAGGATCGCTTGCCGCGGGTCTGACGCCAAGGGAGCCGTGTCCTCGATCACCCGGGTCGCGGGCCAGCACCACGGCGGGCCCCGTGGAGTCCATCGGCGGGAGCAGCCTCACGACCCTTAGGCGCCCGCGTTTCTAGATCGAGAGCACCGGCGCCGCCGAAAAGGGTGCGGCTGAACCGGCCAGACAAGACGGCGAGCCATCTGCCCTGGAGCTGCTCCTCCAAGTTTCCCGCGCCTGATAATGGGCAAAAAGTAGCTGCTGGTTGGTAGGAAACCACAAAAAGAAGCATGTGCGCGAGAAAAAGCTAAAGAAGAACGAAGACTCACATCCGCCACCCGCGCTGCCAGTCGTTGCCGCCTGTGTATCAGCACGCAGGCGGATACTGATGGAAGAGGGCCGATCCTCCGGGCCACGAAGTCCCGGGCTACCAGCCTCCCAAACAATCCGGCTTCCCGTAGTCGGAGGATGCGGGTCACCATTGCGCGGAGCTCGCTGTCTCGATCGGCGAAGTTCGATCCTCGAGGCCTCCACGCCGGCGGCACGCCCAAGCGCTAACGCCATTGTTATCCTTGATGTCTGACCATTCGCCGCGCCATGACTTCCAGCTTGGACTGGCCGAAAAGAGATGTAGCGGAGGCCATCCTGTCCCAGAAGCGAAGTAGCAGACCCCACTACCTCATTATCGTGGGAGGCGCAGAGGAAGAAATGGCAGAAAAGTGGAAGATTCGGCATCACCCCCATGAACATTTCACAGAGGTGTGCGAAGATGGAAAGAAAGACAATGGAGTTGGGGGTGAGGTGAAGGTTGTGGATCCCGTAGAAGTGAAGGACGGTGAGGAAGAACTCAGAAAATGGCGGGACCAGGCCCGCCATCATAGCCCAAGTGTGGATGAGGATTTCGTCGGAAAGGCACCGTGGTGTGGCGGTCCCCGCCCGGAAGCGGAAGGTGCCTTCCGGCGCTAGGATGGCCATTCTACCCACCGCATGGGCGTCCGCGGTGGAGGCAGGGATGGAGGGTGCCATGGAGATGAAGAAAGGCTGAATCTTTTCGAGCAAGAAAGTTGGAGAAGCGAGAGTTGGGGTGCGCTAGGAAGAAGGCGTAAAACCGCTTGATACAGATGAACCTATATATGCGCCCCTACACCGACGGTTCGCGAAGGGACAAAATCGTCGTCGCGCCGTCCCGAGAAAAATCATGGATACTGTGGGGACCGAGGCGGTCAGATCCTCATGAGTGGTGGCCCCACCCAGAGCACGCTAAGCGCTTAATGAAGGTTCTAAAGGAAGCATTGATGCGCGCTCCCAGGCGGGCCCGGCTACTATCAACAGATTTCTCTGTTGGGTACCCTCTCCGCCGCACAAAAGCAGTCAATATGGCGGTCAACATGACAGACCCACGTGGCGCCCGGCGAGCAAGTGGGCGAGGACGCCGCCTTCGCCGGCGACCCACGTGACACCCGGCGAGCAAGTGGGCGAGGACGCCTCGCCGCCGGCGGCACCCACGTGGTGCCGGCGGCGAGCAGCGGGCGAGACGCTCGCCGCTTAGCGGCAGCCCACGGGCGCCCGGCGGCGCAGTGGGCGAGCACGCCGCCTCCCGGCGGCCCCCACGTGGCGCCCGGCGGCGGTGGCGAAGCACGCCCGCCGCCGATGTGTCCGTCCACGTGGCGTCCGGCGCGGTGGCGTGGGCGACGCCTACCGCCCGCCGCAAGATAAAAAGGTGGTGCGAGGTGGCTTCAACTCGAAGGTTCTTCCTTGTCGCATCGCTTCGACGGCAGATATGATGTCGACCATCAAGCTGCAGGATTGCTATAAGCCCATTCCTCGACGCCTCACCAACCCGTCAAAAGGGGTCACATCCCGGCGGACCAGCGGCCATGCGTCGGCATTTAATGAGGCCGAGGAACGGACAAAGACAGAAGGGTAATAAATGTATCAGATCAAGATGATGACCTCCTTTTACCTACTCCCGTTAGCCTGGCCTATATAAGGGCCTCCGGGTGCATGGGAAAAGGGGTCGAGCCTTCGAGTATTGTTGCATCCGAGCAAGCAAGGGCTCCGCAGCATAGTCTAAGAGAGAACTTGTAACCTGAGAACTGGGTACTAGCTTTCCACACTCTCTAAACAATCTAGCAGGAAGTAAGGCTTTTACCCAAGGAAAAAGGGGTCTAAACCTGGGTAAAATCTTTGTGTCATCTCTAGTTCATAGACGCCGGAATCTTTCGTGTGGGAGTCTCTAGGGTTTTCACCCTCCAGGTTTAACCAGCCGCGAAGACGCCCTCTTTCCGAACCAAACCCGGTCTGTAGACTCCGGACCTGTTAGGCGGAATACGCCGACACCGGTCATATAGGATTACTAATTGTATTCAAATAGAATTACTAATTGTACTCAAACAGTTACTATATTATAATCTGCAATTCTGCATGCACATACGGAAATTGAAAAGGGCAAGGGTCATCACAATTACCAGCACAGCCGATCTGAGCCAAAATAACTCAATTAGTATGGGCCCACTGGCCTGGCT
Source organism: Guadua angustifolia (assembly GCA_036346375.1). Lineage (NCBI taxonomy): Eukaryota > Viridiplantae > Streptophyta > Magnoliopsida > Poales > Poaceae > Guadua > Guadua angustifolia. The sequence goes on along the minus strand of CM070500.1, from coordinate 85,867,592 downwards.
GGTTTATTGATATTCTATCCCTCCATCTTTTACATAGTTATTGACATCTTATTGGTTTATTGGTATGAGATAAGAACTCTAAACCGTATCGGTTTAAGACTATGCCTTTTTATGGTGTGGTTGAATCCAAATTTCTCTCTCATACTACTATATATATCGAGTGCTCCTTATTATAAAAAAGATGAATCAATAAAACGAGAGAGAATTTCACTCCTTACATTATGTATTTATTGTTCTTGTTCCTATGATTATATCTATAACTTGTGATTGATCGTAGACACGACGTTTTACAACAGTTATCTTGTTCATCTATATCTTCGTCTCCTCAGGACCGCTTGAGTCAGGCAACCTATCTTGAGTAGTCTAGTCCAAAGGTCCCACCGGTAACTTCAGCCATCTTACTTGTGTCCTCTGCTTTCGTATGTCACGAACTTATCCGCATTTTATTTTCTTCCACGATCCAGCCATGACTTCCGCTCTCATGCGATTCCAAATTTGATTCGCAGCTTCTGTTGTCAAACTTCATCGCTAGCCACCGCAGGCTCGCCTCCGTCTTCCCTTTTCTTTACTTGATTTAATCTACTCTTCTCATGGGGCCAAATCCTAACCACAACGGCGTGGATGGACGCACGCGTTGACGGTGAGCCGGATTTGGGCACACATGGCGATGTCATGCTGTAATGTGTCCGCGCACAGTGACCGCTGAGGCGATATTGCCCGTGTTGCCGGTGAGATGGAACTGGTTGCACGCGGCCGCGTAGACCAAGAAGGCCATATACTATTGGGAATGAGTCATGGGTTACAGCAAGGCAGGGTATATCCAGTTGCTGCCCTGGGTTTTTCTCGTTGTTTTCACTGGACCTGCCGTGGGGAGGATTTTTCGGCGTTGCGCACGAGTATGTGTTCAATGTTTTCGTTGTGCAAGAGGGTTTTTTTGGTAAAGGTTTCGAGGTTGGTAGCAGTAAGGTTTAGTGAGGTGAGCGCCGTTAGTGGCTGCTAGGCTCTTCAGCTACGGGTCGAACTTCATGAAGGTGATACTATGCATCGATTATTACATACATATATACACACATGAAAATGCACCTTCTCAAATTTATTCTCATCTGCTAATTATGAGTGACTAAACTGAATGAACACATCTGGCAGTAGTTTTCTTTCATCTAAAGCTCTATTTGACAGCATAAGACAAGCTAGAGGAGCAAAAAAATTATTAAATGAAAGCACATATAGGAAATTGGATTTGGATGTCGTCGAATGAATTACTTGATTGTACTAATACAATATAATAAACTAATCAATTTCTATTCATGTGTGAATGATGGGTCAATAGTAGGAACAAAGTGTCTTCGCAGCGACTGCTATGTCTAGCCCGAGATGCTCTCATCGATTCTTTAGTGGTGGGGGGAGTAGTAAAGCCGTGTTCTCGGGAATGCTCAAGTCTTCGTAAACTTTTTGATTAAAGATATTTCCATCATTATCTTTCGGTTCTTCTTTCAGTTGCACCAGTGATTTCGATCTCTTCTTGCTAGATGAATCATTGCTTGCTTGTTCCTACAAAATTTAAAAAGTATGAGAAATTTAGTCGCACGGGCACATAGCTAGTATTGATTATAGCATAGGGTAATTAAAATTAGTAAAATGAGATAAAAAGAATATAATGTGATTATAATATTTACTTTCGTAATGTAAAATGTAGTGATTATAGCAGATGGTAAGTATAATGATTAAAGATTAGATAAAAAATATGTTGTGATTATACTATTTACTTACATTGTCAACGCTGAACAATGTTTCTTGATTGGAAGAGAAAGAGAACCAAATTTGTTATTTCTGCCTAGTCTCTCTTTTTGGGCTATAAGAGCATCTCCAACAATGCCTAAAATCCCTTCCTAAAATCTGATTTTGGGTTTGATTGCAAAAAAATGTACTCCAACAGTTTCTCTTCCTGGCTCCTCAAATTTGGCATGCCCAAAAACAGCACCCCGACGCCTCATTTTTCCATGCTCTGTCCGCACTCCCAATGTTTTGGGAAAAATAAGGGAGCTGTTGGAGGATGGCCTTTTTTTAAGGCCTAAAGATTTTTGAGAAGGTCCAATCTGAAAGTATTGGGAGTTAAAATATTGGATACTGTTGGAGATGCTCTAAAGTGTTTTGGCTTGCATTGATGGATTCAACTGTACTCCGTAAATGTTAGCATAAAAAAACCTTTTACACATACATGGAGACATGGAATAAAATCGGATTTGTAGTATGAATCAGTGTTGAGTCCGGAAAAACATGAAACAGTGTTGCATCCGGAAAGGTTAGATCCCGAATAACTCCAACTACAATGGTAAAATCTAATAAAGTCTTACATACAACAATATCAAGGTTTTACGTTTTTCGGTCATATAGGAATACTAATTGTATTCAAATAGAATTACTAATTGTACTCAAACAGGTACCATATTATAATCTGTATGCATATACGGAAATTGAAAAGGGCAAGGGTCATCACAATTACCAGCACAGCCGATCTGAGCCAAAATAACTCGATTAGTATGGGCCCACTGGCCTGGCAGGTTTATTGATATTCTATCTCTCCATCTCTTGTATAGTTATCTTGATCTTCTGTATCTCCGTCTCCTCAGGAAAATAAAAAGTGAATGGCTCATCACGTTTCCCAACACAGCTTGAGCCAGGCAACCTATCTTGAGTGGTTAGTCCAAAGGTCTATCTTAAACCATGTTTAGAAGCAATGTATTTTTATAGTTTATAAGTAATACTATGGTTTCTAAGAATACTATGGTTTCTAAGAATACTATGGTATTTTATACCATAAGATGTTTAGTTACTTGATTTTACTAATATAATATAATAAACCAATCAATTTCTATTCATGTGTGAATGATGGGTCAATAGTAGGAACAAAGTGTCTTCGCAGCGACTGCTTTGTCTAGCCCGAGATGCTCTCATCGATTCTGCAGTGGTGGGGGGAGTAGTAAAGCCGTGTTCTCGGGAATGCTGAAGTCTTCATAAACTTTTTGATTAAAGATATTTCCGTCATTATCTTTCGGTTCTTTCAGTTGCACCAGTGATTTCGATCTCTTTTTGCTAGATGAATCATTGCTTGTTTGTTCCTGAAAAATTTAAAAAGTATGAGAAATTTAGTCGCACGTTTATAAAAAATAGGGAAGATATATATGGTTATATGTTTAAGAACCTTTTTACCTGTCCCTTTTTTGATACGATGTCTGATTCATCGTCCATTGAATCCTGTAAAGCATAATTAATAAAAAAATTAGTAATTTGTTTTGAGATTAAAAAAACAATATATGAATATTAATTTACAAAAGATTAAATGCAATTATACATTCTTATCTTTATCTTTCAAAAACTGCATCTAAAGATTATCATCAGGAACAAAATTTTTCTTTACTGCATAGATTGGAGTGCCATTAATAAAAATTTGATTGTTGATATTGAATCGAAAGATAAGGGCATGTACAATGGTGCAGACGACTGCCGTCTGTAAGTACTTTGAAGATCGCACACAGACAACAGAAGAGACAACTCGTACAGTGGTTTGTCTATTAGGTTGTCTGTGTACTATTTAATTCATACAATGCCTTTATTGCTCCATGGTGATGAAATATACACATGATCTTTGTAGCCATTTTGTTGCTTGTTTAAGAGAATACATGGTGGATACTCAAATAATGCATATGAAAATATTATAGAAGCATAAATATTCAGTTTACTGATCCAGATAGTAGTTCACACATGAAGAGCTCAAGCTGAGACAAATTGATCAACAGCACATTCTTTTACATGAACCAGTTCAGAGTAAAGATGTTCATAGACATGAGTAAAAAAACATGAAGTTGATGGATATTAGAAGTGAGCTATCTTTTTGTATCCAGCATGAGGGAAGCTGCAGTGCCGGCGACCTGCCACGATAGGGAAGCACAGTAGGTGACACGTGTCACTGCCAGTGCTTCAACGGTCGAGAAGGAGGCTAGATTTGCAATTTCATTCGAGAGGAGGCCAAAAATGAGAAAAAAGTGTGTATGGAGGCTAAATAGGCCAAAGCTTCCTGTGTATATTATGTATCTCCGGTCATACAATAGTGTCGGACAATAAGAGAAGTAGGTAGGTACAGCTCATGAAAAATGCAACAAGCTACTAAGCAAAATAAATTATGAACCAAAGTATATACTATATAGACTGCAAGTCAACTCCGGAAGAATTCTTTCAGAAAAAAAAGAAGAGAAAATCTTACCCAAAAATCCATAGTGAAACGGCAAGAATCATTGTACCAACCATGACCCACTCATCTCTTGTCACTGGGCCCATGTTGTCAAGTTTTTGTGCAGCTAATGCAGGGGCATCAGGAGTATGCCTTATTTCAGGAGGGAATATTTTGTATACCAAATAAGGTGTCGCTAAGAGGGAAATGATGGCAGGCAAACTAGCAACCTTGAACCATGATATCCACGGGTTTCCAATCTTGACACCAACCTCCTCCGCTAACTTCAGACACAAGAAATTTTGTGCAGCAGCAGTCAGGAAGAGAGCACTGGAGCTGCCAGATGCCTTCAAGCAGCACAAACCAACATAACAATACCATTAGACCTTTTTTCATACAATCTTAATGGTTAAGAAGTCAAAACATAAAATAAATAAACAATACATAGCATGCATATACATCTTAACATGCTAGAAGCCTAGAAGCAAATTACTGCAAGTTTTTATCACGTATGATTTTTCAAAAGAAGACCAGCACCGAGAGTTTGATATTCACCTTCCATACATAGTACGATTTGACAACTTCCAAGGAAATCATATAGGTACTAGTGTACCCACACCACAACTACCAGAAAACAGTCCCACACTAGTATATGCATATATCATTGTGCTGCATGGATTAATATATTGTTATGACTTATGAATGCACCAAAGTGGTCATTTCAAGACGTATAAGCTAGGTGAGAATTTCATTTGGCTCCTGACGAGGCAAACAATGGTGATCATTAAAAAAACCACACTTCAAGGCTTTCCACCAACTATTATTCCCATTATTCCACATTCTTCTACCACACTTAATTGATCATTGCTTTTTTTTTCTGGTTTTTTCGAAGCAACCAAGGATGTACCTATAAAAACTCCCAAGGATTTTTTAACCTCCCTTAATCAATCTGATGATATCCTAGTTAGATGAGATGAGCTCTATAACAAAATCTTATGTATAATCACCAAAGAAGATAAAATCACACCCTTAGTTACGGACTTTAGGTTGAAATATAAAAAAGTAATACTCCAATGTGAGCATTGGACCACCAATTGCCCAGTGCCAGACCCAAACAGTGGGCTACATACACAAGAATTTATGCAAAAAAAAAACCTTTAATAATAAATTTAAAAAGAATAGACCCACAGGTATTTTTAAACCTTGTATTGGACACCAGTAACACAACACTACCACAGGCATGGGGCATCAAGTTCTGCTGCCACTGCCACTGCTACTGTGTTTGACACCGGCAGCTGTCACTAGCATCCTAGCAAAATGGATTGCAATCCATATCTTGTAATTGATACAAATGCCACATATTAGCCACTCCTTTCAGAGGAAAGGTTGTTTTCATGTAGAATACCATTAGAAAACAATGATCAGTCTAGTATGACCCAGAATGCACGCTTCAGGATGCATTCAGGAAGCAAAGGAAACTCTTAATTCGATGGTGATGGCAAGACAGAAAATTCCTACATACAAAATTACAATATTAGGTGTAGAATATTCATTACTAAGTTCCAACCTATAGCATCTGCAACAACACATCCAATGCAAATTTAATTAAAGAACTCATTCTGAGCACCTCTTAATCAATGTGTCATAGAGATCAATAGCATTTCCCTTAGTCCATTAGGATAAGATAAAAGGCACGTTACTAGCTCTAAGCACATCTCATAAATTTGCACATCTGGAGCAAAATTTATAAGCATCTGAGCAAAATGCATCTCCCATATCACTGCATTTCATCTGCAATATCTCAATTCAAAAGCATAGCCATTTGGCATTTGCATGACTGCATCAAACAAGCAACTTGTTGTTTACCTGCAGCTGAGACTGCACAAGGTAGGAGCCTAGCTTCCTCGCCGACGGGTCATTCGGCTTGCTGCCGGCCAATAGCGACAGCGACTTGACAATGGGAAGGAACACCCCTCCGGCCCTCGCCGTGGTGCTGGGCATGGCCGGCGCGATGCATGCCTCACTGATGGCGAGCCCGTATGACAGGCCCAGCGTGCTGCGCCCCAGCCACTTGATGAAGTAGGTGGCTACACGGTCGCCGAGGCCGGTCTTGACGAACCCCCACGCGAAGAAGAAGGAGATGACGATGAGCCAGATGACCTCGTTAGTAAACGCCCCGAATGCCGCGGTGAAGGGAAGCGTGCGCGTGGCGACGGCGGCGATGAGGCCGACGAATGCCCACGCGCCGACGGGGAGCAGGCCGAGGACGAGCCCCGCAATGGTAGAGAGGAAGATGGAGAGGAGCTGCCACGCCTGCGGGGTCACCTCGGGGGGCCGCGGCGCGAGGAAGCGGACGGCGAGGCCAACCGCAAGGGTGGCAATGAGTGGGACGGGCTTCGCGCCGGCCTCGGCGGGGGCTGGAGCCGATGCGCGTTTAGAGTTCGGGCTTGAGGCTTGGGCCGCGGATGCGGAGGCGATGAGAGTAGGGAGGAGGCGGCGAGGGGCGGGGGAGAGGCGCCGTCTTCCTTCCTTGCCGCTGAACCTGTCTTCTTGGTCGTCGCCGCCGCGCCCATCTTCTTGGCCGCCGGAGCCGGCCCGATCTGCTTCCGTGCCGCTGCCGCATCAAGAAGTTGTTGCCCTGCCGCCGCATCCAGCACAAAAGGCGCCGCCGTCGCGTCTTTCCTCACCTGCGCCACCGGATCCATCGACAGAGGAGTTTGGAGGGAGGGGAAAATCGTGAGACGGCGGGGTGGGGAAAGAAATTGCTGCACAATAGAATATAAATGGCGCCAAAATTACCCGCCAACGAAACTCCTCCCGCGCCACACCAGATCATCCGCGCTCGTCGACGACTCGAAGCGCCCCGTACAACGGTAGGTTCGCCAGCGACGAAATCTGGGAGCACGCGCCGAGGCCGTCGTCTCGTGAGGCGACGACTTCGTTCTCGCTCCTCATTTACTCGTGACCACGTAGGATCCAGGCGCTGATGTGGCAGCTAATAGATGACGTATTCAATGCTGCTGTACATGCCCTAAGTGTTCTTCCGCATAGTTGTTGTATAATCTTGGGAACTTCTTCGGATATTCCACCCAATTAATCTAGCAAGCTTGAAGCATATGTATTGAGTATTCTTTTCGCCTTATCATCAAATAAAGTGCAGCTTATAGTAGTTGTGTCATCACTTATTTTTAGTCGAATCCCATACCTAACAAAGCATAGTTGTTATTGAAAAGTAAATAGGATTAAAACAATATTTTTGGAAACTATAGAATATCCTTACAGAGGTATTGTTTTTTCTGGATATTTATCGCATTTGTTGCAATGATATTTGTCGATTTTTAGTAACTTTTTTATTGCAAACTTTGCATGACATGTACCACCAGTTAACACATTCTTGTATTTGATCGATCATAGCTTTTGTTGTAAATATGAAATCATATAGAATTACCAAAAAAAGGTTGTTAGAAGTTAAAAAGAGTATGCAATGATTCATACGAAAATTTTCATATTAATTTGTAGGTATTGTAGAGTTATTTCAATCAAGAAATAATTTAAAATATGAATTGTCAATTCTATGAAGATAATGGTATTATATTTTAGAATAAGTCTTAATACATTTCCTGATTGTCTTGGTTGTCGTGACTCAATTCCGCAATATCACGTAATGTTCTCCTGTTATAAAACATTTGTTCTTGTAGTGTTCCTTCAATACTTTTATTTATTTCCATCATTTTTGTTAAAGCTTCTTCGGTTGAGCACCTATAAATTTTATATAGTCAACATAAATAATAAGTATCTGACAATATGAATAAAAACAATATGTAGTTTGCGGTTCGAAAAATAAGAAAATAATATGTTTAATACCTGTCAATGAGCTTCCAAGTCTCTGGTATATCAATATCTTTATATATTCTTGTTGCGCTGGTTGACCTTAGACGAAGACCTATTTAATCCACATATATCTATTAGATCAGTGCACTTGGAAAAGACCATAATAACTCGTAGTATTATTGGTCTTACTGTTGAATTCTTCTACTATTGTGGATGTAATAATGACAACTGTTTAATTGCCAATTACATCTTCACTTAAACAATGAGCCAACTGTCCCCATAATGTTACTCTGATCTTATCACCCCTGAAAATTCTGTCGTAGAAAACTTAAATGTTAATGTGATAGCATGAAGATAGTGTTTAATGTGTAATTAAATGTAAAGCACATGCATATTCATACTCTCTTGTTAGAAGTTCTATCTCATGAATATCTGAAGATCGGGGATTGGCAATGTTCTATCCCGTCATCCTAGATTCAATTGGCTTAACCCTGGGTGAGTAATCTAATAACATCTGGAAATTTATAAGATTAATTAATTGATAGCCATTACTTAAAAAATGGGAATGGAACTATAGACTTACCTGATAATTGTTGCTGTTGTTGTTTTTTATCTAATTGTTCTTGTAGTGCTTCTCTGGTGGCAAAATCAAAGTAGTATTCCAGAAATTTTTTTTGATAATCCTTTCACTTCTTTCACCTTTGTATTATTCATGAAAGTAATCTTAAGATGGTTGTCCACTGGACGGCATTTGGTAGATTCTTTAACCTTGAAATTGTTGAACACATAAACAGAGTTCTCATTGATCTTTGGTATGTAAGTGTCTACCAGATTATTCCAAATAGTAGCATGAATTGTTTCACCCTATAAAAAAACACTTAAATATCAGTTGTTAAAAAAAATACAACACACACGTGAAGATTAAAACCTGCTCATCAATTAATATCATATCAAGGCTCATAAGTTCGCCGGTTACAAAATTGATTGAATCCCACATTCTCATTACTTTCACTTTAATATTCCATGTTTGTCCCCTTGTCGTCAACTCACTCAGCTTTTTATATGCCATAGCGTTGCTACCTTCAAAAAGTTAAAAGCAAACGCTAAATGCGTGAAATAGGAGGCAATAAACATGTCAAGACGAGATTCTCTAATAGAAATTAGATTAGTGTAATACTTACATGTGAAGAAGGGGTCGACATGGAAACAACGAGCAAAGGACATGTCAATACATGATTAACGAAAGACATGAGTAATAGCAAATCGATGTTGACCTGACGAAGTAGACTTCACTTTTCAAATCCGCAGAATAGTACAAGGAAAGATAAACAATAGCGGAAAGTAAACATCATGGTGATCCATCTTCGCCACAGGCGCTCTGACAGAGGCTTGCTCCCTAATTCTCTGGCTCTTCGATGAACTCCTCCTCATACGCAGGCGTAGTCTCCTCCTCTAGTAAATTTTTGTCCGCAAGGGTGAGTACACACGTACTCAACAAGTCATGCACATAATGCAGTTCTATTACTACATGCATGGCTTGTTACAAAGGAATGGCTCAACTGGTTGATTTGCATTGCATCAATATTTTGAACTATTATTAATTTAGATTGAAAGCATCAAAACCCTATAAATATATTATACTTCTCAAATTATTTTTCACATAATTTTGGACACACAGTCCCTAATCAACTTTCATCATTAACCCTGGCACACAGCCTTCCACCCCATTTTATTTTCAAAACTCTACCCCTTGACTGTAATCCCCGAGCGTTGTCCAGTTCCGTGGACTCAGATATTCGAATAGTTTTGACACTCTGCAGAGATTATACACTTTACCCACAAGATACTGTCGCTCACCACACAGATGATTGACCATAACAAAGCTTTTCAGAGACTTCTATCTCAGCCTAAGAACCTCTCCGTGTTGCCTTCACTATCACTTCCCTCATACAGAGTCAAGTATAGGACCGATTTAACACCGTTGGATAAGGTACCAAGTCGAAGCATGTGCACGCCCCCGTCTGATTACCCCAGATAATCGCCACCCCGAGGTATCAAAGGTGAGATATCGAATCCTACTAAACTAGGTCTTCCCATTCAGACATGTGGTTGTACGAGAGACTCAGGTCAAAGGCTTGCAAGGTGAAGTCCTTAACTGACCAAGACAAGACATCCTTCTCTCAAATTTGGCACACAGCCCTCACAACACTCAACCCACCCCAAATTTGTCACACAGGCCCACCTGGCACAAAGCCTCGGTCCACTTGCCCCAGTCTAAATCAATTTCCATCCCAAGTGGTTTAACGGTGCAACACATGCCCGTAATCATCCTTCATGTAGAACCACACAGGTCTCTACATTCCAACATCATTACCAACAACATTCCACCTTTGTCAAAATACATTCACTAATTCTTTAGTCAATGTTGATTTTGTATTCAAAAGATCATTCACGTTATTTGCATGGCTAAGCAACTATTCACGGTTTAGCCTCCCGTGTTGGCATGTCATTACAACCAACTAGTATTGTCCACTTAGGTTATCAAACGAATCATGGCATACGAATATTAATAACAAGGTGGCAATAACAATTAGGTTGATTAGCTAATTCACCCAAAATATTTAAATCCATTTTTAGTTGAATTAGTATGCATAGTTTGAAACAAAATACATTTTCAAAACTTAGGAGCAACATGGTCAAAGCACAACTTGCCTTCAAATAGGTGCTGGTCCTGATCCGGAGCTTGGTCTTGTGCTGGAAATTCTCCCTCGTAGCTCTCCGGTAAATCAACATCTAATCGAAATCAATATACACACAATAAATATAATTTACAGAGAGTAAATTCATCTCTAAAAATTTCACAAAATTCACCAATAAATAGATCTTGATTTTACAAATTTTTAAAAATTGGAATCACTCAAATCGGAGTTAAAACGCAAAAGTTATAGTCATTTGAAGTTTAAAAGTAAATCAAAAAGAATAAACCGAATTTCTTTATTTATTTTTATATGGAAAATTCGGAATTATGACGTAAGCACCGAATTAGATTTCTGCCGAATTATTTTTCTAAAGAAAATCAAATTATTACGCAAGCATAACGTCAGCACCGAACTGAGCATTCGCTAACACGTGGACCCCATCGCCGACGCCAAGACCCACTCAGTATCACTACCGACATGTGGGTCCCATCGATGACGCCGATTCTCGACGTCAAGATGACACGTGGCACGATCTGGCTGTGACACGTGGCGACGAACTATCAATCGAGAGCTTGATCTAATCTCGATCGTCCGATTCAAAATGGACGGCTAGGATCTAAACGACGTTTCGATTTTAATCTAACACGTGTCTTCACCGTGACCGTCGGATCACGATCGGACGACTGAGACCAAATCGGCGACGTCGACGGGTCAGCGACAGCTCTGACGCCTCGATTTCTACGCAACACGCGTCAACACGGGACTGGCCCGGCGCGCGGCGAAATCCGATCCATTCATTCAAATTCGGATGGCCTGGATTGAATCTCACTCATGCAACACAATCGGTTACGTGGTCATCTTTGTGCGGGACGCGTGGGTGAATCTAGACCATCCGTCACCGAATCTGACGGCTACAATCTAGCATAGCTTGAGCACACGTGGGCAATCCCGGCTTCGGGCACGTGGCAACATCTAGACCACACATCCGCAGATCTACGGTCTAAATTGATTTAATCCTACGTTATCAATGCAAATCTAACGGCTATGGTTAACTAAACTACGTGGCAAGATGTGAACTATTCGATCAAAATCGAACGGCCAAGGTTAGAAGATGGGACTCACTGTTGAGAGAAGACGTGGCAAGATCGGAGTCGTTGAACGAGGATCCAACGGTTGATGAAGCTCCAAGTCCCGGCGATGGCGCGGTGAGAATGAGCTGCCGGAGCGGAAGAAGACGACGACGTCAACGACGTTGCGAGGCTTCTCCGGCGACACGAAGTGACTCCACGGACGCGGCTTGGCACGAGGATCACTCCGGTGGCCTCAACTTCGGCGAAGACTTACCGGAGAGGGCGCAACCTCGGTGGAATGGCTACGGAACTACAGCGAGTGCGTGCGGGGGCTACGGTGATCCTCGGGAGATGTGAAAGGTATCAATGAGTGCGGAAAGAAGTGTCCTGCACAATGCGCCGGTTAATGTAGACGGGGAGAGGACACAGTGGCGATTTCGACGTGCGGAATCCCCAGCGGTAACGGCCGACGGCGGCGCTTCCTGGTAACATTCGGCGGCGCTTCATGGCGCGATCCACGACGAATCCACCTGGCGTCAATCGGACGGCAGTGCGATTTAAACCAAGACGGCAATCCTCGGTAGGCGATCAAGATCGCACGGTTGGCGTGCAATGGCGTTAGGGTTACCCTAACTGGGCCGCGCGGTGGGCACAATAACGGGCTTGGCCCAAGACTATTCATCGGATTTTTCCAGATTTTTCAAATAAAATTAATTCCTGAAATTCATTTAAACCATTCGAGGCATTAAAAATATCAGAAAAATTCTAGAAAAATTCCAAAAAATATTTTGGAATATTTTGGACTCAAATAAAATATTTTCATTTTTATTTCACAAATACTCATTCAATATATAATTAATTTCTAAAGAAGATTAATTTTCAAAAATTCTAATTAAATCCAAATAAATTCCAAAAATTCTCAAAAATTCAAAATAAATTATAAAATTAAAAAATAGCCAAATTTTGGGATGTTACATTATTGCGTCGATGCGTCCGAGAAAAAGTCACGTGTCGGACGTCCTATTCCTAGCAATTGTACCGCTATGCGCGGATCGAATCCGCTGATCGCATTGTCTTATACCAGTCTCGCCCATTTCAAGGTCAAGACACCAAACCGTTTAGACGGGCATATGGGCCGTGCTCGGTGGCTTACCGAGGCACGGAGGGTCCCAAGACGACCCAAACCCGACCCAAGATGTTAGAGGGCCGACGCGCCGTCTTGTAGATCGAGATCGCCGCGCTAAGCCCTAAAATGCGACGACGGCGACGACAAGACGGCCGACCGTTTGGGCGTGCCGCGCTTACCGCACGGAGGTGGCACGCCAAAGACGACGGTGGCACCGCGAGACCGCTTGGGGTGGGCCGTGGTTTGTATGTATGTGCATGGCTTTGGTTCTTCGCATGATTTAGTCGAGAGATCTTGCGGTTTTGGTCGGTCGAATGCTTGCATATACTATAGCACACACCCAAATACCCAATACGGTTGTGCAGTGTTGAATACAAGTGTAAATCATGACAAGTGGGTACAATTAATCGAGCGCAAGAGTTTTTGCCGGTAAGACAATCAATCGATCGCTATAATTTTGCTCGCTTATAAGGCGATTTTTACAATCAACTTCGTGTGTTTTCGTGTCTTTTCCTCTCGCCGCAATAGTATAAATGGGCCGGCCCGAGCCGCACGCACGGCAGCGAATTTAAACGCAATGGGCCATGCAGGCTCGCGCGAAGATGAATCGGACCAACCCGACCCGGCACGGCGGGCACGACGGGCCGTTTCAGCCCGGCACGGTTCCGGCCCGAAGCACGATGGGCCCGTGCCGGGCCGGGCCGGCACGACGCCCACCTCTAAAACTGTCGTCCACTATCCCTCGCCATAAGCCATTACTACTGTTCATACTGATCTTGCTGCTACTAGTCCACCTCTCGCATTCCCTCGGCACGCACAGGAACCACACAGCCATGCCGGCGACTCCATGCATGCCGGACCAGGCCTCCGCACTCCTCCGTCTGAAGCGCTCCTTTTTCATCACCGACGAGTCCACATGCACCCTCGGGTCGTGGCGGGCCGGCACGGACTGCTGCCTCTGGGACGGCGTCCGCTGCGGCGATGACGACGCCAGCGGCCGCGTCACTGCCCTTCACTTGGGTGAGTGCGGCTTGGAGACCGCTGCTCTCGATCCTGCAATTTTCAGTTTCACGTCACTTAGGATTCTTAATCTGGCTTGGAACCGTTTCAACGGTTCCCACCTCCCGGGCTTTGGGTTTGAACAGCTCACCGAGCTCACCCATCTCAACCTCTCGACCTCCAGCTTTGCAGGCTAGGTGCCAATTGGCATCCGTTGCCTAACAAATTTGGTCTCACTTGATCTATCCACAGATTCAAATAATTGAAAATTTGCCACTTAAAAGATTGACCCTTTGGATATGATGCCATTTGAGCCAATGACATATGGAACCATCTGAGTCAATGAAATGTGGGTCTAGTGGCAAATTTGCGAAGCCACATGTTTGAAGTGGCAAATATCCAAATATCTCCACAGCTAATAGAGTCAAACTTTGAATCCTTAATTGCAGATCTTAGCAATCTAAGAGCATGTACAGTGAGTATAGACAGCAGCTGTCTGTAATATACTCCATGTCATTTATAGACAGTACTAAAAATAACTCATACAATGGATCGTTTATATAGTTGTCTGTAATGATCACTTATCTAATTAACAGACTGTCTGTACAATGGCACGCAAAATAGAAAGCTGTCTATAAGACCGTCTGTTAAATAGTAGATAGTAATTTTCTCTCTCCTTATTCTCTCTCTTCCACATCACTTAAAATTCTATGTGGTATAGTCTTACAGACAGCTGACATGTACAATTGTACATACCCTAAGGGATCTTCATTTGGGCTTTGTGAACTTGTCCAGCAGTGGGGCGCAATGGTGCGATGCTCTCGCTAGGTTCTCTCCTAAGCTTCGGGTTCTTAGCCTACCATTTTGCTTCATCCATGGTCCCATATGCAAATCACTTAGTCGCCTAGTAATTGACCTACAGCATAATCGTGTCCCCGGTCCATTCCCAAACTTCTTGGTTGACCTCTCCAACTTGACTGTTCTCCAACTTTCATACAATAAACTCGAAGGGTGGGTCTCTCCGATGATCTTTCTACACAAGAAATTAGTGGCGATTCATCTTCACCATAATCTTAGAATTTTTGGTAATTCGCCAAATTTCTCAGATGGTGCAAGTTTGGAGGAATTGTCTGTGGGTAAAATCGGATTCTCTAGTACAATACCACCTTCCATCGGCAATCTCAAATCTCAAACTAGTTGTGGTAGAGGAAGAATATGACTCTTCATTGGTGTCATCCTTTTCCAAATTAGGCACCACAGCTTTATCACTTATCAGGTTGTAAAATATCCAAATTCCCTGATTTCTTGAGGCATCAAGATGAAATCGTTTGGTTAGACCTTTCGAATAACCAAATCCACGAAGCTATACCCCGATGGGCATGGGAGACTTAAAATATTAATTATTTTAGCCATTTGAATCTAGCAAACAATAGCTTTACTAGTGTTGGATATGGCCCTTTTCTTCCGTTGAATGAAGTGCTTGATCTTAGCCAAAACATGTTTGAAGGGCCCATACCTATACCTCAAGGTTCTGCATCTGTACTCCATTACTCGAACAATAGGTTCTCATCCATTCCATTTAATTTCAACACCCAGCTTAGTGATGTTGCCTTTTTCATGGCCTCTGGAAACATCTCTGGAAAAATTCCACCGACTTTTTGTAGTGCAACGAGCTTGGAACTCCTTGATCTGTCTTACAATAACTTCATTGGTTCAATCCCTCCTTGTATAATGGAAGATATTACTGTGCTGCAAGTACTAAATCTAAAAGCAAACAAACTTCATGGGGAATTCAAAAATAATATCAAGGAAGGATGCTCATTGAAGGCAATAGATTTCAGTGGCAACTTGATTGGAGGACAGCTGCCAAGATCTCTTGTTGCTTGCAGAAACTTGGAGGTTCTTGACATTGGAAACAATCAAATCAGTGACTCTTTTCCATGCTGGATGAGTAAACTTCATAGACTTCAAGTCCTTGTCCTAAAATCCAACAAGTTCTTTGGACAGGTAGCACAATCTCTTGCAAACAAGAAAGATAATTGTGAATTTCTAAGTATAAGAATTGTTGATCTAGCCTCAAACAACTTCTCTGGCCCACTGCCCCAAGATCAGTGGTTTAAGAAATTGAAGTCAATGATGGTTAGAGATTCAAATACAACGTTGGTCATGGATCATGAAGTACCGCACGAAGCAGAAAACCCGTATAAGTTTACAACCGCAGTCACATGCATATAAAAGGCAGGCCATCGCACTCACATTGTCTAAAATATTAAGGACCCTTGTATTCATTGATGTCTCAAACAATGGATTCCATGGGAGCATCCCTGAAGCTATTGGGGAACTTGCCTTTCTACACACACACAACATGTCACATAACACCCTCACAGGACCGATTCCATCACAACTCGGTCAGTTGAACCACCTGGAGGCTTTGGACCTATCCTCAAATGAGCTTTCAGGAATGATACCACATGGGATAGCATCTCTTGACTCCCTCTCGTTGTTGAACTTGTCGTACAACAGCCTGGAGGGAAAAATACCGGAATCACCTCATTTCTTGACACTCTCCAATAGCTCATTTCTGGGGAACGATGGTTTGTGCGGGCTTCCATTGTCGAAAGGATGCAGCAACATAACAACGCTGAAGGTGGTTCCACATCCTTCCAAGAACTCTGCAGACATTATTCTATTCCTCCTTGCTGGACTGGTATTTCGTGTTGGGTTTGCAGTTGTAATTATAGTGACGTGGGGAATCCGCATTAGAAAACGATCTTAAGAAGTGCGTATGTATTGAAATAAAATTTTCTATATGAAGATCACTTCAGTACATTTGTAATGAGGGCTATGTTGTTGTTGCAGCTAATACTACACCTGAATCTTGCATATGGACCAAATTAACTAGTAGAGTTTGTTGGTTGTGACCTTCGGTTAAAGATAGAAATACCGAAATTAGGGGCTAATTGCTCCATTACCGTGCTTTGAGCGGGAGTTTACCAAATTTGTTGATTTAGTTCTGTTAGCCAATGCTACAAATAAAGAGGGAGAATCCAACACTCGTGCGCATGGGTGAGAAAATCACGAGTTTTGCTTATTCACGAAAATCACCCATCCGATCTGGGTTTTTGGCGCTAAGGCTAACGAAGACTGCATCCATCACCGAGAAGATCTCGGTCCCCATCTTCTTCATCGCGCAGCTACCGTTTTCTTCACCGACATACATAAGAACTCTAATGGCTTCTTCATCAAGGGGTCAGTTTGATCTAACGTTTAGCTTCCACATTATTTTTGTGATCAAGTTTTAGGCTAGCTCATGATGTTCATGTTTAACCTAAAGCTACCATTTGGTATCAGAGCAACTAGCCTAAATTTTGTTCCGGATTAGCCTTCTTTTGGCTCGGTCTTAGCCTTGTTCTTGTCAGATTAAGCGTTGGTTTATATTCTTTTGGCTTGGGTAGCATAGAGAAGGAGGGGAAAAGACTAAATCTTGAAACCCTAGTCCCCAAATCTCAAAATCCCAAATGCAATCAAGAATACTGATGTCTAAAGAAGGGGTCTCGGGCTTCCCTCATCGGGTCGTCATCGTCGACGCCGATGCTGCTCGTCGTCAACCGCTCCGAGCGTCGTGCTTCCTCTCGCCATTGCGGACCTTAGTTTCACCCGCGCGTGCGCCGGGGCTTGTGGCTCTTCTCGCCGGAGCCGCGTGAGGCATCCGTTCGCCGCCCGCGTGCGTGCCGTCGCGCTACGCCACTGGAGTCCTACTCTCTCATGTCGCCACCTCTTCACCCGCTCGTCTTTCGCTCGCTCAGTCCCCGTGCGAATTTTTCGAGCGGATATTGATTAGGTTTAGGGTTTCCTTGCCCGCGTGCCGTTTTCTTCGGATCTCGGCTCATCGCGGTCATTCGTTCACGATCGATGGACGACGCCTCGCCTCCTACGCGGGCTGACTCCTCGCGTCGAGTACCGACCCGAACGCGCGTTGCTGGGCCTCAGTCGTTCGGCTGGGCCAGGTCGGGCTTTGTGGGCCACAGTAGAGTTTGGGGACTATGGTAATATCGGTTTTGGGCCGAATTCTTATGGTATTTAGCTCATTTTATGCTGTATTCATTCAGTCTTTTAATTTCAGCAATTAGTATCGTTAATTGTTATTTGTAGGTATTACTATTCAGAGTAATTTTTATGATTATTTTATTGCAAAATGAAACTAACGGGAAATTTTAATTAGAGATTATTGTTTAATGTATAAAATTGAGATTATGTTATGACCATGATTATATACTGACCAAAGTTGTTTATGAACATGTGTCACCCATAAGATAATTTAGTTCATTTTCGTTTCTGCCCAACGGTGATACAAAATAGAACTTTTAAATTTTTCTGTCATTACATGATTATTAATCAGACCAACTTAGAATTAATTTTTATGCAAGACATTTATTTTTTAATGTTTACTAATTATATTTTATTTTTGATTCAGCCATGAATAACACTAATGTTGTCGCTTACTTGAACGACATTGAGCAGCTGACAGGAACAAACTTTCCTTCTTAGAAGGAGAGGGTTTTGATTGTCCTTGGTGTTATGGGCTTAGATTATGCATTACGTGAGGACGCTCCCGTAGCTCCTTTTGCTGATGATGAGAGTTTCATTGAGAAAAAGAAACTCTATGACTTAACAGCAGAAAAATATGAGCGGTCTAACCGCATGTCCTTGATGATTATAAAGAACACCATATCTATAGGGATAAGGGGAGCAATCCCTGAATCTGATAATGCTAAGCAGTACTTGGTCTCAGTTGAGGAGCAATTTAAGGGCTCCTCAAAAGTATATGCCATTAGTTTAATCATGAAGATGCTCACGACTAAGTATGATGGCTCTAGCAGCGTTCGTGAGCATATCATGATGCTGACTAATATGGCTGCCAAACTCAAGGGCATGGACATGGCTATTTCTGATGGTTCTTGGTCCATTTTATTATGACCTCTCTCCCTTCTTAGTACAATACCTTCAAGATTAATTATAATACTCAGAAAGGACAGTGGACCATGAGCGAGTTGATCGCTATATATATGTCTAAGAGGAGGAGAGGCTTAAGGCTGAGAAGAAAGACAAAGTTTTTCATGTTGGTCATGGAAAAAAGAAATTCCAAGGGGAGTCTAAGTCTAAAAAAAAATGTATTTTTTCTCTAAGGTTGAGTCAAGTAATCCTAAGTCAAAAGAGAAGGCCCTTGCTACAGTTAACTCCACTTCTGATGAGCTTTCTGTAAGAACACTGGACATATTCAGGAAGGTTATGTGAGCTTTATAAAATAGCTTGCTAAGAGGGATAACAACATAATTTGTACTTCTACGGTAAGATCTATCTCCACTCTGGCCATGCGCACCCACACCACTGGCTCGAAACGACTGCGGTTGATATCGTGAGGCATGCGACGCCCGATCCGAGTGCGCTTGCAAGTCAATAATGTAGACTACAGAGTATGCACGTATCGGAAATGGTAGTAGTTTTCAGATTGCTCCATCTGCTTCATAAGATAAGCCATTCACTTTTTTCTTAGATTTAATTACTTTCAAATGTAAGGCGTGCGATTGTAATGATGTCTTCTTTCTTGTTGCGTTCATTCATTTTCCATTCCATTGAACATACATACTAAGTGCATTTGAGCTCACTTTAGTCAAATCTGTGCTCACTTCCATCCCAATTTACGTGCTCACGGCACTAAAGACACCAAAGAAATTCATTGCTGATATTGACAAGATGAGACGAAGGTTCCTATGGGCGGGAAATGCGCCAGCGCACGGCGGGAACTGCAAGGTGCAATGGACAAAGGTTTGCCGCCCCCTCACCTAAGGTGGCCTAGGGGTGCTTGACCTCGACAGATTCGTGCAGGCGCTCAGGCTGCGTTGGCTATGGCTTAAGTTTTCCAATCCGCAAAGACCGTGGACCGGTCTCGCACTACCCTGCGATCGAACGGACCAACAACTATTCATGTCGGCCACCAGAATCGTCATCGGGAACGGCTGGCTTGCCACATTCTGGACTTCTAGATGGCTGAACGAAAGAGTGCCTTGCCAAATAGCGCCGCTGCTTTATGGCCATGCCAAGAGGAAAACAAGATCGGAGGAGAATGCCTTGCAAAATGGCAACTGGATCCGCGACATCCGTCACCAGCTCAACCCGGCTCTTCTAATGGAATTCATCCGCCTGTGGTCCGTCATCTAGTCAGTGCCTCTCCAACCACACTTGGAGGATGTGATCACATGGGTGCCTACTTCTAGTGGGGCTTATTCAGCTAGATCTGCGTACTGCCTACAATTCAGTGGAAGCATCTCGAGCAGCTTTCAGCACACAATTTGGACGGCTTAGGCACCACAACGCATGAAAATTTTCTTCTGGCTTGCGCAGCAAAACCGTATTTAGACAGCACAGCGTCTTCAACTCAGGAGTTGGCCAAATCAGTACTTCTGTCACATGTGCTGCCGGAACCTGGAGACGGCCTCCCATCTCTTCCTACAATGCAAGGAAGCACGTCGCATGTGGGCCTCCGTTGCGGCTTGGATTCGAGTGCCGTCCCTCCACCCAGACCGATGGGACCACGGGGTGGATCTTCAGCACTGGTGCCCGCAACGCATACTTTCATGTATGGCCCACAGGAAGGGCCTTAAATCAATCATTATCCTAACTTGTTGGCACTGGTGGAAGCAGCGAAACAATAGAGTTTTTCGTCAAGAATGGGCGACTCATGATCAAATCTTGCGGTTAATCAAGGACGACACTTTCTCCTGGGCTAGTGCAGGAGCTTCGAAGCTACAGAGCCTTCTCAGGGGCCTCTCGTGAAGGCTTCCATCCTCCTTCCTCCTCTCTTTTGCCTTATTTCCTAGCTCAAGGGTGCGCCCTTCGCACCTTGTAATCTATTTCTTTGTATTCGCACTTATTCTCGTCTTCTAATCTATTCACGGCGGCTGCCGTTTTAAAATAAAAAGTGCATTTGAGGACTGATGTAAAGTTAAAATAAAATATGCTCCACACGTGTAAAGTTAAAATAAAATATGCTCCACACGTGTCAATGCACGAACGGAAAATCAGAGTATACCAGTAAGGAGCGACCTTAATGCAACATGTAACATCGTCGATAGTCAATACAGCCTGAGAATTTGAGTGGAAGACCGAAGAACAACGGTCGTGTTACGTTGCTGGAATATTAGGCGTATTAACGCCGAATTTATTCTGAAAATAAGCTATGACAATAATTAAAGATAGAATAGTGGAAATAAATAAATTAGACACTACCAACGTAGCAATTGTAATGTCTATCTCATACATATTATTAGATAAACAGAACATGCTAACGAATATTATTAATCTATGCATAGAAAATAGATGCGGTTTGTGTGTATTATCAAAACAACTTCTCGGGCAAATTGACAGATGATTGGTTTAAGAAGTTTAAGTCCATGATGGTTAAAATTTCTAATGAGACATTGGTCATGAAATATCAAGGGACAGATACGCCGGCTTATGAATATGAAGTAACCATTTCACTCACGTACAAAGGGGCTAGCATTACATTTTCTCAGATTATGAGGACACTTGTGCTTGTTGATGTCTCACATAATGCATTCAATGGCAGCATCCCTAGGGCTATCGGGGAACTTGTTCTGCTCTGCGCTCTTAGGCCATTCTCAGTGGGAGTTCCATTCTCATTAAATGACACGACACTTCATCATCACTACACCATGCCCCAATAGCACTGACAGAGCATCTGTCGGCAAAGGCTATGTATGCCGATACACTATCTGTCGGCAAAAGTTTTACCGACAGATCACTACACCATGGCACACTTTTGCCAACACATGGTATAGTCGGCAAAAGACACATTCCCCGACACAAAAACTGTTGGCAAAGGTTTCGCCGACAGTACATAAACAGTAGCGGTAGAAGCAGTCGGCTTAGGCTTTGCCGACAGATAAAGTGTCGGCAAAGATCTATGTTTTGCCGACAGTTTCAATCTTTGCCGACAGTTAATGTTTTGCCGATAGTAGGGGCATTGCCGACAAATAAAGTGTCGGCAAAGATCTATGTTTTGCCAACAGTTTCAATCATTGCCGACAGTTTCAATCATTGCCGACAGTTAATGTGTTGCCGACAGTAAGGGCATTGCCGACAGTAAATCTGAATTGCCGACACTTTACGTGTTGGCTAATCAATTTTCCCTCGCATCAAGCTAGTTTTCTACACAAGTTTTGTGTCGGCAAAGGTGCCAAAGACACATGACATACAAATTAAATATGCAATATATACAAAACCAATTTCACATTATCCACCATTGATCGAATTGACATACAAATTTTACATGCAAATGGTGCCACTCACATATATAACCATATACATACACAATCACAGTTCAAATAATCACTTCAACATGTAAATAATGCAACGATATATCTCCACCACAAGGTTTGATAAACATAGATCGATCATTCAAATAAGTTAAGTTGCATACATACCCGTCCAAAATAAGTAATAACGGTGAGAGGTAATGAGCTAAGTCTCACCTAGTAAATAAGGGCATACATTTTCACTAAAAGAGAGGATGCATATACTTCTCTAGCTACTAGTTAACATTTCTAACCATAAACAAGACTACTTTCTTGTTGCACAAAAGGTTGCCACTCCAAAACTTGTAGCACCCCACTACACAAAAGTTACTACTCCGAAACTTATCATCTTGTACTGTGTACCTACCATGAAGAAAAGGAATAATCAGAATTAGTAGACTAGCAGTGAAAAACTTTAATTAAGGTATACTGAATACTAAGCCCAAGATATGAAATGCGTACTTAAAAGCCAACAAGCAAACATATCATATACCAACATGAAAAATACCAGAACAAGATATTCCCTGTGAATACATTGTTATCCGCGAAAACTAAAAAACTAAAAAATATGCTAATGTCCATCCCAAGTTCGAAACCATTCACAAGAAGATAATACGTCTATTAAACATTCAGAGGCAAAAGCACGCGCTAGAGCATCTCCAGTCCAGTCCAGTCGAGAAGTGGCTCAGCTCAACATACACAGCAATACAGCAGCATGCGTTGAAATCATATTCATCTTTCTGTCACAAAAACTAACTATGCAATAAAAACTGCACAGCAAAACCATGTCCATCGTCGGCCATGATTCGTATTATATCTCAATGTGAGTTAGGTCCTTGTTTAGTATCTTCACTGCATATTTTTGTTAATAGTAGAAGCATCTTTCAGCTGAAGCACATCTCTTACAAGAAAAGGAAGACCTTGCAAAGGAGATAGAGCCTCTACGAAACCAACTGGATCACAATCCAGAAGTTACAAGATTTGCTATGGAAAACCTACAGTTGAAGGAAGAGCTGCGAAGGTTTGATTGCATAAAAGCAGGACAATAAGCAACCAATGATGTTATCTTATTTAAGTGGTCACTTGACAGGAAGAACCGTACTAGAGCACAGGTGTCTTCATGTAGCCAATTGCTGCACCATATTATCACACGATCTCTTGTACTCCAATCTTTTGAGTTTCAAGCCGTGTTATTACCTACCTACTCTCAAGTGTCGGGAAGAACCGTGGTATGACGATTTTATACTAATAACAACACATCCGGAAAAAAAATACTCAAGTTGGTGTGTTACTCACTTATTCCCATGCCTTCATGGGATTTGATATAAGTTGCACAACACTAATTATCAGTATGACAAGCAAGACAAAGTTGGACTTGTATCCTCCAACCTAGTTCAAACAGCATTTGGTGTACACAATGCTCTAACCATTGATCAGTGCTTGAAATTAAGGCATGCAAGAAATTCAAATTTTATCATGGGATAGCTATGCACCTCGATTTTCATTTTGACCATGCAATTTACAAGCATACGGTACCAGAATTGTAAATGGCGCATTTGTGACATCTGAACTAAAAGGCTGGGTCCAAATCCAACTTGGCTAAGTCTTTCAAAGCAAACACATGTGGTTTCCAATAGCTACTGCAAGTCAAAGAGAAGCAGAAGCTCATGAAACTGCAATTGGGTTGGCCAAAGAGAAGGAGGAACTAAGAACGCAGCTTAAGGTTCTCATTGAGGATAACAAGAGATTATCTATTGTTCTATTTTTTCTATTTCAAACTCTCAGAACCCACGCAATTTTCTCTGCATATCTTTCATGCTTACTAAAGATGCAACACAACACATATGCCATATACATTACTACATCTACACTAGTGCCATACCTGTGGTCACATAGGCACTGCAGTGCAAAAGAGTTCACTTCAAAACCCTTGGAACTTCTTTTTGTAACTAAGTACCTAAAAAGAGAAGAATTTTGCCTTTTAGAAAATGTGAAATAATCTGAAACAAGCATGAAAATACAATTTGGACTGCCAACAAAGGATGGCGCAGCGGCTGGGAGGATGGCTGCCCTCTGATCTGCCCGTCAATGGTACCTGTATAGCAGTAAAAGGATGGAGAAGCATGGTTGCATTATTCTTTCCAGGAACCCAATACAATAACAAAGGATTACATAGCCTTACATATCCTATGAAGTACTTCAGTGATTTAAAACAAGATGCGAATTCTGTTTAAAACAAGAAGCCAGGTAACTTCATTGGGTTATAAAGATGTGTTGCTACTATTAGATAAGGTGTTGCTACTAACAAAAAGCATGCATAAGAAATGTTGGCAGCCAGTAAAAAGATGTGTTGGTGCCCATATAAAAATGTGTTGCTAGCTTTCAACACTTTAGATGTGTTGGTTTTCCCTTTGAGTGAAGTTAGGCAGGAAAATAGATTTGATTGACAATTAACCTTTATATGTGAATCACTTTAAATTTATGTAGCTTAAAAAAAACCAAAAATCTTTTGATTGTGCCAATAAAAATTTGCGAGTACAGAATAAGCATTTTATTTCACATTTTAGAATAATGGAAATAAAAGAGATACTACTCTGCTTAGTAACAAAGGAAAATTAAATCTCCAAAATGCGCATAATTTGGATTCATGATTAACCTGCCTAACCCAAACTCTTATTTCTCCAAGACAACAAATACACCAACTATTGCCACGCTACCTGTTTATATTAACTCCATATCAAATGTGTTAGGATTATTTACTGCCTAACAGAGCATACAAAGTCTTCAAGATGCATTGGAAGTTTGGAACAACCAAATTGCCCCCCATTTTATGAAGTCTAAGCCATCCGGGATACTAAACTACTTGTGCTTGGATCAATGTTCATAAGTGGTTCTCGATGACCACGCTAAACTGAAATTATAGAAGAAAAAACTGTATTGAGTAATTGGAAGAGGAGAAAGAATTGTGCATACACAGGAAGCACAACATTAGACTAGCCACATTTCCTTTGTCTGATGGAAAAAAAAAATATTACCATAAAAGGACCTAAATATAATTTTAAAATTTATGGAGGGCCTTTTCACAGAAAAATCTTTACACATGGCACGGCTGGTTGAGCTCCATCCTCTTTGGCTTTAATAGATAAGATATTCCATAATTGTGAGAGCGATATATAAAAGCTAGTAGCTCACTCCCTTACCTGTACACCATGGCTCGGTATCCTTTGTTGACCAAGCTTAAATGACACTCCACTGTACTGATGATGTCATTTTTGTAAGGTACAAAATGACATCTTTTCCATGATGGAACTGTTCCCTGCAGTGTACATGACAATTTCGGTTAAGACAAATCAAGTTTTGAACATATATAGGTACAAACATATCTTTTGTCCTAACTAAAGCTCACTACAAAGTAAAGCCCACGGAGTGCCACATCATTTAAAACCATCTATGCCGTGTTCGATGCAGCAATGACATATTCAATGAATCAACATGCCCACCAATAAACCATAAAAATATAGACTGCACTCAATAAAATAAAAAGCTGAACTGCACATCCATAGAGAGTACTAATCTGACAAGGGTAATATGGTGGGTTGGGGTGCTCACTCTTTAAAACATTTCAGCCTGATTTTCATATTTCCAATATGGCATGCTAGCAGTAAAAGAAATGCTGAAATTAACCTAGAAAATCAAGTAATTGGATTCACCTTAATTGTAAATTAACTAAAAACATTTCTTAGAACAACTCATCAGAAAAAAAATACAATAGAGTAAGAAAAAAAAATCCCACAGCAAATTGTGGTTCAATCGTAGTAATCTAGTATGCCCTGTAGAGTCAATTGATACATACATATTTAATCAGCCGAGATCAATTAAGAAGTAGTACTAAGTATATACCCCTACCTTACCTTGTGAATACCCAAACTCTCCCTTACAGTTTCATCATTTGCCCATACTTCGGATAGAAAGTAGGTGGCATTCTGCAACCAATTAAATGAAACACAGCAAGAAGATCAAATTACCAACAATTATTTTTTTTGAGTGAAATCGAATAACATACAATCGAAAGGATAAAGCTATATGAAAGTGCAACCAAAACAGCAAGTAGAAAAAATGAAAAGGAAAAGCGAGTAGAAAAAATGAAAAGGAGAATTGTGAAGAAAGAATATTTGTTCTTTACTCTGCACACAGATGAAACTGCAGACTCTAGCAGCCTTTTCCTTCCATCTTGCGACGTCAACTTGTGAATGATGCTGCTTTGATATTCCTCACAGTGTGGCTCTAAGACGTGTACATCATTTACATCCCTTATGCACTGCACTTAGTCACCTAGCTCTTATATAAGCACTAATAGAGGTTCTAAAATGACAATCACAATATATATAGTATATATATTAGCATTATAGTGCTTATGCCATGAATTGTTAAAAGTAGTAGATGGATCACTTACATCGTAGATGGCTTGGACAGAATTGGCACACTGAGTGTTCAATGGGCTGTAGTATTCTCCTCTACAACTCTCCTGAGCAGCCTATAAGGTGGATACATGATAATATATATTCAATATGCAAAATTAAGTGATGTCCAGATCGATTAGATGCCCTTCCATGCTATTCCAAATAACAAGGAATTGGATCAAATTCAATATCAAGTCGATATTTCTTTAGTCAAGCATTATAATGGTTTGAGAAGTAGCTAGAGAACCAAGCAAGACCATATCAATTAAATGTGTGGAGTTTTTGTACTTGACATTTTGTTTGATATAGCACAGAAACAAATAACCTCAATATATAAACTTATTTCTTAATTATGTCACCTCATACAGTTCATCTGGTATAATTCCCATCCCATGAAGAAACGGAATTCGAGCGTTGCCATCAAACCGTTTGAAATCAGTCAATGGATTGCCGGCAATGTAACCCTGAATATTTGTGCATACATGCAGAGGGAAAATTTAGAAACATTGTCATATGGGTATTGATCTCTCCTTATAGAGCATTACAAGGTTCACATATATATATTGATGTTAACACAAATCACATTCTCACACACTGTATACGGATAAGGCATATATATTAGCACAATTTGTAGGTTTTATTTCACAAAGAGGAAACGTTGGAGTGTAGTTGACGGTTTAGGGATATCAGACAATTGACCAAAACAATGTGAAGATTGAATTTTTTTTACTTTCACAATCGAAAATTGTGGTAACCAAATTAAGGACTTATCCCTTGAAGTTAAAACTTAAAACAATAGATAGATTGGAGTTGGGCTCATATGTAAGCTGAAATTTTCAAGTCCTGACTTAAATTGTTTTGTGCTTTCTACTTTTTTTTGTTATTAAACTAAAATGTTCATGATCTCAATAGAGAGATGACCTGGCCTTGCTATATAACTTGTATTTATGGACTTACATGTAAGCAAATAAGGCTTCTAGACATAAGCTCTTGGCCATCTTTTTCTCCAAAACAACCTCATACCCAAGCATCTTAATTACCCAATTAATACTTATTTGTATTCTCTTATAGAACCATCTAAATCCCATTTTATGTAATGCTAGTTAGGCCACAAATGAAAAAGGTGCAATACAGACCTCAAAAGAGAATAAAAATTACAATAACACTAAACATGAAGTGGTTGTATGATATGAGAAGTCATGGCAGCAAATTTAGAAAATAACCTTGAGATTAAGAAGTGGCTCATCATTGGATTCTACACCTAAAATGAAAGCAACATGTAGTTAAAACAAAGCACTTTGAACAAACTTGTAAAATAAATAATCCGTGTTCATACCTTTAGCAATTTCGAAGGTGAGAGAAGGTATGATTATGCCGCCATATGAATCGCCAGCAATATAGAGAGGGTTTGACAAGAATTGTGGGTGCTCACCAAACCACTGCAGACAATTATTGAAATATTATTAGGAAAGAATGCAAATGAATCAAAGTAGTGTACTTTAAATGGCATTATCCCTGCCATTATTTGTCTGTATGTAAAGAATACATAGAAGAGAGTCTACTCTAAGCAACCTTTTTGAGGAAAATGTGTAGGTGATGAACAACCATGGTATCTTTGGGCACAAATCTGTTACTGTGGTGGGGTATGAGAAGCCCCCCATTGGAGAATCCACGAAGATGATATTGCTCACCCACGCTCATCAAATCAAAGAGAAAGGAAAGGGATATGTAATTATGTTCCTCAACCTGCATACATGGCGCCATCTCGCTTGAATGTGGGAGTCATCTCGGTTGATCGACTCAAGGAGAAGAAGGAGCATCGAGAGGCGGCGCCGGGGAGCAGTGGCGGTGGGTGACTCGGCTCGCAGGGCGGTGGCGAGGGCGCAGTAGCAGACGCACTGGCCGGGGAGCGGCGGCAGCGGGGCGGAGGCGGGGACGCGCTTGGCGGGGGGACGCGACGGCCGGGGTGGATGGCCGAGGTCGCGGGCGTGGGTGGGTGGGGCGCGGATGGCGGGGGGCCGGGGTCGTGGGTGGCGGGGGATGCACCGGATGGACGGAGCGGCGGCCGGCGGGGACGAGGTGGCCGGCGGGGACGAGGCTAGGGCGCGGGCGGCGGGGATTAAGGCTGGGGATGCGGGCGGCGTGAAGGGGGTGGGCGTGGGTGTTTTTAGGGTTTTGAGGGGGCGCGGGCGGCGGGGAAGGGGGGTGGCCGGGTGTATTTCGCTCTGCTCATGCCCGCGTAAAAATTTCAGCCCGCGCCTGTTTTTTTTTATCTATATCAATGCCGACAGTATTATTGGAAAGGCCCACAATGAATATGTCGGTAAATCTATGCCGACAGTTATATCAACGCCGACAGATTACGTGTCGACATAAGAGATCAATCCCCACAGTTTATGTGATGGCAATTGTTGGACCTTTTGCCAACAGATAAATTGACAGAAATAAACCACCTTTCCCCACTAACAATTGTTGGCAAAGGTGTGTCATGGTGTAGTGGATAACAGCAGTCGGCTAAAGTCCTACCGGCAAAGACCTTTGCCGACAGATAAATTTTTACCGACAGATAGTATGACCACATTAGTGAGAGATTTACCGACAGACCAAGTTTTCTCGACAGATATATTTTCGACGACAGACATATCTTTGCCGACAGATACTATAATTGCTTACGAAAGTTTGTTGGTAAAACAATCTTGCCGATGCATTTGTTTGTCACGATGCTTTGTTATAATGTAAAATTACTCATTATACATAATTTGAGAGATTAATAACAAACGGTAATTGACACATTACACATCAAACAACAAGAATTCATCAATTCAATCACTCAATTCACATAATCGAGAATTCATCCATTCATTCATCTTTTGCCGAATTGGCTAGTAATTCATCCATTCATATATATATATATATGCTCAATGTTCATTAATTAAACAAACAACATATAGCTCCAATTCAATAGCACTTGTCCAAAAGCTCAAAGTTTCGATCAACTAACCAAACTAGGGTCAATGTCTTCCACATCGACATATCAAGTTCTCTTACAAAAGTTAACCCTACTATAATTAGTCTTCCACACACATCAGATTACATGTATACAAAATGATCACTTATCATATATCCAATTGGTCATTCTGAACCAAAGCACACTATTGATTAGTTGTCTTCCACAAACTATATAAGTTAGGAACCGCGATATCATAATCATGGCGTGAACACTGAACGTCCTAGGTCCTTCCAGTTTTGCCTGCAAAAAGAATATTTTAGTAGTTAGAAATTCCCCTTGTGAAGGAACCATAAACTGACAGGAGAGGGAACAGAACTTTAGCAAGCATGCCCAACCATCAAATGGGATCTTTGTTGCAGCAAGAAGCAAATAACAACTTTTAGTTCTACTCCATGTAGATTACATGCTCGATCAAAAGGTTGGATTTGTAAAGTACTACTGCATGCACTAATAAAATCTAGTTAATCTGTACGTGTTCCTAACCCATTGATGATGGTGATAAATTAGCTCGTAACTAATAAAATCAATAAAGTTACAAGACAATTGGCTCAGATTCTTTTTTAGCTAGGGACCAGCAAGTACGCAAACTTGCCACCTCCAAGCGTAACTCCTGGCCTAGCTTGAAGCATCATCCAACCCAATCCTTGGACTTAGCCAATTCTTACCTCTTCTCATGCACCTGCCAACAATAACTTGTCTGGGAGCATGCCCAATCGGCTGTTGACAAAGGAAACAACATTACTTCACCTTAATCTGGGAAATAACTCACTGACTAACATCAGTTCTGTATTTCCAAACATGATCTTTCTAGATTTTTCTAGCAATTTTATTGCTCGAGAAGTACCATCATCGTTGTGCAACATTAGTATCTTGGAATATTTAGATCTATCAAATAACAACTTTTCAGGGGAACTAATAATACTAGGACTGTAGAAATTATGAAAATGATTCCACTCAGTCCTCCTAGGATGTTTTTATAATTTAACAAACTAACATGCCTGCACTAGTGAGATGTGAGCATCAGCCATAATTTCTAACCTCGGTCCTTGGACCCGTACCCAACCAACACTTACCACAACATGACTAATGATAATGTTCAACTGGAAGTTTGAACATCATTTTCAAAAACAAGAAAAATGTAAGATTTTAGCATCAGATAGAAGGGGTTCCTACCTTCCCTCAAAAGTGGAAAGATAAAAACTCATGAGCTTCTTCTATTCATAAGACTTAACTGACTAGCTAGGAAAACTGATTTTGATTAAGACAAAAATGAGCATGCAAGCAAAGAAATTACAAGAGCAGCAGCAAGCATCAATACATAAGTCATGTACTCATGTACATAAGACATGATGAACAAATTCTGAACTCTTAAGTGAACTCACAGTTAAATATCACCGTATCATACAAAATAATGAAGCATCAATAACCTAATAGAGTAGAACATATTATCAGTTTACTCAATAATATGCTTCTGACAAGGAGCTACCCCGCATGCCCTTAAGAATGGATTATTTGTACTGTGCAGTCTTGATCCAAAAGAATGATTGTGTCACCAACACGTACTAGCATCTATGCTGAAGAAGAAAGTTACTACCAAAGATAGAATTGCAGTTCAGAATGATTTTTCCTCAGTTCATGGGGGCACAAGGAGCATAACAAATCATATTCAACTATAAATTCCCCTTGTGACAAACTGGTGCAAGGAGCATAACAAATCATAATTAAATGTAGAGCATATTTATATACCTGCACTGATGCGTGTCGAGGATGGCTTCTTACTATGGTTCATCTACATAATTGTCATTTGTTAGTAACTCATACTCAATCATTAGAATTATAAATAATGTGTAGTCTAGGTTATTACTTTCTTGGATGGCCACGCAATAGACATCATATGAGCATCAGCCATAATTTCCATACCAGCATATGGACAAGGCAAAAGAACATCCCTTTTCAACACAATATTCACAACAACTTCATAATATTCCCGTCCAAGAGGAATACCTCCCACCGTGGTGCTTGGGTCCGTTGAGACAATTGTTGCCTTAGCCACAGGAATATCTGATCTCATAATAGCATATAATATGACATCTCTACCAACCTGAACCACAAATTGCATTTTGGAATGTCAACAATAAAAATTAACATTGAAATCAAAAATAAAAAATCAGGACAATTATATAATGAGAACATTACCAAGCTTTCATATTCATTACGAGAGGTTTCACGGTTCCTTGTAGTGGCCTCAGTGTTCCTTGGAGGTCCCTTTGGGCCATTAACACGCCTACGGACAACCATGTCCTCTTGTAACATATCATCCATAGATGCATGCTCAACTGCATCATGTTCCTCACCATCATGTTGTTCATTGAACCTTATATTCTACAACAAACCACAAAAAATGAATGTTTTAGTAGAGAAATTATTACTCCTATATATTGCAGCAAAAAGAGGTAGGCAAATATTGTACCACATGTCGAGAATTAGATCCATGCTGTGATGTATGTTGCGAAGTGGTTTCCATGTTTTGCATTCCTTGAGAGGCTAGCATCATTTGTTGCATTTGGTCCATTTGTTGCTGCATATTATCCAAGTGTTGTGTTAGAGCTACAACCTGTTGGTCAGCTTGTTGACGAGCTTGTATTTCCATTTGAAGCCTTGTTGGAATCTTTCTTTGCGTTCCCGGTGTGCCCACATCTTGAGGAGTTGGTCCTAAACCTAAAACACGAACACATCCTCTAGGCTCTTTCTCTCCACAAACATGTGAATATAAATCACCATCCTGAATACTCTTTTCCTTCAATTCAGGTGGTTTGCAAATGATCTTTAAGTTCTCTCTACAAATAGGAATATATGCATGTTTGTATATTACTAATGAACTAACATTGCATATGTAGGTATTGTGCACAAACTTACAATTATTGATTCTGCTTCTAATACAGGAACTCCATTTTTACGAGTATGTGTTTCGATAAAGATTTCATCTCTTCGGGGAGAGTACCCTTGTTTCCCGGCCTACAAACATGCTTGATGTATATGAAATGTCCTACAATAATATAATGAATCACTTCTGGAAGTAAAAGAGGTAGTTTTGTTTACCAATTCATGTGCAACACGGGCATAACTCTTGCTGCTAGCCGTATGTAACACAGACAACTTAGCACGATTTTCTTTACCTCTAATCATGCGAGCCTATAACATAAATGAAATGAAAAATCTTAGCTCTACCACTACAATATCTAGTGCAATCCAAATTAAAGCAATTCAAAGAAAAGTGGGCCTTACTTCAGCTTCTGGAGATCTCCAATGATCAATAAGCCACTTCCAATCATTTTCATTAACTCTATGATCACGTTTTGCCATAAGTTCCTCATCAATCAATGTTTCATTGAAGTTCTTGCTCTTTAGTTCTGCCTTAAATTCCTTCCATTTCTTTGCTGCTGATGTTATAACATAATTGAAAGCAGCTGCATCTAGATCATAATATTCCTATTTAACATAGAAACAAAGTAATTCATCAAAAAGATTCACAATAGGACAATTAGGATGACTAATAATTTTTTGCAATACCTTAACTTTAGTCCACAGTTCAAACTGCCATCCATCAATTTTATATCCAGCTAGATAGCATTTGTATTAACTCCAGAAACTGCGACTAATCTAACAATCAATTCTTCAATTTTAGTGGGCCAATTCCTGATAGCCTAGCAAAAATCTCAAGCTTGATTGACATGTAAGAGTATCCATTTTTAATCCAACATTTTTAACCTAAGTTGTATCCTCATTGGTCTATTTATAGATATACTGATGCAGAGGAGCTTATATACTAGAATCCTAGAACCAATGTTCGTCTTATATATTCTTAGTCTATTTTCCTTAAAAACTGATACAGAAGACATAAACATCTCCATCGGTTTTACTCAATATTCGATATAGAAGAAACATACATATCAGTTGGTTTTTCCTAAAACATGATACAAAAGACCAAATAATCTCAATCAGTTTCTCCTAAAAACAGATACAGAACAACGATAATGAAACTGATTGGGGAATAGGAAGTGGAGGCGGCGCTAAACAATCTCACCTCGGCAGCAGGGGGATGGATGAGACGCCTGGTTGGGGAAGAGGAAGGGGAGGCGACGCTAGGTTGATGTAGACGAACCGGAGGCGGCGCCAGGCCGGGGAAGAAGAAGAGGAGACACCGCCGATTCGGAGTCGAGGCGGAAGGATGGCTGTGGAGAGGAAGCAAGAAGGTCCGGTGGTGGCTCCAGTCGCCGGCCGGTAGCGGCGATGCGAGGAAGTCTGGTGTGCGCGCCGAACCCTAGCGCCAAGTCGAGGCTTGGCTTGGACGGCAGCAGGGCGCAGGGCGGGCTCGTCGACGGGCGACAGCCAGGGAGCTTGGAGGCACAGGGCGGGCGATGTTGGGCGCTGGACGGCGTTTGATGGGAGACGCTACGACGATGTAGGGATTCCAGCTGCAAAGCGGGCCGGGCGTCCGGCTTCCAGGCGCAGGGCGATGAGTCGGCTTATAGGCTCGGGATCACAGGCGGGCGGCAGGGTCGGAGGTCGCGGCGGGGGCGGAGGCGCGTGGGGACGCGGCAAGGGGCGGCGGCGGGCGTGGGGTGGCGGCGGGAGGTAGCACGGGCGGCGGGGCGTGGGCGCGGGGCGACGGCGGCGCGCCTAGTGGGATCGATTTAGGGATTTCGCGCAGGGAGGCGGCGTATGTATGGGGGGAAGGCGCGATACTGGGGGAAGAACGCGTGGGATATGTGGTTTTGGGGGAAAGGATCGATGAAAAACCTAGCTAGCGCGCTACAGCGGCCTTTCATCTCCCGCCGAATTATTTTGCCGCGCGTGCTCAGACATATTTGCCGACACATAATCAGTCATAACATATTTACCGACAGACCATTTGACCCTAAAACATGATATTTACCGACACATAATTAGTCCTTAATACAAATATAATTGCCGACAGACAATCAGACCATGAAATATGTATTACCGACAAATAGTCTGTTGCTTCAATTTGCCGACAGATAGTTTGTTGGTGGTTACGTATTATTTCCGACAGTCGTCTGACGGTAATATTGTGTCATGGTGTAGTGCATGTTTGGTGATATAGCAAGGTAATTATGAAGAGAGAGATAGAGAGAGTTTCATGGGAGGTGAGAGAGTTTTATCTAGATGAAACCTGAGATACACAGTTATCTAGACAAAAACTGATGTGGCACTCTTGGAAACTAGAAAATGAAACTATGCACTGAGAATGGCCTTAACATGTCACACAACTTCTTCACAGGGTCAATCCCATCTCAGTTTGGCGGTTTGGACCAACTGGAGTCTTTGGACATCTCCTCCAATGGGCTTTCAGGAGAGATTCCACAGGAGCTAGCATCACTAGATTTCCTTTCGACATTGAACTTGTCATGTAACATGTTGGTGGGAAGAGTACCAGAATCAACTCATTTCTCCACATTCTCGAATAGCTCGTTTCTGGGAAACGCTGGTTTGTGCGGACCTCCACTGTCCAAACTGTGCAGCAATGTGACAACGCCAGGCGCCGAGTGGAGCCCTTCGAAGAAGAAATCCGCAGATATCATGCTATTCCTCTTTGTTGGACTCGGATTTGGTGATGGGTTTGCGGTTGTAATTGTAGTGGCATGGGGACTTCGCTTTAGGAAGCCATCTTGAGATAGCGCTCTTAATTATGTATTGGGTTAAAGTATTCCGTATGAAGACCACTTACTAGTTACTACAGTCTAAAAACGTCACTACATAGTATTTAGGGCTACATCCTATTACGGTAATTGCATAGATATTGAACCTTGTAAACTTCATCATAGTCGTAGCACATGTTATTTTATCCCCCAAAGAAGAATTTACGTTTGGTGACCAGCCCCGTAGCTGGTTCACAACTGCACAGTACAATGTCTTGGACCTTTAAACCCCAGCGCAGAGCAGAAACCATCCCTCCTCCCTCCGCTAAAGCGCTGTTTCGAAAGAAAAAAATGTCTTGGACCTTTTTTTATTAACATAATTTCACATTGAATTAAAAATTCTCCAACTGGTTACACATATCTATTATATATTAAAAGCTCATGAGAGTTGCTAAAAAAAGAGAAATAGGTTAGAAATTCTCACAAAAAAGCAAAACATCTAGCCTTTAATCTGATGGACCCTAATTACAACCACCATCGGATCTTTTATTAAAAATATAAATATGCTAGAAATTCTCTAAAAAAAGTAAAACATCCAACCCTTAATCTGGTGGACCCTAACAAACTTGAATTATAGTAGCCATCAGATATTAATATTTAAAAGAAAATGTCTAACAGTTCCAAAGGTATTATTAGCCTATTCTTAATCGATCTACGGTTGAAGTGTGAATCATCGTAAGATATGTGCAATGCTAGAATAATTATATTGATTGATTTGTATCATAATAACCAGATGCTAGCGATAAACTTCGTGTTTGCACACTCAACTAATGCTTAGTGGCTGTCGGCGTACTTTACGCCAGGGTACCCTCTCCGCCACAGACAAGTGAGACCACGTGGCGGCCTGGCGAGCAGGCGGGCGATCAGGCCCCGATCGCCGGGCGACCGGCCCACATGGCGGCCTGGCGATCAGGCGGGCGATCAAGCCCCGATCGCCAGGTGACCGGCCCACGTGGCAGCCTAGCGAGCAGACGGGCAATCAGTCCCCAACGCCAAGCCACGTGGACGGCCAAAGGGATGAGAAGGAGGCTTTACCTCGAAGTCTTCTTCCCTGACACGCTATGTCAGAACCATTGATTGTGAAAAGTTCTGCTATCGACACGATGGCCCATCCCCCTGATGCCTCACACCTAACCCGTCGCAGGAAAGTTGCATCCCGAGCGGACCGGGCGAAGCCATACAGTGGCACGGAGAATGAGGCTTGGGGACAGGACTGCAGTGATTGGTGTAATAAGTGAAGTATAGATCAGTATGATGTCTCCTTCTCACCTGCCCTAGCCAGCCCAGTCTATATAAGGGAGCTCTGGTGCATGAGAGAAGGGGGGACACAAAAAAAGGAGAAAAAAGAGAGAAAGAACCATAGTAACCGGCCCAACATATATCAACAAAGATCTAGCAGGACGTAGGGCTATTACCCACACCGGGAGCCCGAACCTGGGTACATTGGTGTGTTCTTTGATCTGTGTTCTTAGGATCCCCTGGGGGAGCCCCTAGATTGTCCAACCGCGAAGACGCCCTCTACCGAACCTCATTCTCCGTCCAAGGAGAAAGCCTGTCGGCGAAATACGCCGACAGTGGCGATCCTGGGCTATCTCATGTATGGTGACGACGTGCGTGTTGTCCTAGGTCACTTTCAACCTCCCCGCGATGCGTCTCATCCCCAAGATCGCCATATACATGATGAACCCCTTCTCCAAGTATGCGCTGATGGTCACGCCAATTGCGATGGTCATCGAGGAGAGGAACGTGGCATAGGTCGGCAACAACGACGTTGCCGTCTTAGAGTCCATGCCAAGTACAATAAAAAAATAACAAATACTCAAAATAAAATAAAAATAAAATTTAGATTGAAAGAACGAGTCCATCTCAAATACAAAAAAATAACATATATCCAAAATTAAATAGAAATAAATTTTAAATTAAAAGAAAGAGTCCATCTCAAGTACAAAAAAATATCATATGTTTGAAATAAAAATTAGCATGTGGATTTATGTGTGCATTCTGAATTAAAACTCAAAAAGAAAGTCTACAAGAAGTATAGTCCAAAAATTATACAAATTTAGAATAAAAATCAAAAAGAAATTAGCGATTGTTTAAAATATCATACTAAGTGAAAAGTAAAAAAAAATGTTTCATTCAGAATTAAAATTTCATAAATATGCTAATTGGAGAGAAAAATAAAATAAAATAAGAAATTTGGTTTTATATATACAAATTAGGAATCAAAATCTATTATGTAATAAAAGTCTATAACACATGGTTTACAGTCGCTAAGTAAAAAGAGAATATACTAAAAATTCTCAACAAAAATAAAACATTCCGATCCTTTATTTAGTGGGCCTCCATGAGATAGAGCCATAGAGGGATTGGGAGGGTGATTCATTGTTGAATGTTAACTCGATTATATTGGTATAAGCTGTGTGATACGTATTATTAACATGTAGTACGTATAGGCAAACATTGCAATAATGAAAGATGATATGCCACTAATATAAATGTAAAATATTATGTTATACTATATTTATTGTTATGTTATTCAAGTATTTGAGGAAGAAAGTTTGGTCATAGGTGACAAGTATAAGGAAACAATTGCAAAGTGAGTATTTTTGCTATCTTATAATATATATAATGTTAAAATATTATAAATAGAGTTCCGCAATGAACTATTTTCCAAAAAGCAAAAATCATATGTATATTGCAAAGTCATTTAAACATGCTTTAAGGATGATGCTCGTGCAAATACGTGGACCACCTTGCTAGTTGTAATAAAGGATGTATATTGCTGCCTCCACTTGTAACCGGGGAGCCGATTGGCCAAGATGCATGGCCCATGATAACGGCGCGTACGTATGTCCAATATGCGAGTGCAAGAGGAAGGCTCGCGTGCGATCGTGTTGTTGCCGTACTTGTTATTGTTACCGCAGTGAACAATTGGTGAGCCGGCGAGAGCTAGGCTGCATGCGCCATTCTGTATATAAACGGGGGCAGGGTAGCAATCTATCTCCCTGCATAGAAGCTCACCTTTTAAGTTTTTAACCCATCCAATCAAAGATGCCATTTTATATGTCCTCCATGACGGTGGCCCATCCCGAGCCATTGTTCCTACTCGTGCTGCTTCTACAAATCCAACCCGTGGTCGTACACTCGCTTCTCCCTTCAGCTGGTACGTACACCAACCACACTGCTGTTCCATGCCTGTCGGATCAGGCGTCGGCGCTGCTCCGGCTGAAACGGTCCTTCACCGCCACCAACCACACCGTCTGCGACTTCCGGTCGTGGAGGGTCTGCACAGACTGCTGCCGCTGGGAAGGCGTCCGCTGCGGCGACGCCAACGGCCGCGTGACTTCCCTTGATTTGGGCGACTGTGGCTTGAAGAGCGGCCGCCTCGATCCTACGCTTTTCAAGCTAACCTCCCTCAGGTATCTGAATTTAGGAGGAAACGACTTCAACATGTCCGAAATCCCATCCACCGGGTTTGAGCGGCTCACCAAGCTCACCCATCTCAACCTCTCCGACTCAAACTTTGCAGGCCATAGGTCGTCTCAAGAATTTGATCTCTCTTGACCTCTCCTTTCGTTACGAAATTCAAGAGCTATTCGACAACGGTTATCATTTTTCCTGGGGGCCTGGTTTAACTCAACTTTGGCAGCTCAAACTGCAAAACTTTACAGCCTTAGTTGCAAACCTTAGCAGTTTGAGGGAGCTCCGTCTTAGTTTCGTGGACCTGTCCAAAGCAGCGGAGTGGTGCAATGCTCTGGCCAAGTACACTCCGAATCTCTGCGTCCTTAGCTTGCCGTTTTGCGAACTCTCTACTCCCATTTGTGGATCTCTCTCTGCTTTGCACACACTCTCTGTTATTAACCTACAACAGAATTTTCTTTTCGGTCCATTTCCAGAGTTTTTTGCCAACTTCTCCTCCTTGAGAGTTGTCCAGCTTAGCTTTAATGAGCTTGAAGGGTGGGTCCCCCCGATAATCTTTGAACACAAGAAACTAGTGGCAATTGATCTTCACCGTAATCCTGACATATCTGGTACTCTGCCAAATTTCTCAGCTGATAGTTGTCTAGAAAATTTGCTTCTTGGTAGAACCAATTTCTCTGGTATAATACCAAGTTCCGTTGGCAATCTCAAATATTTGAAGAAGCTAGGCCTTGACACGAGTGGTTTTGCTGGAGAACTTCCCTCGTCAATCCGTAAGCTCAGATCTTTGAATTCATTGCAGGTCTCTGGGTTAGAAGTCGTAGGACCGATACCTTCATGGATCACAAACTTAACCTCCTTGGAGGTTCTCGAATTTTCCAATTGTGGCTTGCACGGACCTATACCTTCTTTCATAGGCGATTTAATGAAATTGAGAAAATTAGCACTCTATAAGTGCAATTTTTCAGGGGAAATACCTTCATATATCTTAAATTTAACTCAATTGGA
The DNA here is from genome assembly GCA_036346375.1 of Guadua angustifolia. Lineage (NCBI taxonomy): Eukaryota > Viridiplantae > Streptophyta > Magnoliopsida > Poales > Poaceae > Guadua > Guadua angustifolia. The sequence continues at coordinate 85,827,646 of CM070500.1, read as the reverse complement.
TACCCTCCTTCTTCATTCAAACGGTTTCATTGGTACAATCGAACTCGCCTCGTTCTGGAGACTACCAAATCTGTTTGACTTGAATCTCTCAAACAACAAATTGGTTCTAGTAGATGAAGAAGAAAATTCTTCATTGGTATCATTCCCCAACATAATGTTCTTGCGTTTAGCATCTTGTAACCTAACTAAATTCCCCAACATTTTGAGGCATTTAAATGGGATTAATGGACTTGACCTTTCAAACAACCAAATCAATGGGGCCATACCTCAGTGGGCATGGCAGAAATGGACTGGCTTGGACCTAACCTTTATGAACTTGTCACACAACAAATTTACTAGTGTTGGATATGACACCTTTCTTCCTTTCTCTATAGTCATATTGGATCTCAGTTTCAACATGTTTGAAGGGTTAATACCTATACCCCAATCTGGATATTCGCTTGATTACTCAAGCAACTGTTTCTCATCCATGCCTCTTAATATTTCTACTCAACTTGGTGAAACAAGCTTTTTTATGGCCTCTAGAAACAACCTGTCAGGGAAAATTTCACCTTCTTTTTGTAGTACACGTCTAGAATTCCTTGATCTCTCTCACAATAATCTCAGAGGCTCAATCCCTTCTTGCCTGATGGAAGATGCCAATGTACTGCAAGTATTAAGTCTGAAAGCCAATAAACTTGCCGGAGAGCTGCCGCATAATGTCAACGAAAGATGCAGTTTTCAGGCGTTAGACTTCAGTGACAATTCGATAGGAGGACAGTTGCCAAGATCTCTAGCATCTTGTAAAAACTTGGAGGTACTTGATGTCGGAAACAATCACATTAGGGACTCTTTTCCATGTTGGATGAGTACACTTCCTAGACTTCAAGTCCTTGTCCTGAAATCTAACGAATTCTTTGGGCAAGTGGAGCCTTCTCCTATAGAAGAGAGAAGCGGTTGCGAATTTGCAGGTCTGCGAATACTCGATATATCCTCAAACAACTTCTCGGGCAAATTGACAGATGATTGGTTTAAGAAGTTTAAGTCCATGATGGTTAAAATTTCTAATGAAACATTGGTCATGGAATATCAAGGGACAGATGGACCGGCTTATCTAGTTACCGCTGCACTCACGTACAAAGGGGTTGACATTACATTTTCTGAGATTTTGAGGACACTTGTGCTTGTTGATGTCTCACATAATGCGTTCAATGGCAGCATCCCTAGGGCTATCGGGGAACTTGTTCTGCTGTGCGCTCTTAACATGTCACACAACTTCTTCACAGGGTCAATCCCATCTCAGTTTGGCGGTTTGAACCAACTGGAGTCTTTGGACCTCTCCTCCAATGGGCTTTCAGGAGAGATTCCACAGGGGCTAGCATCACTAGATTTCCTTTCGACATTGAACTTGTCATGCAACATGCTTGTGGGAAAAGTACCAGAATCACCTCATTTCTCCACATTTTCGAATAGCTCGTTTCTGGGAAACAATGGTTTGTGCGGACCTGCACTGTCCAAACAGTGCAGCAGTGTGACAACGCCAACAGCCGAGTGGAGACCTTCGAAGAAGAAATCTACAGATATCATGCTATTCCTCTTTGTTGGACTCGGATTTGGTGCTGGGTTTGCAGTTGTAATTGTAGTGGCATGGGGAAATCCGCATTAGAAAACGATCCTAAGAAAAACATATGTATTGAAATAAATTTTCTATATAAAGATCACTTGCATTACATTTGTAATCAGGGCTATGTTGTTGTTGCAGCTAATACTACACCTGAATCTTGCATATGGACCAAATTAACTAGCAGAGTTACGGAGTTGAATTTATTTGAAACTAGTAGATTTATTGTGGCAACCCGTATAATTAGCTCAGGTTAGCGACAATAACACTGTTTCACCCCTAAGTTAATCACATGAATCTCGGCATAGCTGCCGGCAAAATATTGGAAAATCCAATGCTTTGCCAGGTACTATGCCATATTCAGAGTATTACAGTAGAATAATAATTAGAGACTGCATGAAAATACATTCATTGCTTAGCCACGCAGGGCTATATGTTCATTACATAATATTACAATGTTTCCTTGTACAACAAAAGAGTAGGACTACTGCCTGAACAAACAATATACCTACTAGGGGCCAGCAAGGCCTATATAGACTCCTAATACTCCTTGTGGTAGTCGGAATAATAATAGCCTTCCGAGCCATCCTCCTCATAATCCTAGGGCTGATCCTGGGAATAGCCTTCATCTTCGGCCTCATATGTTGATCCATCAGGATCTCTTTCTAGAAAAGGGGGAGTACAAGAGTGAGTATAACATACTCAGTAAGCATTAGATAACAGAATGCATTATGATGATTTTCTCTCCATCCAATTGTTTTCCTCCAAATATGAGTTTAACAAAATTAGGTTTTTAGTTTTCTCTAAAGGTTGGAAGTTTTAATTATTAGAAATTGACTACTAGCACCCGTATATGAGACAGACTTAGTGTAGGATCGAAATATACTAATGTAGCAATCAGAGGGGGGTGAATGATTGCGCGGAAGTTAAAATCAAATTTTTGAACTTTTCAAACACCCCAATTGAAACTCAAATTGCTTGGAAATCAGTTTATGCAGTATGGAAACAAATAGACCAGTCTGGGCGACCAGTTTGGGCACTTGGGCGACCAGTAGAGCACTTAGGCGACCAGTTTGGCACTTGGACAAGTAGGTTGGGTACTTGGGCGACCAGTTTGGCACTTGGGCGAGCAGGTTGGGCGACCACGTGAACAGTCGGGCGACCACGCGCACAGTCTGGGCGAGCAGACCGATATATATCCACTAAAATAGAAATTTCTAAAGATCCAGCCGTTGGATTGATGTGAAATTTTAACTGTAGAAACAAAACTTAATTCCACAGCTAACACAAAAGAAATCAGGTCAATCGGATCTATAGATCTAAAGTTATGTCCTTCGCAAGATGACCGAACCCGGGCGACCACGCGAGCAGTCGGGCGAGCAGGACATCAATCTGGGCGACCACAAATTACAGAAGATCTAACCGTTGGATTGATGTGAAATTTTAACTGTATAAACTAGACTCAATTCTGAAGTGAACAAAAAAGGAATTAAGTCGATCGGATCTACAGATCTAAAGCTATGACTTTTGCAAGATGACTGAAACAATTAACGATCTAACAGCTGGGCGACCACAAATTACTGAAGATCTACACATTGGATTGATGTGAAATTTTAACTATAGAAACTAGATTCAATTACGAATCAAACCCAATAAGAATCAATCCGATCGGATCTACAGATCAAAAGATATTACCTTTGCAAGATGATACCTTTGCAAAGAACCGAACTCCGTGATGAACTTCGTGACTGTTGTGATGAACAAAACTTCAAGCGATCGATCAACTATGCCGGAGCCAAGAACTTGTGAGAAAGATCTTTATTTTTTATCTGGTTACAGTACTCAAACAAAAGAGTACAACCCTAAAATCTTGCTCACCATAATCAGGGGACACCTCCTCCTATTTATACAGAGCAAACTCACAGAGATTGACTACAACTCCACTTCCAACATGGAAAGAGTTCGTATCTATCTCAACTTGGCCTAACATGGCCAAAAACAACTCTTGCACGTATGTACAGTCCACCTGCTGTAATTACGTGACTAACCAGCCTCCATGTGCATGTTCTCTAGCCCGAACGTCCCGCATGACATCCTTGACCACCAAGACCTCGATTCCTCCCTGAACCTAGTCTCGAACCTCAGTTCCTCCATGAACCTAGTTCCGGTCCCATCATCGACCACGTTCGCCCTCGAGCAACACCTGCACATGAAGTAACAAACAACGCGTCCGAGCACAAGTCCACGACTTGACTCAAGATTAATCCATGCAACCACTCACACGAGTGCATTGCATTAAGCAAAACCATTATGCTATCTCCAGCATAATCAAATGAACATTTGAGCACAAGTCCACCACTTGTCTCAAAAACAACCCATGCAACCACTCACATGAGTGCATTGCATCAAGCAAACTCCATCATGCTATCACCGGCATGATAATCATCTCAACATAACACATGCACAAGCACCACACATGCCATAACCAAAATCACTTTACAATGCCAATTTCACCATTCAACCAATTTTTCATCACATGATCTCACACTTAGCTTCCGTATTCTCCAATCCAGGAAACAGACTTGAATTTAAGATTTTGACCCTACGCAGGTTCGTGTCACTTTACCCATAATGGCCCCCACCACAGAGGCTCCAGAACGTTTATCGCTACTACGGTATTAGATCTCCAACCTCAGACTCGGCAGGAGCCTCCACTGAGTCCTCCCAAACCGCAGAATCTGATTGTACCCGACAGCGGCTCAGAGGTACACCACGAGTTTCAAATATACCGCCCCTCTCACATTTCATCATCATACTCATCTCACGTCCCCCTGGGTCATATCGGCATTTCCTAGCTTAACCATAATTACTTACCCAATGTGGAGATCATAATACTTTTATAGGATAACCTTTTCTGGCAACGATTTATCTCGCTATGGTTGATACTGAAATACGGCTCATTGCCCGAGTGTAGGTGTTTGACCTTATATGCTAGCCATGTAGAGGGCTCTACCAGCAACTCTCCTCATCAGCACTCTCCTTTTCATCGGCGCCCTCTACTCGCCATAAATATTTCTAATAAACCGCCCACAACTCTATTCGTGGACCCTAAGCTCCATCACATCATTTTCAAACCGCAACTCGGTTTCAATTATCATTTCCAAAACCACACACCATTCTCCGCATCCAATTTAGACATTTCATTTTTAAATTAGATTTTTGATGCAGTGAAGATGAATAATATACAAAAACCTGAAAATCATTTCAGAAAAGATGATCGAGGAATCTTGCCTGGTATAATATCGATCAGTTCAACCTTGCCCGTAGATTGGTTCTGACTGGGGAGACGGTTCAGGTCGAGACCTGAAACAGGAGAATACGCTAAGGCAATTGAGTATCAGTCATTTAACTTGGCGTCCAACCCATTTGGGTGATCTGTCGTTCTAGTTTTAGTTAGCACGAAATACATAAGTTCACAGTCTGCGGTGCGAGTTATTTTTCTATCTTTCTATATTTTTCTCTTCTTTTTTTCTCTTTTCCTTATTTTTTTCTTTTTCTTTTTCTTCTTTCTTTTCTCTCATTCTTTTCCTTACTCAACTCTCTGCCCTTCCCCTTTTTCTTGCTTTCCTGGCCGACAGCCATTCAGCTGCCTCTCTTTTTCCTTGCCTTGGCTGCATCGGCTTCTTGGCGATTTGGCCGAAGCCTCTGGCTTTGTTACCTCCTGTCGATCTCACTCCCCTCCCTACTATACTACTTCCTCTCCTTCCCTCCTCACTCCTACTCGACGCCTCTCTCTGCGCCTCTACGCCGCCACCTCCTCCTGGTGCACGGCTCTACTCCAGGCTCTCCCTTCTCGGGCGACTACTCCCCTGGAGCCTCCTCCTACTCGACGCCATTCTTGGCCCCTTTGTTGGCTTGGCCCGAGCTCCCTTTCCTCTACCGATTCACTGGTGCTAGGGTTCTACCCACATTTTACATTTCTTGCATTTTTGTTTTGCATGCTATTTGCTTTAGATTAGGGTTCTATGATTACGTGGGACGGGTTGAGCTATAAAAAAATGAAGAATAGATGCTACACACCCTGATGGCTATCCCACCTATTGAGAACCCTCGGGGACTACCCGATCTATCCCCTACCCTACCCCACTTGGCAACCACCTACCCCGGTCTACCCTCTGCCATGGAAACCCACACTGTAGCTACAGGGTACCTAGGGTGGTTTGGCTGGGATGGAAGGCTGGCTGAGTGGGTTGGCACTGGGGAAGATGAGGTTGCAGAGGTGCGGTTCCTTCGGGGTCGAGCTGCCTTCTGGTCCCTTCCCTTCTGGCTTCGGGTGCCTCCTCTCCTTCTGGATGTGGTCGCCTCCTTCTTCTGGACCTCACTCACCTCCTTCTTCTGGCGTTCCTCCCTTCCTGGCTTTGGCTGCCTTCGGTTGGAAACTGGTTCGGTTGCTAGATGCTTTGGTGTTGGGGAAAAAGGAAACACTAGTTGCTTGGCTGGTGCTTCAGTTGTGCCCTTGTGGGCTCTCGGCTTGTGTGTAACTGGGAGACAAGAAGGCTCTGGTTGGTTGGCTCAGTTGGTTTTATAGCCTTGGCAATTTGGTGAATGACCTTTATGCCCCTAGGGTTTTACTGCTCCCTATTGGCCTTGGGGGTATTTCAGTCTTTTTGCGCCCAAAACACTAACGATACACGTATATCGTACCAGGCAAGTCTAAAAGCGTTGAATGATGAACCCAAAAACTAGCTAGAGATGCCTGTCTGGGTCCCGGACAGGTCAGGTACCTCAATGAGCGGTACTTTTCACTACGAGACCGACAGCACTTTTCTAACCCTTACATTTTATTTTCTTACCTATCTCTTTTACTATTTAATTAATACTTTAATTAAACTGATAACCCTCAGGTTATCACATTTATCTATGCAACTGCCTGGCTAGATTTCATTGTACAATTGTATTTGATATACAATTCTACTTTTATAATTGAATACAATTGTATTTGTTATATAACAATAATATCTATATATGATTAATCCGCACTGATATAATCTTGTCTCATCAAAAGTGGCATAGATCATTCTTTTTTTCCTTCTTTTGATTAATGTGAGAATTTCTAGAATTGCTCCTTTTTAGGATTATTATGATATTTTTCTTGCCCTTAAAACGAATAAGATGTCTTGAATATCACTAGTTGTTTTTATTTATATAAATACAGTCAACCAGACATATATACCAATTAAACTAATACGCTTAGAGCATGTGCAATAGTAGATACAGTTATTATCTATATACTTCTTCATGTTATCTAAAAATAAAACTAAAGATAACTTCTATAAAAGATAATATTTTAAGGTTGTCTCTCTAAGATCCCACAATCTTTTAATTATGGTATTAAACAAGGTTTGTTGTGGATAATAATTCAAATATTGGTGTTTTATGTTGTTTATACAGTTGTCTCTTCACAGAGACAACTACACTCTCTTATCTTTCTCTCTTCTCTATATTCGTAAAAATCTTAGGTAGCAAAGCTTATAGATGGCTGTCATAATATTGTGCATGCCCTTACACCGAGTGACATGCTAGGATTTTTGCCGCCATAGGCATCAGTGTACTTGCACCAAATCTTAGGAAACTGCTACAATGCCATCATGAGTATGTGAATATCCAAATCCTATGCCGTAAAGATCGAACAAATCCCCGTATCAGTCCGTCCTCAGCAGCGCGGTTGAAAGGTCCTGCCACCTATTCACTCATACCTTCATCAACGCCTTAGTTTTTCCACTATTCACCGGTCGCTGCCTTCGGGTGCATTTGGCCGGCCAGTGAAAGCCTGGATAGGTGGATTCTCAGCTTTTCTAGCTTTTTCGTACCTTTTTCTTCTTTTTTTTTTGCAATCCTGTCTCATGCGAACATAGTTGTAAAAATAATTCATTCCTCAATTGTGGAGGCGCTAACAAGTGACACGTGCCATATGTCATGACTGTGTGCCGCGGTAGGAGGTCAGAACCATGGTAGACCATTGACCATGGTAGGACGGTGTTGGCTAGGAGCAATCAAATTGGAGGCTCTTTCCTAAACTTCAAGTCCTTGTGTTGAAGTCCAATAAATTCTTCAGACAGTTCAGGCCTGCTCTTGTCGAAAACGAAGACAATTGCAAATTTCAAGGACTCCGAATACTTGATCTAGCTTCAAACAATTTCTCAGTCGTATTGCCCAAACGGTGGTTTAAGAAGCTAAAATCCATCATGTCGATGTGTCATGGCAAATGAAGATATGTATTGTATAACATGCCAGTTAACTACCGCAATTATCTAGAAGGGTTTGACCACGACTATATCTATATAATTCTCTATTGTCGGGGATGTATGGCACGCTGCCCGCCGCCCCACCACGTCACGCTTTTCACTGTAGATTCTACGATACCGAGCTACATAGGCTTATATATGTATTACATATCACACATCACAAACAACGCTTAACTCAGTTGACAAATGGCTTGCCCTGTGTAGGTCATGTTTCCCATTCAAATCCCCTGGAAAGTTGGTTTTTTTGGATTTTTTGCATCGACTTCGCTGATTTAATTGAGCTATTAAATCATATTGTAAATTTTTGAAAGTTTTTTAGGAGGGTCCTCAAAGTATTCCTAACCCACCATAAAAAATTGTATCATGATCAAACTTGTGCGGTTTTTAAAAATTCTGGCAGTTCTATTAATGTATTTAAAGTAGCTTATTTGATTTAATTGAGCCACTAAATTTGCAAATTCTTGAAAAATTTTGAAAAGGGTTCTGAGAGCATGCCTATGCTACCCTAAAAATTTCATATCATAATCAAATTTTTATGATTTTTAGAAAATCTAAAAATTCTACTAAAGCACTTAAAACAACTTCGTTGATTTAATTGAGCTATTAAATTTGTAAATTCTTACAAATTTGTGGGATAGATCCTAAGAGCATGCCTAAGCTACCATAAAAAATTGAATCAAGATCAAACTTTTATAATTTTTAAAAATTCTGACAATTTGGTTTCCTTTTTTGAGGTATTCTCGAAAAAGTTTTCATTTCTCTGTTAGAATCTCTGTCTATCCCAGCAAATTCCTTCTGCCTACAGCAATGCACGGGCCCGCTGCATAACTAGTGTCTTAATATATTACTTTAATGCAATATAATAGACACAAGCATGGCTATAACTCAATTTGTTTTCTTTTTTGAGTAAATTTCACAAAACTATAAGTTTTTTTACAAACTATTAGAAAATTATAGGTTTTAACTTATATTTCATAAAACTTGATTAACCTGAGCCGCGACCAACGTGGCAAGCAGAAGCTAAGAAACCCAACACTTGAAATGCTAATGCTAATGATTGTCCAAGGCAAAGCAATCCACAAGTCTCATCATGTGGGTCTGAGGCTCCAAACACGGCAATATTAAACAGAGGTAGTGAGGATGTGAGACTGGAAGTCCACATGTCTCGTGCATGTGCCTGCCTTCTTCTTCTTCTTGGTCTCAATTCTCAAAAGCAGATGGAGAGAGAGGGGAAAGAAGTACTGTGCAAGTAGTACTGTGCAATGCTTACGGTTTGCTTTTTGGGATTTTTGGTCAAAGGGGTGGCTAGTGAACAAGCTAGCTCATGCGCAGGCGCAGCCGAGAACTTGAGAAGTGATCAAAGTGATAATTGCCCGAGGTGGGGACGGCAGCATGGGACAGGTTGGTCGTTGAAAACAACCTGCAAAAAAGAACAGTTCCCGTGAATAAGTTCATGAATCATGATCACAATTCACAAGTAACAGAGTTGTTTTTTAGTCTGATTTTGCAGGAGGGCTAATTGCAATCTCCCTTTAAAATCAGAGAGTGGAAAGCTGATGCACTTGATCTGCATGTATAATCATTAGCAAGCATCTAAAAATCTGGTGAATCTTTTGTATCAAACTCTGCATGTTCCAAGACTGACACACCTTGATTGAAATATAAGACACTTCTTTACCCATCGGTATTTGAAAATGAACTCTCCAGCTTGTCATGGCAATTGTTGACTATTCCTCAACTACTCATCTCATGTTGTCATGTGCTACAAGTATAAGTTTCCAATCTTTTAAGCTATTACTTTGTGACTATTTGCTGCTTGGCCCAGACCTTTTATAGATTTCCTTTTTTTTATTACAAAGAATATGTACACGTAAACACACCACCACACAGGGAAACCGAGAATAATTTCGTGACCTCATAAAATTTATACCGAAGCGTACTCACATATGCGTAAAAATGAACACCATAATTTAAACTCTGGTAGATATAGTACACCCATGACTCCACCTCATCGAGAGGTTGGTTACCTATTTCAATGGAATTTGGCCCTGCTATATTGAAACTTCCATGCTTGCTCCTCTCAACCTTGTCATGTACTCAAGATGACCGATGTTGGAACTTTTTTTTTTAATAATACATTTTTTTTCAAAATTTTAAAAATATACCGTGGAAAAAAAATTACATAAATATACCTCTGTCGCCCGTTGGTCGGGCGACATTTAAATGTCGCCCAACTAACAGGCGACAGGAGGCCACATCGCACAATCAACGGGCGACAAAAGCGCCACGTCTACTTGTCCCCACGCTGTAAAACACGTTGATCGTGCGACGTGGCCTCCTATCGCCCGTTGGTTGGGCGATATTTTAAATGTTGCCCAACCAACAGACGATATTTAAATGTCACCCAACCAATGGGTGACAAAGTTATATTTATGTAATTTTTTCCGTGGTATATTTTTGAAATTTTGAAAAAAAATGTATTATTAAAAAAAATTCACCGATGTTGATTGCTCCTGTCCACCTAACACGGTCAATTCTTCGCTTGCTTTTGTGCCGATTGACCGGTCACATTCACCTTTAACTCACCGGATTTGTGAACTAACGATGCACAGAGCATGAACACCCCGTGAACTCGGGTTAAAAATAAGGAAAAATAATTAAAAGGTGCGCTTACTGTTGCTGCGTGGTCTTCTGCCAAAACTTTTGATTCACCATCACCAGCTAGGTAACCTAAGTAGCACAAATGCACAATTCAACTCTCTAGTGTGCAATTTTATGTTTTTCTCTTCTTTAAAACACTGTCGACGCTCAAATGCTTCGCATTAGATGTTCTCTTGAAAAAGGCCAAGGACATATAACTTGTCACAAATTCACAGTAGGTAAGCAAGCAGCTGTGAAAACTTCTGAAATTGCCGCCGTTTAAGTCAAGTTTCAGAGGAGCTACAGAGCTCTACAGGCATTCTGTTGTCAAATTTGCATGAGAATCTGCATGGGGAAATTCAACATCATTTATCCCTGAAAAAAACAGATACTCGAATGCCTAAACAGATAACAAAAAGAAACAGTGTTGGTGCAGCATCATTACTGTCGAATGCCTAAACAGATAACAAAAAGGGAGTTCCGGGCCAAAGTCCGATACAGGTTATTGGGCCTCGCGGCCATCAAGCGAAATCGTCTTAGACAGCGCTCCAGGATGATGCACATCAAGGAGGGGGACGCCAACTCAAAAATTTTTCACATCAAGGCGAACGCCCGAAGGAGGAAAAACCACATACAGGTGATTGTTTCTGACAGGGGTCTTCTGCAGAGTTTTCCTGATAAACAGGAGGAGCTTAATAGACATTTCTTTCTGCAGCTAGGTACAAAGGAAAATCGCACACACCGCTTTAACTGGGCGTCTCTTGGTTTAAACAGGCATGACTTGCACTTCCTCGAAGAGCCCTTCCGCCTGGATGAGGTGGCGGACGTGATTTTTTCCATGCCAACCGAAAAGGCCCCAGGTCCCGACGGGTTCACAGGTCTCTTTTACAGGAAGTGTTGGGACATCATCAAAGAGGACCTCATGCAGGTGTTCTAGCAGTTGCATGGTTTGAACGGTCGCTTGTTGAGGCTTCTCAACTCGGCGGACATAGTGTTGCTGCCTAAGAGATAGGACGCAATGCGCATTGCGCATTTCAAACCCATCAGTCTCATCCATAGCACGGGAAAGATCTTCTCTAAGGTGCTTGCAACCAGGTTGGCGCCTTTTCTTCAGAATCTGGTGCCGCACAGCCAAAGCGCATTCGTCAAGAAAAGGTCCATTCAGGACAATTTCCTTTTCGCAAGAAATTTGGCTTCTGAGCTGCACAGGAAAAGAATCCCTTCCCTGTTCCTCAAATTGGATATTGCTAAGGCTTTTGACTCGGTCAGCTGGGAGTTTCTCCTCGACTTACTACAGCATCTCGGCTTCGGGCGGCGTTGGAGGGAGTGGGTATCTATGATACTGGCTTCCTCCTCCTCAAGAATTCTCCTGAACGGCATCCCAGGTACCTCTTTTCAGCACAGGAGGGGGTTGAGACAGGGTGATCCCTTGTCCACTATGTTCTTCATCTTAGCAATGGACCCTCTTCAGCGGCTAATTGCTAAGGCGGCGGACATGTCCATCATTTCATCCATCCCGGCAAGATGGGCCTCAACAAGGGTTTCTCTCTACGCGGACGACGTGGCAATCTTTATGAGACCAATCAGCGAGGAGCTCAAAGCTATCCACGAGATCCTGTCATTTTTTGGTGGAGCCACGGGTCTTCATACAAATATTCAAAAAAGTGAGGTCTACCCAATCAGGTGCGACGCGATCGACATGGCAACAATTTTGCAGGATTTCCCGGCCACGTTGAGTTCATTTCCATGTAAGTATCTTGGGCTTCCCCTCCGCCCGATGAAACTTAAAAGATCGGATCTGCAACCCCTTATCGACAAGGCACGAAGTCGCCTAGCAGGTTGGAAAGGGAGGCTGTTGTCCAGGGCGGGGCGATTGATTCTAATAAACTCGGTCCTCACATCGCTCGCGGTCTACCACCTGACTATCTTTCCGTTCGGCGCTTGGGTCACTAAGAGTTTGGACAAGCTTCGCCGTAGTTTTTTGTGGAAAGGCGACCAGGAGTGTACTGGGGGACACTGCTTGGTCAATTGGAAAAAGGTTTGTCGCCCAAAAAGCTTGGGAGGATTGGGCATAAAGGACATTGACAGATTTGGATGGGCTCTCCGGTTACGTTGGCTCTGGTTCGCTTCGACAGGGCAACAAAAACCTTGGGCTGGCTCCACGCTACCGTGCGACGCCACAGACCGTGCTTTGTTCTATGCAGGTACCACTTTTTCAATAGGGGACGGCGAAACCGCCAACTTTTGGGAATCTAAATGGCTTCAAGGCCGATCGCCTGCAGATATTGCTCCGTCGTGTTACAGATTAATCAGGAAGAGGTCAGGGACGGTAAAGGAGTTGGTTTCGCACGCCGTTTGGACCCGCCCTCTGCGTCGGATCACAAACGCAACGCAGCTCCAGGAGTTCTTTTCTCTATGGCTCGTGCTTCAGTAGGTGCAGTTACAGCCGCAGGTCCAGGATAGCATCACCTGGAAGTGGACGCCAACAGGAGAATACTCCGCTGGTTCGGCTTATAAGGCACAGTTCATTGGATCAACGTCTGATCTATCATACAAGATGATTTGGCAGGCCTCGGCGGAAGGAAAGTGCAGGTTTTTTGCGTGGCTATTCGTGCAGGATAGGTTTCTGACCTCTGACAGGCTCGCAGCCAGGGGGTGGCCGCATTCCGCTACGTGCGTTCTTTGTGGCAACGAATCTGAAACATCCAACCATATGTTGCTGCTTTGTCCGTTTGCAAGACAGGTCTGGCAGGTTGTTCTAAGCCTCGTACAGGTCGGCCTCGGCGCGCGGCCACCGTCGGGACAGCTGGATAATGTGTCTTGGTGGACAAACACTCGGCGGCTTCTTCCTCGACGCAGACGGAAGGATTTTGATAGGGCTGTCGCATATAGCCTCTGGAACATTTGGAAAGAGAGAAATAATAGGATTTTCAGTAATTCCTACCACACGGTGCAACAGGTGGCCGGCGCCATCACTCAGGACATCCGCAACCGCCAAGCTGCTTTCGGGGCGTCATAGTGATTTGTAACCTGTTCTTTCTAAGTGCTGCTAGGCCGGTCCCCCGGTTTTCAACCGGGGAGATGCTTTCCTTTACTTCCTCTTAGGGTGTTGTTTCTTTTTTGGATCTCCTTTTCTTTCTGTGAACGGATTGTGTTTTTCTCTCTCTTAATGCATTTAGCAAAGCTCCTGCCTTTTCTTTCAAAATTACAGTTGAACGCTTCAATTTTGTTCAGCTGCACAGTGTACAATTATTGTTGCAACAGCCTGTAGTCGAAGTGCCCCTACTGTTGCAACTCACAGCAGCCTGTAAACACAATGTAATCTGGCACGCAGAGTCCACTCCACTCCGTTGTAAGAAGAACAGCTCACAAGTCCAATAAAAGATGTGAAGAAAAGGATTTGAAACTAACGCCCATCCAGCTTCCTCTCACCTTCTCATCAGTCATCACATTCACCAGCACCTGACGAGGCAGTTGCAAGTCAAATATGCCACCATAACACCATTAAGTGCTAGTTATGCCAATGGGACGTGGTTCAGGACTGGTTAATTTGTATGTGTCCTGACAGGCAGCAACCGATTTATTAATCGCATTGCCATGCCTGAACTTCTGTTTCTCTGTATTTACCCGTTTTCGGCAAGTGCTTGAGAGTTGGAGTGCAGCTAAAACAGCACAAGAAGACCAAACAAATCCATTGATGAGACGATTCCTCACTGCAGGTGTTCAGCAATTGTTTGTGGAGAAGTGCTTCAACTGCACAAAATTAAAGCATAAATAAAGGGTAGATGGTGATTACTTACCTCTTTACTTGCTTTAAGATTTATGCTACTTGTATGGGAAGAGAAAGCATAGAAGCGTTGCTCTTGTCTGTCCTGATTTAACATCTCTGCCATTCTAAAATGATGCATAAGACAAACTCTTTTGGCTCTGATTTTCCCCATCAGAGGGTACACGTCTCTCAGAGACTGATAAGGTTTGCAGCTTTGTTTTTGAGTCCATCACGGTCTACCTGACAAATGTAAACAACCGTGCTTCTTTTGTTCACGAGTGGCTTCCAAGTTCCTCCAACTATACTGAACTTGTTTACTAAGATCTTAAGAACCCTTGCATTCACTGACGTCTCCAACAATGCATTCCACGGCAGCATCCCTGAAGCAATTGGCGAGCTTATTTTGCTGCGAGGGCTCAATATGTCACATAATGCACTCCCAGGACCAATTCCTACTCAACTTGAGCAGCAGTCAAGTATGAAGAGAAGGACACCACATTCTCTAAAATACTAAAGACCCTTGTATTCATTGATTGAAAGACCACGTGGGAGGTCTACTCATGTGAGTGATAAGTAATTGACTGTATTTGAGCTTGTAGTGCTCAAGTTTAAGTTTGATTTGAATTTAAAGCAATTTGAGGTGCTATCAGAATGGGCGGCAGTACTGGCCCCAGGAGGCGGTAGTGCCTGCCAAGCGGTACTACTGGCCTCTAGTTGGCGATAGTTTGTTTCAGAGTGTGGAATATGGGTTTATGTTGAGCGGTACTACTAGCCCCAAGTTGGCGGTAGTACCGGGGCGGTACTACCAGCCCTGGGGAATGGTAATGCCCACTTTCCAACGAATTTGAGATTATGGCTTGCATTATGTAATGGCTATTGCATATTATTGTGAACAATGCTATGTATTATGTTTCTTGTCTATATTGGTTGTAGGATTTCGAAGTTAGGTCATGGTGAGGCAGAGGAGACCAAGACTAGATTATGAGAGCTGAGGTCCAGAATGGTCAAGAGACGCCAGAAGATGACTAAGGCTGGGAAGCGGTTGCGAGCCGAGAAGACAAAAAGCCAGAGCGTGAAGCACTGATGATGGACATGGCGAACAACGGTATAGACCAGAACTAGGCTTAGGGAGGAGTTGAGATCCCGAACAGTCAAGGAAGCCGATGCTGTCATAGTGAAGCGATCAAGGCCATGTGGTGCATCAAGTGATTTGGGCCCGTTTATAAATGAGGACGGTTAAGGAGAGTCCAGATGCTTGAGAGGCTTGGTGGGAAGTCATTGGGGCTACATGGTGGATGACGAAGCATGGACAATGCTTCGGATGGAAGGAAACGAACGGTCATGGGACAAATTGGTAATTTGTCTATTACCAAGGATCAAGATGGTTTGAAAAACCGTGACATTGAGGAGATGATCTACAAAGGATAGATTTATCAATCATACACCCTTAACAGCACGGGATTAGGAAAGAAAGAAAACACAAGAAGAAAGCAAGAGCTAAGCAAGAAGAAGATCGTAACATGAGGCAAAAACTTGAGCAAAGAGATGGTTTGCATTCAAATCATGAGAAAATTTTTATAAAGTCTCTCACCTAAAGGCAAAGCCCCCAAGGAGCACATACACAACACACAAGAACACAAAATCTCATGAAAAACCTAAAACTCCTAATGACTAAGTCTAAAATCTCAAGTCTCTCTTCCCACTACATCTCCTTATATAGTGGAGAAAACCCTAACCCTAAATCTGGACACTACAAGTGGATACCATCCACATTTACATGGGCTAATCCGAAACACTACACTCTTAACGACGTTTTCATTCATACAAACAAGCTTCTCAAAGCGGCCATTACATTGATGCCAAATTCATCCAACTCCACTTTGGTGTGACCTAAACCACTTAGACCATCACCACGATTTTTCAAACCACATCGACCGCTGGTATTGGATAAATTACCAATTTGCCCTAATGATCGGTCTTGCTTCTCCTCAAAGTATCATCATGCTTCGCACTTTCTATGTGGCCCCAATGACTTGCTGCAAAGCCTCTCACACATCCGGACTCCCCTGAAACGCCCTAGCATGCAAGCGGGCCCAAGTCACCTGATCGTCACATGTCCTTTTTTTCACCATGACAGCATTAGCTTCCTTTGAAATGAGAACCCCTTCTTTTGTCAATGCCACTTATTTTGTCAGTGGTTGTGCTAGTGTAGCATGTACTTTTGTCTTCTTTAGGAATACACACACATGCGAGTGACACCTCTAAATATTTCATGTGTTTGCCTTACATGGTTATTTTTTCATATGAAGTTATTTCATGTGTTTGTAATAGTTTGATAAACTAACCAAGTGAAAAAAATTACTTGGTTAGTTTGATAAACTAACCAAGTGAAAAAAAATTACTTGGTTAGTTTGTGTACTCTGTGCCCTTTGCTATATCTTGATTAGTTCAGATTATGCGTTGTAAATTCATATTTTCATGTGTTCAAAAAATCAATCTACATCGGACAAGCAGTTTACATTCTTTACATGACACCTACCTATGAGTAGTCTAAGATTGCAATAGTTATTCCTTTGTTTCCCTTACAATGCTACTTTATTCGTGCTTTTATCATTGGTTGGATTTTTCCCCTGTGATGTTTATGAATCGATTAAGATGCTTCAGCTTTTGTTAGAAAATAGTAGCTTAGCCACTATGATCAATTTTTGCTGGGAATACCATCTGTCCCATGTTGATCCCTCATGTTAATCTCTTATTGAAGTTGTCTGAATCTTACCTTTAAATTTAGCCTTCTGAAATTCAGAAGGAAAAAAACCACACCTTCAGTTGAATCCCCATCCCCACAATTCTCCTTCTGAAATTCTCACCGCTACTGCCGGTTCCTCTCTTCGTTACAACTCATATCTAGCTCTGTCTATAATCCTGCTTATTTTGCTTGGTTACTGCCGCGTCTGGTTCGAATCCTTCCAAGTTGGCATTTAAAGGGAGTATTGTCGGTGTACTCTGCACTGGGCCTCGTCTCCTTCAATACCGTCCGCGACGGTCATTGGGTTGAAGGCGGCGGCGCGGCTGGCATAGCAGGCGAGCACGAAGGTAGCGGTGACCCTGGCGACTTGCTGCCCTTCCTTGATGGAGCGGGCATTCATGACGGCCGGCAGACCCGAAAGCGCGTCAGCCACCCGGGTGGTGCAGTGGGCGTACTGCATCGCCGTAGGCTTCAACGGCTCGCGAAGATCTACCCCAAGTGGCGTCAAGACCCGCGCCATGCGCCGGTATGATGACCGGAGCATGGTCGCGTTGTTGTGCAGCGTTCGTCGCTGCGTCTCCGCCACCTCCCTCAGCACCGTCTCGGCCTCCTGCGCCCAGGCAAGCAAAGTTGCCCTGGTGGCCCTCTCCTGGGCCAGCTGCGCCTCTGCCCTCCCCAGCTCCCCGCGCGGCGTCTCCACTTGCTGCGTCAAGTGGGCCTCGCGCTGGGTGGCTTCCGTGAGGAAGGCGCTGGCCGCGGCGAGTGCTCCACCAAGCTTGGCGTGCAGCGTGCGCAGGTCGGTGGCGCGGGCGGCGGGGGCGATCGGTGCGGGAAGAGCGGAAACGCTGGTCCCAGCAACATCGAGCCCAGCAGACCTCGGCCGCTAGATCGCTCTGGCGAAGTTTCATTGTGCCCTACGGGTGCGTGAACGTCTGTGTGGGCAGAGCGCTTGGGCGATCCGCCCTAGGAGGCGATCTGAAACTGAAGGACGTGGCCGCCACCGCTAGCCCGCTCGGGCGGATTCCAGTGGCGGTTGGGCTCGGCGCCATTGGAGCTGGCACCGGTGGAATAGGCGCCACTGGAGGCGGCGCCACGGGAGTTGAAGCCGGCATTGGTGCAGCCGGCTCCGAAGGAGGGGCGGCAGGCATTGCCGCCCCGGAAGAAGACATCGCCGCTTCAGACGCGCTTGATGGAGTCGCGAACGTAGCAGCGGCAGAAGCTAAGCCCCCAGTGCAGACCCTCTTGGGGTCCGCGCCAGGGGCGTCCAAAGCGACAGGCCTTTTGCCTGAACTCCGATCAGCAGCCTGAGGCTGGTCCCTGATTATCAAGGGGCCACGGGCCGGCACTACGGCGGGACCCGTGGAGTCCATCGCCGGGAAGGACTGTATGATCTGGAGGCGCTCCGAGGACTCCAGATCACAAAGTGGCCGAGCGTCGGCCGGAAACTCCAGGCCGCTCGGCACTGGCGGGATCAACACAGACAACCACTGGAAGATGGCAGCATTGCTCAGGTTGCCCTCTCCTGGCACTAGAAGAAGACAGAAGTATTAAATAACGAGGACCACAGAGGAAAATATGCATTCAAGGAGAAAGGCAGGAACACTTACTGCCTAGGTACATGTGCGTCATGTCATCATCCCCTATGTATTGCCATGCAGGGCGGGCGCGACGACGCAGGGGGCTGATTCTCCGAGACACGAAGTCTCGAACTACCAGCGCCCCGATTAGGCCAGCACCCCGCAGCCGATCGATGCGGGCCACCATTGCCAGGAGCTCCGCCGTCTCCTCGACGGGCGAGCTCCAGCTCTCGCGGGCTGCTGCCCGCGCATAGGGTACTCCGAGAAGGTCGACCCCGCTGTCGTCACCGACATAAAGCCAAGCGCCCCGCTAGTTCTTCCAGTTGGAGCGGGGCTGGAAGGGAATGTAGCGGGAGGCTGACCCATCGCGAAAGCCGAAAGTGGCAGCTCCCGGCGACTCCCCCACTGTCGGGGGTGGAACAACAGGTGAAGAAATAGCGAAAGAGGGGGAGATTAGGCATTACCCCCACGAACATCTCGCAGAGGTAAGCGAAGGTGGAGAGAAAGACGATGGAGTTAGGGGAGAGGTGAAGATGGTGAATCTCATAGAAGTGAAGGACGGTGAGGAAGAACTCAGAGAATGGCGGCACCAGGGCCGCCATAAGCCCCCAGGTGAAGACGACAATCTCCCCTAGCTCGCAGTTTGGCACAGTGGTCCCCAGGCGGGGGCGAAGGGCACCCCCAGGTGCCACCCCACTGGCGAAGTCCATCTGGCGTGGGCCGGCGGTGGAAGAAGCGAGGGATTGCGCCATTGCAGTGGAAGTGAAGTCTCTCGAGCAAAGAAGGCAAAAGGGTAAAGAGCAAAATCTGAAGGAAGCAAAAGGCGTGAACTGTTGCGTGGGGGTGTATGCATATATAGGCCTCCCGCGAGGACGATTCGCGTCCAGATGAAAGGCACGGCGTTTCGGGTCTCGAGGAAAATCAGCGGTCATGGGGAGGACCAAAGCGGTTGCGTGCGTAGAGGTGGTGGGCCCATCCAGGAGCGCACTGGCATTAATTAACGTCTGAAAAGTAGCCGGCGCGCGCTCCAGGACAGCCCCGGGGGCTACTGTCGGTGTACTCTACACCGGGGTACCCTTTCTGCCATAAAAGTAATAGGCCCAAGGAATGGCCTGGCCCAATTTAAAGCCCACGTGGCCTCCCGGCGACCAGTCTGGCGATCACGCCACCTTTCGCCGGGTGAGCGGTTCAGCGTGGCGCCCGGCGGCAACTGGCG
The DNA here is from genome assembly GCA_036346375.1 of Guadua angustifolia. Taxonomy (NCBI): domain Eukaryota; kingdom Viridiplantae; phylum Streptophyta; class Magnoliopsida; order Poales; family Poaceae; genus Guadua; species Guadua angustifolia. The sequence continues at coordinate 85,807,793 of CM070500.1, read as the reverse complement.
AAAGCACGCCCTACTGTCGGTGAAAGCCCGTGGCCCCCAGCGGTCGGTCTGGCGATCACGCCTACCTTTCGTCGGGTGAGTGGCGCGTGGCGCCCGTGGCGACTGGCGAGCACGCCACACTGCCGGGCGGGCAGCCACGTGGCCCGGCGGTCGATCCGGCGATCACGCCCTACTCGCCGGGCGAGCACGTCCTGCCCGCCGGGCGAGGGGCCCACGTGGTGGCCTGATGAGCGGGCAGGTGTTTGGGCCCCCCTTTGTCAGGTCACGGAGGCAGCCAAAAGAATGACGGGAAGACTTCGCCTCGAAGTTTCCCTCTCCCGGCACCTCGTGTCAGGATCATTAATTGTGAAGGGTCCAGCGTTCGACACGACGACAACTCATCCCTCTGACACCTCTCACCAACCCGTCATAGAAGCGTCCTGTCCCGGGTGAACCGGGCGAGGCCTCTCACCGACATTAAATGAGGTTCGAAGGACAAGGCCACGGAGGCGTGCTTAATAAATGAGTCGTGGGTAGACGTGGAAGCTGGAATGATGGGTGTAATTAATGTATTGTAGATAAGTATAGCGCCGCCTTCTCTCCTGCTCAGGGTGGTCCATCTATATAAGAGCGCCCTGGTGCATGAAGAAAGGGGGTCGGTGGGCGAGAACAAGGAGCAAACACTAGAGAACACTTTTGTAAACGTTCTTCCCCGTTTTCTCAACAAAGAGCTTGTAGGACATAGGGCTATTGCCCATTCCGGGGGCCTGAACCTGGATAAATCACAGTGTCCACCGGCTTGCTGCCGCCCAGAACTCATCGCTAAGAGACATTAGGTTTTTCAGCCACCAAGATGCCCTCTACCGAACCATAATTTCCGCCTAGGGAGTTGACACTCTGTTAGCGGAATCTTGTCAGGCGAAATACGCCGACAAGTATATATCTGCTCTGTTTTATCTTGCAGTTTCCCTTCCATTTTTCTTTCTATATTATTTTGCTGTAGGATTTGGGAGATGTTGAGAAAGAATAGAAGATGTTCAAGCATAAGAGGAGGAGCCGCCACAAGTAAGAGACATAAGACTTCCTCACATTCTAACTGCATGCCAGAAAGTGAACAAAGTGCTATCGCTTTTCAGTTGTCCATTGAATTGTGCCTGATAATGCTGGTATAGCTACAATGTGATATTAATGCTATTCATGGTCCTTTTTTCCTGTGCAAAGGCCTTCTTGAGCTCAGTAAACAAAAGTTCTGTTTTCTTGTGTGCTCAGGTTCCTTCTGATAATTTGAATGCAAGTGCAGTGGAGGACCAGTCTTCGGTTATTGCTCAGGTGTTACATTTCATGATTGAGGTGCTCGATTAACTTCCTAATGTATCTGCTTGTTTGTAATAGAGATTTGCATAGTTCTTACCTTAGGCTTATTAATGTTGTTCTGTTATGGGTTTTATGCCTGTTTTATTGGTAAAGTTACGTACATTATGATATTTAGGATCCCTCAAAATGAACCAGAAGGAGGCTCCGCTCTTTTTAACTAGGTATTCAAGTGATTTTCCATGTTCCAGGTTATCAGAGTGTATGGAGAGCTGCTCTAAAAGTATGTGGCTTAAAATGATTAGATTAATAATGCTTCCATGCTTTGAAAGTCGTATACAAACTATTGATGTGATTTCCTCATGTTTCGCAGGGCTTCGGCAGATGTCATTGTATATATGTGACGCCATGACTCAGGTTTGTGTTTTACCTTAACTCACAGCCACGGTCTGATTGTTAGCTCTCTTCTAACTGCGGTGGGGCGATTAGCCTTGGCTATGCGATGCACTATTAAGTGATTTGTTGATGATGAATGTATATGGACCTTTTAAAATTTTCTTTTATCTTCTACTACATTGCAGACTAAAGAATTGACCATCATTCATAAATTAGAATTATAATCTAGTGTTACTTAGACATCTCATAAAATTTGATGCTTTTCAATTGTTGCCTTACATCTGGTGCAAAGCATTGCTATGTTCAACAAGCCCATTTTAGGTAATTATGGTACATCTATGTCATCATTTTGTTACTTCATTTCTGCTTCTCACAGCGTACTCACCCACGTTGCTTATTGATTTGTGCTACAGCCATAATGGTTTTCTAGATATTCCATATAGCTTTCCATTGGCTTGAATACATGATTTAGTTTAGAATACGAGACTCCTTTATTTTCATTTTTTAAAGAAAAGCAGCAATAGCAGTTCTTTTTCAAAAAAGCATCGGCCAATCCACATAAGTATCGAAAATGAAGTTCTAAGTTTATACTGCATTTGGCTTTTACGATGACTACTATCTAATAGCATATGTTCATGTTTTGTACAGATTAACACTATTCCCCTTTCCCCTTCAACTGCTTTGCAGGATTGCATCTCTCCCCAGCTTTTCATGCTGTGAATCAGCCTGGCTCACTAAACTGTAGTTTGTTTATTTCGGACATTATGCCTTTCCAAATCCTTTTTACATTGCATATGTTTACTTGTTTACATTCTGTAACGGATGAATTGAAATTTATTTCTATCAAGAGTCTAGATCTAATTGTAATTTGTTTAGCCAAGAACCAGATTAGATGTCTTTTGTACTGTTATATGCCATCTTAAAGATAGAATTTGTGGCTTCCTTAATTTCCATTCAAAAAACAAAACACTGTGACAGTTTCGTCTCTGGTGCAAGACTTAAGGAGGCATGACTTCGAGTGGATCTGGCTTTTTACGCCTTTCCCATATATCTCAAAATTTAAGGCTAAGTGTCAAGATCAACCAGGTTAGTCCTACTTGAAAAATCAAACTTGCTCTCATATTCCTTTAAACAAAAAATGCTCTCATATATGGACATTGTCTTTTGCTATTGTGGTTTGAGCCAGATTCTTCTATAGTTCTTTTGACAATTCTTTACGGTAGATAGAGACTTTCAGGGGTGCTCTTACATTCTAAAGTTTATTTGTGATTAGCTATTTACTTCATATTACTTGATCCTTATAATGAACTAGAATAATTCTTGTATCTTATTAGACTATTGGCTGCCCCATGCCTTACGGCGCGGCGTAGCGCACAATCCACTCTAGTAGTATTAACGTGTGAATATTTTCTTCGGTAGAGATACATGTACCTTGGCCTGTGATTATTTTCTTCGGTACAGATACATAGTTAGATTATTTTCTGTACACTATTGTCTGTGATTATTTTCTGTACAGAGAGCATGACTAGCGCTGCCTAAGGCTAGCCACAAATACCAGCTTTTTATTTTCGTGTGTGAGATCATCAGTGATGGTTTTTGGCAAAAACCGCCACTAATATTCGGTTATACGAACGCGCCGTTATCATGGGCCATGCATCTTGGCCAATCGGCTCCCCGGTTACAAGTGGAGGCAGCAATATACATCCTTTATTATAACTAGCGATAAAGGATATAGAGAGAGGGGGGAGCGACCACACAAACCAACTTTACCAAGTTGATCACCAGTTTCGTGGGTTCTCACTTCTCCATCCATCGGTATATATTCTGTTAGCCATATGATGTAATCTTGAGCATACGTAATATCTGTCGCATAAGTCTGCATTTTAGAAGTTGACTGACTTCGGCCAAAAGTTTCGGAGGGGGAGCCACTAGCGACCAGACAAACCAACTTTACCAAGTTGATCACCAGTTTCGTGGGTTCTCACTTCTCCATCCATCGGTATATATTCTGTTAGATGTAATCTTGAGCATACGTAATATCAGTAGCTGTCGCATAAATCTGCATTTTAGAAGTTGACTGACTTCGGCCAAACGTTTCGGAGTTCAGTTGGTTTAGTGATGCATCACGTTTATTTTCAGTTAGTTAGTGGTTTGCGCTGGAATAGGTCGCAAATAAGCACGATCATGTGTAGATCCGCAAAATTAGTCACACTACCTTGAAAAAGGTCATCAGTGGCGGTTCATAATTGTCATCAGTGACGGTTTTTGAACCGTCACAGATTTAGTGCTATTGATAATCGAGGATTATCAGTGACGGTTCTAGAACCGCCACAGAGAGCATGGCTAGTGCTGCCTGAGGCTAGCCACAAATGTCTGTTTTTTTATTTTCATGTGTGGGATTATCAGTGACGATTTTTGGCAAAAACCGCCACTGATATTCGGATAATATCAGTGGTGGTTTTTGCCAAGATGCATGGCCCATGATAACGGCGCGTGCGTAAGTCCAATATGCGAGTGCAAGAGGAAGGCTCGCGTGCGATCGTGTTGTTGCCGTACTTGTTATTGTTACCGCAGTGAACAATTGGTGAACCGGCGAGAGCTAGGCTGCATGCGCCAATGTGTATATAAACGGGGGCAGGGTAGCAATCCAATCTATCCCCCTGCATAGAACCTAGCTCACCTTTTAAGTTTTTAACCCATCCAATCGAAGATGCCATTTTATATGTCCTCCATGACGGTGGCCCATCCCGAGCCATTGTTGCTGCTCCTGCTGCTCCTACAAATCCAGCCCGTGGTCGTACACTCGCTTCTCCCTTCAGCTGGTACCTACACCAACCACACTGCTGTTCCATGCCTGTCGGCCCAGGCGTCGGCGCTGCTCCGGCTGAAACGGTGCTTCACCGCCACCAACCACACCGTCTGCGACTTCCGGTCGTGGAGGGTCGGCAAAGACTGCTGCCGCTGGGAAGGTGTCCGCTGCGGCGACGCCAACGGCCGCGTGACTTCCCTTGATTTGGGCGACTGCGGCTTGGAGAGTGGCCGCCTCGATCCTACGCTTTTCAAGCTAACCTCCCTCAGGTATCTGAATTTAGGTGGAAACGACTTCAACATGTCCGAAATCCCATCCACCGGGTTTGAGCGGCTCACCAAGCTCACCCATCTCAACCTCTCCGACTCAAACTTTGCAGGCCAGGTACCACATACTATAGGTCGTCTCACGAATTTGATCTCTCTTGACCTCTCCTTTCGTTACGAAATTCATGAGCTATTCGACATCGGTTATACCTTCGATGCTTATTTAACACTTGGGCAGCTCGAACTGCCAAACTTTACAGCCTTAGTTGCAAACCTTAGCAGTTTGAGGGAGCTCCGTCTTAGCTTCCTGGACCTGTCCAAAGCAGCGGAGTGGTGCAATGCTCTGGCCAAGTACACTCCGAATCTCTCCGTTCTTAGCTTGCCGTTTTGCGAACTCTCTACTCCCATTTGTGGATCTCTCTCTGCTTTGCACACACTCTCTGTTATTAACCTACAACACAATCGTCTTTTCGGTCCGATTCCGGAGTTTTTCGCCAACTTCTCCTTCTTGAGAGTTGTCCAGCTTAGCTATAATAAGCTTGAAGGGTGGGTCCCCCCGATAATCTTTGAGCACAAGAAACTAGTGACAATTGATCTTCACCGTAATCCTGACATATCTGGTACTCTGCTAAATTTCTCAGCTGATAGTTGTCTAGAAAATTTGCTTCTTGGTAGAACCAATTTCTCTGGTATAATACCAAGTTCCATTGGCAATCTCAAATATTTGAAGAAGCTAGGCCTTGACACGAGTGGTTTTGCTGGAGAACTTCCCTCGTCAATCCGTAAGCTCAGATCTTTGAATTCATTGCAGGTCTCTGGGTTAGAAGTCGTAGGACCGATACCTTCATGGATCACAAACTTAACCACCTTGGAGGTTCTCGAATTTTCCAATTGTGGCTTGCACGGACCTATACCTTCTTTCATAGGCGATTTAATGAAATTGAGAAAATTAGCACTCTATAAGTGCAATTTTTCAGGGAAAATACCTTCATATATCTTAAATTTAACTCAATTGGATACCCTCCTCCTTCATTCAAACGGTTTCACTGGTACAATCGAACTCGCCTCGTTCTGGAGACTACCAAACCTGTTTGACTTGAATCTCTCAAACAACAAATTGGTTCTAGTAGAAGAAGAAGAAAATTCTTCATTGGTATCATTCCCCAACATAATGTACTTAAGTTTAGCATCCTGTAACCTAACTAAATTCCCCAACATTTTGAGGCAATTAAATGGGATCAATGGACTTGACCTTTCAAATAACCAAATCAATGGGGCCATACCTCAGTGGGCATGGGAGAAATGGACAGGCTTGAACCTTTTCTTTATGAACTTATCACACAACAAATTTACTAGTGTTGGATATAACACCTTTCTTCCTTTTTCTATACAAGTATTGGATCTCAGTTTCAACATGTTTGAAGGGTTAATACCTATACCCCAATCTGGATCTGTGCTTGATTACTCAAGCAACTGTTTCTCATCCATGCCTCTTAATATTTCTACTCAACTTGGAGCAACAACCTTTTTTATGGCCTCTAGAAACAACCTGTCAGGGAAATTTTCACCTTCTTTTTGTGGTACAAGTCTAGAATTTCTTGATCTCTCTCACAATAATCTCAGAGGCTCAATCCCTTCTTGCCTGATGGAAGATGCCAATGTACTGCAAGTATTAAGTTTGAAGGCCAATAAACTTGCCGGAGAGCTGCCGCATAATGTCAACGAAAGTTGCACGTTTCAGGCGTTAGACTTCAGTGACAATTGGATAGGAGGACAGTTGCCAAGATCTCTAGCCTCTTGTAAAAACTTGGAGGTACTTGATGTCGGAAACAATCAGATTAGGGACTCTTTTCCATGTTGGATGAGTGCACTTCCTAAACTTCAAGTCCTTGTCCTGAAATCTAATGAGTTCTTTGGGCAAGTGGAGCCTTCTCCTATAGAAGAGAAAAGCAGTTGTGAATTTGCAGGTCTGCGAATACTCGATATATCCGCAAACAACTTCTCGGGAAAATTGACAAATGATTGGTTTAAGAAGTTGAAGTCCATGATGGTTAAAATTTCTAATGAAACATTGGTCATGGAATATCAAGGGACAGATAAACAGCCTTATCAAGTTACCACTGCACTCACGTACAAAGGGGTTGACATTACATTTTCTGAGATTTTGAGGACACTTGTGCTTGTTGATGTCTCACAGAATGCATTCAATGGCAGCATCCCTTGCGCTATCGGGGAACTTGTTCTGCTTTGCGCCCTTAACATGTCACACAACTTCTTCACAGGGTCAATCCCATCTCAGTTTGGCGGTTTGAACCAACTGGAGTCTTTGGACCTCTCCTCCAATGGGCTTTCAGGAGAGATTCCACAGGGGCTAGGATCACTGGATTTCCTTTCGACATTGAACTTGTCATGCAACATGCTCGTGGGAAGAGTACCAGAATCACCTCAGTTCTCCACATTCTCGAATAGCTCGTTTCTGGGCAACACTGGTTTGTGCGGACCTCCACTGTCCAAACAGTGCAGTAATGTGACAACGCCAGGCGCCGTGTGGAGCCGTTCGAAGAAGAAATCTGCAGATATCATGCTATTCCTCTTTGTTGGACTCGGATTTGGTGCTGGGTTTGCAGTTGTAATTGTAGTGGCATGGGGACTTCGCTTTAGGAAGCCATCTTGAAATAGCGCTCTTAATTATGTATTGGGTTAAAGAATTCCGTATGAAGACCACTTAGGGCAGTCCCAATGCATATAGTTTCTATAATTTCTATGTCATCTAGACATTACATGTAGAAACTATGCTCCCAATAGATAGTTTCTTCAAAATAAACTCTCATCCAATCTCCTTTTTTCTCTTATTTTCTCACCCAATCCCCTTTTTCCCTTTCTTGGTACTTGTGTAGAAATAGTTTCCTGCATGAGAAATGGTTTCCTTCTCTTTCATCATTAACTCTACCTCCACATCACCATTTTGCTTACATGGCAACCTAATTAATGCTATGGAAACTATCCTAGTCATCCCATTGGGATTGCCCTTACTAGTTACTACAGTCTAAAAACGTCTCTCCATAGTATTTAGGGCTGCGTACTATTATCGGTGATTCCATAGATATTGATTCCATAGACATGTTATTGTATCCCCCAAAGAAGAATTTACGTTTGGTGACCAGCCTCGTAGCTGGTCACAATTGCACAGTACAATGTCTTGGACTTTTTTTTATTAACATAATTTCACATTAAATTAAAAATCTCCAACTGGTTTGACATATTGTAAATATTGCTTTACCAAATTCAAATAGGAATATGAATAGTAGGATAGTATAACACTTTTTATGAAAAAAAACCTATATTATATTTGCCTCCATATATGTTTTGTTCAGAATTTGACTACTCACTTTAAATATGATATAAACTATTAATCGAATAGGAAAATGCAAGTCATATTCGTCTTCCATTGGATATCCATTTTACATAAGCCACCTGCCACATGTGGTGCAGTGGTATGCAGCCCCAAAGCCCACTTATTGAAAGTAGTAAATTTTGGCCCATGCAGCAGTCAATTGCTCCTCACATAGAAAGCCCTCCAAGCAATCTAGGCCCGTGTGTCAAGGCCTTCACTCTTGTCTAGCTTGATACCCGTGGTCCATTTTTGACATTGTGGTAGTACTCTCCAAAACAAACCAACCCGTCCGGTTTTCTCTTCCCATATAGTTCTGGGTATCATTGGTTTGAGGTTATTCTCAAGCCAAAAAAATAAAAATAAAACATCTTTCTAGCATATCATGTGTCATCTTCTCTATCTATCTCCACTTTTTTCCTTTTCTCTCTTCCCTACTCACTTTCCCCACCTTCCTTCCTTCATCTCTAACACAAAATTTTCAAATTATATAGTATTAACTTCGAAAATTTTAAACAAGTTTCAACTCAAAAAATTTTAACTCAGAAAATTTCAACTCAAAAAAGTTTCAGCTCGAAAAATTTTAAATAAAAAATTTCAAATTACAAAAGTTTCAACTCGAAAATTTTTAAATCGAAAAGTTTAAACTCTGAAAACTTTCAATTCAAAAAATTTTTTATTCAAAAACTTTCAATTTGAAAAGTTTTAATTCAAAAACTGTCAGAAGTAGTTAAAAAATACTTCTTATTCAAAACTTGGGAAGAATTTAAAAATAAAACTATTTTGAATTTGAGGAGAAAGGAATGAGGGAGGAAAGGGGCAGCTCTCCAAACTAGGGAAAATGCAATGAAAAGTGACAACAATAAGATAGTCCCCGATACGAAGGACGGTGGCTTTTACATTTTTGTATCGAGGTGAAGTGAGGGTATACAAGCCTTACCGAAGACTTATATAGACAAAATGACTAGCAATTGGATGTCTGATGTGAGATTTTTTTTTATCAAACGCCTATAACATTTTTTATCCATGCGTGTAACAATTGCTATCACTGTGTGCAACAAAAACGCGAAATAACAGTAGGAATATTGATCCGGATCGACGAAACATTTTTTACCCATGCGTGCATCAATTGTAATCACTGTGTGCAATAAAAATGCACGACGATAGTAGGAATGTCCTTAAAAAAGATTGCACACGGTGATAAAATTTGTTGCATGCATATTAAAAACTAGTAGGGTGGCCCACGCGTTTGCGCGGCTAGATTTTTTTTAACAGTTTGTAGTATCAAATTATATAACTTATATGCTTAAGAATATATTAACGTATTTTGTATACTATGTAGATTTTTAAGACATCATGAAAATTAGAAATGACAATATAAGCTTAAAGAAAAATTGTTGGATTTTTTTAATGTACTTTTAACATTTGAAATCATAATGTAATATTGTTGCTAAATACATTTGTTAATGATATTAGTAGTAACGTTAACAAAAGATAACAGACAGAGTATTTTTTTTTGAAATGATATTTTTATTATATTTGTTTTTTAGATATTAGAAACATAATTAATGATATACGTTTCTAACTGGAAAGCTGCTGCTACGTTTGTCGAACGCATCCCACTCTTTTGTTTCCCTTATCCTAATGACTTGGGCTCGGACGTCCGGAATTTTCAGACACACTGCAACATTTTTTTTATACGCGTGCAACATTTCTCGTCAACGTGTGCAACAAATTCACTCGACAAACAGTGAAATTCGCTACAGTAAACAGATGTTGCAAGCGTTCAAAAAAAATGTTACACGCGTTAGAAAAAAATGTTGTACACGCAGAAAAAAAATGTTGTAAGAAGCGTCCGATGGGATGAACAGTGATCGGACGTCCGAGCGGTAGTATCTCCCTTGTCTTATCGATTCCCACACCAGCGTTTCTCCGCTCCGGGCCGTGCGCCTCTGCCCTCGCGGCCACCACGCCTCCCTTCTGGCCAAGGGCCTCCGCTCCCGGCCGTGCGTCTCCACCATCCGGCCGAGCAGCTGCGCCAACGGCCGTCGACAGCTCGTCCGTCCCCGTCCGAGCACCTTCGTTCCCCTCCTGAGTGTCTGCGCCTCCAGTCGCGTCTCCGAGCCTGACGAGCGCCTTAGCCCTCCGGCCGAGCGCCTCCACCCACTGGCTCTTCCCGTTGCTTCTCATCGCAATGAAGACTAATCAGCTTTGCAGGCAGAAGCTGATGTACCACTTGATGATGGCCTCAAGATGTACCCAAAAATCAACGTTGATCTGCATAAGCATTTCTCTTTTGCATTTTTTTCACATATAGAAAGAGGCAATCGTGTGCTCTACTTTGCAATCAACTGATAATTTGATTTGTTCAAGCATTCTCAGTTAGCAGGGAAAGCAATAATTTAGATAGCAAAGACATTTTTAGTAACTCAGCTTAGAAGGAATTTATTAAATGTGAGATATTTTAATACATTCATTGCATTCGGAAGGCTTAATATTGCTGTCTTCTTGATGGCATTTCTTAAATTTTACTTCCATTTTTTTTTCAGATTCTTCAAACCAGGCTAATTGCTGTAATAATTTATCTGTTAGTACTTAAGTGATGAAGGCGATTCTTCTGAGGAAGCGGATGATAGCTACTCTTACACCGTGTTTTTGAAGAAGAATCATTTACAGTTGCTTTCTCTATGTATTTTGGTGCATGCTCTCGTGTGTAGCAGGCTTTAGAATGTTCTCTAATGTGGTACCAAAACTTTTTTTAACTTTTCAGTGGCAAAGCAAAGGCAATATCTCCTCTTTTGATGAACAGGTACATTTTAATCATTTGTGCTAGTGTTGTAGGTTTTTTGTCTATTCCGATATCAATTAATTTTTCAAACTTTACGTCTAAGGAAGGGAAAACTCTCCAGTAACAAAATTTATAAAAATTCAATAGGAAAGTAGGAATTATTAATGGATGTGAGACCGAGTTCCCTGAGTGGTCATTGGGGCAGGAATGATGTTAGTATTAACTTTCATATACGCTCTTGATTTACACATAGATCAACTAAGCTTTGCACATATACCAAGGATTTTTAGATTATGGTATAAATAAAACAATTGTTAAGATTGGACTATACTTTTCCCTATTGAATTTTGTGATCCAACTTTTCAAAACCTTTTCAACAGCTTTGAAAAACATAAGTTAAAGCGTAGGAAAAATGCTATTCTTTCAAAGAGTAGATCCAACATTTGATAGTTGGAAAGGACATAAATGTCATCTTTGTTTTTTTTTCCCTTTTTTTTTTGTTCTTTCCCTTTATTCAATCTTAGAAGAAAGGACAAGGGGTAACTGTAATCCATGGTTTGTTACTGAAATTGAACTTTCAGAACAGAAGTAAAGACTTGAGGATGCCCTGAATGCATCTAATTACTTGTGTGATATGATGTAATAAACAATTTTGAGCTTTTATATTTGTATTTTCTTCTTAACAAATGATAATTAAATTCATAAATTTGTTACTTCCCTTAACATTCTCAATGTTCTTCTGGTAAGTGCAATAAGAGTGCTTCTTCATCTTCACGGGCTGCCATCATAGAAGGTGTTATCTTGTGAGGCTGGTAGCTAAAGCCAGCAGATGCCATCAAGGACATACCTTGGAGAACGATGAGTAGAAGGTGAAAAACAAATGAATATATTTTGCCTCCATTTGAGTGGTTTACAAAACAAAGATCAACATATTGAATATATTTTACAGTGGCAGGACTGAGTTGACATTTTAAAATATGTAAATTGTTAGATATATCAGCCAAACTGTGGTTCAGCTTTTTACTGTTGTTTTGGGCAAATTACAGGAAGAATCGTCGTAGCATTTGTTTGTTTGTTTGGCCCAACTGTGGCATCACACATTACCTAGGTCACCATCAATGACTACCCTGGCAATAAAATGGAATAATAGTTATAAATTGTGATTCTGAGTAGTATTTGGCTAGCTTTAGCAGTTTAATTTTTTTTTTAATTTTAAAATTTGATGTTGATTGAAATCCTCAGATCATAATTCCAGTCAATATTTTCCTGTCATAGGCAACATGTATCAAGTGTATTATTTTTTATTAATGTTCGAAAAAACCATCCTTGTGCCACATACTTTGTAGTTGAAGTCACAGATTAAGTTTCTATCATGTTGATGTGGCTGAATGAAATTAAAATCAGTGGTTACATTCAGTATTTGTGCTGTAGTGGTGTTCAAGTAATATCTCTTTACCTCAAATGGATCATTTGATTAAGGAATAATTCGAGTTACTCTTTCTGATTTTTGCACTGTAGGAGTTTTGATCCTCCAATATCCAGATGTCACCTTGCTTTTCTTAGATCTAAATTTCAGGAATGAAAATTAATTTCCACCAGATCTAAATGATCCCCTTGACCCTAGATGATCATGTTAGCAACTATTTTGCTAGAGCTTTAGGCTGTATTTTTTGTTATGTCGCCATGAAATACTTAGGACTCCTCAAGTAGCATCTTTTATCTTCAGAATTAGACGGTTGTATTCATTCTGAAGTACTATATTTCTTATATGTTTTCTATTTGTTTTGTTACAGTACTATTGACTAAATTTTTATTTGTTTTTTTAATTTTTGTGCTATACTTTTTTGTTCCTTGGGCATAGTATTGCTCTTCCTCTATATGAATTTTCTGGCACGTAATTTTTCTATGAAGTTGGCTTTTGACAATCACTTATTTTGGGTCATCTTCTTTTTAAGGCAGGAAGGATGTCATTTTGGATTTTAATCCGATCCTCTCCTTTGGCTGATATTGTTTCTTCATCACTAATTTTTAGTATGCAGTAAACGAATACTATTAACTGCTTTTGCTCTTGTCACTTGTTGGACACACAGCTCAGAGCATCAGACATGTTTTTTTAGCTGTAATATTTCAATGCGGTTCCATAGGTATGAGCATTTAATTACTATGTGGTCTCTCCTTCCCTTTGGCACCAGCAGAATTTTTTGTAAGTCATCTCCTAGTACTATCGTCATTCTTCGGCTAGTCTATTATTTTTTATTCATATTTAAGTAAAAGTTGCAGCAATTCTTTTGGTCTTGTTAGTTACTTTAAACATTTGAAATCATAATGAAATATTGTTGTTAAATACATTTTTTAATTGCAATTCGAGTTAATGTTAATAAAAGATAATAGCCAAAGTAATGTTTTTGTAAATATAGTTTTAAGTATAAGTTTTTGTTAGGATAGTATTAACCTAATTTTGTAAATAAGCTTTTTAGGGGAAAGTTGCTGCTAACTTTTTTTAATGCATCTCCTCCTTTCGTTGTTGTCTTATCTATTAGTTTTCTTCCCCCAATATCTCGCTCTCTCTCTCACTGTGTGTGTGCGCACGCGTTTCTCTTTGTTTTTACATCCGTAGCAACAGCACCAGACGATCGCTACAGAAGTTTTTGTCAGGAAATTTAAAAGGCATCCGCCGTTGTTGCACTGTTGCGGTGAATTTTTGGCTTTAGCCGATGTTGATTTTTTTGCAGATGAACTGGTAAGGTTCTTTTGTTCTCTTTCTTTTCATTTTTTTGTTTCTATTTTTATTTTAGTTGAAGATCTGTTGATTAAGTCTTCTTTTTGAATATATTTAAATTTAAGTTCCTTTTTTTAAATTTGGTGTCTGGGGTCGTTTATATTAAAATATTTGTTATTTTATTTATCTTGATTATTAGAGATAGCTGTCTGTTTGGCATATTCAAATATAGAGATCATCAACCATGTCTTAAATAACTCAACTTTATTCATTAGCAATATAGTTTGCCATTAGTATTTTGGTGATTTTTTCTATTTTGCATAGATGAAGGTTTAGACATTAATCAGCTTGAACAGGCCATGTGTACCTACCAGTACACACAGCTTGAAATTGAAATACAAAGTTAGAAGATTTCTTTGTACACAATATTCTTTGCCATATTTTCAATTGGGCACTCTTGAGTCGTCGATTAGCACTTTCAATCCATCCCTGTTTGTTACTCTGGATAATGCCACATATAGTTGCCCATGGTAGAAGACCTGCTTAGGCAAGTATATTCCAACTTTGTTGAGAGATTGTCCTTGGCTCTTATTTATTGTCATTGCAAAGTGACACAGGATATTGCCTTCTTTTCAACACGAACGGCCACTTGGATTCGCTTGGTGACATGATGATTCGAGGTATGTATACCTTGTCGCCTACATGTGTTCCTGTGATGATTTGTGCCTCCATGTACTTTATTCCAAGCCTAGTTATCATCATTCTCGTGTTGGGTTGATCTCGTACGGCCCGGTCCAAGACCGAGTCCGTACCACGTCCGCGCCCTGATCGGGGGCGCAACAACCCTATTGGTTGCGGCGGCCTTCCCGTCACTACACGCGCTAGGGTTTAGATCGGTCTTGTGGGAATGTGGGCACAAGGAGCAACGACGAACGTTGGTTCGCGTGCCGGCCTTGTGCCCCTTTTATATTGCGCGGGCGTGACAGGGGGCCGCAACCAATAGGGTTGTTGCGCCCCCGATCAGGGCGCGGACGTGGTACGGACTCGGTCTTGGACCGGGCCGTACGAGATCAACCCAACATTCTCCCCCTTGATCTCGAACTTAATTTTGAAACTTTATATCTTGATCTATCAACTTTTATATCTTGTACTTTTAACTTAACATCCCACTCCTCCATAGATTAGTGCACCAAGACCAAAGCGTCACAACAGTCAGTTACGTACTGCTGAACTCAATGACTATAGCACACCTCTCTACTTCAAAGCAGAATTACTTCGTCTTTGTGGGAGATGGTTGCTTTGAATGACCCCTATTATCCAGAATCATAGTCCTTCTTTTAAACCCATGCCGGCTACGTGCTTTTTAAACACGTTGGGAGAAAGACCTTTGGTGAGCGGATCCGCTAACATGTCTTCTGTGCTTATATGCTCAAGCTCTATTGTTTGATCCTGGATTTTCTCTTTCACAACATAAAACTTGATCTCTATGTGTTTGGCAGCACCACTTGACTTGTTGTTGTGAGAGTAAAATACTGCTGGCTCATTGTCGCAGTATAATTTGAGTGGTCTTTCTATGCTATCTACCACTCTCAACCCGGGTACAAACTTTTTAAACCACATTGCCTGCCCGGTTGCCTCATAGCATGCCACAAACTCAGCGTGCATTGTCGACGTTGCAACGACTGATTGTTTTATACTTTTCCATGATATAGCTCCTCCGGCGAGGGTGAACACATATCCTGATGTGGACTTTCCAGTATCTTTACACCCGCCTAATCTGATCTGCATAGCCCACAATCTCTAGGGCACTTGACTTTCTATATGTTAGCATGAGGCTCTTTGTCCCTTGCAAATACCGCAAGGCTTTCTTTTTCTGACTTTCCAAAGGATCTCCTCCTGGATTAATCTGATATCTTCCAAGCATCCGGTTGTAAATGCTAAGTCAGGCGAGTACATATTTGAGCATACATTATGCTTCCGACAATTTGAAGCATATGGGACTGATTTCATTCGATCGATCTCATACTTGTTCTTTGGACACTGAAAATTCCCAAACTTATCGCCCTTGACTATTGGAGCAGGCGTGGCATTACACATATGCATACTATATCTTTTCAAAACACTCTCTATGTATGCCTTCTGTGATAGCCCTAGCACCCCTCTTTTTCTATCTCGGTGTATCTCAATTCCTAATACATAAGATGCTTCACCAAGATCTTTCATATCAAACTTTGAGGACAAAAACTTCTTTGTTTCTAGCAGTAGATCTTTATCACTGCTTGCTAATAGGATATCATCCACATATAAAACTAGGAAAATATATTTCCCTCTATTAAACTTTGCATAAATGCAGTTGTCCTCTTCATTCTCTTTGAACCCAAAATTTCTTATAGTTTCGTCAAACTTAATGTACCACTGTCTAGACGCTTGTTTTAATCCATAAATGGACTTCTTTAATCGACATCCCATATTTTCTTTTTCTTTCATGACAAAACCTTTGGGTTGAGCCATGTACACATTCTCATATAAATCCCCATTTAGGAATGCCGTCTTAACATCCATCTGATGTAATTCTAAATCATAATGAGCAACTAGTGCCATAATGATTCTAAAAGAATCCTTTGTCGAAACAGGCGAGAAGGTTTCGGTATAGTCTATTCCTTCTCTCTGAGTGAAGCCTTTCGCGACAAGTCTAGCTTTAAACCTTTCAATATTCCCTTTAGAGTCACGTTTGGTTTTGTAGACCCATTTACAGCCTACTGTTTTGGCTCCTTTAGGAATTTCTTCTAGGTCCCAGACTTTGTTTGTACTCATGGATTTCATTTCATCTTGCATGGCAGCAAGCCACTTCGATGAATTGGGACTTCTCATCGCTTCATCATAAGAGGTGGGATCACCCTCTATTTCTATGTCTTCACTGATATAAACTTCATAATCAGCTGGAATAGCTGATCTCCTGTTTCTTTGTGATCTTCTAAGTGGTTCTTGAGCAGGTTCACTGCTCTCTACAGGAGGCTGCTCAGACTCCTCACTAGCAACAGCAGGGGCCTCGGGCTCCTAGCAGTGCCTCCGCACACCGATTGGCAGACTTGGAGAATCACCGCCAGTCTTTGTAACCGGTGATCTGACAACAACAGGTATCGAGAAGAAAGGCTCTTGAATCATAGGAGTTGGGGCACAAACCCGCTTCTCATCAAGGCTAATTTCTCGGGGTACCATGCTCCCCCTGATCATATTATCCTCTATAAACACAGCGTGTCTAGTTTCTACAAACTTGGTATGTCTGTCTGGACAGTAGAAACGATAACCCTTTGATCTTTCAGGATAGCCAATGAAATGGCAACTGACTGTCTTTAGATCTAACTTTCCTATGTTTGGGTTGAATACTTTTGCCTCAGCTGGACAGCCCCACACATGTAGATAATTTAGTGATGGCTTCCTTCGATCCATAACTCATACGGTGTTTTAGGCACCGACTTCTTGGGTACCGATTAAGAATATGGGCGCGGTTTTAAAGCCTCCATCCATAGACTAACCGGTAAAGTGGAGTAACTTATCATACTTCTCACCATATCCATTAAGGTACGGTTACGCCTTTCAGCTACTCCATTTTGCTGAGGTTCGCCCGGCATAGAATACTGGGCTACTATGCCATTTTCCCGCAGGTACCTTGCAAAAGGTCCTGGAACTTGGCCATAAGGGGTGTGTTTACCGTAGTACTCCCCTCCACGGTCTGATCTTACTACTTTAATCTTTAAATCATGTTGATTTTCTACTTCAGCTTTGAATATCTTAAACTTTTCTAATGCTTCTGATCTTTCTTTGATAGGATAAATGTAGCCATAGCGAGAATAATCATCAGTGAATGTAATGAATGAATCAAAACCATCCACTTGTCTTTACAGAAAAGGACCACAAATGTCGTGTGGATTATTTCTAAAATTCACGTGCTACGCTTGGCGCCTTTCTTTATTTGTTTAACATACTTGCCTTTAATACAATCTATGCAATGATCTCGTGTGCGAAAAGTCTAGGGAGGAAGAATTTCTTCTTTGATTAATCGTTCAATTCTCCCCTCGAAATATGGCCTAAACGACAATGCCATAATTTCGATGACGATTCACTTTCTATTCTTTTTTCGCTTTGTAGTAACATTGCATACTTTCGCATTCGAGGAGGTACTTATGTCATTCACAATATCATAATGGGATAGCAAATAAAGCTTGTCTTGTCGGATGGCAAGACCAACATCTATATTATTAAACTTTATTACACACTGTCCATTCCCAAAATGACACTGAATGTTCTCATCATCTAAGCAAGACACTGAAATCAAATTCCTTCTCAAAGAAGGCACTAATAGAACATCTCGCAAATGGAGTATGAAGCCGCCATCCAACTCTAATGGAAGATCTCCAATAGCTTCCACATCAGCTTCAACTCCATTCGCCACTCTAATTCCTCTTTCTCCTCTTTGCAGGATCCTCCTCGTACGGAATCCCTGCATAGAATTAGCAACATGAACAGTTGCACCAGAATCTATCCACCAAGTATTAGTTGGTGAATCTATATACAAGGATTCATCTATGAAAGTAACTTGATCTTTACCCTTTTTGTTCAGCCACTTGAGGAACAGAACGCAATCTTTCATGCGGTGCCCTTTCTGATGACAGCGCTGCAGTGTCTGCAGGTCTCACGTGTTCGACGGAGGCCTAGGAGGTCGCCCATGGAACCATGTCCTCCATTGGAGTTCTGTCCTCCATTTAAGTGTTCACCCTTCTCAAAATTGGTGAACCTTTTCTGCTGATAATTGCCCTTTTGGTAGTTGCCTTTCTTGAAATTTGGCTTATTCTGAATCTGAAAATAATTCTTTTTCTTCTGAGGATGTTTAACCAGATTCAGTTCATCAGCCCTTTGTGCCTTTAATCTTTCTTCTTCTTGGACACACATGGCAATGCACTTTTCAATAGACCATTTTTCTTCACTAATGTTGTAATTTACAACAAAAGTCTCAAATTCTTTTGGTAATGAAACCAGTACAAGATGGACTATGAAATCATTCTTTAAAGGCATGTCAAAAGACGTGAGAGAGTGAGCCATGTTGGTCATCTTGAGAATATGCTCTCTAATGCCTGGTCCATTACGCAGCCCAGATCCATCATACTTGTCATTGACAAGTCTCTTGATCAATATGCCTGCATAGGCCTTTGTGGATCCAGTAAACTGCTCTTCTATTTTCCTCAGATACTCAGTAGCATCTGTACATTCTGGGATTGCTCCCCTTATGGACTCAATGATGGTGCCTTTGATCACCATGAGGCACTTTCTATTTGAGTTTTCCCACTTTGCCTTCTCAATACTATACGACAATTCTGCCGCAGCATTATTTGCGGCTTCCGGACTCCCAGCTGCTGCCAGAACCGGTGCCACAGGCCTTGGATGAAGCAAAGCATAATCTATCTCAGCCATAGCCATGGCCAAGCTCAAATTCTCTCTCCATGAGGAGTAATTGTTGCCATTCAACCTTTCAAGTCCTTGAAAGACACTTAAGGAATTGGCAATCTTGGTTGGAAAAGCTTCATAAAAGAAACAAGAGTTTAATCAGTAAACTAAAATATAAAACTTTGGCATGAATAAATTAACGTTGGTCAATTAAACATGCTATCAACTTTGATAAAGACTGATCTATTTCTAAAACACCGTTGGGCAGTATTAGAATAGAGCAAACTTCATTCAACTTTCTATCATACTTAACATGGTCATGGCAAATTTAATTTCAACGTTGGTCAGAAAATAAAATTACCATAACTTGAAATATATTCAGCAGAAAATACTATAAAATATCTCTTTTTACTATTTTCATTTACTATTTTCTCTAATTAAATATCCACGTTGGTTTCAATTTAATCAGAGAAAAGAAAATTTTAAACTTGAACTTGCAGCGGAAACTGAATTTAACTTTGCACTCATACTATTTCTGTGCTTAAACTAATACTTCACAGCAAAATTTAAAAAAATTTCACTGTTTATGGCCAAAATTTAAGCCCTTTGTCGACCAAGCCCTTCTGCGCCCATGACCATTCGCCTCCAAAACACGGGCACGGGCAAGCTAATCATCTTCCTTTGGGAAGCTCCGGTCGGGCCATCTTCGATCACAGCCGTCCACAGAGGGTGAACGGCGCAGATCACTTCGGGGCGGGGTTTAAGACCCGGAAAAAACGGCGCGCCTGCGAAACCCTAATTCATTCTCACTCGCCTCCCCGACTTCTTCGTCTCCAACGCGCTCCGGAAGAGAGAGAGACCGAGGCAGAGAGGCGGCGGCCTGGGCTGCAGCCCCCGGCGGTGCGCGACTCACCGAGGTGGACGCGCCGCCGTCTAGCGGCCCTGCGGCGGTGCCCTAAGCCGCGCGCTTGCGGATCCGAGGAAGGAACACAGCGGAGCGCGGATGAACTTCTTCCCGAGGTCGCCGTCCACTACAACGAGTACGGCGGACCCGGGTAGGAATACTTCTTGTTCTTCCCCCTTGATTTGATTTGGTTCTTCGTGATTTTGGGGAAAGAAAATGAACTAGGGTTTCCGGATTTGGGGAAATTCCGATCTAGGGTTAGGGATTAGAGGTTATTCGCATGAATTGAACCTGTCCCCTCCTTCTACTTGCTGTTTCTTTTAGTTCTTGGCCTGCCCCGAGCCACTATGAATGAAGATAGGCTCGGGTTGGAGATGAACCGAAGGGTTCAATGCTTCTAGGGTTAGGGTTAGGGTAATTAACCGAATGCTCTGATACCATTGATAGAGTTTCTAGGATTCTAGGATCTTCCCCTTAACCTCTAACCACTATAAGCATTGAACCCTTCGGTTCATTCTCGTACTGTTGCATAAACATGCAGCCTGGTTGATGTTGCGAAGGAGCATCACCGGGAGGCCAACTTTGAGCTTTAATTGGTGGTTTGGGATCCTGGGGAACCTCAAGCTGTTAAGAAATTCGGTTGGATACAAGTGCTCAATTCCGTTGTTCGTTGTTGCTTTGCACACAGTGTCACAGCTTAGATGTGTAACCTCCTCACCTTCTATTTTGCTAATTATATACTCATTTATCTCATGTACCGTTTCATTCCTCGGGCAAAGTATTGCTCTTTCTTCTAGGAATTCTCGATCATGATAGTTTTGTAGGAAGTTTGGGTATGTGCTTTTGATGATTGTTTCTTTTGGGTCATCTCCTTTTTGTAGCAAAAGGTCATTTGGGATATTTATCCACTCACCCCCTTCGTTTGATGTTGTTGTTTTGCTCAATGCATGTCCAAACATCGCACCAAAACTGTAATGATAGATGTCCAGACATCAGCAGAGCCATCGATTCCTCTGGGCGTTGTTGGAGGTAGTAAGCAAAGTATTCAAGCATGGTATTTGAATTGCGAATCCATCTTTCGCCGTATGGGAACAACAGCGGGTATTGCATGGACATGAATTTTGGATGTATTTCTGATATCCTTTTAGTTGTCATATACTTGTACTCAACAACAATGTCTCATCCTTTGCTCTCTTCAGTATTATCTTGCACTACCAAAGTTGCAACTTCAGATGTAGACTGCATGCCCTGCGTCCTGTTTCTTTCCCTTGCACTTATTAGTCGTAGCGTGAGATCATGGTAGTTTTCTTCTTTGAATCTATCCCTTGCCATTCTAAATGATTTTGTCAGAATGTTGTTGTCATCAAGCATTTTTTGCAGACCAGCAATGATGGTAGGATCTATTGATGATACTTTATCGCTGCATCTTGAAGCATTTATCCTGTTGGCCACCTCATTTTCTGTGTCATAGATGTACAACTGTGCAAAGCGTGGTTTGTTACCTTCAGGAAAAAGAGTTCCAATATGGTGGTAGTTTTGGCCATGCAATCGGAAAACATATGGTCCTTTCCCATTGTTTATTTCTTTGTCCACAATTCCTCCCATCAATGTGTATGAGAATATTGAGTTGTAAGATCTGTTGTTACGTTTGAAGTTTGCTGAATCTTTCCCTTTGCTTTTTAATAGGATCTCAAGATAAGTTTGCGGCTTTCTTAGTGGTGGTAGATCTACTTTTCCTTGTTTGCAACATATTCCAAAAGAAGGTCTTCTGGCTGCTCTATTAAATCCTAGTTTTTCTTCACACCATAGTATTGCATTGCAGTGTTGGCATTTGTATGTTGGCTTTTCGAAGTTCCATATCTTGCTATCGGCATCTCTGGAAGTTGTGGTGTTGCTGGTCGTTTGGATGTTGGTTTGTATGCTTATTTGGGTATTGTCTCTCCTTGCATGTTTAGCTTCCCGTATTTGTTGAATTTTTAGCTTTCTATTCATTCTTGCTACTCTTGCATTGGTTTTAGTTTTTTCCTCTGTAGTGCACTTTATATCGGTATTGTCTCTTCTTGCACGCTTTGCTTGTTTCAGTTCAATTTTTTCCTTTCTGTTCATTCTTGCTACTCTTGCTTGTTGTTGTTTGTCATTTGACTTCCTGTAAATGATTTGCGTTGAGGCTTCAATTCAAATCATGTTAGCAATGTTATTTTTCCTTTTGTACAGAAATTGTTAAGTGATGCAATAATGGAATTTAAAGAGGAATATGTAGAGTTTTCACAGATTCAGCGCAACGTAATAAGTATGCAATTCAAAAGTTGCTACATGAAGCAATTCAAAAGTTGATTCATGAATTTATGACTTAGTAGGCATAAAGGGATTAATAATTAAGAAAGTGGTACATGGAGCTATAGCTTAGAAGCCATCTTGAGATAAATATTCAAATAATATTTATCTCATACACTGCAATTTTGTATTTTTGATTGATGTTATGGTGGTGTTCTATTTGCAGCATGTATAGAAAAAAACATTACAGTTGAAGATGTCACTAATCAGGAAATTTTTTATATAATGTTTTCTGCAATTTACTTACATTGTCAATATTGAGTGATGTTTCTTGCTTTTGAAAAATAATGCTTCTTGAAAATATGTATTTTAAATACCAGAACATTAGGATAGTAAAATATATTGATTATAGCATAGGGTAATTAAAATTAGTAAAATGAGATAAAAAGAATATAATGTGATTATAATATCTACTTTTGAATGTAAAATGTAGTGATTATAGCAGATGGTAAGTATAATGATTAAAGATTAGATAAAAAATATGACATGATTATACTATTTACTTATATTGTCATTGTTGAACAATGTTTCTTGATTGGAAGAGAAAGAGAACCAAATTTGTTATTTCTGCCTAGTCTCTCTTTTTGGGCTATAAGGTGTTTTGGCTTGCATGTGCGCTTCCGATTGTTGTTATGGTTCATGGATTCAACTGAATATGTTAGCATAAAAAACCTTTCGCACATACATGGAGACATGGAATAAAATCGGATTTGTAGTATGAATCAGTGTTGAATCCGGAAAAACATGAAACAGTGTTGCATCCGGAAAGGTTAGATCCCAAATAACTCCAATTACAATGGTAAAATCTAATAAAGTCTTACATACAACAATATCAAGGTTTTACGTTTTCCGGTCATATAGGATTACTAATTGTATTCAAATAGAATTACTAATTGTACTCAAACAGTTACTATACTATAATCTGTATGCATATACGGAAATTGAAAAGGGCGGGTCATCACAACTACCAGCACAGCCGATCTGAGCCAAAATAACTCAATTAGTATGGGCCCACTGGCCTGGCAGGTTTATTGATATTCTATCTCTCCATCTCTTGTATCTCCGTTATAGATAGCCAAATGGGCGGCACGGCACGGCAGAGCAGAGCACGAGCACGACTCGGCACGGCCCGTTTAGGCACGGCACGACAAAGCACGAATAGCTATTCGTGCCGTGCCGGCCCACGGGCCGAACATCAGGCCCAGGCACGGCACGAAGAGGGGGAAATAGTGCCGTGCCGGCACGAATAGCACGTCGTGCTCATAGTGCCGTGTCGGCCCATCAGCACTATACAGATTACACTATCATCACCTGGCAGAAAATCCACTAAGGCATGCATATATTCATCGAAACATTGCATAAAATACTGATGTGCTAAGCTTGATAACCTTATGCAAGATAAATACTTTTGAAAGTACATCACATAAAAGTTAACATAATACAGCCAGTTTTCACCACCTGGAGTGAAATAGTTTCTGTAGATGCCAGGGATAAATTAATCTTAAATTACAGCTGGCTGAGATTAAGGACAGGAAAGGATACTGTGGTCGATCTGGTCTGAGATATTTATGTATCACATAGCAAAATTGTGAAGAAAGGAGACCTACATAACCATTAACCAGCATTCTTGTAGCACTGAATGTGTAATGACTTTCTTACCTATTTCCATGAAAATCTGGAAGGACATGGGTGTCTTGAGTCAAGGCAGAAAGAAAGGGAATATTTTGCTCATGTGACATCGAAAGCAATATCTTGTTCAGCAACTCATATGTGCATACACCTGAATAATTTGAGAAGAAAATCACACACCTTTTACAGGGTACAGCTACAAAGCTAATGAGCTTCAGAAAACATGAAACTTACTTTGAGAAGCAGCATGATTAGCAAGAAGGGGAGCAACAACATGGTTTTCAACAATGTAATCAAGTAGAGCGCCAGTTGCACTTTGGCCACCTTCGTGAGCCAAAACTCAGGTACCATCGCTGAATATGGAATCACGATATAGCATTAACTAATATAGTTCACAAAAGATAAGAGAGAACCAGGTACACAAACAAATTAACAGAGATGCTGGCAAGGAACATATGGAAGTGAATATGCTATGTGACAAGACAACTCTACCAGACCAAAATGGCCGGGCCCCCAGCTTTCCTCTCATGCATGTCAGATACAACCTTTACCTTCTTCAGTTCTCCTACACTTTCACAATCTTCATCATTCATTGGACCTTGTGGATTTTGGTTCCAGCCCTGACATTGACAACAAAGGAAGCAAGACAAATATCAGTTGAGCTGCATACCACATAAAGTTTTGTTGCTAATTTAGGAGGCTCATCCTTTGACTCCTGAATAAGTTTATGAAGAAGCTTCAGCCTCCACTTCAACATGTTGTGACGAAGCCATTTGTTAACTCTACCTGTCATCAGAGTGAGATTTTTTGAAAAGAAAATAAACAAATCAAGTCCAATTAATATTTGTAACAGGCAACCAGTGATTCATGTAAGTGAACAAATGTGGCAGCCTTCAAGCATCAAATATAGTTTATTAAGTATAGATAAAGCCCACAAACACAAGTTCACAAACTTCAAATATTATTTTGAGCTGTTTATATAATGTTTGGCTGCCTCATTAAAAACCTTTCTAGGTAAAAACTCATACCTTATGAGAAAACCCTAGAAAGGAAAAAAGAGTACAGCCCAGCTAGATTTGAAGTTGAAAAGAGTACAATCCATATAGTCCATTACATAACAGACATAATTACACACTGCCTGTGGCAGTTTCAGTAATAATATCGCCATCGGTTGGTCCAGCACCAGCAGCAACAGAAACTTCATCAAGAAACAAGTTTGTGTATGAATCTTGAAGATCTTTGTCCTCCACATTGTGTTGAGCTCTAGCTTCACCTTGCTCCCAATCCTTGAGGCAGGACAGCATCTCCACCATTTCAGGGTTCAAACGACGTCGCCGCTCCTCGATCACCCTGCCAGTTAGATTAAAAGTAGATTCTGAAGATATAGTGGACACAGGCACTGTCATCACATCTTTAGCTAATATAGACAGAATGGGATAAGTAAGTTTGTGCTCATGCCACCAATTCAGAATGTCGAAGTCATCGTCGTAGTGGGCGACGTTGTCACTGTCCAGGTAAGTTGACAACTCAGAAACAGACACTGGAACAGCAAAGGCAGATGTTGAAACAGATGTTGATCTCCCACCACCAGTAGAAGGTACACGAACACGAGAAGCAGAAGGTACAGAATCACCTAAATTTGCAACAGAGCCAGAGCTAGAAGATGCTGAATCAGCTGCCCCAAAGATTTTGCCCCAATCAGTTTTCTTCTTACCAGTACTAGTGGTTGGCTGTGAAGGTCTCTGCAATCTGAGTGCACCAAACTTGGTTTCATATTTGGAAAAAGTTCTATTTAATTCAGCCCTTACCTCGGTTAAATAATTAGAGTAATCTGTACCAGCGAGGTTAGATAACAACATAAGAACATTGTTGAAACCTCTCATCTTAGCTCTAGGATCCAAAATAAATGCAAAGGCATATAGCATTGGTATAGTCCTCCAGTATTTCAAAAATTTTGTTTTCATAGGAACAACTACATCTCTTAGCAGAAGATCATTCTCATATGAGTTAAGGTGTCCAGAATGTCAAGAATGTGATGCAACATCAATGGAGATGTGGGATAATAAATACCAGACAGAGCAACAGTTGAATCATAGAACATCTCTAGGAATTGTAGAACTTTTTCAGCAACATACCAGTGTGCATCAGTAAGTAGGGTGCCCCCCTGCTGTTGGTGATAGTGAGTATGTATGAAGACTGAAAAAGTGCTTTTGTATGGCATGAGGTGCTTGAGCATGAGATAAGTGGAGTTCCATCTCACATCCATGTCCAAACCAAACTTACGAGGGCGTACCCCCATAGCAACACAATAGCTCTTGTAAGCAGCAATACGTTGGTTTGAAGAATTCAAAAAAGAAATTGTTGTTCTGAAAGCCTCAACATAAGGCTTCAGGCGCTTCAAACCAGACTTAACAATTAGATTGATTATATGGCATGCACAACGCTGATGCAAGAAAACAGATCCAACATAACCACTAAACAAAGGTTTGAGCTTATCCATGGCACTAGTGTTTGTAGAAGCATTGTCCAATGTAACAGAAAAGACCTTATCAGACAAGCCAAACTCAATGATCACAGAGGAAACACGGTCAGCTATGTTGTCACCTGAATGTGACACATCAATCAGCCGAAGCCCTATAACCCTTTTTTCTAGTTCCCAATCAGTATTAACATAATGAGCAACCACACTAAGGTAATCCTCCTTAGCATTACCAGACCAAATATCAGAAGTAAGTGCAACAGATGAAACAGACTTTTGCAAAGTTTCCATAAGCTTACTACGACGTTCATTGAAATATTTCTCCATATCTCTAGTAGTGGTTTGCCTGGAGACAGTGGAAAATCTAGGATTATGGGCACGCTTAATGTATTCCTCAAAAGCAGCAGACTCACCAAAGGAAATCGGCAAATCTTCTCTAGCAATCAAACGACAAAGTTCAGTACGAGCTACCTCAGGACTGTAATCCCATTGACGAACAGTCTTGCGTCGGGATTTAATCAAGCAAGGATCGAATCTGGCGAATGACCGGCTTTCAGTTTGCATCTATCACGGTGCCGTGACAAATGTCCAGTACCACCAGTAGAAAGAGCAGATAACGTAGATTTGCAGATGAGGCACTTAGCAGCATACCTCACTTTCTTGCCATTATCGATTTTAAACAACTTTTCAAAGTCATTCCACACATCAGAGGTGGAGGCTCTGGGCCTCTTAGTCTTACCACGGCCACGATGCGTGGCTCCGGTGCTTGCACCGTCACCCTGCGACAGACTTGCAGCAGCAGAGGGATCGCCATCGGCGTCGCCGCCAGCAGCTTCCGCTGCGCTGCTACCGAACAAGTCATCTTGGCCTAAGTCTTCTCCGGTGTCCCCTTGCAGCCTGAGATCGTGGTCGATGGAGGTAGGATCGAGCTCCTCAGCCATCGTCGGCCTCACGACGACCACCAGAGATGGCGACGACGAGAGGTGGACGGACGCGGACCCGCGGAGAGGAGACTGGAGAGTGGAGAGCGAGCGGTGGAGGTGGAGGGTGGAGGTGCGCAGCGGCGGAGCGGTGGGCGAGCGTAGCGGCTAGGGTTTGACGGCGTGAGCGTGACCGCGTGAGGGGATCAGGGGAGGCCGGGAGGGGAATGCAACTATGCAAGGGAAGGGGATCAGGGATTCAGGGGATTGATTTGGATCTGATTCTGGGGGTTTGGGCGTCTGGCCGTCTGGGGCTGGCGGCTGGGGGATGGGGAAAGGGCGAAAGGCTGACCGAAGGTGAAGGCGTGAAGCCGTGAAGGGAGATTTTTATGGCTAGGGTTTCGCATCCGTTGGGGTCTGGTCGTGCCCGTGTGTAACATCCTGAAAATGCAATTAAGTAAAAATAAATATTTTAAATTTGAAAATATTTATTTCTGAGTTTCTTGACATTATTGGTTTGATTTGGATTTCTTTGGAGTTTTGCATTGCATGAAAAATCAAATAAAGAGAATTAAAGAATGGAAAAAGAGGAAAAAGGTAAAAATGTAAAAAGTAAAAATTTAGAAAATTTCCATAAGAACTCTGATCATTCAATTAAGTCATTTTAATCAGTAATTGAAATTCTATGCATAGAATAATGAAGAGATAAAATGAAAAGATAACTTTTAAATCAAGCTAATGCAATGTCAGAATTTTCATAAAATAACGGAATCACAAATGGAGCTGAAAACTTTATGAAAACATTCTGAGATCAAATAATTTTGAAAAACAAAATTTGAAAACTAATATACTTCAATAAATCTCGAAGAAAAATCAAAATCCGAAAATAAACTTCGATCGACCACCGAGCGTGTGGGCTATTCGTTGATTTCCGTTCGTTGACGATGATTGAAATCGATCAGCGACAAATGACCCCACCGCCAGACTGTCTTCCTCAACGCCAGACCTTCCATCTGCGACTCTCCGGCCGTTCGCTCCATCGAGGAAGTCTCCAAGCTCTGCCGAAGCCTTCAACCAGATGCTTTGCACCTTGGGAACCACAGAGCTAGTGCTTCACTTCCTCCCTCCACTCCTTCTCCTCCTCGGTCAACAAGCAGAAACCCATCCCCATTCTCGCCCTTGTGCCGAAGCCCAGAAGCCCCAAATCCCGTCGCGATTCTTGCTATTCGGCCAACCATTCTCAAATCCCTCTTAGCTAGAGCATAACCACACTCTGCTGAGCCAAATCCCTCACTTATTTCGTGAGCTCACCATGCGACATTGTCTTTGCCGCCGTCGCCCCCACCTTCCCAAGCAGGCCCAGTGGGATGGCGCTCCTCGGAGACTCTTCCTCCAGGTAAACCTCAAAAACGGAACCCCTAGCATCCCCTCATGCTTAATTAGCCACCGATTTCACCTCTAATGGCCTTGTCTTCTTCTCCCCCGAGCTGCCATTTATGCCGCCGCCCAAGCTCAGCTGCAGACCTCCCTGGTACCTCTCTGATCGAATGGACTCCACCTCCGGATGCACCTCGTCGAGCTTCATCTTTCCCCGCCGTCGCCCTCGCCGGAAGACCGCCGGAGTGCCCTCGCCGCCGTGCCCTAGATGCTCCCCTGTTCGGTCTCTCTCTGCGCGGTGGGACCGATTGGTCAGAATTGCAAGGTAGGAGAAGAACTGAGCCAGAAGACGTTTTCTCGCTGGTAAAGCGTATTTTCAAATTTCAGTTAGTTTCCAATCCGAGTAGCATTCAATCATGAATATCTTTTTGAATATAGTTTCAATTCCAGCGAAATAAATTTGTATATTCATATAAAATGAGAAAGAATCTGAATATATAAAAATATTTAATTTTTGAACTGTTGTGTAATTATTTAATTTAAACCTTGATTTTGATACTAATATGGTTTTTAGTGAGAATCTGTGAACAATAAGTAATGAAGAGATGAAATCAATATTCATGAGGTTTTAGAATTCAGGTTGTATTCAAATATACAAAAAGATTGAATGTTTGGAGTACAGGATTATTATTCAAATTCAACTTTGATTATGGTGCTAATATGGTTTTTAATGAGAATTGTGAATAATAAGTAATGAGGAGATGAAATCAGTATTCATGGGATTTTAGGATCAGGATGTATTCAAATATACAAATACATTTAATATTTGAACTAAGTTCAATTCACTTGTTTAGCAACCATTAGTAAAGTTTAATATGGCCTTTGCTAGAAATGAGTGTATAATAGTTCATAAAATCATATAAGAAGTGATTATGTGCTTCTGGGGTTGTAATAAACCTAATCATGCAAAAATATTTAATCTTGAAACCAAGTTTAATATAATTGCTAGTTAATCATTAATGAACCCTATTATGGCCATTAGCAAAATAATAACATAATGGCTCACAAAATGATATGGTAAATTGCATCAAGTTCCTAAAAACAGTGAGGACATATATATGTAAAGATAATTGGAATAAAGTTTGACTTGAATTCTTTTGTCATAAAGAAGTGTCAAATGTAACAATAATCAAATGAGGAATCTATTGCAATTAAAGCTAAAATAATGCGAGATCAACTTTAAAACATTCCTAGGATGGTATTCTGCTAATACCTGAAAAATGAATCAAGAATCATGTATAGATTAGTTGGAAATCAAGTTTAAATCTTGGCCGATTTAAGGTTTTCAAATGTGATCATTTAGTCTATTTCAACGATCGATAAAATAACTCGTCCAAATGCTAAAATTAGTAAAATTAGTTTAGTAACACTCTACAAAGTTTATACTACCATGATCTATAAAAAGAATCATATTCCATTAAGGTTTGCATATTAATATTGTTAGCCCAAAACCCTTAAGTGCTAACCTTTTGTTTCCCTTTTTGGCCGATTCCGAATAACGTCAATTTATAATGCCACTTAAGCCTTTTCAACAACGAATATAATGTATCAGCCAAAGCCAAAAATTTATGGAATTAGCTTAGGATTGTTATACAAAGTATAAATCATCTTAGTATGAAGAAATAACCATATTTCATCATGTTTTGCATATTAATCCTAATAGCCTAATAACCCTAAGTTATCACATTGCTTTAGGCCTTAATGCGGATGAATAAACTTTAGGTAATAATGAAGGAATCCGTAGTTAAGTTATTTTTATCACCAGAACCTTCTTAAATACCATGGAAATGCTATCAGTAGCCTAAATCAATAGATTTAACTTGCATGAAACTAATTCCAAGCGAAATCGATTAAAGATAAGAAGCTAACCATTCATACTCTAATGAAATCATTTAAGCATTTTCATTAACTCGCAAAGCAACGCATCTAAATCCGAATAATGTAAAGAACAGATTAGAATTGATCTTTAGATTATGATCTACCGTAATCTAAGAAAATGTTCTTATTTCATGTCGCTTTGACTCTGAATCCTATTAGAGCAAAACCTGTAAGTATTAAGAATTGGCAGAAACTCATATTGTGAATAGTAAAACAATGAAAGCTTGCAACTAATGATTAATTCTATTAATCTTAACCTATTTTTGCGTCTTGAATTCATAAACTAAGATTAATAAATTCATAAAGAGCAATCCCTGTTTCTTGTGCAGAGTTTTATTTGTTCTTGTTATCTATTTCTTTCGCTCTTATTGAAGTTAGCGTTTTTGCCTTATTTTTCCGTTGTTCGACGAGTAGACCCGATGTCTCTAGCTTCGTCATCGTCGTCGTCGCTGCAATTCTCGTCTTCGTCGTATTCGTCAATTAAGCAAGGCAAGCATCCTTTGACCATATTGATCCCATTATTTTATATTCCTTTTGTGCATTAAATTGTTTTATGCATGCGTTTACTTTATGTAAATTGTTATTTTGTGGTTTTGGTAGTTATACCTGTTGCCTCGTGAATCTCCTTTGATGATTATGAACATGTGAACCTTGATAACCATAGATTGAGGTTAGGCATTACTTAATGTCATCATGGGTATATGCGTTCATATTATTCATGCTTAGCCATGCTTTAGAATAAATGATGTACATGATCAACTCAATAAATGTTTCGGGAAACATTGAAAATGTCATTGTTGGTGGTGGGTACTTTGATTAAAAACCCGAAAGAAAACTATGCTTTGATGCGGGCGATTATTGGCATTAGCCGGTTGTGCTAAAAAGGAATTGCACGTAGTGTAGGGTGAAGTGTCGCCCGTGTCCGATTAAGGACCGAACGTCGTGTTGTATGATCCAAGAAAATCCGTACAAACCATGAGGGTGAGGATGGGTTAGCCTTAGCCTATTAAATTGTTTAGACATGGCTTTGCTCATTGGTAGGCGGGAGCTTGCACAGGATTCCCGTTTGGTCTGCCTGACGGGGTTTCTACTTGCTAATACAACGGTGTACGCCCTGCCGTGGTTAGAAACGTTGTGTTGGTGTGTGAAAGTGGATCCACGGCTTGGGTGTGTGTTTCTAATTTCACGGCGGGGGTTAACGCCCCGGTGGTGTAAAGCCTTGTCTAGGAATTTAATGGCTATGTATGGTCTTCCGGACGACACACCTAAGGAAGTGTCTTTGGGCAAGGTTGATCATTCCTTGTGGGTACAGTTGTACACCTCTGCAGAGTTTAAATCTAATTGATTAGCCGCACCGCGGTCATGGGTGTCTTGGTGAACTTGCACGAGTTAAATGTTTTATTATTTCCAAAAGGGTTTATTTTACAAGTTAGCTTACCCCACGATGACCCCACTACTACGAAAACTTCATCACGCAGACGGTTCGCAGAAGCGTCATCGAGACGGTTTTGTGAACCGTCAAGAATAATAAGTCTGTGATGAAGGAGATCATCGAGACGGTTCTATACCCGCTCGAGAAAATATATATCACGACGGTTGTATTATTAAACCGTCAGTGAAATTTAATTATCACGAGCGGTTCTCATTTGCAACCGCTCGTAATAACTAAATATCACGAGCGGTTTCAAATAAGAACCGTCGTGATATAATCTTATCCTGCAGCGGTTTCTAATGAGAACCGCTCGTGATATGAAATATCTGCACGGTTCCAAATTATAACCGTCGTGATATGAAATATCTGAGCGGTTCCAAATAAGAACCGTCAGTGATTTTTTTCCCACACCCCGAGAACCTCCATTAGTTATGGTGTTGTTGAAATTTCCATCAATATTTCTACTTGATATTTATAAGGCACAACCGATTATAGATGTTATAATTGAATATCTGCACTTCCTATATGCATTCAAGGTGTTCCAAAGTCCTTCGCAAGGAAGAGACTTGCAATCACATTTGTTCAATCTTTAATTACCCTACCTAAAGTAATCTATCAAGTACATCTACTAATTTCAACCAAAGTACCATGTTCGATAGCGGCGGCGGCGGCACGCTTTCTCCATCGACGCCGGACACACTAGCATGTGTGTGATTTGCTTCATGCCATATGAAGTGGCACTACTTGTGTCACCGTCAAGCCAGCCACTTCAGATGGCATGAAGCAAATCACACACGGTGGGAGTGTCATGGTCGATGGAGAAGATAGATGGTTGATAGCTTTAGGTATGGGTAATTAAAGATTGGTTGATTTATTAGTCGAGTTCCATCAACATTATCGAAGAACGAATGGAAAAATCGCTACAAATGTTTATATTTTAAGTCTATCTTGATCGGACAAACTGCTGCCTCAATGCATATAGGAAGTGCAGATATTCAATTATAACATCTATAATCGACCGTGTCTCGTAAATATTGATGCAGAATACCTAAGTAGATGGAAATTTCAACAACAAACCATAAATAATGGAGGTTCTCACGAGGGTGTAGGAAAACATCTAGTTCCAACAAGCAAGACATTGTTAAGTTGTTGCATTCAAGATGAGCAAATATGTATTAAGGATAATATCATGTGACAATACAATGAATCGTATAAACAAGAATAACCGCAAGTTTTTGACATATTTTCCGAATTAATGAATACCATTTGACAATTGTACAACTCAGAACTTATAAGGCTGCGTGGAACGCGCCTTTTTATGTATTACTTGGTGGAGCAGAAGAAACAAACTCTCCTCTAATGTTGCTCAAATCGGCCGACTCAACGCAGCTTTATCTCATTGCTACTTTCTTCAATGACGATGGTTTGCATGTTGTAGCAAACATAAAATCCACATAGGTTATTTCCTGACCTTGCCGGTGGCATCGCAAATAAAACCTACGGTTAGTTCTAGAGTCACCAATACGAGGTTTGATATAGAATTGTTGTGTATAGCGGATCTGGAAAGTTCAAATCATGTTGTAGTTTAGTCCAATCTTTCACGTGTTTGAACGCTCTACAAGATTGCAAAAGGTTAGCCTAAGCCATTCCAATAGCAATATAAACTCGAACAACTTACACGACCATGTACGAGGAAACGTGATTACCGGTGAGTAATTTTGCGATAGGTACCAAGTCGTGGTTTCCGCCACGTCAGGAATCAAGGTACTTAACCGGTTTGTGGTGGTTCAACTACAATGAGAACCCAAGGATACCTACGGGTATATCACAATGGACAATGAACAAAACAGAGTTGTGTGCACAGTACAGACCAAAGTATAGCATGTGGTAGCACTTACCCTGGGTTATGGGGTATAAGTATGAATTCTTTATCCTTTTGTGCTAGCAATGCCTCTATCACGTATTTCTCGACCATGTTTATATCATCATCCATTGTTTGCTTTGAGACTATATGTGGGTCGAGGAAACCGATCGATAGTTTCTTCTTTGTCGCTTCAAGTTGCATGTATCTATATATACAAAGGCGGATTATATATATATTGGAGGACATTTATCACTATTAGACGAATGTAGACTGTGATAGCACACACTTACAAGGTCCAGCATCTTATGAGTGCGGCGTCGATGGCGTCGAGGTTGTAGAGATGGAACAAGTCCAGAAAATCGACCGTGAAGAAGCCCCCCGCTGAGTCGTTGAATAGATGTTCATACTTGAACTTAACGCTGATACTTGTTGTACGTTCACGCTCTGGCTTTCCAGCTTGTTGGAGATACCACTTATGCAATTGTTGGCAAGGTATACTAAGTGAAGTTACGCTGCCTTTCGTTAGTAACGGCTCTCCTAGCTTGTATTGTTTAGCCAACTCAGCAGATGGATAGTCAACTTGTTCTTGCCGGGCTTCTTCCTTCTTTTTGCCCTTGCCTTTCTTTGTTTTGTATGAACCCTTCACGGGAGAGGAATGGGTAGGAAAGAGGTCAACATTGTGTATATCAAGTGGAGTCTGCTCTACGACTGCTGATTTGGTAGCCAACTGATCAGACGGCGATACAATAGGTGAATCAGATCGTCGCGGTTGTTGCATGACGAAGGGCAACCAGGAGATGTCGCTGCTAGGCCATTGGATGAATGTGCCAATGGCATCCCCAAGTTTCACGATCTCATCGTTTGGCGGCTTCTGTAGATCGACAATTTTGAAACTATCAAACACCCCGTCCACATTGACCTTGGTGAAACCCGGCGCTATGATGGTACCGTGCACCATGGTCCCCTTTGGGGATGGATACGCCATGCCCCAAGCAGCCGTCAGAGGAACGGTGCCATTGCTAATTCTCACTTGGAGATTGCACCGCGTGGCCGCCTTAATGTCACATACAGGATAAGTCCCGCTATGTTCATCTTGGTCACTTGGAGGAACGGATGCACAGCTGCTCTTACGGGCAGTGGGGCTGACTTGCGGACATACTTCTGGGGCTTGTGAAGTATTTTTTTCTTGATTGGTGAGCCTTTCCTCGAGGATTCGTATCCTTTCATGAAATTCTTCTCTCAGTTCTCCCCTCAACTCTTCTCTCAACTCTCCTCTCAACTTGTCCTCCAAATTCTTTATAAGATTTGACTCGCGCTCGGCTCTAGTTCTCTTCTTATTTGGTATATGTGGAAGTAAATCAGGAATCCAGTTTTCCATGGAACAAAAACCCTTTGCCTCTTGTACGACTGTGGTGTTCCTTGTTTCCCAAGGCTATGGGCGGTGCATCTTTCTCTCTCGTCTGGGAAAAAGAGCCATCGCACGATTGTGTACTCAACGCTACCTGCAAGATCCGGACAAGTTATTTCACTTATGAAGTCATGGACTAATTACGTAAAATTGGTAGTTCGATTTATATATTACCAGGCGTTGGCAGACTTCCTCGTCCGCGGGGTTTACGAAGGAGACGGTTGCGGAGGACGTGGCATCTGACCTCGCTCTCGCTCTTAGCCAGTCTCTGGCACGTTCATCTGTGATCGATGGAAATGGCGCGATACCCTCCTCGTCCTCCTGTGCCATTGCTCTCTCTTCCCAGAGTAGCAAGCGGTGCGAGTCTGTGGGGTGAGTGTTCCTTGCTTGCAAGGCCTTGTTTGTTTCATCGTGGACGCATTTAATTAAATGCGTGGTCTTCATCCCAACAAAACGCCTCCACGTGTCCTCATCAATGAACCCATACTTCGAGTATGGAACCAGATCCTTCTTGACGTAGTCTACGTAAAGCGTATGCTTAAAGGTCTTCCATGCCTTTCCTGCCGCTAGCAGTGCATACCGTCGCACTAGGGGAGCGGATTCTTCCGAATGTTGAATGATGAAAAATTTCCGTTAGCAAGGCATTGCGAGCCTCAATAGTCACCAACCTCCGGGAAGATAGCGTGATCGAACCCGTTCGACCTACTATCCCACACATACTCGAAATGCATTCGCCGCCTTTTTTGGCTTTCTAGGGCCCCATCATCTGAATCGATCTCGTAATGGTATATCGGTCTGCTGGCCTTTTGTTTGGTCCTCTTGCAGCTGGGTCGATCCTTCTTTTGAGGCCACATCATGTCCTTCGACGATGGATTAGAGGACTACATCTTCTTTACAAGTTAAAATAGTTTCAAAGTAACTAAAAGTGAAGAACAAATAGAATCACATTAGAGTGAATGAGTTTGTTATACTTGCATCTAAAAGAACTAGCCTAAATGGCTTATTATTAGCCTTTTCAAAGAACTAGCCTAGATGGCTTGTTATTAGCCTTTTAAAAGAACTAGCCTAGATGGCTTGTTATTAGCCTTCTAGCAAAAGAAGCGAACTAGGAGGTTTGCGAACTTAATAAAAATTTCGGCAAACACCTCCCTAAAACTAGGACATCCACACAATGCACAAGCGAGAAAAATACATATGGATTCAACCATTTGACATTAATGAATAATTGAATGAAGCTCAGATCTCACATATGAACATGTGCAAGTATTACGAATAAAGCAATTAGCATAAAGCTCATATTGATTGTTTGAATGTTCTCAGATGTCGGGTTGCCTTAAAGGCCCTCCTCGCCACAATGGACAAGTAATAGACTAGATTGTGACAACTTTATCTCAATAATGATTTAATACTTGACAAAGTTAAGTATAAATCTACTCAATTGGTTATCTTATATGCATATTCACTAACTAAGCATATAAAGACAGGTTTGCAATAGAGCTAATCAAATATATATATATATATATTTTAGTTCAAAAGGTTTCTGCTTTTATTCGGGACCATGTACAACCACAAAGATGTACAACCACAAAGACCATCTCACATATGAACATGTACAACCACAAAGACCATCGCTCCTATCCAACCGTAACAAAGACATTTTAACTAGTTATCGCCATTGTGCTCTAAACAACCGTAAAACAAACATCATTGCCGAACTCACACTAATCAAATATATATATATATGAAAGTGAAATTGATCGCTAAGATTTGTTGTCACAATTAGTCTATTCCATCCCTAAATCATCATGAACATTAAGCCCACACGCAAGGTCCCCAAGCCGCAGATCGACCGCCCTTTGCAAGTCCGAGAATAATCACGAAAGTGTCCCGTAACTCACTAACTAGCAGAGCAACACCGAAAAATAGAGCAAATGGCAGGCAAAGGCCTCCAGATCGAGAAACGGCCTCTAGCTCGATGGCTAGTCCCCGAAATACTCACGGTTGAAGCCGAAGGGAGGACGCCGAGGGGAGGAGGCCGTGGCCGGGAGGACGCCGAGGGGAGGACGCCAGCCGGGAGGACGCCGAGGGGAGGACGCCGAGGCCGGGGAGGACGCCGAGGGGGATCGAGGACGCCGAGGCCGGGGGAGGACGCCGAGGGCGGGGGAGGACGCCGAGGCCGGGGGACGCCGGGAGGGGGAGGACGCCGAGGCCGGGGGACGCCGGGAGGGGGAGGACGCCGAGGCCGGGGGACGCCGGGAGGGGGAGGACGCCGAGGGGGAGGCCGCCGCGGGAGGCAAAACGTACGTCTCAAAGGTTTAGGGTTTGGCGCGCGGTGAATGAGATCTGCGCGCGGGAGATATATAGAAGAAATAACATCACAGACGGTTCTATAATATAACGGTCTGTAATGACATATCACAGACGGTTCTATAATAGAACAGTCTGTGATGTTTAGATATTACAGACGGTTCTATTATAGAACCGTCTGTGATGTTGGTGACATCACGGACGGTTCTATTGTAGAACCGTCTGTGATGTTGGTTACATCACGGACGGTTCTATAATAGAACCGTCTCTGATGTTGAGATATCACAGACGGTTAGGTAACATAACCGTCTGTGACAAATAACATCATCCATTGTTATGTTAAAGAACCGTCTGTGATATATCTTGCTCATCGACATTCACTTGTCGGTTCGATTCGATCGACTCTTATGCGTGCCACTTTGTTGTATCTTACGGGAAAGTTGTCTTTAACGTAATATAGATCTGATCTTGTGGTTGAAGTGGAGGTTCTAATCCTCAATTCAAACCCTAAAATCTGAGAGCAATCACATACAACTATTTCCATATTGCCAAAGTAGACATGATTTCGTTCTTGTCATCAATTATGTCCGAATGGCCATCTTTGAATCGTGTATTTGGAATCATATTGATATTAACGAATAAATACGTGTTTTATACTTGCATCTTTTCCATCAATCCAGATGCTTCACAAGCTACTTACAAAGATCATCACAATCATATATACATAATTCGGATGCTTCACAAGCTACTTACAAAGATCATCACAATCATATGTACAAAGCATGATGGGTCGTATCATCTTTACAATAGCATTAATGTAATATTATTACACATGAAAATTAGTAAGCATGATGACAATGCACCCTTCTCATAACTACGCCACCACATGCTTATTCTTTTGTATGAAAATTAGCCCTTCATGATGATCGACGCTGTGTAGCTTGCTTCCTCATGTTGTTCTTCCGGGACCAGGATGTCATTTCCGATAGGTGGCAACTCATCAAATTGATTGTACTCTTCCTCATCTACTACATTCTCAACTCCGACAATTCTCCTTTTTCCGAAGAACTACGTGGCGCTTCTTGTTGGACGGGTCGGTTACATAGAAGACTTGAACAACTTGGTTAGCGAGTACGAATGGTTCGCCTTGGTATCCGACACGCTCGAGGTCCACATGAGTGATGCCATTCTGTCGACCTTCACGGCCGGAGGTGGACCCAACGGCACCAAATAGGGAATCTTGAAAAGCACGTAGTCGAGCTCCCATATCTCCTCTATGAACCCATAGTAGGAGCTCCTCGTCAACCCAGCAGTATTATTGAATGCATCTATGCGACACCACGCTCGGTTTGTGCTCTTCATATCCCGATCTCGTGTAAAATGTGTACCCATTTAAGTCATATCCTTTCCATGTGACAACCGTAAAGTTGGTCCTTTTGCCAACCATGTCGGCGTGTCATCCGACGAGCTCCCGATGATAGGTCGCTCCTTCAACCATTTGTTGAACCGAAGGTTATCTTGTCTCGTGATCCAAGACTCTGCCGTCTTTGGATTCTCTTGCCTTAGCCATTGCTTGTGCTCGACGATATAGGCGGACACTATGACCATGTGTTGCAAAACCGTGAAATGGGCTCGAGCATAATCAACCGAATCAGCGTGATTGCTTTCCTTCCGATGGTCCCCATACCTGGAGCCTCCTCATGGCGAGATCGAGGCACACCTATTGGTTCGACTGGGCCATGTAATCGACGCAGAACTCGACGGCCTCTTCGTTGTATAACCTTCGACAATGCTACCCTCCGGACGAGATCGATTCCAGACGAAGACTTGAGAATTCCCATGTACCTCTCGAACGGGTACATGCTACGAGGAACACCGGTCCGCATATCTTTATCTCTGTCACAAGGTGAACAATGAGATGGACCATGATATCGAAAAATGATGGAGGGAAATACATCTCAAGATTACATAGAGTCATCACCACCTCGACTTGCAGAGCATCTAGTCCTTCGATCGATGACCTTCTCGAGCGATTGTGTTAAAGAAATAACACGACCTAGTGATTGTCTCACGGACCTTGACCGCAAAATACTTCTAATTGCGATAGGAGCATCTGTGTCATCAAGACATGACAATCATGAGACTTCATGCCGACATTTCAAATCTTCCAACGAAACAAGTCTCTTCATGTTGGAGGAGTAACCGACGGAACTTTCACACCATGCAAGCACCGCACGATTCAGTTCTTCGCCTTTGACAGAGTATAACAAGGTGTTCCAAGCACGCACGGCCTTTATCGTCTCTTTCGGTGCTAACTCGGGTCTTATGCCCATATCGACCAAGTCAAGCCGTGCGTTGATACCATCCTTTGTTTTACCCTTAATGTTGAGTAAGAGACCAATCACGCCATCACGGACATTCTTCTCACGTGCATGACATCGATGCGATGGCGAACTTCTAGGTGCTCCCAAGAAGGTAGGTCCCGAATAATGATCTCTTCTTCCACATGCTCTTTTCACGGGTACTTGATTTACGCCCCTTTCCATACGCAACATCCAAATCCTTAACAATGTCATGAACATCTCTCCGCCAAACGCCTTTGAGCTGGACCATTTTCGTTCCTTCCGTCGAAAAGTTGCTTCATCTTGCGATATGGGTGATTCCTCCGAAGGAACCTACGATGACGCATGTACACGGTTTTATGGGAGTGATTCACCATAAACTCTCAGATCATCTAAGCAAAGTGAGTGCGAGCTTTGGTTCCTTTTGTACTCGCCACGACAGTTAGCAAGGGCGGTGGTAATCATTTATGGTGCGAACAACAAGCGATTGCAAAGTAAAGTTCTCTCGTTTGTACGCATCCCATACGTGTACCCGGAACCCACGGTGTTTTAGATCTTCCACCAATGGAGCTAGGTACACATCAATATCGCTCCTGTGTTGTTTCGGTCCTTGGATAAGCACTGCACAACATAATGTACTTCCGCTTCATACACAACCAAGGAGGAAGGTTGTAGATACAGAGATTACGGGCCAAGTGCTATGCCTACGCTCATGTTACCGAAAGGATTCATTCCATCTGACTCAATCCAAACCTTATATTTCTCGGATCCGCACCGAATTCTTGAAAGCTCTGCCGATGTTTCTCCTTTGGATGGAATCAGCAGGTGCCTTAGCATTCCATCATTCTTACGCTCCTCAAAGTGCCAACGCAGCAGCTTTTGCCTCCTTTGGGTTCGCAAACAAACGCTTCAAACGGGAATTACAGTGCAGATACCATGCCACCTTAGCAGAGTACCTTTTTTCACCTCAATGCTCTCGCCATCATCATCTGAATAACTCTTACGCTTGTAGGGATCGTTGCACACGGACATATATGCAAGTTTGTGTACTCTTTGCGGACAGATCTGATCGCTTGGACATGCATGTATTCTTTCTACTTCCATTCCCAAGGGACAAAGAACCGCTTGGCTTTGTAGGTGCTTGTCGGCAACTCGCTTCCCTCTCGAAGCATGTCCGCCAATAGACGAATAAATGTTGTGAAACTCTTGTCGGACCAACCGTTGCTTGCCTTCAATTTGAGTAGTTGAAGCACGGATGACAACCTTGTGTATTTCAACTTGCACCTGCGAACAAAGGTTTCTCCGAGTCCTCCATTAAGCCCCGAACTGCCCATATTCCCTGTCATCAAGGTTTCTTCGCATCGCGTAGCATCCGATCCAAATTGTCATCGTGCAACCTGTCCTCATCGGAAGCACAATCGATATGATCATCCGACATATCATTGACATCGTCGACGATATTAACACTACTTGTCGCTTCTCAGATATTATGCTCTTCGCCATGGTGGTCCAACATGTATAGCCCTTTTGAAACCCCTTGAATCAAGTGTGCTTCGATCTCATACTGAAGTTTCAAACATCTTGATTTTCGCAATCAATGCACGGACATGACATGAATTGCACCCCTTATTAAACATATCCTCCTCTGCAGCTCTTTTGAAAGTGGAGACGCCATTAAGGTACTCAAGACTGTGACGGTTCTCAACAGACATCCGACTTCGATCCATCTACGCTACACATGTAACACTTAGTGTTAAATATTAAGTGCACTGTGTAGTGCGTATGCACACATTCTTAAACTAATTATGCAATTACATACCTTAATTACATCACAAAGAAATAATTAACAAAATTCAAATTAATCTTCAATATAATAATGAAATTAGAACCCATTACTAATCTTAGATCACCAAAAGACTTGAATTGATCTATAAGCTAGATCTAAACAATCATTAAATTCTATCCTTAACAAGCTAGCTAGCTACATCATGATCGAATATTATATTATGCAAATAGAACCATTACTAGCTAACCTTATTCATCAAAAACCAACACATGGTTCTACAAGCGAGATCTAAAAAATCATCAAATTCCTTCCTTATCAAGCTAGATGTTGAATATAATGCAATTAAAACACATTACTAACCTTAGATCACCAAAATCAAAGGAATCTAATATCACCCTTCAAATCAATGGCTTTCTTCTAAAAATCGCATCACTTCGCAAACCGCCACTTAGGATAGAAACCAAACCCTACCAACAAAGTGGATGGAACGAGGCGAGCTCTGCTTTTTCTACGGCCTCGGAAGGTTTTATCACGACGGTTTTATATTACGGTACCGCGTGATGCAAGAATATCACAGACGGTTTCTAAATATAACCGTTCGTGATGGCTCGATTCTCATTACGAGCGGTTGTGTTATATAACCGTCAGGAAATCCTGACGGTTTTACTTTGAAACCGCTCGTAATGAGTATCAGAGCCATCATGCACGGTTATATTTTGACACCGTCTGTGATAGTTATTACATCACGCATTTTACCGTTATATAAAACCGCTCAGGATATTAGCACGACGGTTTGAGTACATAACCGTCGTGATATTCCATATTACGAGCGGTTTTTCAAAACCGCTCGTGATCGTAAGGCGTCGATATAAGCCTCATTGTAGTAGTGCCCAATGCTATACCTGTGTGGGCAAGTATTGAATCACCACAGTGTGCCTGTGTGGACAAAGAATCGGATATATGCCATGCGATGGCAAGGTTTGATTAAATCGCTCACGTCATGGAGGACGGTGAGTGTTATTTATGCTTTACTTATTTGCTATCAATTAATCTTGCTCTTGTAAATTCCGTTTGCAAATAACTTGGTTTCCAATTCAAATTCGCTTTATGCAAAATTAACTGTAGTAGCCTCCTTT
This sequence comes from Guadua angustifolia, assembly GCA_036346375.1. Lineage (NCBI taxonomy): Eukaryota > Viridiplantae > Streptophyta > Magnoliopsida > Poales > Poaceae > Guadua > Guadua angustifolia. Next base: position 85,764,836 of record CM070500.1, on the reverse strand, counting down.
GAAATGGCCTGCATGTACTATAGAATTTGCTCAAGTCTTGCTGAGTGCGTAAAATACTCACCCTTGCTTAATTATATTGTAGGTGGTTTAGAATGTGAAGCTTCGAAGTTTGTTCATCGCAGGTTGCGGGTTCTTCCTTGAAGCGTGTTCTATCTGGAGTTTATGCCTGGTCAGTTGCCTGCGGGTCGGTTGGGCAAACTACAGGATATTGCTTCTTTACTGCTATATTTCTCTGAGTTGTATTATTTATGTAATTATTCGTTTCCGCTTAATTAATATGTTGTATGGTTGTGATTCCATTTGTTGAAATGTGCGTGCTAGCTACTGATCCAGGGACTAGTACTGCAAGCACATTAGATTTTCATTTTTGCATTCTGTGTAAAAATGGGGGTCGTTACACCGTGCCGTGCCCATATTCCGTGCCTTCATCGTGCCGTTTTCGTGCCTATTTTTCGTGCCGTGCCCGTGCCGGCCCATGGGCCGAAGATCAAGCCCAGGCACGGCACTATTTGTAGTGTCGTGCCGGCACGGGCACTATTAATATCGTGCCGGGCCCAACTCCGTGCCTCGGGCCGGCCCGTTTAACCCGGCCCATCTGGCCAACTTTAATCTCCGTCTCAGGAAAATATAAAGTGAATGGCTCATCGCGTTTCCCAACACAGCTTGAGTCAGGCAACCTATCTTGAGTGGTCTAGTCCAAAGGTCCCACCGGTAACTTCAGCCATCTTAGGCCCTGTTTGTTTCAACTGGGGATTGTGGAAAGCAGCTTTTAAAAACTAGATTGTAAAAGCTGGATTGTTAAAAAGCTGGAGGTTGAAAAGCTCATGGTTGTTTGGTAACCCAGATTATAGTTAGGGGCAATGGTGGGTAATTTTGGTTGAAGTTGGGGAAAGCTAGAGAAAGCTGTGGGCAATGGTGGGTAATTTTGGTTGAAGTTGGATGGGTATTGTGGTCTTTTGTAAAAAAAAAGCTGGGAAAAGTTGGGGAAGAGTGGATTGTGGGATTGCTACAATCTGGCCTCCAGATTGTTATAATCTAAATTAAAAGTTTGCTGTTTGTTGCCCTTCCAGCTTTTAAAAGCTGCTTTCCACAATCCCTAGCTGAAACAAACAGGACCTTACTTGTGTCCTCCGCTTTCGTATGTCACGAACTTATCCGCATTTTATTTTCTTCCACGATCCAGCCATGACTTCCGCTCTCATGCGATTCCAAATCTGATTCGCAGCTTCTGTTGTCAAACTTCATCACTAGCCACCGCAGGCTCGCCTGTGTCTTCCATTTTCTTTGCTTGATTTAATCTACTCTTCTCGTGGGGCCAAATCCTAACCACAACGGCGTGGATGGACGCACGCTTTGACGGTGAGCCGGATTTGGGTACAGTGACCGCTGAGGCGACGTTGCCCGTGTTGCCGGTGAGATGGAATTGGTTGCACGCGGCGGCGTAGACCAAGAAGGCCATATACTATTGGGAATGAGTCATGGGTTACAGCAAGGCAGTGTATATCCAGTTGCTGCCCTGAGTTTTTCTCGTTATTTTTTTCGGCGTTGCGCACGAGTATGTGTTCAATGTTTTCGATATGCAAGAGCGGTTTTTTTGGTAAAGGTTTCGAGGTTGGTAGCAGTAAGGTTTAGTGAGGTGAGCCGTGAGCGCCGTTGGTGGCTGCTAGGCTCTTCAGCTACGGGTCGAACATCATGAAGGTGATACTATGCATCGATTATTACATACATATATACACACATGAAAATGCACCTTCTCAAATTTATTCTCATCTGCTAATTATGAGTGACTAAACTGAATGAACACATCTGGCAGTAGTTTTCTTTCATCTAAAGCTCTATTTGACAGCATAAGATAAGCTAGAGGAGCAAAAAAAAATTATTAAATGAAAGCACATATAGGAAATTGGATTTGGATGTCGTCGAATGAATTACTTGATTGTACTAATACAATATAATAAACTAATCAATTTCTATTCATGTGTGAATGATGGGTCAATAGTAGGAAAAAGTGTCTACGCAGCGACTCGTCATTCTGCAGTAGTGGGGGGAGTAGTAAAGCCGTGTTCTCGGGAATGCTCAAGTGCCTACAGGAAGAGTTCTCGGAGATGACGGTATGTGAGATCGTGGATGCCAAGGCGTTGCCTGTGTCCAAATTTATTCTGATATGCGAAATATGAATACAAAGATTTGATTTGATTTACAGCCGCCGAAAGTTACATTTTACAGCAAGTGCTTCAACAGGAGGATTCTAGAACGAGAGAAAAGCCTTTATAAAAGGGAGAAACTAGCGCTCAGATATTCGATTTCTATTCATTCCATCGGACGCTTCTTGCAACATCTTTTTTCTACGTTTGCAATATTTTCTGTCAACGCGTGAAACATTTTTTTTAAACGCTTGCAACATCCGTTTACTATAGCGAATTTTACTATTTGTCGAAGGTAAATGTTGCACGCGTTGTAATAAAATGTTGCACGTGAAGGAAAAAAATGTTACAGTACGTTCGGAAAAAATGTTGCAGTGCTACGTACAACATTTGGCTTTAATTCATACTGGAGAAGAAACCATAAAAACTTTTGTAATCAGGAGAAATAGATATTTGATCTTGTAGCACAATTTTCTTTTATTGCTTGATCTTTATGTTTCGTTACCAATTTTATTTTTCGTAGCAACGCACGGGCATTGATCTAGTGTAACATATTTAAACCTTTAATTTTCAATCATTCCACCAGATAATGAACTAACCTGCATACTTTGTGTTCATTTTTCTTGTTCTCTTAGGTCTTGCTTTTATGCTTGATCCTCTAATTGATTGAATGACTTTTGATGTTTTGCATCAACACCTTTATCTTTTTGGTAATAACTTTTCTGCCCCATCTTTTCGCGTTTTTTATGTCTTCAGTATCAGCAGACTTTCTTTTGGCGTATTCAACTTCAGAGTCTTCGTCTTGAAGCCCTGTATTTGTGTGTTTTGCATCAACACTTTTCGTCTTTCTGATGCTTTGCCTTCTTTTATTGTCACGGGGAGGTTTGCTTGATGAAGATATTTCGTCTTCATAAACTTTTTGATTAAAGATGTTTCCATCATCATCTTTCAGTTCTTCTGTCAGTTGCACCAGTGATTTAGATCTCTTTTTGCTAGATGAATCATTGCTTGCTTATTCCTGCAAAATTTAAAAAGTATGAGAAATTTAGTCGCACTTTATAAAAAAATAGGGAAGTATATATGGTTATATGTTTAAGAATCTTTTTACTTGTCCCTTTCTTTGATACGATGTCTGATTCATTGTCCATCGAATCCTGTAAAGCATAATTAATAAAAAATTTAGTAACTTGTTTTGAGATTTAAAAAACAATATATGAATATTAATTTACAACAGATTAAATGCAATTATACATTTTTATCTTTATCTTTCAAAAATAGCATCTCAAGATTATCATTAGGAACAAAAATTTTCTTTACTGCATAGATTGGAGTGCCATTAATAAAAATTTGATTGTTGATATTGAATCGAAAGATAAGTGTTTTTCCGCATAGTTGCTTAGGGATGGCAATTAGACCTGGGGGTTTTGCACCCGATCGGGTCGGGTTTGGGTTTTAATTTTTATCCGCGGGTTTTTTGGGTTGGGTACCTGAATTGGGTTCGGGTTGGGTTCTAATTTTCACCCGCGGGTACCCATCGGGTATCCATCGGGTTCTGGGTACCCGCCGGATTTGGTTTGGGTTTTTTGGTTCGAGTTTCTTGTCGGGTTGGGTTTTGCAAAACCCACACCCGACCCAACCTAATGCCACCCATACTATACAAACTCCGCTTGCACCTATCGGTTTTGCACTACCATTGGGTTCGGTTCAGTATAATTTTTACCCGATAGGGTATTCGGGTTCGGGTCGGGTTTTTTAATTTGGGTTTTGGGTCGGGTTTTATAAAACCCGCACCTGACCCGACCCGTTGCCATCCCTATAGTTGCTGTATAATATTGGGAACTTCTTCAGATATTCCATCCAATGAATCTAGCAAGCTTGAAGCAGATGTATTGAGTATTCTTTTCGCCTCATCATCAAATAAAGTGCAGCTTATAGTAGTTGTGGCATCACTTATTTTTAGTCGAATCCCATACCTAACAAAGCATAGTTGTTAATGAAAAGTAAATAGGATTAAAACAATATTTTTGAAAACTGTAGAATATACTTATAGAGGTATTGTTTTTTCTGGATATTTATCGCGTTTGTTGCAATGATATTTGTCAATTTTTTTAGTAATTTTTTTTGGCAAACTTTGCATGACATGTACCACCAGTTAACACCTTCTTGTATCTGATTTATCGTAGCTTTTGTTGTAAATATGAAATCATATAGAATTACCAAAAAAAGGATGTTAGAACTTAAAAAGAGTATACAATTATTCATATGAAAATTTTCATATTAATTTGTACGTATTGTAGGGTTATTTCAATCAAGAAATAATTTAAAATATGAATTGTCAATTCTATGAAGATAATGGTATTATATTTTAGAATAAGTCTTAATGCATTACCTGATTGTCTTGGTTGTCGTGACTCAATTCAGCAATGTCATGTAATGTTCTCCTGTTATAAAACATTTGTTCTTGTAGTGTTTCTTCAATACTTTTATTTATTTCCATTATTTAAAGTTTCTTCGGTTGAACACCTATAAATTTTATATAGTCAACATAAATAATAAGTATCTGACAATATAAATAAAAACAATATATAGTTTGTTGTTCGAAAAATAAGAAAATAATATGTTTAATACCTGTCAATGAGCTTCCAAGTCTCTGGTATATCAATATCTTTATATATTCTTGTTGCGCTGGTTGACCTTAGACAAAGACCTATTTAATCCACATATATCTATTAGATCAGTGAAATTGGAAAAGACCATAATAACTCGTAGTATTATTGGTCTTACCGTTGAATTCTTCTACTATTGTGGATGTAATAACAACAATTGTTTGATTGCCAATTGCATCTTCACTTAAACAATGAGCCAACTGTCCCCATAATGTTAATCTAATCTTATCACTCTAGAAAATTCCATTGTAGAAAACTTAAATGTTAATGTGATAGCATGATGAAAGTGTTTAATGTGTAATTAAATGTAAAGCACATGCATACTCATACTCTGTTGTTAGTAGTTCTATCTCACGAATATCTGAAGATCGGGGATTGGCAGTGTTCTGTCTCGTCATCCTTGATTCAATTGGCTTAATCTGGGTGAGTAATCCAATAACATCTGGAAATTTGTAAGATTAATTAATTGATAGCCATTACTTAAAAAAAGGGAATGGAACTATAGACTTACCTGCTAATTGTTGTTGTTGTTGTTGTTGTTGTTTTTATCTAATCGTTCTTGTAGTGCTTCGCTGGTGGCAAAATCAAAATAGTATTCTAGCAAATTTTTTTGATAATCCTTTCACTTCTTTCACCTTTGTATTATTCATGATAGTAATCTTAAGATGGTTGTCCACTTGACGGTATTTGGCAGATTCTTGAACCTTGAAATTGTTGAACACATAAACAGAGTTCTCATTGATCTTTGGTCTGTAAGTGTCTATCAGATTATTCCAAATAGTAGCATGAATTGTTTCACCCTATAAAAAAACACTTAAATATCAGTTGTTAAAAAAAATACAACTACACATGTGAAGATTAAAACCTGCTCATCAATTAATATCATATCAAGGCTCATAAGTTCGCCGGTTACAAAATTGATTGAATCCCACATTCTCATTACTTTCACTTTAATATTCCATGTTTGTCCCTTTGTCGTCAACTCACTCAGCTTTTTGTATGCCATAGCGTTGTTACCTTCAAAAAGTTAAAAGCAAATGCTAAATGCGTGAAATAGGAGGCAATAAACATGTCAAGATGAGATTCTCTAGTAGAAATTATATTAGTGTAATACTTAGATGTGAAGAAGGGGTCAACATGGAAACAGCAGGCAAAGAACATGTCAATACATGATTAATGAAAGACATGAGTAATAGCAAATCAAAGTAGACCTAAAGAAGTAGGCTTCACTTTTCAAATCCACAGAATAATATAGGAAAGGTAATCTGATGAATTGAAAAGGCTAAAACTTGAATTGAAAAGGCTTTGACTTCAAGATTACTTAATCACATGATTAACGAAAGACATGAGTAATAGCAAATCAATGTTGACCTGGAGAAGTAGACTTCACTTTTCAAATCCGTAGAATAATACAAGGAAAGATAATCTGGTGAATTGAAAAGGCTAAGAATTGTGTGAAATCATGCGCTGAAAAATTGGCTGAATAATGAAATTGGCATTGCAAAGTGGTTACGATCATGGCATGTGTGGTGTTCGTGCATGTGTTGTTTTAGTTGATTAATTGATATGCTAGGATAGCATGTTAATGATTTTACTTGATGCAATGCGCTCGTATGAGTGGTTGCATGGATTGACTTTGAGTCAAGTCGTGGACTTGTGCTCGGATTCGTTTGTTGTTTATTCATGTGCAGGTGTTGCTCGAGGGCGAACGTGGTCGATGACGGGACCGGAACTAGGTTCATGGAGGAACTGAGGTTCAGGACTAGGTTCAGAGAGGAATCAAGGTCCTGGTGGTCGAGGATGTCATGCGGGACGTTCGGGCTAGAGAACGGTGCACACGGAGGCTGGTTAGTCACGTGAGTGCGGCAGGTGGGCCGTACGCGTGCATGTTTTGAATTGTAGGAATATATTTGGCCATGTGTTATTGGGCCAGATTGATATGCATACATGTATTTATTTTAGGGTTTTGAGTTGTATAAAAAGACTTGAAAACCTAATTAATTCAGAGCTTTTCTGGCGGTTGTGACGTTCAGCCGTTTTTCATGCGACAAGGGTTTTTGGCTGGCGCTGTCTCCCTGGCGGCTGGGAAGTCCGGCGGCTGCACATGCTTTGAAGTTCCTTGGCGACTAGTAGTTTGTGCTGGACGTTTGTCGCTGCATGCATGAGATAGCTTCGACTAGAAAAATCAAGAGCGGTGCATGCAAGTGTTCCTGGCGAGAGTGCTCCTGGCGTCTTGAAGTTCCTGCGGCTATTGCTTCTGAGGGATCGTGATTAGGGGAGGCGGCAAGGAAGTCCTGCATCGGAGGCTTGAAGCGAGCGACTAGAAAGCGGCCGCACATACATGCAAATTCTCTGATTCTGTGGTTCTGATTTTGCTTCGGCCTTGATGTCGATTGCACACGAACTTGATTCTGATTGATGCTGCCATGTTTACCTTGATGCTATGCAGGTGCAGCCTATCCTTATCCCATGCTTGTTTCTAATTGATTCACCAAGAGTTTTACGTCTTAATTGGTATCAAGTGATTTATCTGAAAAGTTTTATTGATTAATTCCTTATAAATTCTGATTAATCTCGTAATTAGGGTTAGATTAATTTCCGTCATTATTATTTCAGTCAAAATTGCGAAGGTAATATCTTTAGATCCGTAGATTCGATCAAACAGATTCCTGTTTTGTTAATTTCGAAATTGAATTTATTTTCTACTGTTAAAATTTGATATCAATCCAACGGTTGGATCTTCAGTAATTATTGTTTTAGTGGACGTGCATCATTCTGTTTTTTGTCGAATCCGAATCAGTTAATTGGGATGTTTCAAAAATAATCAAAAATTTGATTTTAGCTTTTGTGCAATCATTCACCCCCTTTGATTGCTAGTTTAGTATATATCGATCCTACAAATTGAATTAAAAAGGCTTCGACTTAAGATTACTTAATCCAGCGAGAAACACACAGCAAAAGACGTGTGTCTGGCCAGAAGCAAAACACGTTTAGTCTGTTTTCCTTGCTATCTTCTGAGGCACTACTGTATTCGTAGGGAAGCACACAGCATTGCAAGCGACGACGACTCGTCAAATACAGGATTCTTGTCGGAAATAAATAGCATAGAAGGATACCTTGTCAAATACAGATACCTTGTCAAATAAGGAATTCTAGCCGGAAACAAACAACATATATAAACCGATCAATAACATATACAGTATGGCAAGCACCGAACGATCAACGGTATCGGTGGTTTAAACAGCATGGCAATAGACGGATACCTTATCAAATACGGAATATGCCGCATGGCAAGCAACGAACATCAACGGTATCGGTGGTTCAAACAGCATGGCAATAGACGGATACCTTATCAAATACGGATACCTTGTCAAATATGGAATTCTAGCCGGAAACAACATAAACCAATCAGTAACATATGCTACATTCTAAAGATATAGTTTATATCTACATCGTTATAATCTGGATCCATCACAATCAACGGTGTAGATCTTTCTTTTTTTTCCTCTGATTAATGTGAGAATTTCTAGCCTTGAGAGTGAATGTGGCAGTTTCTTTTGCTTCTGTTTTAATAATATTATAGATAGATAGATGTTGCGCAGACACGTCCGAGAAAAAATCACGGGTCGAACGTCTGATTCCAAGCAACTGTACCGTTGCGTGTGGCCGAATCCGTTGACTGCATGCATTAATGTCTTGTACCCGGAGTCTCGGCCCTCTCGGGTACGGCTTGATCGACCTACAACATGGACTACTATACTGAGTCGTGACGCACAATGCAGCGAAGTGCGAACTGGACTACAGCAGCAGCATCGAGCGTGTATATATGAACACCCGAAGAAACGTACTCCAGCCGTGGCTATCGGCCGGGATCTCCTAGCTTGCACATACTGACATACATAAACATAAACTAGATCGGTCACTCGCCCATTTCCAAGGACATGACACCAAACCGAGCGGCCAAAATGCCGTCCACTATCCCTCGCCGTAAGCCATTACTACTGCTCATACTGATCTTGCTGCTACTAGTCCACCTCTCGCATTCCCTCCACACGCACAGGAACCACACAGCCATGCGCCGGCGGCTCCATGCATGCCGGACCAGGCCTCCGCGCTCCTCCGTCTGAAGCGCTCCTTCACCATCACTGACGAGTCCACATGCACCCTCGGGTCGTGGCGGGCCGGCACGGACTGCTGCCTCTGGGATGGCGTCCGCTGCGGCGACGGCGACGCCAGCGGCCGCGTGACTGCCCTTCACTTGGGTGAGTGCGGCTTGGAGAGCGCTGCTCTTGATCCTGCAATTTTCAGTCTCACGTCACTTAGGATTCTTAATCTGGCTTGGAACGATTTCAACGGTTCCCACCTCCCGGGCTTTGGGTTTGCTGCGAGTGGTTTTTCCGGTAATTTGCCCACATCAATTGGTAGGCTCAAATCCTTGAATGGACTAAAGATTTCCGGATTTGGATTAGTGGGGTCCATACCACCGTGGATTGCAAACCTTACCTCTTTGCGAGCTCTCCAATTCAATGATTGTGGCTTATCCGGATCAATACCTTCTTTCGTTGGGGATTTGGCGAAATTACAAAAATTAGCATTATGTGGCTGCGGCTTTTTAGGAAAAATACCCGCACATATCTCAAACTTAACCCACTTGCGAGTACTCTTGCTTTACTCAAACAAACTCACCGGGACAGTGGAACTCACCCCTCTTTTCAAACTGCCACGGTTAATTGCTCTGGATCTCTCACATAACAAACTAATTGTGGTAGAGGGGGAATATAACTCTTCATTGGTGTCATCCTTTTCCAAATTAGGCACCTTAGCTTTATCAGGTTGTAAAATATCCAAATTCCCTGAATTCTTGAGGCATCAAGATGAAATCGTTTGGTTAGACCTTTCAAATAACCAAATCCACGGAGCTATACCCCGATGGGCATGGGAGACTTGGAATAATGATTTTTACCATTTGGATCTATCAAAAAATAGCTTTACTAGTGTTGGATATGGCCCTTTTCTTCCGTTGCATGTAAAAGTGCTTGATCTTAGCCACAACATGTTTGAAGGGCCCATACCTATACCTCAAGGTTCTGCATCTGTACTCCATTACTCGAACAATAGGTTCTCATCCATTCCATTTAATTTCAACACCCAGCTTAGTGATGTTGCCTTTTTCATGGCATCTGGAAACAACATCTCTGGAAAAAATTCCACCAACTTTTTGTAGTGCAACGAGCTTGGAACTCCTTGATCTGTCTTACAATAACTTCATTGGTTCAATCCCTCCTTGTATAATGGAAGATATTACTGCGCTGCAAGTACTAAATCTAAAAGCAAACAAACTTCATGGGGAGTTCAAAAATAATATCAAGGAAGGATGCTCATTAAAGGCATTAGATTTCAGTGGCAACTTGATTGGAGGACAGCTGCCAAGATCTCTTGTTGCTTGCAGAAACTTGGAGGTTCTTGACATTGGAAACAATCAAATCAGTGACTCTTTTCCATGTTGGATGAGTAAACTTCATAGACTTCAAGTCCTTGTCCTATAATCCAACTAGTTCTTTGGACAGGTAGCATAATCTCTTGCAAACGAGAAAGATACTTGTGAATTTCCAAGTATAAGAATTGTTGATCTAGCCTCAAACAACTTCTCTGGCCCACTGCCCCAAGATCAGTGGTTTAAGAAATTGAAGTCAATGATGGTTAGAGATTCAAATACAATGTTGGTCATGGATCATGAAGTACCGCACGAAGCAGAAAACCCGTATAAGTTTACAGCCGCAGTCACATATAAAGGGCAGGTCATCGCACTCACATTGTCTAAAATATTAAGGACCCTTGTATTCATTGATGTCTCAAACAATGGATTCCATGGGAGCATCCTTGAAGCTATTGCCTATTGGGGAACTTGCCTTGCTACACACACTTAACATGTCACATAACGCCCTCACGGGACCGATTCCATCACAACTCGGTCAGTTGAACCACCTGGAGGCTTTGGACCTGTCCTCAAATGAGCTTTCAGGAATGATACCACAGGGGATAGCATCTCTTGACTCCCTCTTGATGTTGAACTTGTCGTACAACAGCCTGGAGGGAAAAATACCGGAATCACCTCATTTCTTGACATTCTCCAATAGCTCATTTCTGGGGAACGATGGTTTGTGCAGGCTTCCATTGTCAAAAGGATGCATCAACATAACAACGCTGAAGGTGGTGCCATATCCTTCCAAGAACTCTGCAGATATTATTCTATTCCTCCTTGCTGGACTGGGATTTGGTGTTGGGTTTGCAGTTGTAATTGTAGTGACATGGGGAATCCACATTAGAAAACGATCTTAAGAAGAGCGTATGTATTGAAATAAAATTTTCTATATGAAGATCACTTGCAGTACATTTGTAATGAGGGCTATGTTGTTGTTGCAGCTAATACTACACCTGAATCTTGCATGTGGACCAAATTAACTAGCAGAGTTTGTTGGTTGTGATCTTCCGTTAAAGATAGAAAGACCGAAATTAGGGGCTAATTGCTCCATTACCATGCTTTTGTAGGATCAGATGGCGTCAATCAGAGGGGAGGTGAATGATTGAGCGGAAGCTAAAACAAATTTTTAGTGATTCTTTTAAACCCCCTAAATAACATAGGAAAAAAAACTGCTTCGGTTTGAACAAAAACAGATTAACCTACGTTCACTAAAATAGTAATTATCGAAGATCCCACCGTTAGATCGAAGTGATATTTTAACTGTAGAAACTAGATTCAATTTGCAAGCTAACCCAATAAAGATCAGCTCAGTCGGATCTACGGATCTAAAGTCATTTTCTTCGCAATTTTACTGAATCAAACGCTGGACCAAATAAAATAGACTGACACACGTTCACCAAAATAGTAATTACTGAAGATCCCACCGTTAGATCAATGTGAAATTTTAACTGAAGAAATTAGACTCAATTCCAAAACTAACGCAACAAAATTAAACTCGATCGGATCTATAGATCTTGAGATATTACCTTCGCAAGATGACTGCAGTACCTTCTAGTCGCCAGACTCGTATGCATGCACACCACGTGATTCTTGGGCGGTGGAGAGCAGCACTCTAGAGTGTGCGTCGTCGCCGGAAATAGCAGACGCAATAAAACTTCAAATCGCCAGCAAGGATCAATGAAATCTTCACGTCGGCACACCAGGCACAAGAACTCATGCAAGAAGACAAGCTGCAAGGAACAAAAAACCACGAAGCCAAGAAGTTCGACGTCAAGCCCATTATCTAGTCGCTAGCTAGACTTCTTCCTTGCATGCATGCGCCGCCGCCGGCTAGGACGGCTTCAATCTTTTGCAATTAGCAAGTCGCCAGCAGGGAGAAAACAACAAAGGTACTCATTAGTCGATAGACTAGTTGCATTGCATGCATGCACATGAAAAATCTAGTCACGCATGCATGCGGCAAAGGAAAAACTCTCAAGCAGCCAGGCTCCAGCCGCCGATGCAGAACACAAAGAAAATCACGGCCACCAAGAGCAAACACGGACGCAGAGGTTCTAGTCGCCGGCCTTCCTTTGCTTGCATGGATGCAATCGCCGGCCGCCGAGGCACCGAAAGCAAAAAGAAGCAAATCTTCTCGTCCAGGCCGCCAGCCAATCCACTTACGCGCGAGATCAACTAATTAACCGCAAGACCCAAATGCATGCATGCATCGATAGACTAGTTGTTCATGCAAACAAATTTGCTAGACGCATAAAAGACGGCCAAGCCTCCAGCCGCCGCAAAAAAGCCACCAAAAAGGCCAATCTTTCGTTGATCACTTATCAAGTGCTTTTATACAACTCAAAGCCCTAAAATAAATACATATATGCATATCAATCTGGCCCAATAACACAAGGCCCAATATATGCATACAATCCAAAACATGCATGCGTACGGCCCACCTGCCGCACTCACGTGACTAACCAACCTCCGTGTGCACCATTCTCTAGCCCGAACGTCCCGCATGACATCCTCGACCACCAGGACCCTGATTCCTCCCTGAACCTAGTCCTAAACCTCAGTTCCTCCATGAACCTAGTTCCGGTCACGTCATCGACCATGTTCACCCTCGAGCAATACCTGCACACAAATAAAGAACAAACGAATCCGAGCACAAGTCCACAACTTGACTCAAAGTCAATCCATGCAACCACTCACACGAGCTCATTGCATCAAACAAAAACATCATCCAGAAACAAGTTCATCCCAACTTGATCCACCTTAGCTTTATTAACTCTTTTTACCACTTATTCGTCACATCAAAATCTCGCCAATTGTTCATCACAAATATATCATGTACCATGATCTTACAATCTCCCCCTTGATGAACACATTGGCAACACCTCTAAAAAGCATAAAACATATATGATAAAAGTAAAGTGTAAAAAGCATAACTCGGCTCAAAAGCATAAGGTGAAAAGAAACATCATCTCCCTTTTGAAGAAAAAAAAATTCCCCCCTTCGACAAGAAAAACATTTTCTCTTCTCCCCCTGAATGTATGCTTTACTATTTCTCCCCCTTTGACAATGATTTCATCAAGGAAAACAAATGAGTGCCAAGACAAGAAAAAATGAGCTCACTCGATCACATAACCTTATAGATCACATAATAAGCATAATACATAAACTTAATATAATTTAACAAATTAGGGAGTGACATGCATCTCAACCTCAATTCAATTAACTATAGCCAAGTACTAAGCAATATCTCAGCAGAAAAACAAGGCCCAAAAATGAAACAACTAACAACTCAGGGTAAGCAAGAAGTTTCAACTCCAATCTAGTAAACCAATTTAATCTTTATAACAATAAACTGCATGTGGCATGCTTGAAGCATACTTCTTTTATTTTCTATGAATGGCATGCTTGAAGCATACATCTTATCTTTTAGGGAATGGCATGCTTGAAGCACACATCTTGAAGCTTTTGCATATTTTGATAATTTTAACAAGCTTCTTCTTGCATATTTGAGCCTTTTTTTTACTTATTCCCTTTTCTTTTATTGTAAACATGCAAAGTGATTAAATGGTCTATGAAAGAGTAAAGCTGAAAACACACATGCTTCATAGCCCAAATTTGTCAAGAAGATTCAATATCAAGCCTATAGGAGCAAGATATCACAAGGTATTAGCTATAGACAATCAAACTAAGGAATTCCGCAATGTCACTTTTAGTTCAAGTAAAGCAATGTAGATTATCATATATAAGCTCTATTATATAACATATAAAGAAATATGATAAAGCAAGCTCATTAAGTAAAAGACTTGGCATGGAAACTCCCCCTCAAAACAGACTCATGGGATGCACAACTCCCAACTCTCCTCTAAAAAAACAAATCGAGAAGCAAGTGGTTTTGTGAAAATATCAGCAATTTGCAAATCAGAATCAACAAAATGCAACACAACATCTCCCTTTTCCACATGATCTCGAAGAAAATGATAGCGAACATCAATATGCTTTGTTCGAGAATATTGCACTGGATTTTTAGCAATATTAATAGCACTAGTGTTATCACAGAAAAGTGGAACACTATCTAAAATTAATCCAAAATCCTTTAAAGTTGATATCATCCAAAGCACTTGTGCACAACATGCAGCAGCAACATATTCAGATTCAGTAGTTGAGAGAGCAACAGAGACTTGTTTTCTAGATGACCAAGCAACTAAAGATGTACCAATAAAATAACATGTTCTAGAGGTACTTTTCCTATGTTGACAAGGGGAGCAAATCAAATCACTTGTTTTATCGTACTTTAATTCAGGCAAACCTCTAAGCAAATTTGATTTACTTATGTGTGAAAGATGATCGAAACCAATATGATCAAGTCTACGATGCCAAAGAGTTAAATCTTTAGAAACTTGGGAGACAAGACATGTAGTTTCAGATGTTGGACATGAAAAATCACCTTTAAACAAACGACCGATGCGAGTGATGTTGCATACTAGATTTTTCGAAACATCTAATATACGACAAGAGTTTTTCTTAAATCTCACCTCAAGATCTTCATCAAGCAACTGAGAAACTGAGAGCACATTATACTTGAGCTTACTTACCAAAGCTGCATCCTTGAGAATGAAGTTTTCATTGACTCGCACAATTCCTTTTTCAAGAATTTGTCCCTTTGAATTGTCGCCAAAAGTGATGACCTCATCACCTGAACTTTGTGTGAGGGAGGAGAACCATTTTGAATCACAAGTCATATGACGTGAACATTCAGAATCTATGAACCATATGTTCTCCTTCCTCTCTCGCACATCCTACACAAAAGAGAATGTCGAGGTCTCAGTACTGGGGTTAGATAAAAAAAATTTAGGAATCTAGTACTGAGACATACGACTAGCAGAACCAGTAGGCATAAAAGCACGAATTAAATCCGTACCACCTTTACCTTTCGAATTTGGGTGCACCCGGTCTGAACGCCCACTTACCTGCTGTCTGACCGGTCTGCCCGATCCAGAAAGTGGCTTTTGCCACCTAGAGCAAAATATGTTACCCTGTCATTTTTCTGTTTTCTTGCAAGTCTAGAGCAGAACTGAACTAGATGACCATCTTTATCACAGTAAGAGCAATTGTACTTCATAGGTGGTGTTGTTTTAGAAGATGAAGTAATTACACTAGTTGTGGACAAATTAGATATAAAACCAGCAGATTTAAAAATGGTCTTTTTAGGTTCAGGTTTAACCTCAAATTTACCACTTTCAGTTACATTCAACAATGTTGGTGGATTAGATTTAGAATAAGCATGTGCATCAAAGCCTAGTCCTTTATTATATGTGCTTACTCTGGATGTGTCTAAAATCATGTTGAGGTTCTTTTTACCATCAGAAAAATGTTGCAATGAGCTTTGAAGATAAGCAACCTCTTTTGTTAAAGAAACACAATTATCACAAATATTATCAACAATGCATTTTTGTTTGCGACAATTGGAACAAGAAGAAACTTCATGTTGAAGCATGTCACATTGCAATTGATCAACTCTACCATAAGCATTTTTCAATTTTAACTCAAGCGAGGAACATTTAGAACAAGGCAAATTTGAATCAAGCTTGACATTAGCAGCACACTTAGCATTCTTAAGTTGTTTGAATTTTCCAGAACATAAAGCATTTACCAAAGAACTAGTATTAAGACAACTTTTATCTTTTTCAAATAGTTCTTGGTAAGAAACAATTCGTCAACAACATGAGCATGCATAGCGGTACCAAAAATAAAACAAATTTCAAATTTATCATTCTTTACAATTTGATCATTAAGTTTATGAAGAGTAGAAGCATGGACATTTCTTAAGGCAATAACTTCAGATTGTAATACATCACAAGATTTGCAAGAATCATCATCGGGAATTAAAGATCTAAGACTTGCAATTTCAAAATTAGAACTATCAATTTCTAGATCTTTTTCTTTAAGAGCCTTCTTAGACTTTTTAAGTTCTGAAGCTAATTTAACCATAGCATACTCAAGCTCATCATAAGAAGGTCTCACCTCATCAAGATCGGAGTCATTGTCGCTATCCCTTCTAGTCATGAAACACATGCCGGTGAAGTCATCATCGGAATCTCCCTTCTTGTCCTTCTTCTTGTCATGTAGCTCATTATCACTCTCAAAGTCCACATCGCTAAGATCACACTCCTCTATGGCGGCTAAGACTTTCTTAGCAACTTTTCAAAAATTGGAGCGCCTAGGGGTAGTGCATCTTGAGTTGCGTTGCCCTAGTTCCCTTTCTTCCTTCTTCTTCAACTTGGGACAATTTGCTTTAATATGCCCGGGAAGGCCACACTAAAAGAAATTGAAAGACCCCGAAGTTGTGCCTCCACGCCTCCTCATCCTCACATTGCTGAGTTCTTTTATCTTGGCTTATGTTCTTTTAGCATACTAATGTCTAAAGAAGGGGTCTCAGGCTTCCCTCATCAGGTTGTCATTGTCGACACCGATGCCGCTCGCCGTCAACTGCTCCGAGCGCCGTGCTTCTGTTCGCCGTTGTGGACCTTAGTTTCGCCCGCGCATGCGTCGGGGCATGTGGCTCTTCTCGCCAGAGCCGCATGAGGCATCCGTTTGCCACCCACGTGCGCGCCGCTGTGCTACGCCCTGGAGTCCTGCTCTCTTATGTCACCGCCTCTTTGCCCGCTCGTCTTTCGCTCGCTCAATCCCCGTGCGGATTTTTCGGGGGGAGATTGATTAGGTTTAGGGTTTCCTTGCCCACGCGCCGTTTTCTTCGGATCTCGGCTCATCGCAGTCGTTCGTTCGCGATCGACGGACGACACCTCGCCTCTTGTGTGGGCCGACTCAAGATCACAAGACTGCCCGAAAGCAGCGTTCTTGGGCCTCGATCGGTCTCATTGGGCAGTCGGGCTTTGTGGGCCACAGTAGAGTTTGGGGGCTGTGGCAATATCGGTTTTGGGCCGAATTCTTGTGGTGTTTAGCTCATTTTATTCTGTATTCATTCAATCTTTTAATTTCAGCAATTAGCATTGTTAATTGTTATTTCTGGGCATTACTATTTAGAGTAATTTTTATGATTATTTTATTGCAAAATGGAACCGACTGGAAATTTTAATTAGAGATTATTATTTAATGTATAAAATTGAGATTATGTTATGACCATGATCATATACTGACCAACGTTGTTTATGAACATGTGTCACCTATAAGATAATTTAGTTCCTTTTCGTTTCTGCCCAACGACGATACGAAATAGAACTTTAAATTTTTTTGTCATTAGCATGATTATTAATCAGACTAACGTAGGATTAATTTTTATACAAGACATTTATTTTTCAATGTTTACTGATTATATTTTATTTTTGATTTAGCCATGAATAACACTAATGTTGCCGCTTATTTGAACGGCATTGAGCAGCTGACAGGAACAAACTTTCCTTCTTGGAAGGAAAGAGTTTTGATTGTCCTTGGTGTTATGGACTTAGATTATGCATTACGTGAGGACGCTCCCGTAGCTCCTTCTGCTGATGATGAGAGTTTACTGAGAAAAAACTCTATGACTTAACAGCAGAAAAGTGCGAGCGGTCTAACTGCATGTCCTTGAAGATTATAAAGAGCACCATATCTATAGGGATAAGGGTAGCAATCCCTGAATCTAATAATGCTAAGCAGTACTTGGTCTCAGTTGAAGAGCAATTTAAGGGCTCCTCAAAAGTATATGCAGTACTTTAATCATGAAGATGCTCACGACTAAGTATGATGGCTCTAGCAACGTTCGTGAGCATAACATGATGCTGACTGATATGGCTACCAAACTCAAGGGCATGGACATGACCATTTCTCATGGGTTCTTGGTCCATTTTATTATGACCTCCCTCCCTTCTGAGTACAATACCTTCAAGATTAATTATAATACTCAGAAAGAACAGTGGACCATGAGTGAATTGATCGCTATGTGTGTCTAGGAGGAGAGGCTTAAGGCTGAGAGGAAGGACCAAGTTTTTCATATTGGTCATGGAAAAAAGAAATTCCAAGGGGAGTCTAAGTCTAAAAGAAACTGTATTTTTCCTCTAAGGTTGAGTTAAGTAAGCCAAAGCCAAAAGAGAAGGCCCTTGCTGCACTCAGTGGCGGATCTAGGATTTTAAGTTAGGGTATGCCGAGCTAATATTATAATATATAATTCGGTAAAATCCAATGAACAATTCGATAAACAACTATAAATATTGTCGAGAAATTCGGTATACGAATATAAAATAACTAGAAACATGATAATACAAGTATAAATTATAATATAAATAGTTCGAACATTTTAAGTATGAAATATGCATAAAAGAAGTTTACGCACCTACAATAGTTTAAAGAATACAATATTACTTCTTGTTTGGCCTCCGCCTTCTAATAGCCATGAAACTCTTGATTATATCATTTTCATCAATTCGAAAGAAAATATCTCGCTCAATAAACGTTTCGAAAAGAGATGCAATGTTTAGGAAAAGAGATGAAGCGGCAAGCAACCTTCTTTGCTTCTTGTTTTGCAATATTTCGAAAAAAAAAGATGAAGCAAGAAGAACCTTCATTGCTACATGTTTCTAGAAAAGAGATGCAATGTCTCCGTTACTCTTTATAATTCAACAACTCTACAAACAAAAAAGCAATGCATCAACAAACAACTCTCTAGTCTCTAGCAAAGTAGCAATTATATTTGTTTCTACTCTATAAATCAACTAGCAGTCTTGCACTCAAATTACATGTAGGATCGATATATACTAATATAGCAATCAGAGGGGGGTGAATGATTGTGCGGAAGCTAAAACAAATTTTTATTGATTCTCCAATCACCCC
Organism: Guadua angustifolia; assembly: GCA_036346375.1. NCBI lineage: Eukaryota > Viridiplantae > Streptophyta > Magnoliopsida > Poales > Poaceae > Guadua > Guadua angustifolia. The sequence goes on along the minus strand of CM070500.1, from coordinate 85,745,724 downwards.
TAAACAAATTATAAAAAACTGCTTCGGTTTTAGAAAAACAGACTGACACATGTTAACTAAAACAGTAATTTCTGAAGATCCAACCGTTGGATTGATGTGAAATTTTAACTGTAGAAACTAGATTCAATTTTGAAACTAACCCAATAAGAATTAGCTCAATCGAACCTACGGATCTAAAGTTATGACTTTTACAAGCTGACTGTATAAAATAATGACGGTATTATAGACTGTATTAGGCCGAATCTACAGGGTATGCCGTGGCATACCGGGCATACCCTGTAGATCCGCCCCTGGCTGCACTAACTCTACTTCTGATAGGCCCATCTCTCGTTTCTGTAAGAACAGAAGACACATGTAAAAAAATTATGTAGGCTTCATAAAGTAGCTTGTCAAGAAGCATAACAACATAATTTCTACTTCTACAGTAAGATCTATCTCCACTTTGGCCACGCGCACCTACACCACTGGCTTGAAACGACTGGCTAGCCCGCCGTGCGCCGTCTGCGGTTGATATCGTGATTCGTGAGGCATGCGACGACCCAGCCACCCGGGCACGCGACGACCAATCCGAGTGCGCTTGCAACTCAATAACGCACGTATCGGAAATGGTAGTAGTTTTCAGATTGCTCCATCTGCTTCATAATATAAGAGCATATACAACAGTCTAGACATCTGCTGTGTAAGTGTATATCATGTCACATAAAGACAATAAAACAGACAACTTCTACAATAACTTGTCTGTCAGGCAGTCTATAAACTAATTAATTTATGCATGAACCTATAAATTACCGTGATCAAGCATGAGTATATAGACGGCTTCTTTTCTACAACGGGCGACGGAGCCGTCGTTTTGCATCGGAACACGGGCCACTGCCGTCCTCTCGCGAAGAGACGGCATGCGCCTCTCTCTTCATTAATTCTATGCCACATAGGATAATAAAGATTACGTGACAACTTACAGACAGCTCATTAATTACTGTTGTACATGCCCTAAGCCATTCATTTTTTTCCCCGTCAGATCTACTTTCAAATGTAAGGCGTGCGATTGTAATGATGTTTTCTTTCTTGTTGCGTTCATTCATTTTCCATTCCCTTGAACATACATACTAAGTGCAATCTGAGGACAGATCTAAGCTCTCTAATTCTTTTTATTTTTTTAAGAAAGCGCATGGGCAACTTAATTATAATACCTACCACGCGTGTAAAGTTAAAATAAAATATGCTCCACACGTGTCAATGCACGAACGGAAAATCAGAGTATACCAGTAAGGAGCGACCTTAACGCAACATGTAACATCGTCGATAGTCAATACAGCCTGAGAATTTGAGCAGAAGACCGAAGAACAACGGTCGTGTTACGTTGCTGGAATATTAGGCGTATTAACGATGAATTTATTCTGAAAATAAGCTACGACAATAATTAAAGATAGAATAGTGGAAATAAATAAATTAGACACTACCGACGTGGTAATTGTAATGTCTATCTCATATATATTATTAGATAAACAGAACAGACTAACGAGTATTATTAATCTATGCATAGAAAATAGATGCAGTTTGTGTGTATTATCAAAACAACTTCTCGGGCAAATTGACAGATGATTGGTTTAAGAAGTTTAAGTCCATGATGGTTAAAATTTCTAATGAGACATTGGTCATGAAATATCAAGGGACAGATACGCCGGCTTATGAATATAAAGTTGCCATTTCACTCACGTACAAAGGGGCTAGCATTACATTTTCTCATATTATGAGGACACTTGTGTTTGTTGATGTCTTGTTAGGAATCGCTATTCATACGCGCTTGTGCGGACGCGCCAGAATTTGAATCTGCTGCAACCAGAAAACCGAAGTCTCCTTTAGCCTCTTCTTGCTTTGCAGATCAAACACCAGCGACAAATTCAGCCCCTGCAAAACAGCGTCTTCTGATAACAAACGAAACTTGTGTTTTGATCAAGTCTCAAAAACTTGAATTTCTCAACTCAATCGCTCTGCTATTCTGCATTTTTATTTCTCAATTTATAGGAACTGTGATTACACAAGAAGCTGATTACAATTCTCTATTCCGACTCAGTTTCAGACTCCTTTCCGAGTTGGTCTACCTAGTCCGACACACCTTCGCGTTTACTGGACTCTAAACCAAAACTGGGTTACAACCAAAAACTCTTTCACTAAGTCAGGATTACTACTAATACTCTCCCCCTTAATCCTGGCTAAGTGATACTCTTGACACCCAGTAGTTCTCTCATTTCTTCAAACTTAATCCTGTCGAGGGCTTTAATTAACACATCCGCACATTGTCTGTCAGTGCTCACGTAATCAACAGAAATCAAATCATTGTCCACGCATTCTCTTATGAAATGATACTTAGTCTATGTGATTGCTTCTCCCATGAAAGACTGGGTTCTTCATCAGTGCTAGCGCAGATTTGTTATCAACTTTCAACTTCACCCGTTTGGGATCGCTTGAGTTTAGTTCTGCGAGCAGACTTCTTAGCCAGACTGCTTGACACGCAGCAGCTGTGGCTGCCATATATTCCGCTTCACACGACGACAGTGCAACCGTCTTTTGCTTTTGTGAATTCCAAGTGACAGGGCCTCCGGTCATGTAGAATACCATCCCGGAGGTGCTTCTTCGATCATCACTGTCACTTGCGAGATTACTGTCGCTGTAGCCAATCAATTCATCGCTTCCTCCTCTATTATATGCAATCCCAAATTCAATAGTTCCTTTGACATACCTCAGTACGTGTTTCACTACTTTCAAGTGACATTGCTTCGGTGTTTGCATGTATCTACTGACCATCCCGACTGAATGAGCCAAGTCCGGTCGAGTATGTGTCAGATACCTTAAACACCCAATTAAACGTCGATATTCTGTTGGATCAACAGCGGTCCATGCTCATCTTTCGTCAACTGTAATTTGGGCTCCATTGGAAACTTGCTTGGGTTGCAGTCCCACATACCCGCTTGCTGCAAGATTCTTTTGGCGTATGCACTTTGCTTCAAAGTTACTCCTTTGCTGCTTTGATGAACTTCAATCCCTAAGTAATAAGAGAGAAGTCCTAGATCACTCATCTCGAATGCTTTCTTCATTTGATCTTTGAACGTTTGAATCTCCTTTTCTCTTGCACCGGTTACCAGTAAATCATCTACATATACTGCTACTATCAGCAATTCGTTTTTAGTGCTGCGCTTATATACGGCTTGTTCTTGTGGACACTTTTGAAACCCAAGTTCCTTCAGTGTCCTATCTAGCTTGATGTTCCAAGCTCTTGGTGCTTGCCGTAACCCGTAAAGGGCTTTTGTCAGCGATTGGGGTACGGATCCCCCGCCGAGCTTACTTATTGAATGAGGGATCAACCAGAGCCCCTTTTTCGCGAAAGGTTTAGCGTTCGGAGGCCTGCCGAGCTAGGATGACGGTGCAGATGGTCGGGAGATCGAAAAGGGACGGCGGACAAGAATGTTTTTATCCTGGTTCGGGCCTCTCGCGGAGGAGATAACGACCCTACGTCTAGTGGTTTACTGCTGCCCAAATGCTTACAAGGACACTTGATCGGCTACACGCTCCGGAGAGCCCTCCCACGCACTCTGTCTCTCCTAACGTTCTCTACTAGACTCAGGCCTATACTGCGGCGCGTTTTTCGTTGTCACGGTTACACACAACCTTTTCTCTCTTTTTTCTCGCTGCTTTTTCCTTCTTACAGTGGGGTATTTATAGGCGATTACAGTCGTGCATCATTTATTACCGAATGACGCGCAACTACCAAGCTCGGACGTGCGTGTCATTGTTGTTTCCACTTTTCGGCATACTATGACGTGGGCGTTATGGGCGCAGATCGTGGTCGTACGACACTTTAAGTCACATCGTGATTAATGCCACGTCGCCTTTGCAGACCGAGCACGACCAGCCGATTGTGTCCGAGGTCGTTCTTCATGTTTGGCCGACCGTCGTGTCCCCCCGAGCAGGCGCGTTCGGGGAACAGGGACGCACGCTCAGGGACGAGCTTGACCATGGTCGGGGCTGACCTAACGGCGAGCCCACCCAAGGGCCTTCCTTGGGAACATCATCCAAGAGCAAGTATGGTCGGCCGAAGATGGGCTACCGGGGTACAATGGTCTTTATGGGAATTACCCAATCCCCGATAACTTTGGACAACTTGTAAACCTTAGCTTCATTCTTCAGGCTGATGAAACCTTCCGACTGTGATACGTAGACATCTTGTAGGATCGAAATATACTAATGTAGCAATCAGAAGGGGGTGAATGATTGCGCGGAAGATAAAATTAAATTTTTATGAATTTTAAAACACCCCAATTTAAACTCAAATTGCTTGGAGACCAGCTCACGCAGCCGGGAGACCAGTAGACCAGTCCGGGAGACCAGTAGAATAGTCAGACGACCAGTATAGTAGTCTGGACGACTAGTAGAGCACTTGGGCGACCAGTTTGGGCGAGCAGGCGAGCAGTCGGGCGACCAAGCAAGCAGACTGGTGACTAGTTCACAAAAATAGAAATTTTTAGAGATCCCACCATTGGATTGATGTGAAATTTTAACTGTAGAAACTAGACTCAATTCTGAAGCTAACACAAAAAGAATTAGGTCGATCGGATCTACAAATCTAAAGTTATGTCCTTCGCAAATTGTCTAAAATAATTTGCGATCTAACAATGATAGACCAATACTCAAACACGATCAACTGAAGATCCCACCATTAGATCAATGTGAAATTTTAACAATAGAAACTAAATTCAATTACGAATCTAACCCAATAAGAATCAAACCGATCGGACATACGGATCAAGAGATATTGTTTTTTACAATTAGACTAATGCATCTAATGACGAGGAAACGAAATTTCACCTTCAAGACTGTGACGGACCAAACACCAGAGAGGGCTTCAGTTTCCACGGATCAATCTTCTAATCATCAAAAGTAAGATCATGTCCAGATCATCATCTATCTTCTAGTTGACGTGATGCATGCATGCACAAACAATCTTGATTTGTTTTCTTCACACTGTGCGGCTGTCAAAACTCACGCAAGAAAACTCATCCACACAGAGATACTTGGATTGCAAGATTGATCTTTATTTCTTTTGTCTAAAGTACTCCTACACAAGAGTACAAACCCTAATTCCTTGCGCCAGCACAAAAGCACACAGGAAAACCCACATCTATAAACAGGTGACATCTCCTTCTATTTATACATAGCAAAATACAGAGATTGAATACAACTTCACTTCCAATATGGAAAGAGTTCGTATCTATCTCTACTTGGCCCAACATGGCCAAAACCAAATCCTTGCACGCATGAACAGCCCACCTGCTGCGCATACGTGACTAACCAGCCTCCATGTGCATGTTCTCTAGCCCGAACGTCCCGCATGACATCCTCGACCACCAAGACCTCGATTCCTCCCTGAACCTAGTCTCGAACCTCAGTTCCTCCATGAACCTAGTTCTGGTCCCGTCATCGATCACGTTCGCCCTCGAGCAACACCTACACATGAATTTAACAAACAACGCGTCCGAGCACAAGTCCACGACTTGACTCAAGATTAATCCATGCAACCACTCACACGAATGCATTACATCAAGCAAAACCATTATGCTATCACCAGCATAATCAAACGATCATTTGAGCACAAGTCCACGACTTGTCTCAAAAACAGTCCATGCAACCACTCACATGAATGCATTGCATCAAGCAAAGTCCATCATGCTATCACCAGCATAATTATCATATCACCATAGCACATGCACAAGCATCACACATGCCATAACCAAAAATACTTTACAATGCCAATTTCACCATTTAACCAATTTTTCATCACATGATCTCACAATCTCCCCCTTGATGAAAACATTAGCAACACAATTTGGAAACGAACATTGGCATTCACCTCACAATGGCAACACCATTTTTAAAAGAAGTAAAGTGACCAAAAGACAGAAAGAGAAATCTCTCCCTACAAAGAAGAACAAAAATCTCCCCCTATCTAAAAAGAAATTTCCCCCTATCAAAAAGAAAGACTCCCCCTAACAGAAAGAAGAAATGTGTGTGTGAATGTGCAATGTATGACCAAAAATCTCTCCCTTTGACTCCAAAATTTCTCCCCCTTTGACAATGGGTTCATCAAGAATGCAAAAAGAGAGCAAAAGAGAAACTTCTCCCCTTTTATGTTTGTTGTTTTCCTTTTTTTTATGTACTGAGTATTATGAATCATGCACAAATGTAACAACTTGATCACCAAGTCATACTATCAACAGTACTTGCACCCTCAAATGGTTTCATGGTTTCGGTCATACTCAACCTCTTCCAAGTTCATATCAAAGTGCAATGATAAGCAGTCTCGTAAAGAAGAAGTGCGACAATACATGACCTTGTTCTTACATTTATCAACAATCATTTTTTGCTTTAGCACTTAGCTTTCAGATTTAGCACTTTTTCGAGCAGGATCAAGATAGCTAAGAAAGTTCAACCATGACAAGATTTAATTCAAGTTGTCATTTCATTTAACAAGTCATGACATAAACTACACCATATATGTATAAACAGGAATTTGCAAAGACCTTGTGGCATAAACATAGCTTCAAATGACATGTGTGAATGAAATACAATGCTCAGTACATTTACTGTTTTTCATGTTTTGTTTTTCATTTAAGGAACACACAAAAAAATACATGTTACACAATATTACAGAAACTTCAAAAACTCCCCCTCACAGCAACCATCTTAAAAACCTTCTACAAAATTGTCACTTGAAGAGATTAATTTAAAAACAAAAAGTTGAAAGAACAAACCTCCCAAAAAGGCAACCGAAAGAAATTTTCACCAAAAATCCAATAACTCCCCCTCAAATGGATAACCAATGAAATCAACAGAGAGGAGATGATGATATACATGTGCTTGAGTTATCATGGTATGTTCAATTAAGCATAAGCATGAATCATGATAAGTGAATTCAAAGCATGAAAGGCATGATATAAAATATAACATTATTGAACATGCCAGGGAATACAAATGAGCATATGAACAATCATTTCATCTCATGCCACAATTAGATATCTGTGAATATAAAGAACATGAGTGTATCAAATAGCTCACAAAGTAGATGAAGAATTATTGCACATGCTTCTTGAAAGCCATCTCAAGGGTGAGAACCATCCAAGTCTTGATCTCATCTTGCAAAAGACCAAGATCCACTAAGCTTCTGTTCTCCAACCCATTCCTGAAAACCTACATAGCACAAGAAGATGTCGAGGCCTCGGTACTGGGGTTAGAAATAAAGCATTTAGGAATCCAAAGATCTTTGAGACACACGACGAGTAGGCACAACACGAGCATGCTTGTTCACAAAATCAGATTTGCCCTTTCCCGTATTTCTTGCAACAAAAGGTGTTTGCATCACCCTAGGCACAACACGAGTATGCTTGTTCACAAAATCAGATTTGCCCTTTCCGGTGTTTCTTGCAACAAAAGGTGTTTGCATCACCCTAGGCACAAAATGAGGAGTAAAATATGCCTTCCTAAAATTAGACCTAGCCTTAGTCTTCTCTTTCTTTTGCTGTTTGGCTAGTCTAAAGCAAAAATCTACTAAGTGTCCATCTCTACCACAATGAGTGCAAGTATACTTAACATGATGTTTAGCTTTAGTAACAGAAGTAACATTTGCATTCATCATAGTAGAAGATAACACACCTGTAGATTTGAAAACCGTTTTCTTAGGCTCATTTGCAATCTTAAGTTTTCCTCTTTCAAGTGTCTTAACAACAGTAGTAGCATGCGACTGATAATGAGCATAAGAATCAAAACCTAAACTTTTGTGATGACTGATGAGTACTGACTTTTGATTGATCCAAAATCATGTTTAGGTTTTTCTTTCCAGTAGTAAACCATTCTAAAGATTTTTCCAAGTAATCAACCTTTCGAGAAAGAGTTAAACATTTATTATATGGAACGTCCACTTTTCCTTTCTGTTTGCGACAAGTTGAGCATGAGAGAACTTCATGAGTGAGTATAGCATCTGTCATTTGAGAAACCCTAGCATTTGCATCATGCAATTTCAATTCCAGTATAGAACATTTAGAACAATGAGTTGTATCATGCAAATCAACAGTTGAACAGCTAGCGTATTTAACATGTTTCTCATTTTCTTTCTTTTCAGCATTGACTTGTTCTAACAAAGAAACATGTTCTTTCCTAAGCACATTAAGCTCACTGTAAATTAAGTCACATGATTTGCAAGCATCATCATCAGGAATCAAAGATTTAAGTCTAGCAATTTCAGCATTCAAAGATTCCACAAGAACATCATGTTTTTTAATCTTCTTGTCGCGTTTGTCAAGCAATTTTCCAAGGCGAACAACAGCAATAGTTAATTCATCGTAAGAAGGTTCTACCTCATTGCAATCGCTGTCATGATCGTCCTCGGTGAAGCTTACATCACTCCTAGCCATGAGACACAACCTTGTCAATTCATATTTGCTTGGAGTTGTTGTATCATCTTCACTGCTCTCCGAATCCACATCACTCAAATTGACTTGTTCAAGAGCGGAAAGGATCCGGTGGAAAACTTTGCTGTTGATGAAGCTCTTCTTCTTTCTATTTCCTAGAGAAAACTTTTTCTTCTCTTTTCTTTTGTCATTGTCCTCCTCTCTTGATGCTTTACCTACGAGTTTAGGACAATTTGAACGCATGTGGTTGAGATCACCACACTCATAGCACCTTGGAGGGCCACCATCAACTTTCTTTCTCATTCTCACATTCTGCAAGGCTTTATAAAAACGAGAAGAAAGTGATGCCAAGTCTTCTTCCGGAAATTCCTCAATATGTTCATCGGTTAGTGAAGACAAGAAGAACAAGACAAAACTTGAAGAAGCATTATTTTGAGACATGCTAGATTGAGAGGTCAATGCAATTGATTTATAATCAGTCCTCCTAGCAAGAACATCCAATTCATGAGTTTTTAGCTTAGAGAAAAGAACATCTATAGTAAGGTCACTCATGACAGTTGATTCTCTAATGGATGTAACTTTCATCTCCCAAATAGACATGTCCAATGCACCAAGCAATTGTCTAGCATTAGTAGCCTCATCAAAGAAAACTCCAACAGCACGTAAGTTGCTAAGAATCTTATTGAAACGTGCAAAGAAATCATCTAGGGACTCACCAGGCTTCATCTCAAATCGCATGTATTATTTCTTATATATGTCTTGCCTAACCTCTTTGATAGTGTTTGATCCCTCATCATAATCACAAAGAGATTTTCATACCTCATATGCAGACTTGAGATGAATCACACGATCAAAATCACTTCTTCCCAATCCTTGGATGATCAAATTTCGTGCTCTACTGTTTGCTTCAACATGTACTTGATTTGTTGCATTGACTTGATCATTATCAGGCACTTGATATGGCTTGTACACCTTCTCCCAGATTGCAAAGCCCTGAGCTTGAATGTATGCCTCCATCTTCGCTTTCCAAAACTGAAAATCAACACCATCGAAAATACAAGGTTTTGACGAATACCTATCCATTGCTACGGTTTCTAATCACCGGTTAAGAATAATTAGACAAACCTTGCTCTGATACCACTTGTAGGATCGAAATATACTAATGTAGCAATCAGAGGGGGGTGAATGATTGCGCGGAAGCTAAAATCAAATTTTTATGAATTTTAAAACACCCCAATTTAAACTCAAATTGCTTGGAGACCAGTTCACGTAGCCGGGAGACCAGTAGACCAGTCCGGGAGATCAGTAGAATAGTCAGGCGACCAGTATAGTAGTCTGGACGACCAGTAGAGCACTTGGGTGACGGTTTTGGCGGCGCAAAGCGATCGAAGCGACGAGCAAGCAGACTGGTGACTAGTTCATAAAAATAGAAATTCCTAGAGATTCCACTGTTGGATTGATATGAAATTTTAACTATATAAATTAGACTCAATTCCAAAGCTAACACAAAAAGAACCAGGTCGATCGAATCTACGGATCTAAAGTTATGACCTTCGTAAATTGTCTAAAATAATTTGCCATCTAACAATGATAAACCAATACTCAAACACGATCAACCGAAGATCCCACCGTTAGATCAATGTGAAATTTCAACATTAGAAACTAGATTCAATTACAAATCTAACCCAATAAGAATCAAATCGATCGGATGTACGGATCATGAGATATTACCTTTGCAATTAGACTAATGCATCTAATGATGAGGAAACGGAATTTCACCTTCAAGGCTGTGATGGACCAAACACCAGAGAGGACTTCAGTTGCCACGGATCAATCTTCTAATCACCAAAAGCAAGATCATATCCAGATCATCATCTATCTTCTAGTTGACGTGATGCATGCATGCACAAACAATCTTGATTTGTTTTCTTCACACTGTGCGGCTGTCAAAACTCACGCAAGAAAACTCATCCACACAGAGATACTTGGATTGCAAGATTGATCTTTATTTCTTTTGTCTAAAGTAATCCCACACAAGAGTACAAACCCTAATTCCTTGCGCTAGCACAAAAGCACACAGGAAAAACCACATCTATAAACAGGAGACACCTCCTCCTATTTATACATAGCAAAACACAGAGATTGAATACAACTCCACTTCCAACATGGAAAGAGTTCGTATCTATCTCTACTTGGCCCAACATGGCCAAAACCAAATCCTTGCACGCATGAACAGCCCACCTGCTGCGCATACGTGACTAACCAGCCTCCATGTGCATGTTCTCTAGCCCGAACGTCCCGCATGACATCCTCGACCACCAAGACCTCGATTCCTCCTTGAACCTAGTCTCGAATCTCAGTTCCTCCATGAACCTAATTCCGGTCCCGCCATCGACCACGTTCGCCCTCGAGCAACACCTGCACATGAATTTAACAAACAACGTATCCGAGCACAGGTCCACGACTTGACTCAAGATTAATCCATGCAACCACTCACACGAGTGCATTGCATCAAGCAAAACCATTATGCTATCACCAGCATAATCAAACGATCATTTGAGTACAAGTCCACGACTTGCCTCAAAAACAATCCATGCAACCACTCACATGAGTGCATTGCATCAAGCAAAGTCCATCATGCTATCACCAGCATAATTATCATATCACCATAGCACATGTACAAGCATCACACATGCCATAACCAAAAATACTTTACAATGCCAATTTCACCATTTAACCAATTTTTCATCACATGATCTCACACATTTTCATGCAATTCTCCGTTTGGGAATGCCGATTTGACATCCAGGGGGTGTATCGACCACCCTCTCTGTGCAGCTAGCACCAAGATGAGTCTCACTGTTTTCATTCCTGCTACCAGGGCAAAAACCTCCTCAAAATCTACCCTTTTTTGTTGCACATAGCCTTTAGCTACCAATCTCGCTTTATGTTTTACAATTGATTCGTTTGCATCCTTTTTCAGCTTGAAGATCCATTTGAGACCGATGGGTTTCACATCCGTTGGGCACTCTGTCAACGTCCAGGTGCCGTTCTTTTGTATTGCGTCGATCTCCTGTTGCATTGCGACTCTCCAAGCTTTTTCTCCTGCCGCTTCTTTGAACGATGTTGGTTCTTCTAATGCAGCTAGGTGCAGGTACTCGTAAGTTTGCATTCCCTCTGTTTCTTCGTATATTTCTGCCAGAGATTTCACCTTCAATCGTGGTGTTTTTGGCGAAGATTCACCTTCTGTGTTCTGCTGAGAAGTTGTCGGTAATAATTCAAGTGAAGATGGAGGTGCATACTCCATACCTGAAGTCGACTGGAAGGGGGATCCGATTGAATCTAGCTCATCCCCATTACTTGTTTCTTCTCCTGAGTTTTGTTGCGGTAGATTTGCAGAGGGCAATTCTCTGCCTTCTTCTGCTGCCGGATCGTGAATAGTAAAAACGGGTGTGACAGAACTTCCTCCTGCCAACCAATCCCAATTGCATTTTTCTTTTTCATCAAAGATGACATCTCGGCCAACACATAGCTCAAGTATTTGAGGAAGAAAGTTTGGTCATATGTGACAAGTATAAGGAAACAAAGTGAGTGTTTTTGCTGTCTTATAATATATATAATGTTAAAATATTATAAATAGAGTTCCGCAATGATCTATTTTCCAAAAAGCAAAAATCATATGTATAATGAAAGTCATTTAAACCACCTTGCTAGTTGTAATAAAGGATGTATATTGCTGCCTCCACTTGTAACCGGGGAGCCGATTGGCCAAGATGCATGGCCCATGATAACGGCGCGTACGTATGCCCAATATGCGAGTGCAAGAGGAAGGCTCGCGTGCGATCGTGTTGTTGCCGTACTTGTTATTTTTACCGCAGGGAACTATTGATGAGCCGGCGAGAGCTAGGCTGCATGCGCCATTCTGTATATAAACGGGGGCAGGGTAGCAATCCAATCTATCTCCCTGCATAGAAGCTCACCTTTTAAGTTTTTAACCCATCCAATCAAAGATGCCATTTTATATGCGCCTCAAAAAGATGCCATTTTATATGTCCTCCATGACGGTGGCCCATCCCGAGCCATTGTTCCTACTCCTGCTGCTTCTACAAATCCAACCCGTGGTCGTACACTCGCTTCTCCCTTCAGCTGGTACGTACACCAACCACACTGCTGTTCCATGCCTGTCGGACCAGGCGTCGGCGCTGCTCCGGCTCAAACGGTCCTTCACCGCCACCAACCACACCGTCTGCGACTTCCGGTCGTGGAGGGTCGGCACAGACTGCTGCCGCTGGGAAGGCGTCCGCTGCGGCCACGCCAACGGCCGCGTGACTTCCCTTGATTTGGGCGACTGCGGCTTGGAGAGCGGCCGCCTCGATCCTACGCTTTTCAAGCTAACCTCCCTCAGGTATCTGAATTTAGGAGGAAACAACTTCAACATGTCCGACATCCCATCCACCGGGTTTGAGCGGCTCACCAAGCTCACCCATCTCAACCTCTCCGACTCAAACTTTGCAGGCCAGGTACCACATACCATTGGTCGTCTCAAGAATTTGATCTCTCTTGACCTCTCCTTTCGTTACGAAATTCAAGAGCTATTCGACAACGGTTATCATTTTTCCTGGGGGCCTGGTTTAACTCAACTTTGGCAGCTCAAACTGCCAAACTTTACAGCCTTAGTTGCAAACCTTAGCAGTTTGAGGGAGCTCCGTCTTAGCTTCGTGGACCTGTCCAAAGCAGCGGAGTGGTGCAATGCTCTGGCCAAGTACACTCCGAATCTCTGCGTCCTTAGCTTGCCGTTTTGCCAACTCTCTACTCCCATTTGTGGATCTCTCTCTGCTTTGCACACACTCTCTGTTATTAACCTACAACAGAATTTTCTTTTCGGTCCATTTCCAGAGTTTTTTGCCAACTTCTCCTCCTTGAGAGTTGTCCAGCTTAGCTTTAATAAGCTTGAAGGGTGGGTCCCCCCGATAATCTTTGAACACAAGAAACTAGTGACAATTGATCTTCACCGTAATCCTGACATATCTGGTACTCTGCCAAATTTCTCAGCTGATAGTTGTCTAGAAAATTTGCTTCTTGGTAGAACCAATTTCTCTGGTATAATACCAAGTTCCATTGGCAATCTCAAATATTTGAAGAAGCTAGGCCTTGACACGAGTGGTTTTGCTGGAGAACTTCCCTCGTCAATCCGTAAGCTCAGATCTTTGAATTCATTGCAGGTCTCTGGGTTAGAAGTCGTAGGATCGATACCTTCATGGATCACAAACTTAACCTCCTTGGAGGTTCTCGAATTTTCCAATTGTGGCTTGCACGGACCTATACCTTCTTTCATAGGCGATTTAATGAAATTGAGAAAATTAGCACTCTATAAGTGCAATTTTTCAGGGGAAATACCTTCATATATCTTAAATTTAACTCAATTGGATACCCTCCTTCTTCATTCAAACGGTTTCATTGGTACAATCGAACTGGCCTCGTTCTGGAGACTACCAAACCTGTTTGACTTGAATCTCTCAAACAACAAATTGGTTCTAGTAGATGAAGAAGAAAATTCTTCATTGGTATCATTCCCCAACATAATGTTCTTGCGTTTAGCATCTTGTAACCTAACTAAATTCCCCAACATTTTGAGGCATTTAAATGGGATTAATGGACTTGACCTTTCAAACAACCAAATCAATGGGGCCATACCTCAGTGGGCATGGGAGAAATGGACTGGCTTGGACCTTACCTTTATGAACTTGTCACACAACAAATTTACTAGTGTTGGATATGACACCTTTCTTCCTTTCTCTATAGTCATATTGGATCTCAGTTTCAACATGTTTGAAGGGTTAATACCTATACCCCAATCTGGATATTCGCTTGATTACTCAAGCAACTGTTTCTCATCCATGCCTCTTAATATTTCTACTCAACTTGGTAAAACAAGCTTTTTTATGGCCTCTAGAAACAACCTGTCAGGGAAAATTTCACCTTCTTTTTGTAGTACAGGTCTAGAATTCCTTGATCTCTCTCACAATAATCTCAAAGGCTCAATCCCTTCTTGCCTGATGGAAGATGCCAATGCACTGCAAGTATTAAGTCTGAAAGCCAATAAACTTGCCGGAGAGCTGCCGCATAATGTCAACGAAAGATGCAGTTTTCAGGCGTTAGACTTCAGTGACAATTGGATAGGAGGACAGTTGCCAAGATCTCTAGCTTCTTGTAAAAACTTGGAGGTACTTGATGTCGGAAAAAATCAGATTAGGGACTCTTTTCCATGTTGGATGAGTACGCTTCCTAGACTTCAAGTCCTTGTCCTGAAATCTAACGAATTCTTTGGGCAAGTGGAGCCTTCTCCTATAGAAGAGAGAAGCGGTTGCGAATTTGCAGGTCTGCGAATACTCGATATATCCTCAAACAACTTCTCGGGCAAATTGACAGATGATTGGTTTAAGAAGTTTAAGTCCATGATGGTTAAAATTTCTAATGAAACATTGGTCATGGAATATCAAAGGACAGATGGACCGGCTTATCAAGTTACCGCTGCACTCACGTACAAAGGGGTTGACATTACATTTTCTGAGATTTTGAGGACACTTGTGCTTGTTGATGTCTCACATAATGCATTCAATGGCAGCATCCCTAGGGCTATCGGGGAACTTGTTCTGCTGTGCGCTCTTAACATGTCACACAACTTCTTCACAGGGTCAATCCCATCTCAGTTTGGTGGTTTGAACCAACTGGAGTCTTTGGACCTCTCCTCCAATGGACTTTCAGGAGAGATTCCACAGGGGCTAGCATCACTAGATTTCCTTTCGACATTGAACTTGTCATGCAACATGCTTGTGGGAAAAGTACCAGAATCACCTCATTTCTCCACATTTTCGAATAGCTCGTTTCTGGGAAACAATGGTTTGTGCGGACCTCCACTGTCCAAACAGTGCAGCAATGTGACAACGCCAGTAGCCGAGTGGAGACCTTCGAAGAAGAAATCTACAGATGATATCATGCTATTCCTCTTTGTTGGACTCGGATTTGGTGTTGGGTTTGCAGTTGTAATTGTAGTGGCATGATCTTGAGGTAGCGCTCTTAATTATGTATTGGGTTTAAGTATTCCGTATGAAGACCACTTACTATAGTCTAAAAACATCTCTACTGTGTGCTCAGGTGGCGAGGCGGCCGCAGGTGGCGAGGTGGTTGTAGGTGGTGCTCAGGTGACACTTTGTGCTCAGTTGGTGGAGCGCGGCGAGGCAGTAACAACAATGGGGTGCGGTGCTCGGTGACATTCCGGTGGCCGTACCAGACACCGGCCTCGTCAGCTGTGGTGAGTGGCGCTCACTCCACTGTGCGGCTCAGGCTGTCCGCGTCGTCATCCAACGAGGAAGAGATCGGCGAAGGCGTCGTCCGTGTCAACAATGAGGTGCTTGACCGCGCATGCCTGGTGGGGCATGATGGTGGCGGATGAGGGAAACGGTGCCGGCGGGTGAGAACAATGGCCAGTGATGGTTTTGAGAAGTTTGGTCATATTGGTGTATTTGCTGTTGCGGGGAGTCTCCAAGTTTAGAACTCCTCTTGATGTCGGTGCCTCTCATGTTAGATTGATAATCGATGCTGTTGTAACTTCCTTCTCGGAGGATCTGTATTACTTCTTTCCTTCTAAAATGAATGGCAGAGCTCCTGCCCTTAGTTTCAAAAAAAAAACATCTCTACATAGTATTTAGGGCTACATGCTGTTAGCGGTAATTCCATAGATATTGAACCTTGTAACTTCAGCATAATCGTAGCACATGTCATTGTATCCCCCAAAGAAGAATTTACGTTTGGTGACCAGCCTCGTAGCTGGTTCAAAATTTCACAATACAATGTGTTGGATTTTTTATTAACATAATTTCACATTAAATTAAAAACTCTCCAACTGGTCAGACATATTGTAATAAAGCATGTATATTGTTTTATCAAATTCAAATAGTAATGGGAATAGTAGGATAGTATAACACTTTTTATGAAAAAAAAACCTATATTATATTGGCCTCCATATATGTTTTGTTGAGAATTTGACTACTCAGTTTAAATATGATATAAACTATTAATCGAATAGGAAAGTGCAGGTCATATCAGTATTCCATTGGATATCCATTTTACATAAGCCACCTGTCACTTGTGGCGCAGTGGTATGCAGGCTCCCAAAGCCCACTTAATGAAACTAGTAAATTCCGGCCCTTGCAGCAGCCAACCGCTCCTCACATAGAAAGCCCTCCAAGCAATCTAGGCCCAAGTGTCAAGGCCTAAACCCTTCTCTCACTCGGTACCCGTTGTCCATCTTTGACATTGTGGTAGCGCCCTCCAAAACAAACCAACCCGTTCGGTTTTCTCTTCCCGTATAGTTCTAGGTATCACTGGTTTGGGGTTATTCTAAAACCAAAAAAATAAAAATAAAACATCTTTCTAGCATATCACGTGTCATCTTCTCTATCCATCTCCACTTTTTTCTTTTCCCTCTTCCCTACTCACTTTCCCTACCTTCCTTCCTTCATCTCTAACACAAAAATTTCAAATTATAAAGTATTAACTTCAAAAACTTTAAACTGGAAGTTTCAACTCAAAAATTTTTACTCAAAAAATTTCAACACAAAAAAGTTTCAGCTTGAAAATTTTTAAATAAAAAATTTCAAATTAGAAAAGTTTCAACTCAAAAATTTTTAAATCAAAAAGTTTAAACTCTGAAAACTTTCAATTCAAAAAAATTTTATTCAAAACTTTCGGTTTGAAAGGTTTTAATTCAAAAACTATCTGAAGTAGTTAAAAAATACTTCTTATTCAAAATTTGGAAAGAATTCTAAAAATAAAAACTATTTTGAATTTGAGGGGAAAGGAACTGGGGAGGAAAGGGGTAGCTCTTCGGACTAGGGAAAATGCAATGACAAGTGACAACAATAAGATTAGTAGTTTGATTTCCATACAAATATCAAAATAAAAATGAAATTTGAAACAAAAAATTAATTTAAAATTATTAATTAGATTTGTATACAAATACAAATCAAAAAATGAAATTCAAAATAAAAACAAACTAAAATTAGCAATTTGATTTCAGACAAACTCCAACGTAAAATTCGTAAATTACTTAAATTTGGAGAAAAATAAAAGAAAAAATATAAATTGGATTTGTTTACAATTCCAACCTAAAACTATATAAAAAACTCTATGTCATCTGTGAACCAACAATACACAAATATAATTTGGAATATAAATAAAAATGCCAATTTGTTTTAGATAAGAATTCCAATCGAAGATAACTAAATCTAGAATATAAAATATAATGAAATCACCAGTTAAATTTCCATATGAATTTCTTAATAAAATCTCAAAATAAATATTATTTGTCATTAAAATTAAAGAAAAATTAGCCATTGGATTTTTATACGAATTCAATAAAAATAACTAAATTTTGGAATAAAGATAGAATAAAATTGGGAATTTGGTATTGATATGATATGTAAAGTAAAATCCTCAATAACTAATTCAGAGTAAAAATAATTAAAAATTAGTTATTTGACTTCTATATAAATCCCAACAAAAAATAACAAATTTAGATTAAAAAGAAATAAAACTATAAATTTGATTTCTATATGAATTCTTGAGTAAAATACCTAAATAACTAATTCAAAATAAAAATAAAATAAAAATTATCACTCGATCTATATAAAAATTCAAAAAAATAAAAATTAGGAATAAAAATAGCAGAAAGCTTGCAATTTGATTTCTATACTAATTCTAAAGTAAAATCCTTAAAATAACTAAAATCCAAAATAAATTATATACAATTAGTAATTTAATTTATATATGAACTCTGTAAAAATAACTAAAGTTTTGAATACAATCGAAAGTTATCACAAAGAGACAATTACGCTCTCTCATATATATTCGTAAAAATCTTATATAGTAAAGCTTATAGATGGCTAACATCATAATATTGTACATACCCTTACACCGAAGAGTGACATTCTAGGATTTTTGTTGCCTTAGACATCACTGTACTTGCACCAAGCCGTAGAAAACTGCTGCAACACCATCATGAGAATGTAAACATCCAAATCCTATGCCATAAAGATCGGGACAAATCCCCTACGTATCAATCCGTCCTCAGGACCTCAGCAGCGCGGTGGAAAGGTCCTGCCACCCATTCACCCGTGCCTTCATCAGCGCCTTAATTTTTCCACCATTCACTTAAGTGTCTGAGTGAGCTTCTACGGTGAGATCTATCTCCACTCTGGCCATGTATATCCGCACACACACCACACGCGCTCGAAACGACTGGCTAGCTCGCCGTGCGACGTCCGCGGCAACATGACCTGTAGAGACCGAAACATGTAGCGCCAGTCAAAAGCAGTTGATATCGCATATCGGGCCGTTATCGTGAGTTTGCATGTATGGGAAATGGTACGAGACTACGAGTTTTCAGATTGCTCCATATGCTTCATAATATTGTTATGAGATAAGATATTCCAACCGAATTCTGTTAGACTTTATCTCTTATGTGTGGGCGAATCCGAACTCATCTCTTACGGGTTTTTTTATATATATTGGGCATCCCCTATGTACAAACTATTAGAAAATTACAGGTTTTAACTTATATTTCATAAAACTATAGATTTAAGATAATTTGTAGCATAAAAATACAAGTTTTGAAATTGAGTGTTCGTTGCAATAAGTCTAATAGCAACGGGTATAATTGTGTCGGTCCATATGACAGTCTTACTCCTATTTCCCATTTCACGCAGCCATTTTACTCTTTCTCGATCGTGCTCTCCATCGATCACAGGTTTATTATTTTTTTTGGGGTTGGGGGCATCCGTACGTTCCTTCTGGAAGCTTCTATATATGGAGTATGACAACCATTGTTCAACCTCTGAACTCCTCTCTTCGTACGAGGTCCAACTCGACCTCCGGTCTACCGCGTGACCTGCTAGGAAGATGTACATTGCATAAAAAAGGCTGCAGGAAAGATTGTAGTGCCAAACAAAACAAAATCCTTATTAACTTGATTAACCTGAGCCGCGACCGACGTGGCAAGCAGAAGCTAAGAAACCCAACACTTGGAAATGCTAATGATAATACTGCTAATGATTGTCCAAGGCAACGCAATCCACAAGTCTCATCAAAGTGAGAATTGCCCGAGGTGGGGACGGTAGCATGGGACAAAGTGGGTCGTTGGAAACAATCTGCGAAAAAGAACAGCTCCCGTGACCCATGAGTTCATGAATCATGATCACAATTCACAAGTAACAGAGTTGTTTTTTAGTCTGATTTTGCAGGAGGGCTAATTGCAAGCTCCCTTTAAAAAGAGAGAGTGGAAAGCTGATGCACTTGATCTGCATGTGTAATCATTAGCAAGCTTCTAAAAATCTGGTGAATCTTTTATATCAAACTCTGCATGTTCCAAGACCGACACACCTTGATTGATATATAAGATACTTCTTTACCGTACCCATCGGTATTTGAAAATGAACTCTCCAGCTAGTCATGGCAATCGTTGACTATTCCTCAACTATTCATCTCATGTTGTCATGTGCTACAAGTTTCCAATTAGGGGTGGCAATTGTACTCGCGGATTCGGGTACCCGCGGGTTTTGCACCTGATCGGATCGGGTTCGGGTTTTAATTTTTACCCATGGGTTCTTCGGGTCAGGTACCCGAAATGGGTTCGGGTCAGGTTCGGGTTTTAATTTTTACCTGCGGGTACCCATCGGGTACCCGAAATATCGCATATACCCATCAGGTACCCGTCGGGTTTTGTCGACGTTTGTTGTCGGCAATAATGAAAAGGGGGCAAGACGCTGGATCCAAACTCGATGGTAGCACGGGACACCGGATGTATACAGGTTCGGGCTCTCACAGTGGAGATAATACCCTAGTTCTGTGCTCTAGAATTATATGTGGTTAGCTAATTACTGATGAGATCGTATGTTTCCTCCCGTCCAGGACGCGACCTTACCCCCCTTTATATAGTAGAGGGGTGTGGTTACAAAGGAGAGTCCTAATCGGTTACAAGGTGGAGATTGTATCTCTTTTCTTATCCGCTAAACATGATAGCGGTTAGGATTACAATTGTATCCTCTCTAAGCAGGGTTGGTTTCCATCTTTGGGGTTTCCTTGTTGCGTATGGTGGCCTGCCTCATGGGCAATACCCATCTTCATGTAGTCGGTCTGGCCCGTCCCCTCTTGGGTGGTCCTCTCGGCCCGCCACGCAGATACCCGGGGTGCATATACTCCACAGTAGCCCCCGAGTGCTTTGCGATCGAGTTGCTGTCTTCCTGGTCGCAACCCAACTGAGTCATGCTTCACGCCGAGTGCTTCCAGTTCTTGATGCAGCCTCCCGACTGGTTTTCCTTTCTAGCTGAGTGCCCTGTTGTAGGCAAAGAGATCGTGAAGAACTCAATAGAGCTCCATGCATTGAATTGTACCCAACTGGTACCCAGCCCAATTATTGAAATACTGGTAGTCGGCTCATCTTAGGGCATACCGTATCCCAAATGATATGCAGAAGTCAAAACGCTTTTCCCGCTCAAGGCGAAATTCAGCGCCGCTCCCTTTAAATTCATTCGTCGCCGAAGTTGCTGATGTTGTCGTTAAAGCGTTGGCCCACACGCGTCGCACCCAAATTTAGTAGCCCTGAAATCATGTATATGCAGAATTTAGGCCACGTAGAAACAATTCACTCGGATGTGATGCCCGACTGGTTTATATATAATTTTAGAGTTTTTTACTCCTTTTCCTTATTGATTTTGAATTCATTCGAGTGGTTTGATTCTTTTTGTTTAAGCACTCTGCCCGACTAGTCTAGCCTCCAAGCGTCGGGAGTCGGCTCATGACTCTTATTCCTAGGCACGCGTTTTGGGTGACTAAAGTTCGCAATCCATGGGGTTAGAGCTTCACAACTCGGAATTAACGCACTCGGATTCATTTGCAATCATTAAGTAAAAAAACACAACTCAGAAAAAGATGTGCGCATGCGCACACTATTAGGTGTAGCCCCCGACTTACTGGTTAGTTGTGGATCAACTAAGTAGCAAGTCAAGAAAGCCAACAATTTTATTCATAATGACATAATTGAGTAAAAAGCGACTTAGCTGCTCTATTCTCCATGTGTTGCTGACGATCGTGCCGTCCTTGCTCGTGGCGTAGGCGTGGCTCATGGCCATCGTGCCGAAGGTGGCGCTCGGGGCGCAGACGTGGCCCGTGGCCGTGCCGAAGGTGGCGCTCGGGGCGCATGCGTGGCTCCTGGCCGTGCCGAAGGTGGCGCTTCGGCGCAGCGTGGCTCGTGGGCGTGCTTGAAGGTGGCGCTTCGGCGCAGCGTGGGCTCGTGGCAGTGCCGAAGGTGGCACTCGGGGCGCAGACGTGGCTCGTGGCCGTGCCGAAGGTGGCGCTCGGGGCGCAGGCGTAGGCTCGTAGCCGTGCCGAAGGTGGCGCTCGGGGCGCAGACGTGGCGGTCCGCTAATGCGAACATCTCCTTTACCATAGTCGGCGGCCTCCGGGACATCTTCTTGATCAAGTTGGCGTCGCTGACTCCTTTCTGAAAAACCGCTATGACGACCACATCTGAGATGTCCCGGATCGAATTCTTACCGTATCCGAATCGGGAAGTCAGCCCCCGGCTTACTACTCGTGAGTAGATGGCCGCGGCGCTCCCCGACCCGAACGGAAGTCGGAATGAAGTATCAATGAAGTCTCTCCCAGATTGGATCTGGTCCGAGAGAGCAAGCTTGTCGAAGTTGTCGGCGCTGAAGTCGAGGCTCTCGAAGCGGAAAGCATGGCCGAGAGCGAAGGTAATGACAATTCTATTGATGGAGGCCATCGAGCTTGCCGAGATTGATCTTGACGCTTCCCCTACCTGGCGCGCCAACTGTCGACGTTTGTTGTCGGCAATAATGAAAAGGGGGCAAGGCGCTGGATCCAAACTTGATGGTAGCACGGGACACCGGATGTATACAGGTTCAGACTCTCACGGTGGAGATAATACCCTAGTCCTGTGCTCTGGAATTATATGTGGCTAGCTAATTGCTGATGAGATCGTATGTTTCCTCCCGTCCAGGACGCGACCTTACCCCCCTTTATATAGTAAAGGGGTGTGGTTACAAAGGAGAGTCCTAATCGGTTACAAGGTGGAGATTGTATCTCTTTCCTTATCCGCTAAACATGATAGCGGTTAGAATTACAATTATATCATCCCTAAGTAGGGTTGGTTTCCATCTTTGGGGTTTCCTTGTTACGCATGGTTGTCTGCCTCCTGGGCAATACCCATCTTCATGTAGTCAGCCTGGCCCATCCCCTCTTGAGTGGTCCTCTCAGCCCGCCACGCAGATACCCGGGGTCCATATACTCCACAGGTTCTGGGTACCCACCGGGTCTGGGGTCGGATTTCGGGTACCCGTCGGGTTCGGTTTGGGTTTTTGGGGTCGGGTTTCTTGTCGGGCCGAGTTTTGCAAAACCCACACCTGACCCAACCTATTGCCACCTGTATTGCACAAACCCATCTGCAATTGCAGTCGGATTTTGGGTACCGCAGGTTCGGTTCGTATAGATTTTTACCCGATATGTTATTTGGGTTCGGGTCGGGTTTTTCAATTCGGGTTTCGGGTCGGGTGCGGGTTCTGCTTGGCCCAGACCTTTTATAGTTTTCCTTTTTTTTACTACAAAGAATATGTACCGAGGATAAATTCATGACCTCATAAAATTTATACCGAAGCGTACTAGCATATGAGAAAAATGGATACCATAATTTAAACTCTAATAGATAGAGTAGTACACCCATGACCCCATCGCCTCATCGAGAAGTTGGTTACCTATTTCCATGAAATTTGGCCCTGCTATATTGAAACATCCGTGCTTGCCCGTCTCAACCTTGTCATGTACTCAAGATGACCGATGTTGCTTGCTCCTGTCCACCTAACACGGTCAATTCTTCGCCTGCTTTTGTGCCGATTGACCGGTCACATTCACCTTTAACTCACCGGATTTATGAACTAATGATGCACTGAGCATGAACACCCCGTGAACTCGGGTTAAAAATAAGGAAAAATAATTAAAAGGCGCACTTTACTGTTGACTCACCATCACCAGCTAGGTAACCTAAGTTGCACAACTGCACAATACAACTCTCTAGTGTGCAATTTTATGTTTTTCTCTTCTTTAAAACACTGTCGACGCTCAGATGATTCGTATTAGATGTTCTCTTGAAAAAGGCCAAGGACATATAACTTGTCACAAATTCACAGTAGGTAAGCAAGCAGCTGTGAAAACTTCTGAAATTGCCGCCGTTTAAGTCAAGTTTCAGAGGAGCTACAGAGCTCTACAGGCATTCTGTTGTCAAATTTGCATGAGAATCTGCATGGGGAAATTCAACATCATTTATCCCTCAAAAAAAAACAGATACTCGAATGCCTAAACAGATAACAAAAAGAAACAGAGTTGGTGCAGCATCATTACTGTTCAGCTGCATGGTGTACAGTTATCGTTGCAACAGCCTGTAGTCGAAGTGCCCCTACTGTTGCAACGCACAACAGCCTGTAAACACAATGTAATCTGGCACACAGAGTCCACTCCACTCCGTTGTAAGAAGAAGAACAGCTCACAAGTCCAATAAAACATGGGAAGAAAAGGATTTGAAACTAACGCCCATCCAGCTTCCTCTCACCTTCTCATCACTCATCAGTCATCACATTCACCAGCACCTGACGAGGCAGTTGCAAGTCAAATATGCCACCATAACACCATTAAGTGCTAGTTATGCCAATGGGACATGTCTCCGGACTGGTTAATTTGTTTGTGTCATGAACGGTCAAGGGACACTAGAAGATGACTAAGGCTGAGAAGTGGTTGCAAGCCGAGAAGACAAAGAGTTGAAGCGTAAAGCACTGGTGATGAATAACAGTATAGACTAGAACTAGGCTCAGGAAGGAGTTGAGGTCCAGAACGGTCAAGGAAGCTGACGCAATCATGGTGAAACAGTAAGGACATGTGGTGCGTCAAGTGATTTGAGTCCGTTTGCAAATGAGGACGATTCGGGAGAGTCCAGATGCGTGAGAAGCTTGATGGGAAGTCCTTGGGGCTATATGGTAGATGACGAAGTATGGGCAATGCTTTGAATGGAAGGAAACGACTGGTCATAGGGCAAATTGATAATTTGTCTATTACCAATGATCAAGGTGGTTTGAAAAACCGTGACAGTGGCCTAAGTGGTCTAGGTCAAGTCAAAGTGGACATGGACGCAAATTAAGGCTCATAGAGCGAATTGGGTGTCACAAAGAAGGTCGCTTTAAGAAGCGTGTTTATGTGAGTTTAAAACCCGTTATGTGTGTTAGATTATCAGGTTAGCCCATGTAAATGTGGATGGTATCCACTTGAGTGTCCAGGTTTTAGAGTTGTCTACTCTATATAAGGAGATGTGGAGGGAGATAAAGCCTTAAGCTTAGGATTAGGGTCTCCACAAGATTTTTTGTGTGTGAGTGCTCCTTGGGAGCTTTGTTCTCAGATGAGAGACTTTGTAATCATTTATGTTATTTTGAAATAAAATCAAAATTCATGCTCAAACTTTGCCGCTTGTTTTGATCTTTTCTCTTTTTGAGTTTTTTTATCTTTCTTGGTAATTTCTTTTTCTCTTGATCTTGTGTTGCCAAGTATGAATGATTGATGGATGAATTCTTTATAAATCTTATCCCAATCATCCAGAAAAGCTCTCACATGAATACATGATCATCAAGAGATTTCTCAAGAAATTAGTTTTTGGCTTAATAATGAAGGATTTAAGGTAGATTTTGATCTTGCACATTTGAAGGCAATTTTTTTGGAGTTCTATCTTGATATGGCATATGGGAGACCATATAAGATCATCTTGATCATCAAATCCACACGAGCAAATCTAGGGTGAAGTTTTTATATTTGACAATGTTTTGGTGCAACCCTCGTGAATGACCAAAAATGGCGATCAGAAAGGGTGAATGATCACACGACAATTTTTCTCTTAAAGAATCCAACTAAAACCTCTCTAGATCGAAGAAGAGCTGAAAACCTGATTTTCTAAGAATTTCACTTGAGGGACAATACTACCGTCCATGTAGAGACAGTACTATCACGCTATAGTGAAATCAGGTGAGTGAACAGTAAAAATCAGCATGATACCACAGGGGATAGCATCTCTCGATGTTGAACCTGTCCTACAACAACCTGGAGGGAAGAACACCGGAATCACCTCATTTCTTGACATTCTCCAATAGCTCATTTCTGGGGAGCGATGGTTTGTGCGGGCCTCCATTGTCGCAAGGATGCAGCAACATATCAACGCTGAATGTGGTGCCAAATCCTTCCAGGAAGAACTCTGCAGACATTATGCTATTCCCCTTTGCTGGACTGGAATTTGTTGTCGGATTTGCAGTTGTAACTGTAGTGTTATGGAGAATCCCCATTAGGAAATGGTCTTGAGTTGAGAAAGGCAAAAGGCCCTCTTAATTATGTTTTGAAATAAAATTTCTGTATGAAGATCACTTGCAATCAAATTTCTGTAGGAAGATCGCTTGCAAGTAATATGTAATCAGGGAATCTTGCATATGGAGTTATGGACCAGATTAACCAGCAGAGTTATGATGATGAATTTATTTGAAATACAGCCATGCACACACACAAACCAAACTAGCAGTTTACACCGACAAGTGCTCACTAGGATTTTGGCCGACTCGAGCATCAGTACACCTGCACCAACCTAGCTCCCACGGAACAGCTTCAGCGCCGTCGCGGCCGTCATCCCGCCCGGCACCTCCACGAACAGCAGGATCCCCACCGTCTCGGCGGCCTTCTCCACCGTCATCACACCCATGTCCTTAAACGGCGTGAACTTTCCCGGCGGCTGCGCATCCGTCTTCAGCAGCGCGGCGGAAAGGACCTGCCACCCGTTCACCTGCTCCTTCATCTGCGAAGTAATCTTCCCAGTCTTCATCGCCGCCTTCGGGTGCATCAGGTCGGACACTTCCTTCGACACGGTCAGGAACCGCGTGGCCTCGTGCACCATGAGAAGCAGCGCCACCAGCGAGCCCTTCGCCTGCTGCTGCTTCGCGCCGGAGGCGAGGTCGGCCGGCGTGCGCGCGGCGAGCACGTTCACGGCTTCCGTCATCTGCTGCGGGCCGAGGGCGACGTCGGGCAGGTAGTCCGTGTCACCGAGGAGGTCGCGGTACGCGCCCCCGAACCCCACGTACGTGGCGCCGGGGATGAGGCCGCGGGTGAGCTCCCACCACGTGCGGTCGGTGCTCCGGAAGCCCTCCAGGTAGAGGTTGTCCGCGCGCGTCGCGAGAGTCAGCTCGCTGGTCTGCGTCTTGAGCACGACATGGAACCACCGGCGCGGCGGGACGTTTGGCTCGACCGGCGGGAGGACGGGGCGGTTGTGGGAGAAGTGCCTCGGGTTGCCGAGCCTGTGGCGGAGGCCGGCGATGAAGTCGCCGTAGTTGTCGCTGCTCTTGACGTCGAACGTCACGGTGAAGAGTGGGTTCAACGCCATGGATGCACGCACCGAGTACTGTGCTGTCCGGTCAGTGTGGAGCAGAAAAGCTTAAGTGAATCAAGAACAAGATGAGACAAGCAAAAGATAACACAGCGAGACTAACGAATCGACTGGTGTGATTTATAGGCGAACTTTGCTTGCTAATCAAACGGACGTGTCACGGACCGTCCTTTTCAGGAGGTGCGTATGAAT
The DNA here is from genome assembly GCA_036346375.1 of Guadua angustifolia. Classification (NCBI taxonomy): domain Eukaryota; kingdom Viridiplantae; phylum Streptophyta; class Magnoliopsida; order Poales; family Poaceae; genus Guadua; species Guadua angustifolia. The sequence continues at coordinate 85,718,541 of CM070500.1, read as the reverse complement.
ACCATCTCAGCTACCTAGAAATTTAGCTGCAGGTAACCAAGTGTACTTTGCTTGACAAAAGAACAAATGCGAATATTTTTACAGATGAAATAAGGGCCTAACGGCCAAGGTTTTACAAAAGGTGCGGCTGGCACTGAATACATTACAGAACACCCACAAGAAAGGCTTGAGCAGATAGATCAAGGCCTTCAAAACCAAATAGCATCGTCATCTACGGTCTCCTGGAATTCGCCAGCTTCAGTTGAAATCTAAAGAGGGGGGTTGGGGAGCAAGGGTGAGTACACAACCGTACTCAACAAACCACACGGAAATTCTGAATATTACATGCAGGGATAAACAAAGGTAGGCATAGGTTTAAGTATTGTGGATGCAAGTTGTAAATATCACTTTTCATTTTACATTTGAAACACAAACCATAAATAGCAATATAACAGGGGGGTTATCTGCAAAGTTCACATCCACGTCAGGTTTTAATTATAAAATCTACAAAGGCGCAGTTACAGCAATCACCCTAGATTAACTCAGCTTCATTAACCGGAAGCACGGCGTATTCGAATACCATTGATATTACTCTGCAGAGGTGCTCAGCTTTACCCACAAGATATCATCGACCATTGATGCCCTGTGCACGAAACATGCAACTTTAATGCATGCGGCCAGGCTGGGATAATCATAGCTTTTCGTTGAACTTCCCTTCTTTAGCTCCTACCCAGTAGGCTATCCAAGATCCGCAATATTTAGAACTCACTGGCCGTCGCGGGAGGTGCGACCTGAATATTGTGGACACTGACTGTTGCGTGAACTAGTGAATGTCCTCTTCATTCACGTTCCGCCCCGATCGCTCTGCGGGCCATTCTCCTTAATGGCAGCTACTTCCTATAGGTATTAAAAAGGGAAGTACAATGTATCGAGCTATGTTGGACCAAGTCAATAGGATTGGCCGGCCCAACTTGTGGTTGAGCGAGATCTGAATTTATTTACCTTGCCCAAGACATCGGTCCTTAAATGCCAAAGACTCAACCAAGTGACACACCACAAACCATTGGTACCAACTGTACCACCGCCACACCACAACCTTGGCCTCGTCATCGGTTGGGGATTGGGCCAGCATCCACCTGCCGTGGTCCGCCCAAGCTGTCCCCCACACCGTAGCAATTTTTGAAAATCAACCGAGTCATCTCTCGGAGATCAAACATTTGTCTAAAAGTAATAATTGTATGAATTGCTACATCTACGAGGGTTCAATATTTTATAGCCTAAGGTTAAAAAGGAATTAGGGCATATCAATAGGTTTAATATTTGGTTGTATCTAATCATGTCATTCGAAACTACCACATTTTCTAGCTTTCTAAGATAACGATGCAATACAAGAAATATATATATATATACATACTATAATGGAACAAGGTTCAACATGTTCAAGGAGTGTGGCTTGCCTTGCGGAGTTGAAAGTTCGCCTAAAGAGAAGGGGTTGATGTTGTGTCCGGCTTTGAACGGCTCCTGTTCCTGCGATGGCTCTGCCGTCTGCTCCTGTTCCGAGATTTGTGCCGATGGTTGCTCCGACGTCGGTTCTAGCACGAGAAAACGCAAACAATAAATAAACGAATAAAACAAAACAAAGAAAAAGAAACGAAAAGGAAAATCGAGAGAGAAATGGTCGGATTAGGGTTCAGGGGTATTTTGGAAATTTTCTGGACTTGGTTAGGTGAAACGAAGATCATTTTTGGACTCAGGTGATCGAAAGGATTGAAATAGACATTTTTGGGCATTTTTGTATTTTTGGGAATTTTCTGGAATTAATAATTGATTTTCGGATTTTCTAATTTAAAATCCGAAATTGAAATTGAAAAAGTGCATTGTGCACTTGGGTCGCACGGGGTTCGACTTTTCGGCCCGAGACGGAAACGGCCCGCGTGGACAAAGCGACCACGTCATGAAGCTTGCAGCGTCAAAGATTGGTAAACCAGCATAGCCATGGCTGAGAGAGAGCAGCGTCATTGGCAGTTGAGCGAGAGAGAGCGGAGGTGACGGTAGGGCCAAGACGCAGTGAGATTGGGGCGACGACGGCGCAAGGGAGGAGCTTGGCGCCGGAGGTGGGGAAGACAAGGAGCAAAGCACGAATCTGAGGCTTGGGAGCTCGGAAGAATTTGAGAAAAAGTGAGAGGAGATTGCGGTGAACTCATGGGTGGTAAGAATGGGCTCGGGGAGGGGCCGTAGAGGCGTGGCGGCGACGAGAGAGCACCGGAGCCAGGGAAGATGGTCGTGGCGTGGCGCGGGAAGGCAACCAAAGGGAAAATGAAGTGGCGGGGGAGGAAGAGGAGAGCCAGGGGAATGTGGGAGGCTTACCAGCAAGGGCTCGGCGTGAGGAAAAATGGCCGGGAGAGCTCGGTTTTTATAGCGACCGTGCGGAGGAGAGAGGCGAACGGTGGAGGGGGTGCTCGAGTGGCGAAAAGATCAAACGAAGTAGAGGAGTAAATGCGGCAGGGAAGCAACTTTCGGCGCGGCGTGGCAGAGAGGCTTGAGCTCCACTGGTTGGGCGAAGTGGCGGCGTGGTAGGACAAGCGTGCGGCGGAGGAGAGATGTTTGCAACGGGAGAGCGTTGAGGTGACGGGACAGAACGGGGGTGATGGGATGGGTTGGGCGCGACGACGCGGCGCTGCAAAGGGCTGAAGTTTTGCCGATTGGGCGAGACGGCGGCGAAACGGGATTGGGTATCGGCGCGGCGGAGGGGACGGATGTCTGTGGAGAAGCAGTGACGGACGGGGCAGGATTAGCGCGACAGGGCCAGACGCTTGGGCTTGGCTTGGCGTCGTCATGTGAGGAGACGGTCATGAAGTTCTGGGCCGAGGCGGAGGAAGCGGGAAAATGCTGGGCGCGAGGGAAAAGGGGAGGCGGGGAATGAGGGAAGGCGCAAACTTGAAGGGGAAAGCGCCTCGGACGAAAAGGGAAAGCGGAAATGGGGGCGACTTTCCCGAAAAGGAAAGTTTCTAAATAAATCCGGATAAATTCGAAATAAATTCGGAAAAAACCAAATAAATTCCAGATAAAAGAACAAAGGCCAAATGAAGTCATTTTTGAAATTTTGAGGTTATTTCAGGACGCCTCTGTGATTACCCAAGAAAAATGTCAGCGTAGAATGGGTCGCATGACTGCTTCAAACAACAATAATTGCGAGATAAGGATTATCCTCGCTTTCGCAACTGGTCCCCGGGCTGCCAATCAGTGATTTGCGTCACAGCTCACAATCTGCAAGGCTAATTCAGGTCCCACAAAAAATGGTAATGGATATATGTACAACACAAAGCTACTCCATTTGGTCATAAATAGCAGTCAAATGTTCGAAATTTAAACTGTTAATATTTTAAAAGATATCTAATTCAAACATTTAAAAAGATATTAACAGTTGAGATCTTTCTTAGACCACCGGCTAAAGGCCTTGGACCCAGCCGTATTGGAAAGCGATGCTTGGGCTACCAGCTTTTACATTTTGTCTGACGGTAAATAGCACTACGAAAATGAAGACAGCACACAAAAGCTCATCTAGTTTTCCACGTGAAACAAGATTCATGTCGCCGTCGGTTCATAACCTTCGGTTGCAAAACATATGTACCATCTTCTTCACGTTCCAGTTGGGCGTGAAACAAGATCCATGTCGCCGTCGGTTCATAATCTTCGGCTGCAAAACATATGTACCATCTTCTTCACGTTCGAGTTGTCAGAAGGAGGCAAGCTCTCTACGGCACGGAACATAAAGCTCAAACACAAGTAGCAAGAAGGCATCATTCATCCCCCGGCTCATCCTACACAAAGCGTGTTGTGTAGGCGTGCATCCAGCCTCGACACCTCTAGGCGTGTCTCCTCTGGTCCCAGCACCACCAGGCCTTCTGATCTCCCACCCCTCTCTTCTAGATCTGCCGTATGACATTACCCGTCCTTCTAGATCTAGGCGTCAAGTCGCCAGCATCGTTGCATAGGAGCTGAGTCACGCAGCGACCTTCAGCAGATCAATTTCATCTATCCTGGAGCGCAAATGGCAGCACACTCTATGGTGGTTATACTGATGGAACCATCCAGATCTTTAAGATCTTAGGTTCAGCTACTCGAGCTAGATGTTGAATCTTGTTCTGGGAAAAGGCTGTTGTATCTTCTTAGTTTTTCATGACTGTCTGAAAGCATAATATCCACCATGTTTTGATTTTTGACTGTTCCAATATATCATCTCATGAATCATGTAATCCATGGTGGTGTTTGATCTTTCAGATGTGATGTTTTTGTACCTTTGTATTCTCCATGTGTGCCTCAGTAGCTTGCTTGTGCTTTTTTTTAAAAAAATATTCTCATGAATATTTTGAATTAAATTTAAATAATTTCTTTGGAGATAAGAGGGATTAGTTGATATTAAGCACCCCTCTTTCTCTACCTTTTCCCAATCCAGCTGGACCCAACCTCTCTTCCCCCCCCCCCTCTCACCTTTTCCCCCGGGCCCCTCCCTCTCGATCTCGGTTCGTCACGATAGCTTGGCCAGTGCGCCCTTAGTGGCCTCGCCCATGCCCCGATGGCCTCCCTCCTCCCCATCGGTCGTTGTCCTCCCCCCTCCCGCTTTGCCGCAAGGCCTCCCTCCTCCCATTGTGTGGCCACTGGCCTCCCCGCCCCCTCCCCTCACAAGACTGAGGCCCTCCTCCCTCCCCATGGCCACCGGCCTCCCGCCTCCCTCCTCGCACGCCCGAGGCCCTCCCTTCCTCCCGCTCCTCCTCGCCTGCACCCGAGGCCCTCCTCTCTCCCGAGCGCTGAGGCACTCCTCCTCCCCACCAGCCGTCGGCCTCCTCCTCCCCCGCTTGCCCAAGTCGCTTCCTCCTCCCCGCTAGCCAACCCACTCCTCATGCGACCCTCCTCCTCCCTCCCCTCCGTGCGAGGCGCAACCCTCCTCCTCCCCACGAACCTCCTTCTCCCTCCCCGGCGACACGTGAGGTGGTAACGCGCATGACGGCGACGCGCGAGGTGTTGGGCGAGGCTGCCCGACGTGCAAGGCGGTGCGCATGGCGTCGACGAGCGAGGCGACCCAACCTAGCGGCTCGAGGCGGCGCGTGAGGAGGTCTTGCGCGAGGCAGCACGCAAGGCACGGCGGTGGCTCGAGGGCTCGCCGCGGCTCCCTAGCGGTTCACAGCACAGTGGCGGTGCCTCGGCGACATGGCAGCTCCCCGGTTGAGCGTGGCCTCGGTCGCACGATCAAACGCCGAGGTGAATGCATTCTCCGGCAGGCCCGGGGCATGCGTCTCGCCGTCGAAGTTGAAGATGCTGTCGCCGACAGACCAGGTAACACCCCGGCCCCTCTCCCACACCCCTGCCACGGGTTGCCTGTGTGCCCTGCCGCGTGCCCTTCCCGCGTACCCCTACTGCGTGCAGGGCGTGCCCCGTGCTCGAGCTTACCACCGCCGTGCCGGGTGTGCTCTGTGCCCGGCGTGCCTCCTCCGTGCTAGGCCGGCACGGGCACGGTCCAGACGGCCATGCCGGACTATGCCACCATCGTGCCCAGATCCTCGGCCCGGCACGGCCCGACAAACAATGACAGACTGGCCCGACATATCCCACTTCATGCCGAGCCGTGCTTCTGGTCGAGCCTTGCGGCCATGCCTCGAGTCGGCCCACAAAGGCACGGCCCAAGTGCCCATCTCTACCTCTGTGATTACCCAAGATGGCCAAGAAAAATATCAGCGTAGAATGGGTCGCAAGACTGCTTCAAACAACAATAATTGCGAGATAAGGATGCTACTGGCTTTCGCAACTGGTCCCCGGGCTGCCAATCAGTGATTTGCGTCACAGCTCACAATCTCCAAGGCTAATTCAGGTCCCACAACTAATGGTAATGGATATATGTACAACACAAAGCTACTCCGACTGGTCATAAATAGCAGTCAAATGTTCGAAATTTAAACTGTTAACATTTAAAAAGATATCTAATTCAAACATTTAAAAAGATATTAACAGTTGAGATCTTTCTTAGGGCAGTTACAATGCATGTTTCTTAGCTGTTTCTACATGTGATACATAGGACAAAGAGCTGATGTGGCAGTGAATTAATTAAGAGAGAGAGTGAAACTGTTTCTTATTTTTGAAACAGTTTCTTCACATAGCTCAAAGCCATGAAACAGCTAAGATACCCTATTGGAAGTTCATACCTGTTTCATACATGGGCCCAAGCAATAAAGACAGCCAATCGAGAGATGTATCTATTAAATATGTAGGATATGTTGCACTGGATAGATAGTTTCTTTTACCGTTTCATGCTGACTTCTAAACCACCATTTAATGCACTCTCTCTCCTACATGTCACACTTAGAAACCATCTAAGAAACAATGCTTGGAAATGCCCTTAGACCACCGGCTAAAGGCCTTAGGGCATCTCCAATGGTACTAGCTATAAGAAATGTCCATATCATCTATAGATAGCATATAGACAACTTCTCCAATAGATTAGCTATAGCATTGTCTATAAAATTAAATATTGGCCCACATGTAATAGATAATAAGTGCCTTGGAATCAGTTATAGCCTGACTATACATTAGTAGCCGGTCTATATCTCTCTCCTCATTTTCTCTCTTCCACCTAAGCAAAATGCTAAGATGTCATCCTTATAGCTAGCTGAAGTGGCACCATTGGAGATGCCCTTAGACCCAGCCGTATTGGAAAGCGATGCTTGGGCTACCAGCTTTTACATTTTGTCTGCCGGTAAATAGCACTACGAAAATGAAGACAGCACACAAAAGCTCATCTAGTTTTCCACGTGAAACAAGATCCATGTCGCCGTCGGTTCATAACCTTCGCCTGCAAAACATATGTACCATCTTCTTCACGTTCCAGTTGTCAGCAGGAGGCAAGCTCTCTACGGCACGCGCGGAACATAAAGCTCAAACACAAGTAGCAAGAAGGCATCATTCATCCCCCGGTTCATCCTACACGAAGCAGCTCTTCTTTGGATGTTACATTACTTTCGAGTTTGGACTGCTGTGAAGCAGAAAAAAACTGGACTGAATTCTGAAGCTGATCACTGATCAGAGAAGCAAACAATAAAAGAAAGCTGGGCAGGGCAACTGGGCGAGACGCTAGACTTGCAAATTGAAGGGCATTTAGGGTCTGTTTGATTTAGTTTTAGATTCTTTAAAAGCTACTTCTGGATTGTGGTTGTAGAAAAGCTGATTCTCCAAAAGCTGGAAACCAAAAGCACATATGAAGTGGATTGTGGATTCTAGTGTATATGGGTAGACTGGATTGTGAGAATTGGATTCTAAAATTGGACTGTTTGTTTTTTATTCTGCTTTTGAAGCTAGAATCTAAAATCAAAAACTAAAACAAATAGCCCCTAAGTCGTGAAGCTACTGCACCTCGATTAATTTGATATCATTTCAATATCAACTTTGTTTGGCCGATGAAGATAGGTTTTGTGCAGAATAAGACAATTTGCACCGGATTATATCTGGTGGCAGTTTAGCACTAGCTTCTGTTCAATTAGACACAAAATTTCTTCATTTACAAAAATATAGCAGGTTAAAAAATACATGAGGAAAGAAAATCTTTACAACATGTTAGTTATAAGCAGACATGTAGAAGGCACATACCTTTAGATCATGGCAACCAAGAAAGTGTTTGAAATAGGCGTAATATTTTTATTCTAGATTTTATATTGAAATAAAGATAACAAAAGACTATAGATGTATAAAACAGCAGACAACACATTGTACTTTAGAATATGCTTAAGAATTGTTTCTTAATGAAGTCAATTGACTTACAATCGAGCTTGCTGAAGAACAGGAGGCAGCGCAACGTAGATGCAGTCGTGGAAGTAGTCGATGTTGAGGAAGTACCAAAGCGGCCGCGCTGATGCGCTACCCAGAAACCTTATTGCCGCCTTGTGCAAGTGAACTCTGCGATAATGGTTCGGAGATACCACTCACCCTTCATGGTGCACGCCAAGGAGGAAAGCCGGCGAGGTTCAACAGCTCAACTCAACAGTACAGCAATTCAAATAGAAGAAAGAATGGAGGAGAAATTCAGTGTCTCTCTCCTGGATGTCTCTAGGAGTTTATATAGACCCGCACCAGTAATTGACCACATTATATCAGTTAAATATGATAGTTACTAGTAACTGACAATTTGAATGTGGTAGTTACTAGTAATTAACTGCATAATGTCAATTAACTCACTAGTAACTGACTGCATAATGACACCGAATTAAAATAGATGTTTAAATTTCATTTAAACAGATTGAATAAAGAGATAATTAAATGGTTCAACAAAACAAAAGGTGAATTCAAAGTGCTAGGGACACAATACGATACGGCAAATGCGCAAATGCGCGCGCATGCGTGTGTGTGTTTAGCTACTGTCTGATAGCATCTAGGCCCCCTAATTCTTTTCTCATATTTATTTATATGGTTTTGGTGTTCATGATCGGGCTCAGAACGGTCAGGGACGTCCAAACCATCATAGAGATCGTCATATTCTTCCTCATCAGTGAGGGAATCACGCCGCAAGCGGAGGAAACGCTCTCACGCTGCAGCAGCTGGGGAAGAACTCCCAGACTCGGTGTGGCCTTCTGGGTCAGCCACACCAGCTACGTCTTTGTCAGCGTAGTACATGTCATCATCCTCAACGTCGTCGAAGACGCAGAGGTCTTGACCATCCTGAGAATTCGGCATTTTCAGGGATTCTTCGCGAAAGGACTCAGTCCCACGGACGATGCCAGCTGTCGACGTTTTGGGAACGGATCCCTTGCCGAGCTTACTTGTTGAATGAGGGATCAACCAGGGCCCATTTCCCGCGAAGGTGTTAGCGTCCGAAGATGTCGCTGAGCTAGGAGGATGGATGATCGGAGGTTCAAGAGGGGACAATAGACAGGAGATTTTATTCTGGTTTGGGCCTCTCGTAAAGGAGATAACAGCCCTACATCCAGTGGCTTTACTACTGCCGGAAGGGTTTACAGGGTGCTTGCACGGGTGTACTACGCCTTTCTCTTTTCTCTTCTTCTTACAGACACACTTGGGCATTTCTTACAGCTTCCAAAAAAACCCCTAAATGCTCCTTACAGCGGGGTATTTATAGACGATTATAGTCTTACATCATTTATAACCGAAAGACATGCCACTATTGTGCCCGAACGTGGGCATAATTGTTGCCCTCACTTTTCGCCATACTGCGACGTGGGAGTAATGGCTCAGATCGTGGCCGTACGGTCCTTTGAAACACCGCGTGATTAATGCCACGTCGTCTTCGTGGGCCACACACGACCTGCTGATCATGTCCGGGGTCTTCTCTCAGTTCTGGCCGATCGTCGCACTTCCCCGAGCAAGTACGCTCGGGAAACTGAGGTGCATGCTTGGAGACGGGCTTGGTCGTGGTCAGGGCAGACCCATCAGCCGGTCTGTCCGAGGATCTTCCTTGGGGACACCGTCCAAGGGTAAGTATGGTCGGCCGAAAATTGGTTGTCGAGGCACGATAGTCTTTATGGAAATTATCCAATCCCCGACAGCTAGCCCTCGAGGCTCAAGTGGAAATTCACTTGGTGGGGCCTTCCCCTTGAGCCTTTAGATCCACAGGAGGGATTGGAATCTTGCAGCGAAATACTACTGCAGCATCCGAGCAATTCTTGCCCGTAGGCGAGCATGCTCTGGCGAGGACCGAGCATCCAGCTCCAGGCCCAACCAAAGCGAGGCTTGGGAAAAGAAGCGAAAGGTCGCGACGGTTCCTTCTCCGCCAAGCCATGCGGGAAGCGATTCAGCGATTTTGGAAACCATGCCTTTATTGGACGCTTTTGAAAAGCTGCGCCAAGCTGCTTGTTCCTGAACGGGTGGGAGTGGTTTTCTGTCCGTTCGGCTTCTCCGCCTTTATATACTGGCGGGGACAGTACTGATAACTTCTTCACTTCCTTCTTGCGATCAGACTTCAAAATCCTCCAAGCCCTAAACTCTTTCGTCCTTGCGCCTCCTTCCTCAATCTCTCCTCATGGCGAAGTTCGGCCCGAGCAAGATTAGCAAGGAGAGGTAGCAGACGCTTGAGGACTTCGGCTACCTCGACGAGGGCACCTGGCGCATTCCCGACGGGGAAGGAACCCCAGTGCCGTACGATGATGAGATTATCTGTTGCGATCTCTACACCATCAATGAGCTTAGGATGCCCGAAAGTGAGTTCCTCGAATCCGTACTCGCTCAATGCGAGTGCGAGATTACTAACTTGAACCCCAATTCCATCCTTGTTTTGGCCATCTTTTCGCACATTTGCGAGGGATTTGTGGGCATCTTGCCCACGGTGAGCCTCTTTTTTCATTTTTACTCCTTGTTCTGCACCGGTGGGGCTTCTCCCACCGGTTCCGCATACTTCCACTTGCGACCCAACCGATCGTACGAGTACCCCTTCTTCACACTCAAAGACTCAGTGTCGGTTAGGCCAATATTTGGTTCTACCTGAGGAAGGCGGAGGGAAGTACTCTCCGCTACTCCGGGGCGGCGACGCCCACCGTCGAGACCCTGCGCCCGTCCATGCAAGTCGAGGAGGAGCAGGCCCTGATGATGATCAGCGAGCTCATGAACATGGGGCTCACTGGTCGTGACGTTGTTAGGACTTCCTCAGGAATTGGGTGTCCCTTTTAAGGAGGAGGGAACACCCCTTCTTCAAGGTCTCCGAGTGGCAAGACCTTACTCGAGAGGCTGACTCCGGTAAGTCTCTTAACCTTAGGTAATTTTTGCTTCTTGTGCATAATTTCTGCTCGTGCTAACGATCCCTCTTGATCGGTTGTAGGCCCGGGCAACGACTGGGTGGAGAAACGGGTCGCCGAGATGTTCAGCACCCCAAAGGGCAAGGAGCTTGAGCATGGGCGGCAGGTCCCGAGGAACGTGCTCGAGCGGGGTGAAGTGGTAAGTTTCCTTGCGATCCATGCTCGAGGGAATGCATCCCGAGCATCTTCTGATGTTTCTGTGCTTTTGGCAGGAGAAAATCACCCTTGAAACAGTGGTGGCCGAGCTTAAGCCACTATCGCGCGGCCAAGGGGAGATCATCCTTGCCGTTAAGATCAAGAAGGCGAGGGGCAAGCGACAAGCTCCACCGCCACCGCCTCCTGCTCGGTCATTGAAGAGGTGGGCAACCTCGACCAAGAGCCCTCCTCGGCAACACTTGGAGTTCGTCGATAGGAAGGAGGTAAGCGACCTGAAGACATGGATGAAGGAGTACTCCGAGAAAAAACCGGGTCTCATAGCTCACTTGCAATAGCTCACGGAGCAGGCGAGGTGGGCTGAGGAGGCGAAGGATGCCGAGCACAAGGCGCTGGAAGGGGAGCTTGCCGAGCTCCGGGCTAAGTTCGCCCGAGCTACTTCGGGCTCTCTAGCGAGAGAGTCCGAGAAAGAGGATGAGGACGCGGCGCCTCTCATCCTGAGGCGCCAGCGCCCGAAGAAGACCCTGGAGGCGGTCGACATGGAGAAGGTCGACCCCCTTCTGGCGCGGATCAACCGCGCCGTAGAGGAGAAGTCCGAGCTCGTCAGCGGCGGTGGCCAAAGCTGTCGAAGATGACAGCGAGGAGCTTAACAAATGTAACCTTTGTCCTCCGTCTTTTTTTTCTTTTGTTTTCTTCTTTCCTTCTTTGCCCTTATCTGAGCTAACCCCACTCCACTGACGTGGGCGTGATAGCTCCTAGGATTTTAGGGCTATGGCTTACGAGATCCTTGACCGTGTCATAGAGAGGCAGCTCGTTCTCGCTGTTGACATCGTGATGGACGAGGTTGTCGATCTCGCGACGACGAAAGACCTCGTCGACGACATAGACCAGGAGGCCGCGAAACTCCTTGCCCTGGAGGGACCAACTCTCTAGGGCGCGTACATGGCGCTCCCGAGCACATCGAATGCTCGGGAGGAGGAAGACGACCGCACGCTCCCGGGCGAAGAACATGCTTCTCCGGGCGAAGAGCATACTTAGGAGGACACGAAGCCCCTGGGCGAACTGCCTACCCAGGAGGAAGGCTCGAAGCCCCCGAGCGGAACTCTCGCTCGGGAGGAAGACAAGGGGGCCCCGAGCAAAATCCATGCTCGGGGTGAAGGCCAAGTCTCCTCCCCGAAGTCCCCCGTGGGAAATCCCGTGGACCTTCAGGAGGCAAACGTCACCAGGGTCTTTCGGGATAATCTCCGCGTGCACCTCCGCTGGGTAAGTGTACCTCATTTTTGAAAGTTCCTTCTTTGGAGACCGGGGAGAATCTAAAACCTTCTTGTCCGCAGGTCCTCCAAGAGACCATGGCAGACTTCAACTCGGCGACCGTTCCGCCTGAAGTCTTGGCCAAGCTTAGCACCGAGCATGACGCCAAGGTGGCAGAGCTCGAGCAACGGATGGCTGACCTCAAGGCCCGGGACCTGGAGATCCAGGCGAGGTGTCACCAGGCCGAGGAGAATGCCACTAAGAATAGAGAGCGAATATGCGAGCTCGAGCTAAAGCTCGAGCAAGAACAACAACGCTCACAACTCTTGGAAGCAAAGGCGGATGAGCTAAACCGGCCTGTGCGGGAGGCTGCTGAGCTTGCCGAACAACACAAGGAGGAGATGAAGCAGCTCCGCCAAGAGGCTCGTGAAGGACGCGAAGCTCGGCGGCGGGTGCTCGACCTTGAAGCTGCGCTCGATGAGGCAAAGGAAAATCTTTCGACACTCAGAGGAGCCAAGCTCGGGAAGTAGAACTCCTTGTCTAGGACTTGTAATAATTTTTTCCTTCTTTCTTCTTCTTTTATTTGATGATGTAAATAAAAGATGATTCCACCCCCCGGGAATCGCCTTTTTGCCTTGTTTCTTTGCCTTGCGTCTTGTGTCTTTAGCGTTTCGTCCTTTTCTGGTGACTGTCTGCATAAAACAAACACAAGACGAGCAGACGAAAAGGATACAAATAGAAGTACAAGTAGGACAAAACATGAGCGACATAAGCACGCGCGTTTTTGGAAAAAAACGTTAGTGTGGTAGCTCGCCCCTAAGCCCCCGCTGTGAATGAAGGTCGTGCACCTAAGTTGCGAGCACAAGCTCATTCACAGGAGAGCTAGAAAAAATGCGCGTTTTTCCCTCGACCAAACCACCAATTTCTCCGAGTTGCGAGCATGGGATAGGTCGGGAGAAGGAAACGCGCAAGGCCTTAGCTTCCTTAATGTCTCGAACCCATGCCCCTAATTTGCGAGCATGACCTTGACGAGGAAGAACGTGCGGTTGCCCGACAGAGTGTTCGACGACCGAACACGCGCGAATTGGGCTAAGGCTCTGGACCAACCGAGAGGGTGTCTGTATGCGATCGTGAACATGCAGCAAAGAACTACTGCGGACAATAATCGGCTTATGGAGACTGCGGCCTCTGGCAGCGAGCTTAGCGATTCGGCGCTGGTTGTGGCACTCTATACATTCTTGCGCATGCTAGCCAAACCTTAGAATAAGCAGATTGAAGCAAATGTTCCTGCCCAGACGCGCTTGTCCCATCACCAAGACCGTGAGGAAAAGAGTATGCCCTTGTACGAGACTGAGTCGGCTTACCAACGAGCAGTGACTTTAGAAACATCCACAAAATCTTGGGAATAATGGACTTTGTGCAGGTGAAAGAACCAAATTTTATGGAAAAAATTCGCTGAGCAAACGCGAAACATGAAAGTAAATGCGAGCTAGACAAAGAACTTGCGCAGCTGGTCGATATTTCAGGAGCTAGTGAGCACCCGACCATTCTCCATCGCTAACCGGATAGCCCCCGGGCATGCCATCGAGACGACCATGAACGGACCTTCCCATTTGGGGGACGGCTTGTTGGCCTTTGACAGGTCCTGAACTCGACGTAGGACTAGGTCGCCAACTTGCAAGGTCCTTGATCAGATCGATTTAGCTGTGTGCCTACGAAGAGCCTGTAGGTAGACGGCGGATCACAGCGAAGCCCGTTTGTGTGTCTCTTCAGTGAGGTCTAGGTCAAGGAGACGCTCGAGCTCTTGGTCAACATTGTCGACCAAGTGCACTCTTTGGGAACCCAGCACTATTTCAGCGGGCACTATGGCCTCCCGACTTGTAGACAGCCGAAGGGTTTCACCAGAATCTTGGCTCATTGTAGTGTGGGTGACCAAAGGACGTATGAAGCTCGTCCACCCACGATTGCCCGTGTTGGCTGAGGTTTTTGAAAACCCTCCTTTTGATCCCTTGGAGGATTTGACTATTTGCTCGCTTGGCCACTCCATTGCTCTACGGATGCGCTATAGAGGCGAAACAGACCTTTGTCCTGATGTCTTGGCAGTAGGCTTCAAACAGTTTGCTGGTGAACTGAGTGCCGTTATCCGTGATGAGGCGATTGGGGATGCCAAAACGCATCACCACGTTACTGCGGAAAAACCTCCTGGCTGCTTGAGCCGAAATGGTTGACACGGGTTCAGCCTCGATCCACTTAGTGAAAGTGTTGACGGCCACGAGCAAGAATTTGCAACCTCTTCAACCACGGGGGAAAGGTCCGAGTATATCGACTCTCTAGGTCGAGAATGGCCATGAGAGCGGGATAGTTTGAAGCACGTACGCCGACTGATGTGCTTTGCAGGCATGAAACTAGCATGCCAGCAAGTCACCACGATCGTCCGGGCGTCGGCTAAGGCCGTTGGACAATAATATCCCAATCGGAAGGCTTTGCTCACGAGCGTCTTGAAAGACGAGTGAGCTCCGCACACTCCCTCATGGATGTCTCTAAGAAGGAATTTGCCCTCTTCTTGAGATATGCACTTGGAGAGGACTCCCAGTGCTCCTTTGCGGTAAAGGCACCCTCGATCAACTTGTATGGAGAGGATCTCCTTATAAGCCGGGAACGCTCAGCTTCTTCCTCGGGCAGTGTCTCATGGGCAAGATACCGAACAAATGGCGTCATCCAGTCTGCACCATGCTCAAGGAGAGAGATGTTACCGCACATCTCCGGTGCCTCCTCTATAAAGGGAATGGAGGGCTTGTATAGGTGCTTGACGAGCACCCCCACCGGGGCGGGCATTTGGGAGGAACCGACCTTGGAAAGGTGGTCAGCCAGGGGATTGTCCTTCCTGGGGATGTAGAGTACTTCAAAATTTCTAAAATACCTCTCCATCTTCCTTACTTCAACCAAGTAAAGCCTATTGAGTTATCGGAACACTGATACTCCTTATTAACTTGGTTGACGACCAACTGCGAATCGCCTCTTACAGTCAGCCGCTAGATTCCAAGCGCTTTGCATGCTCGTAGTCCGACCAAAAGGCCATCATACTCTGCCGCGTTATTGGTTGCGGCGAAGTGTAATGGATGGCGTCTTCGAGTTGATCTCCGGGGATACCAAAGACGACTAGGGGTGAAAACGGAACGAAGCGGTCGGTAAATAGTTATTCGCTTCCATTTCCATATTTTTACCGAACGGAAACGAAATCGAAACTCCGGAAGCGAATACGAAAGCGGATAGTGACGGAAGCGGAATCGAAAGCGAACAGAGCGGACACTGAAAGCGAAATGGAAAATTTCACAAGAATGTAGTACATGATCTATGCAAAGTTACAAAGAACATCTTACTAACATTAGCCAACTTTAAGCGAGCATAGTATGTACAATAGATATAATACAACTTTGAGCGAGCATAGTAGTACATCAATTCCTACACCATCTTTGGGAGATCATGAAAGAGACATAGATATAATACAATTTCTGACACAAAAAAATCCTCTCGCATGAGAAAGAGGGCAAATGGCTTGTTGTCATGCAGTTGCGGGAATGTAATCATACCAAACTACCAAAGTTAAGCAGTTAAACTACCAACCGGATTGCGGACTATTCGAATCGGACGGTGGGTTTTGGATAGAAGTAGTGAAGTGTCAAGAAACCATATTGAAAGCTCCATCTTGAATTGAGCGACTACTCAAATCTCCCTATGTGATACTGATCAAGCATAATAATTGGCTTATATACCACCAATTTCAGAACTAATTGATGCGTAAAGGCACTAACAATCCAGAGCATTCCCATAGCTACCATTTTCTAAAATCTAAACATCCAACTATCCAAACCATTTTTGCAAAATACAACTAGTTCAAGATTGCAACTTTCAAGTTTGGAAAGAACAAAGAAAGCGGACAAACGCCTCACGCATAGAGTCGGATGGCGTCGATCCGCTGGATCTCCCGACGAAGCGCCAGCAGCTCCACACTCGCGCCACCTCCTCCCCTCATCCTTGGCATCAACATCTCCGCCTACCAACGAGGAAATCCGTTCAAACCCGAAAGCGAGAATCACAACAATGGAGCGGAATCCATAACTAGGCAAAAAGCGGGACAAAAACCCTAGGGTTCAGGAAAAGAACCTCCGGAGCGGATCTGGCGGAGAGGTCCCGACCTCACCGAGCGCGCCACCAAGAGGCGAGGCGGATGGGGGGGCGCGGCGCTGGCGGCGCTATCGCCTAAGCGGCTAGGGTTTGGTATTTGGTTGAGATCGGACTCTGGTGGAGACGCGCCGACTTGGTCACTTGGACTTGGAGGCGGCTAGGGCTTCCGCAGTGAATTGGACCGGCTAGGGAATTGGGCTGAAGCCTTCGGGCATTTCGGAAATTTCGACACCGCTTATACGGAATTTCCGTTCGCTTCCGTTCCGTCGGAATTGACTCTCCGTTTCGTTTCGTTTAGAAAAAAATTCCGTTTCCGATTCCGTACCGAAAAATTCCGTTTCCGTTTCCGAAAATGAACTTCCATTTCCGTTTTCGTCCGGTACGGTCGGAAAATTTCCGTTCCGTTTTCACCCCTAAGCACGACCCCAGCCCCCGAGCGATCGTAGGCTCAGGACTCGTCAAAGTACATGGTCTAGCGACCTTCCTTGGATCCATCGAGCTTGGTAGCGGGTGGCAACGGATTCGTCCATTCTGCTACAAAGTCTGCCAGGATCTGAGATTTGATCGCCGTGCGAGCTGAGAAGTGGATATCGAACTCGGCGAGCTCCATAGCCTATTTTGCTATTCGACCACCGGCGTCTTGATTTCTTAGGATCTCCCTAAGTGGAAAATTGGTCGGAATGATGACCTTATGGCCTTGAAAATAGTGGCACAACTTTCTTGAGGCCATGAGCAGTGAGTACAAGAGCTTTTGGACCTCAGGGTACCGCTCCATTGGTCAGTGTAAGACCTCACTGACATAGTATATCGGTCGCTGTGCCTCGTCTCGTTCGACCGTCAACACCGCGCACACGGCCTGCCGGGTTGCCGCTAGATATAGTAGAAGCGCTTCCCCCAACCTTAGCGTGGTTAAGACAGGTGGGCTGGACAGGTATTGCTTTAGCTCCTCGAAGGAGCGGTTGGCTTCTTCCGTCCATGCGAAACCATCATGCCTGCGGAGCACCTTAAAGAAAGGCAGCCCACACTCGCCTGACCGGGAAATGAAACGACTCAGGGCCACCATACGTCCGATCAAGGCTTGGACCTCCTTCATGCAGCTGGGAGGCCGCATACTTTCAATGGCTTCGATTTTTTCCGGGTTTGCCCCGATGCCTTGTGGACCAATCATGTAGCCGAGTACTTTGCCCGCTCTCACCCCAAAGACACACTTTTTAGGATTAAGTTTTATTCGATGTTTGTTGAGGTTACAAAATGTTTTCTCAAGGTCGGATACATGACCTGAGGCGAGCTTACTTTTTACCACAATGTCGTCTACATATACCTCCAGATTTCAGCCTATTTGATCTGGGAAAGTTTTCTGCATCAGGCGCTGGAAGGTTGCCCCAGCGTTCCTTAGACCGAAAGACATGGTTGTGTAGCAGAACGTGCCAAACGGGGTAATGAAGGAAGTCTTCTCTTCATCTTCAGGGGATATGCTGATCTGGTGGTAGCCCGAGTAGGCGTCCAGAAAGCTCATCACCTAGGACTCCGTCGTCACGTCGACCAGCTGGTCTATGCGCGGCAGCAGGAAGTTATCCTTAGGGCAAGCGGCGTTCAAGCCGGTGTGGTCGACACACATGCGCCACTTGCCGCCTTTCTTTCTTGACGATGATCGGGTTCGCCAGCCATTCCGAATGCTTGACTTCTCGGACAAAACCGGCCTAGAGGAGCTTGTCGAGTTCATCCCGGATGATTGCTTGTTTCTCCGGGAAAAAATGCTTGAGCTTCTGCCGCACAGGCTTCTTATCAAGTCGAACAGCTAGCCTGTGCTCAATTACTTCCCATGGGACTCCGGGTATGTCGGACAATTCCCAGGCGAACACGTCTGCGTTCTTCCGGAGGAAAGTAATGAGCTCGAGTTCCTATTTGGGATCTAAGGAAGATCCCAAATGCAAGACCTTAGCCGGATCCGCGCTACCTAGCGGGACCGCCTTGGTTTCTCTCCCGACTAGAGGGCAACTTTCGGCCAAGAATTCTTCGGCTCTTCGTCTGGACGGCGCTGGGGTAGCTACCCGACCATCTCGAGCGACTTTTCATCACAATTCAAGGCCGCCCTTTGGTTCCCCTTTATGGTGATTATGCCCTTTGGGCTGGGAACCTTCAAGCATTGGTACGCATGATGCGTAGCGGCCATGAACTTGGAAAGAGCCGCTCTGCCGAGGATGGCGTTGTAGGCTGACTCGAAGTTGACAACTTCAAATGTGATCATCTCTGTTTGGAAGTTGCTCGGGTCCCCGAACGTGACAGGCAGGACGATCTGGCCCAGGGGCTCGACCAAAGTGCCCGGAACGATTCCGAAGAACGGGACCGCTATGCTCTTGATCTTGGATCGAGGAACTTGCATCCCGTCCAGGACCCTGGCAGATATGAGATCCAAGGAGCTCCCGCCATCGATGAGGACCCGCCATACCTTAGCGTTGCTGATGGTCGGGCTCACGACCAACGGGAGCTTTTGAGGCTTGGTCATTCCAAGGGGATAGTCATCCTTGGAGAAAGTAATGGACAGCTCGGACCACCTGAGATGCTGCACGGGAGGGCTTGCCTTGAGTGATGTGGTGTACCTCCCGTGCTGTCTCGTTCAGATCCCTACGGGATCTATATGCCGAGAAGCCCCCGAATATAACCGCTATGTGGTTATAGGGCTCCATGTCGTCGTCTCTGTCTATGAGCGCCTTGCCCTTGCCTTTGCCGCTCTCCCCTTTTCCTGGGAGCGTGGGCATAGGACCTTTGCCGTTGTAGAACTTCTCCAGGCAGAGCGCCCAGGTTCGACAGTTGCGGAGGTCGTGCCCGTATGCCTGACGAAGTGGGCAAAAGCGATCGTTAGAAGGCATACCTTGGCAGCCGTGACCTCGGTCATCGTGATTCTGGTCGCCGCGACCTCGGTCGTCGCGACCTTGGTCATCGCGCCGCTGGGGCGGCCGGCTCCTTTGTCTCCCGGGCTGCTGAGACGGTGGAGCCCGCGGCGGATGATGCTCGACGGCCGCCACTATGCCCGGCGCGGACGACCTCTTCTTCTTTTTAATCTTCTTCTCCATAGAGCCTGGGTGCTTCTTGCTCATGGAGCCTTCCAGGCCCGGCTGAGGCGGCAGCTTGCCCTCGTCCAACATCTTCTTCCACTGGACCGCCTCGTCGGCGTTCGCATAACGGTCGGACATACAGAACAGCTCGTTAGCCGTCAGATCTGGATGAATCTCCAGGTCTTGTGTGAAGCGGATGTCCCGAACACCGAACTTGAAAGCTCGGACGACTGCTTCATCCGAAATGCTCAGAATTGAATTTCTCACCTTGATAAACCTCTGAACAAAGTGCCTCAAGGATTCTTTTTCGGTCTGGATCAAGCGCTCGAGGTCGCGCTCCTTGCCCGGGCGAGCGTGGCAGCTCTGAAAATTCGCCCGGAGCGCTTCATTGAGTTGCCTTCATCCAAGACCGTGGGGAGGAAGTTGGCCATAACTCTCTTGTCCCCTCCAGTTTCCAGGATTGCAGTAGAGTAGATCGAGAGGAACTCATCCAGATTTTGAGTCCCATTAAATCTTTCGATGTGACCGGGCTTGAACTTGCTCGGCCACGAGACATCACGGAGGGATGCTGAGAAAGCTCAGCACCCAAATGCCGGGCTGTCATGACAGCCCCTCCGAGTGTGGTGGCCATGACAGTCACCAACGCGATGGCCCCCGATGCGCAGACCAAGGCGAGAGAACACCTCTCTATATCGGTGCGGCGAAGACCGTCCTGAGGCGGCATACTCGGTATGCCCGCGGCTGGTCCGGGCGAACCCTTGATCCCGTGAGGTCATCCGGGAACTGCTCCGAACATCCTCGTGGCACCGATCATGCCTCCTACGGCCTTCCCGAGCAGGGCTCCGGGAGTCGCCGCAACAGGAGCGAACAGGGGAATGATGCTTACTGTCCCGGGAAACACTCCGGGCTTCTTTACCGTCAGGGGACCCTGAAAGTTTCATGTCGGTGGCGAGTTTTTCCAGATTCTCGACCACGACCGCGCCCATGGCCTCTAGGTCCGCCTGATTAGGAAAATTCCGAAGGTTGCGCACAACCGTCGCCATGGCCCGCAACCGCTCATGATTCCGGGGAACACGAGGGGATGATCTTGGTCGGCGGTCACGTGCGTGCTCCGGAGAGTGGCGCTCGCGAGGATTTCCGCGAGCCGAGTCTTCAGCCCTAGCGCCCATCTTTTCACGGGCTTGGCGACAGAAGCTCGCCAGGGTTCTGTTCAGGGACAAATGGCTCTTGGCCGCCTCGTACCGATGATGACGAGCAAGAGCAGCCCTCGAGGATTTGGCCTCAGGATCTTCTTCTCTTCCCGCCATATTAACGTCGCGGAGCACTGGGACCGCGAAGGCGACATCATGGTGTCTTCGCGCGACGCGGTCTCACGATCGTGCTTGGAACGGTTAGGGACATCCAGACCATCATAGAGATCGTCATATTCTTCCTCAGCAGTGAGGGAATCACGTCGCGAGCGGAGGAAATGCTCTCGCGCTACAGTAGCCAGGGAAGAACTCCCGGACTCGGTGTGGCCTTCTGGGTCAGCCACACCAACTACGTCTTCGTCGGCGTAGTACATGTCATCATCCTCAACATCGTCGAAGACACAGAGGTCTTGACCATCTTGAGAATTTGGTATTTTCAGGGATTCTTCGCGAAAGGACTTAGTCGAATCCCCACGGACGACGCCAGCTGTCGACGTTTTGGGAACGGATCCCCCGCCGAGCTTACTTGTTGAATGAGGGATCAATCAGGGCCCGTTTCTCGCGAAGGTGTTAGCGTCCGAAGATGCCGCCGAGCTAGGAGGATAGATGGTCGGAGGTTCAAGAGGGGACAATAGATAGGAGATTTTATCCTGGTTCGGGCCTCTCGCAAAGGAGATAACAGCCCTACGTCTAGTGGCTTTACTACTGTCGGAAGGGTTTACAGGGTGCTTGCGCGGGTGTACTGCGCCTTTCTCTCTTTTCTCTTCTTCTTACAGACGCACTTGGGCATTTCTTACAGCTTCCGAAAAAAGGAAAAATATCCTGTGCAATCACCCCTCCCGGTGAAACCACCGTGCAACTGAACTAAAAAAAGTTTCAAAAAATTCTGAAAAAAATCATGGATGTACATCTCAACTTACCCCACCTACATATAAAATTTCATGATCAAATTCATCTTATACTAGCAGTTACAAAAAAGACAAATTTCGCATGAGCAGTGATTTTTACTGTTCATCACTATTCATTTTGCTGCTTGTTTTTTGTAACCGCTAGTATAGGATGAATTTGATCATGAAATTTTATATGTAGGTGGGGTAAGTTGAGATGTACATCCATGATTTTTTTCAGAATTTTTTGAAACTTTTTTTAGTTCAGTTGCACGGTGGTTTCACGGAGAGGGGGGGTTGCACCGGATATGTTGCCCCGAAAAAAACCCCTAAATGCTCCTTACAGCGGGGTATTTATAGACGATTATAGTCTTACATCATTTATAACCGAATGACATGCTACTACTGTGCCCGGACGTGGGCGTAACTGCTTCCCTCACTTTTCGCCATACTGCGACGTGGGAGTAATGGCTCAGATCGTGGCCGTACGGTCCTTTGAGCCGCCGCGTGATTAATGCCATGTTGTCTTCGTGGGCCGCGCACGACCTGCCGATCATGTCCGGGGTCTTCTCTCAGTTCTAGCCGATCGTCGCACTTCCCCGAGCAAGTACGCTCGGGAAACTGAGGTGCATGCTCGGAGACGGGCTTGGTCATGGTCGGGGCAGACCCATCAGCCGGTCTGTTCGAGGATCTTCCTTGGGGACACCATCCAAGAGCAAGTATGGTCGACCGGAGATTGGCTACCGGGGCACGATAGTCTTTATGGAAATTATCCAATCCTCGACAGTCCTAAACCATACATGCTTTGGAATTAAAAGAAATGGGCGACCCAATGGGCCAATTTCTAACAATCCCCCACCAATTCCAAAGAAACAACAGAAAAGATAATAAAGATCAATGTACTGAAGTGTTGTTAACATACCAGTCTTTTAGTGTAAGTCCCGTACGGGTTGAACTTGCACCTAGATTAGCAAACTTCATCCTCTCACAGCTGATGAATGGACTATGCCTTGAATCCACTGCTTTTCGTGATAAGACTTCACTTGAAAATCATAACTGATACTAGGCTGCCAATAAACCATACCTAAACGGAGCGTTATATGGTCATGCTCCCTTATCTGCTCATGAGCTTTTTAGAGAATGCCCAATCCTCGTGAACTATGGCCTCACAGTTATGCTCAAGTAAGTGTATTCATTATAGGTATCCTGTAAGCCAATATCTTTTATTTCCTGACTTTAGAATACATTAAGGCTTTAAGCCAACCTTCCATGCAGTCGAGAGTACTTTGTCTAGTAAGACACGGGTACAATTTAATAATATGTACTCTCTTATTATAACATCAACTTGTTTTTTTCCATTTCCTAATTCACAGGATCTTCGATCAGGAAGAAATGGGCTACCATTGTGGTGTAACTCAAGTGGGCCTCATGCCCATGTCCATAGACGCAATGGAAATCGCCTTCCTCACAAGTCCTTTTGTAAAAGGATCTGTTAGATTTTCTCAGTATAAATATAATTCATAGTAATAACTCCAGAGTTTCTCAATTTTTTGACAGTTTTGAGCCTACGCTTCACATGTCTGGAGGACTTCATATTATCCTTAGTACTCATAACCTTAGTCAATACTGTTTAGTTATTGCAATACATTAGGATCGGCAGTATTGGTTTCTCAACCAATGGCAAGTTCAACAATGGCTGTGTCTAGTGCTATGAGTTCAGCTTTCATGGTTGACCTCGTTAATATGGTCTGTTTGCAAGACCTTCATGAAATTGCAGCACCAGCTAAGGTAAAAACATAATCACTTGTAGTTTTGATCTCATCCGCATCAGAGATCCAATTGGAATCACTGTATCCTTCTAAAACAGATGGATACCTAATATAGTGAATTCCGTAAGATGTTATGCCTCTCAAGTAGCGCAACACTCTTTCAAGTGCCTCCCAATGATCATCTCCTGGGTTATATGTGAATTGGCTTAATTTGCTCACAGCAAATGAGATATCAGGTCTTGTGGCATCAGCTAGATACATAAGGGACCCAATAATTTGTAAATATCTCAATTGATCTTTCTTTAACCCTTGATTTTTCCAAAGCTTAACACTCGGATCAGAAGGGGTTGGGGAAATTTTGCAATTCTCAAAGCCAAATTGACACAATATTTTCTCAGCATAATAGGATTGGTGTAAAATGATCACATTCTAATTCTAAGAAAGTTTTGACCTCGTCAATTACAGCAGTGTTTGTGCCAAATATAAGTATGTCATCAACATACGATCACAAGTCATGCGTATTTTCACACGAAAATACACGAATGTGCGCGTGTGTTTAGCCACTATCCACCCTATACCATTCTCACGCCAAGTGTCACTATTTAAGAGGTGGGAAGGACTCCACCTTTTAAGCTAACTTTCCTCCACTTGGCTAGGCAATATGATACTAAATCATGTATGCTTTGAAATGAAAGGAAATGAACCACCCAATGAGCAATGGGCCAATTACTAACAGAAAGTCGATCTCTTGCCCGATCTGCTATCAAGTGAAACAATGCAGACTTAAGTACCTTTCTTACAAGATGGATCTCTGCCATTCTTGCAATGCAGTGGCTACAGCAAGTTAAGGATAACCACATAAAATCCTAAGCTTGCATATATAATTCAAGCCTTTCGACCCAAAAAAACTTGTGATCCCAAAAGAGATACTCTTGCTTATCTTAAACAGCAAGGCTACTCTTTCCCTACTTATATAGAGTGAAATGGCACTTAGCATGTGAATGTTTGGCCCAAAAGGCACTTGAAAATTTACGAAAATGCAAAACCACTTGTACATGTGGTACATGTATTATCTTGGCCCTCTACAAATGCTCTGAGATTCATGCAAACACATAAAATGATTAGAAGATAGAACAGTAGTTTGAATTTTGAGAGTTTATACCAAAGGGCATGTTTGATGTAGCTACATCTACACGTGGGAAAACCATTCTCCAAAATTTACATGCTTCCGAAACGAAGAATGGATCTTCACATGTCCAACATATTGGCTGGGCTCAACACGAAACAAACGAACTACGTACTGGGCTTTCGGTAATCCTCAATCAGAAGACCAAAACTGTATTCGGCCCAACAACCCGGGCCCACATCCAGTAAACGCAACCCAATCAAAGAGAGACCCCACTATAAAAGGCGGCCCCGTGTTCGCGTGATCTCTCTCGTCCAATCGCGACGTCCGCGCTAATCCACATCCCTCGACCCCAGGGATAACACTGCCCTGTTCGCCCCTGCCCTCGAACATTCCCAAACCCTAGACCTGAGCCCATGTCGGGGTCGTACGGATCCGACGACTACCGCGGCAGCGGCGGCGGCTACGGTGGCCGAGGTCGCATCTGGATCCTGGGATTTGTCTTTGTGTCTGTTTTTCGATCTGCCTCTTGACTGATTCGTGTGTGTTTAGGTGGCGGCGGAGGCGGTCGTGGGCGAGGAGGCGGGGGCGGTGGCGGTGGAGGAGAGTATGGTGGCGATGGTGGCGGGTACGGCGGCGGTGGGAGAGGTGGAGGTGGAGGAGGAGGAGGCTACGGCGGTGGCGGGAGAGGAGGGGGTGGCCGAGGCGGTGGTGGGCGCGGGGGAGGACGCGAAGGCGACTGGGTTTGCCCTGACGTGAGGTGCGTTTCGTTTACTCGTTTGGCGATATCGCGTTGTATTCGACTGATCTAATCGTTGTCTTCTGGGCTGTAGTGGGAATTTGGGTGTGTAGGCATGAGATAAGTTGTACCTTGTTTATTTGCCGTGTTTAGGTGGTTAGATTGTTGGGCTATTCGATTTAGTGCTTGCTTGCAACATGGTGCTTAGTAGCCCCTTGTTTTGTTAGTTTGATGTGTACCCACGTAGTTGGATTGTACAGTTTCCTATGTTTGATTTGCTGGAATGGGTGGAACTTTCATGATATTATGATCCAGAGCTTACGATTTAGTGTTGTGAATTGTGATTGGAATTGCAACAAAAACAATAACCAAGCCTTTTGTCCCAAACAAGTTGGAGTAGACTAGGAACGAAACCCAATCAAAGTCAATAAAAGCCCTAAACCTTCGATCTTAGGTCACACCTACTTCTTCATTCTCATAGTGTGGCTTTGATTTATGTTAGATTCCCGATATTTTACCTAACAGTGCAATGATATTCAGATTTAAAATCTCTGTTCAAATATACGGGTTGATTATGTATTATTATAAACATAGAACATTTGTCTCCTATGCACTTGTATTGCCCAATATTCTTTTTTTGTCACACCAGAGCATATAACTCATGCACGATTTTATAACTCAGTTTTGTTTTGTTGTTATTGGAACCATTGGAAAGCACTGATGAATTATAGTTTTTTATAGTTTTCTTTTTTAAACGTTGTAAGTAGTTTTCATGATGAAGTGATTGTCTTTTGCAGAAAGCTTGATGACTTGTGTCCCTTAATTTTGTTGGTTCCTTTTTTATACTCTTCCTAACAAAATTCTGTTGGTTCCTCCTTTATACTCTTCCTAACAATATATAAACTCTTGGTCCAGCTGTGGCAATGTGAACTTTGCAAGGAGGACTGAGTGCAACAAGTGTGGGGCACCTTGCCCAAGTGGAGGTGGAGGTGGCGGGTATAATAGTTCTGGTAGAGGAGGTGGAGGCTACAATCGTGGTGGTGGAGATTATGGTTCTGGTGGTGGTGGTGGCTACAATAGAGGTGGTGGGGATTACAGCTCTGGTGGCCCTGGTGGAGGTGGTGGGGATTACAACTCTGGTGGCCGTGGTGGTGGTGGTGGTGGTGGTGGTGGAGGAAGAGGAAGAGGAGGATATAATCGTGGTGGTGGTGGTGGTGATCGTGGTTTTGATGACTACCGTGGTGGCAGGGGTGATGGTTATGGGGGAAGAGACCAAGAGAACAATCAAAGGGGGGATGAAGGTGGTTATGATGCTGGTGGCTACAGACAAGTTCCTCCTCAAGGTCGTCCTTATGGTGGGTCGGCAGGTGACTACATAGCGCCTCCAAGCTCCTATGGAGGCAACAATACATACAATTCAGATTCTGCGGTGCCACCTCCTAGTAGCTATGGTGGTGGTCCAGGTTCATACCCACCAAGCTATGGTGCCCCACCTCCGATCCCGTATAGTGGCGGTGCCCCAGGGGGCCAAGGAGGCCTGCCACCTACATATGACGGTGGGTATGGTGGTCGGTCAATGCCTAGGGGTGGAGGCCCAGGTGGTGCACCGCCACCTTATTATGGCGGCGGTGGCGGAGGTGGCTCTACTGGCAGTGCTGTCCCTGGGTCAGCTACAAAGGTTAAACAGTGTGATGCAAACTGTGATGAGACTTGTGACAATGCAAGGATTTACATCTCCAACTTGCCTCCTGATGTGACTGTTGAAGAGCTTCAAGAGTTATTTGGAGGAATTGGCCAGGTGTAACTAATCTTCTTTTGAATTCCCTAATATTTAGTGAATTATACATTTCATGAATGTATCAATTGTTGACATGGTTTCTGTATTTTATAGTCATATAACCATATGCATTAGTTCTTTTTCCCCCATTTATATTTGTTTCTCGTAAAACTGTATCCATTTTCCAGTGTTGCTGCTACTTATTGTAGCAAATAATGTAAAGTTACCTTCCATGTTGACAAATCAGTATTCGAGGGAAGTGTGGTAACAATGATTTTTTCTATAGTAATTTCTGCTAGCAAATTTGAAGTCATTGGTTTGGGCACTATCTGCCTATCTGGTATATTTTTTAAGAGAAGGTGCTCATATACCAAATGTAAAGTTTATGTATAGAGATCACAGTTTAGAGTGAGTATACCACATAGAGTTGTTTGCTTATGAAGTACGTTGTTTATATTTTTTTAGTGGCTGCTTTATAATTTTGCTCTTGTGTTGAGTTGATCATGTAACGTATGATATGCCAAAGAACTTGTGGAATGTCCCCCCTGTTGTTGGTGATAGAAAATCTTTGAGAATAGGGTACAGTTGTTTTAACTTTTAACATATTACCGAGTTTTCATAGTTGAATTATATTTCTCTGAATATATTGTTGTTCCTATGTGTGTGTTCAAGTTATGAATCAATTTATTTCTTTTTTCGGTGATCATTTGCTTTAGATGATTGTGTGTTTTGAATGCTTGCAACTACTTCCTTTTGAAAGGTTGGAAGGATCAAGCAGAAACGTGGCTACAAAGACCAGTGGCCCTGGAACATAAAAATCTATACTGATGAGTCTGGAAACAACAAAGGAGATGCTTGCCTTGCTTACGAAGATCCTTCTGCTGCTCATGCAGCTGGTGGATTCTATAACAGTAAGTTTCGATTCAGTCATGATATTCTTCTATTTAATTCGATTCATATGTTGCACAAGCCATAATGCATATAATCTAATCATTTTCCAGATTTTGATATGAGAGGCTACAAAATCAGTGTTGCGATGGCTGAGAAATCGGCACCTAGAGCACCTCCTACATATGGTCATGGGTATGTACTTATCAGTTGTTTAGCTGCTAAATGCAAATTCTGTAATAACATGCCCAGCTGAGACATCTGATTATTCTGGGCCAAGTAGTACATCGCATTGCAATTTCATTGTCTAGAGATTTCATTTGCCATGCACTGTCATACACTCATACTCATATTATTCAGTTATGTGTGATTAGGAGTTGCCTAAAAAAAATCTGTGATTAGGACAATATGCTATGCACCATCAGATTATTTCTTTTGGGCTTAGCTTTTACTTCAACTATTAAATGGAGTGTACTGCAGCCAAGTTAACCAAACTGTGATATCATATGCAAGTCACACTTATGATTGATCTGGAACATAAAGCCCAGGGCTTGGGACTTGTTCATTGTGCATTCCTATGATTTATAAGGTAAGCAAGACATTTGATGCTGAAACAATTGTCTTCTGTTACTTGAACTGTGTGTTCTTCATGCATAGAAGCTAATTTGTTGCACAAAGCAATTTGTCAAATGCATTGGAGTAGTAAACAATTCACTGATGGGTGGGGAATTGGGGTGAATGTGTGGTATCAGGAGGATGACAAGTTCAATTAAATTAGATACAGAGCATTCCACAGTTGAGCTACTGCTTCTGCATTAAAATCTTGAAAAATTATCAATTCAAAACAATGTTTGTGAACCTTAATCTTTATTTCAGACATGCATTTCATCATATGCAAGGAGAACAATATGGGGGTTTTGTTTTAAGCAGTTGTGCTTTTAACAGTGTATACCTTAGTGTAAACTTCAAATATTGTATATATCACTTATTATATATAACTGAAATCTTGATTCATGTGGATTGTGCTTATATATAATTTCTTCACCATATTACATGGTGAGCAGAGGTGGACGCGGTGGTGGCTATGGTGGGGATAGACGCAGGGATAACTACAGAGATGGAGGAGGCTATGGGCCTAACAGACACCAGGGTGGTGGTTTGCGTTCACGACCATATTGAAAACAGCTAGTATAATTACTAAGATTGTCATCTGTGAGAAACCATTTCTATTCCTGTTCTCCGGACTTGTACTCATACAGGAGCATAAAAGGTAGGTTGCCGACTTTCCTCGGATTTCTGTTCCATTGTCATACTCCAATGTTGGTCGGATGTTTGTTTGCCTTGTCCAAAAGTGATTGATGTATGTTATGTGAATTTTTCCCTAGAGGCAGCCTGGATAAGCTCCAAATGCTGGTAGGTTTGAGATGTTATTTCAGGTGAGTGCCGATCTGTTATGACTCTAATGCTTTCATGGTGATTGCTTACAATTTTATTTCTGTGATTGCTTACAATTTTATTTCTGCGATTGTTCATTTTTTGATCTAATGCTTACATTCCACATGGTCCCTCAGCCGGTGGATCACTCCTGTAAGCTTGGATTTTGTTGTGGAGGACAGGTAGGGCGTTTTTGCTCTGTTATAGGTTAACTAGACCCAGATTGATTAGTTCACGATGTGGTTCTGTGGATATTAGATGTATCTTTGAATCTACCTAGACCGCTGCACTTCCATTTTTTATTCATGCGGTTGTGGAATCAAATTTAGCATGTATTAGTTTCCTTATCTAGCAGAGTCAGATGTCTCTTTGCGCTAACTATGCTTGAAATAAACTCATTTGAATGCTTAATTCTACCCGAATGAGAAATATCTTGGTGTATGGTTTTAGTTTAGACACCGTTTGAAACACATTGCCGGGATTTTTCTTGGTTCCTGCAAGAATTGAACTGTTTGTCAAATTCTTGCTTTCCAAACGGGGCTTTAGATCTTGTTGCGAAGCTTCTACTCTTGACTCATGAAATTGCAGCTGCATAATGTGTGCAGCGACAAATTGAACACCATCAGCAGCCATTGCTGTCTGCTCCTCTGTTAACGCCAGCGACAATTCTGGCTGAATCCACGGAGCTAGCCTCAGTTCAGTTGGCCTGTTGGCATTCGGGCAGTGGATGCATCTTGTAAAGGCTTTCAGTTGAATGCTCATTCCGTTCTTCTCTCTACATGAAGTCCGTTCTACCGTGGCCTGGTCTGACTTCAGCGTTTATACGAAAGACTTGTTTATTTGACCTTTTTCCTTTGATCTCTTACCTAGCACATGTACATATCTGTTGTATGACATTTCTTGAATAAAGTCTTCACTTTTACCACTAAATGTTTCTGCGGAACTTAGCTGCATCAGTAACTATTCTATAATCGTGCGCGCTATTATTTAATCAAAACAGATGAGCTTCGTTCGCTGTTGATTTGCTGATTTTTTTAAAATAATATTATTTTAATTGAAATTTACGGAAACAATATGCCGAAAAGAAAAATGATAAGTTTGGGCACCTGTCGTCGTTTTGATTGGTGACATAGAGCCTATCGCCATTTGAAACAGCGAGATGCTCTATGTCGCTATTTCAAATGGCGACAGAGTGATGGTTTCTCTCTGTCGTCATTCCAATTGACGATAGAGAGGGCCTATATAATCGGCACGTGAAGAGAGGAAGAAGGCAGAGGGAAGAAGAGGAAAAGGGGAGGAGAAGAGAGGAAGAAGACGGGGAAAAGATTAGGGGAAGAGAGGGAGGAGGCATGGGAAAGAAAAGGAGAGTCTGTATTTGTTAGGTATTTTTTTTATACTTGTATTTAAATTAAAGAACTAAGAGCAACTTTTTTATACAGAAAATCATTCTTGAACATCAACCTATCAAGCATTTCAAAAACATCATTAGTTTGACGATCACGTCGTACTATTATTTTCGAAATAGCCTCCGTGATTAGAAAACTATCAGGCGTGTAGCTTTTTTAGGACGATTAGACATGACCATCAGTTTTCTCATGTCGATTGGACAACACACACAACAGTGCTGTCAGTGTGATGTAACAGCACGCTGCTAGTAGCTTTCTCAGATTGATTCGATAAAACACTGTAGCACACTATCAAGTGACAAAACACTGCCCATCTTAGACCGACGAACAAGACACTGGTGACCTCAGAGCGAAGTGACAACGCCCTACCACCCACCACTTTTTAAGACTGAAACGACAACACGATGTAGCCCGCTTCTCAGACTGAGACGACAACACGCTGCAACCTGCCTCACCAACGACCACGTATGCTGGTAGTCTGCGTTGCGTAGGTCGCTCGTGATTTTTCTACGAAAACCCTTAACTGGCCACAATTTCGGGGTTTTGTGGCCACGTGTGCCTCTTCCAATTTTCGCAAACATGGGTGGGAGAGGAAGATTAGAGGGAGGGCGATTATTAAATCAGAAGTTACTGCGGAAAATAAGGTAGGCCACACTCTTTATTACAACTTAAAATTGAGAGGAGCATCACGAACAAGGAAAATAATAATTACAACTTGATATCTACTGAGTGCATCGAGGCCACTTCCCCTTCGCCCATGTCTCTGGTGGGGCTTCTCTGGCACGACGCCCTCTCTTGTTTCCTCTCTCTCGGCCTCCTCCTCCGCTTTCTTTTTACGTGCCTCCTCGCGTGCGGCGTCACGCTGCTCTTAAAGTTACCGCCTGAACTCCCCATCCTGGTTGGCTTGATCAAGGAGTCTTTGGCCTTCGGGGTTGATCTCCATATCAAACCACTGCTCAAATTTACACAGTGGCGGAGGCGACTGCATGAAACATAAATTAGCAAAGTTTCATGTACAAATATTATGAAACACGTATGATTATTACCATTTAGCGATTCTTCAGGCTCTTCTCCGGCGGATCGAAGGCGTAGTTGCGGCACTTCCAATACCTCCTCTTCCAAGTTGAAATTTCCCAAGAGCGGACAAGGCTGCAAAGATCTCTGCACATACACATCGGTGGGACAGCCCCACGAGGTAAGAAGAAGTCCTGGTACGCTGAATTGTGCGGCCAGTCCGAAGCGCATCCCTCTTCCTTTGCCTTCCCCTTTCCCTTTCCACTTGCACATCTCGGTATTTTGGGTTAATCCTTTACTTCCTTTTATTCTTTTATCCTTCTTTTTTTCTCTTCTCCCTCCTCTCTCTTCTTTTCTCTCTTTTCTTTCCTCTTCTCTCCCTTCCTTCTCTTTTCTGGCCGGTTGCTCTCTGCCTCGCTCAAATGAGGACAGTGTCGCGCGATGGGCTCTTTATTGCCTCTCTATCACCATTTCAATCGGCGATAAAGACAGCGACATGCTCTCTGTCGCCATTTGAGCATCTCGTCATTTCAAATGGCGATAGGTTTTGTGTCGCCAATTAAAATAGCGACAGGTGCCCAAACCTGTCATTTTTCTTTTCGATTAAAATGATAGTATTTAAAAAAAATCTTGATTTGCTGATATACGGATGATGCCGCGTAAAAGGGAAGCTAAGGCGTGATCTATACGGGACCGCCCTATTCGGCATGTGTAGCTGTGCGTAGACTTTGCCATAAGCGCTTCGGTAAAAAGAATTAAAAAAATGTTCGCAGATAAATTGTTTGTTTAGTGTTTATTCTTATTCGTATGACCAGCAACACCGTCCAATGCTTGGTCTTGTTGCTATGTGCAATGTTGTTCCTTGAATGTGTTGCAGCGTCGATCATGCGACGAAGAACAGTGGAGTTTGCCATACGAGCAACAGTCGATTATCAATGCCATTTGTCGCACGGACAGGCTCGGCCATCAGCCCTCCCTAACACGCTTACTACTGCTTGATGGCATTTCCGCAGCTAACATTAACTGAACCGAATGATGTAGAGACTAGAGATACCAGAATAAAATCCAGCAAAAACATGTCCCATCAGACTATGGCCATGGTTACAGGAACACTGGCATAGAACCTGTTTGCTCGCTGACGAAATTTACTTACCACCAATCAAAAAATTAAACTAACCCCGCAAATTTTCGTCCCAAGATATATAGTACACAATGTCATCTCCTCTTGTTCTTCAGTTTACTCTTTCCTTCAAATTTCCTAGATCCTCTTGTCTTTCCTCTCTGCTTGAGTTTCTTCTGCCCCCTGCTGCCCTTCCCCTTTCTCTCCTCCGAGTCAGACGCATCGCCATCCGAAGAACCTCCATCATCAGTGTCTCCAAATCCAGTGAGCTTCTCGTATTCATCTTCATCGATCACTCCCCTCTTCAGCTTTTTCAGGAGCCGGTACTCGCGTGTGAGCTCATCCAAGTCCTCCTTGGTTTGGACCGTTTGCCGCTGCTTACCTGTCTTCTTCCGCTTTGGTTTCTCGGGCTTCTCCAAAGCTTTCTTCTTCGCTGGGTTTGGCTTTTGAGCTAGCTCTTCTGCTTTTCTTTTCAATGTCTTCTGGCGTTGTTTCTCTCGAGCTTTATCCCTGCAGCGAACCAAGACAGGAATCATGTCAATCCCCCTGCTGATACCTGCGTCCAAGTAAAATGCTGACACAATCTCTCAAGTGAAAGTTGCTGACTCCAAGATAGCTTCAATATTCACTCTTGAAATCACAAAACATGGGAGCACAATATTTGAGGGTTTCATTTTGACAGGGATAGCTCTACAAAAGTCCTACATTACAAAATTCTTGTTGATTGTTCACTGTTCAAGTATGGATTGTTGACTGTACTAAAAGATCAAACTCTTAACACAACTGGTCACCGTACCATCAGTGAATTCTATTACTAGAAAATGGGCAGCAGAAACAAAGTTATGTTTGTGGACTGAATTCATACTTGTACTTGATTTGTGTAACATCGACATCATCAACAGGAATAAATCCCTCTAATGAAAGAGAATGGTGCTTCACTTCTGGCATGGAGGGGATCTGGAGCAAGCCGTACTCCATAGCCAACTTCCCAATTCCAAGGTCTTTCCACCTGAAAATGTAAGAGCAGTGGTGCTCCTTGTATGCTCGAACAAATGACACAAAAGCTCTAAGCCCTTTGTCCATGACATTACGGTCTTCTAATGCAGCAGTTCTAATCTGCAGCACAAAGTGGAATATTGGATATTAGTAAGCACGGCAGACTAATGTTTCAAGTGGTATCTCGATTCAATTAGAAAAACTAAAATGATACCAAGGC
The DNA here is from genome assembly GCA_036346375.1 of Guadua angustifolia. Classification (NCBI taxonomy): domain Eukaryota; kingdom Viridiplantae; phylum Streptophyta; class Magnoliopsida; order Poales; family Poaceae; genus Guadua; species Guadua angustifolia. Next base: position 85,684,564 of record CM070500.1, on the reverse strand, counting down.
AACTCACCTGTGTTATAATATCTACGGTATTCAAGGAACACTCCCTTTTTGTGAGAGGAACACCTCGAAGCTTTAAGAACTCAACATAAGTGTCCTCCTGCAGATTAAGTAAGCTTATTTTTTTTCCCTCAACAAGACAATCCAACATACATATAGAGTTGCTGCAAATGGGTGCATAGATAAATAAATCCTTTAACTACTAAATTTCACTAACAGAATCATGCTCAACAAAGAACAAAGAACCTGTGGTAAGAGAAATACAATAGCATCCCCTTCTTGATCATAACGTGCAGTACGACCAGCTCTATGTATGAAAACATTGGGATCTTGAGGCGGATCATACTGGATAAGAGAATACACATTTCTATCAAATGATGAGCAAACATAAAGAAAGAGTTTAGAGGGGTAAAAGTATAATACTAGAATGTAACCTGCACAATCAGGTCAACACGTGGTATGTCAAGACCCCTTGCTGCAACATCAGTGCAAACTAGAATACCACTTGAAAGAGTAGAAAATGATGCCAAAGCTTTCTCACGAGGGCCCTACAAACCAGCAAAACAACATGGTGGCAATCAGTACAGATAAAGCCTCCATATTTAGCCATTAGAAAAGCTTCATATCTATCAATAGTACAACAAATCATGTGTTTTTTCTATAACCTGCTTCATCTTCCCATGATAAGGAATTATTGTAGAACCTTTAAGCGAGTCCAGCATCGGAAGAACGACAGCCCAGTAATCTACACAAGCACATGTTGCAAAATAGCTGCACTCGAGTAAAGATCAAAGTTCACAAGTTAGCACAATGTGAAAAAAGAAAAGGATAAATGGACAAATAAAAATTTCAGTCTGTCATGTACTTACACCATTATTTTCTTTCCGGTGTTCTGCACAAGGAAATCAACAAGCTGTGATGACTTCTTTGATGCTTCACATATCATATACTGCACCAAAACAAGCTTGTGATCAATAAAACAAAATAAGTCTATTACAACCAGTCAAATCGACAGTGGAAACCACCAATAACCATCCAACTGCTTGTACAAAAGAATCTCGCCATACCTCCAACCGGAGCCCCAACGGTGTTTTGGATGGTCCAAGATCTTGCTGGGCAGCATTTTTACCTGTTGGTTTCGCCTCTGTCTTAACCTCAACCCTCACAGGATTTCTCAACCCTGCTTTTGACAGCTCCTCGACAGCCTCTGTCTGAGTAGCCGAAAAAAGGCCAGTCCTCCTAAGCTTCGGTAACTTCGAAATAATCGAAGTTATCTGCTTCTGAAACCCCATATCCAAGAGCCGATCAGCCTCATCCAGGATCAAAATCTGCCTCCAAAACAAATAAAAATGGATACAGCATCAACATATATCACACTTGCATCAAAGCAGAAACGAATCATGCAAAAATTTCCATTGATTCCCAAAACCACCTCAAGATTCTTGTAGTCCAGAGTGTCCAAGCGCTCCATTATATCGAACAGCTTCCCAGGAGTGCCCACCAGTATGTTTGCACCCTCTTCCTCTACTTTCTTGAGCTCTGCCTTAATGTCCAACCCACCAACCAGGAGCATGGACGACACGCTCTTCAGCGTCGCGAAGAACGGCTGCGCTACATTGTATATTTGCGAGGACAATTCTCTAGTGGGAGAGATGATGATGCCAAGAACCTAAATTTGCTTCGTTTGTTGATCAGAAGTGAACAAAGACATGGAATTTTGTAAGCAATACAAGAACAGAACAGAGGAGAGCATGGAGGTGCGAGCTGACCTGGTGGGGCTTGGGAGCTGAGGAGCGGCGGCGGAGGATCTCGACGACGGGGACGACGAAGCGAGGGTCTTGCCGGAGCCAGTGGCCGCGTCCACGGCCACGTCCTTGTGTGACAGCAGCAGCGGAATGGCCGCCGCCTGCACCGGCGTGCACCTCCGGAAGCCGCCGCGCTTTAGGGCCTTCACCACCTCCGGGGAAAGGGCGGGGGACAGCTCCGAGAACCTCTGCTCCGTCAGCGCGCGCTTCCGGGCGGCCGCTGCCGCCGGCGAGGAAGAGGCCATGGCGAGTGCTGTGTTGTGGCGGTCGGTGTGCTTGGTTCCAAGGGGCACTCCGACTTAGGGTTCGAGACGAGGGTTTAGCCGGTTGGAATAATCAGTGATTTGTCCTTATTTATTTAGGACCTGTTTGGCAGAGCTTTAGATCTCAATTTCACCTGAGATTTGAAATTTATAGGTTAAAATAAAGTGAATTAAGTTTATATTTTTGGTCTAAAATATAAACAAGATGATCCATCTAAACACCTTTAATGTACTCACAGCTTCAGCTCCACGGATCTAGTGGAGTTAGGAATACTCAGCTCCACCAAATCCACGAAACACACCCTTACTTGTACCAACTGAACTAATTAAAATAAGACAAATGATCAATTTACCTATAGTTTCAATGATCATATTATCAATTTCACTGGTACGATCGGGTATCAAAGCCTATATGGCTAGTAATGACCGGTATCGAAGCTAGTACGACGCATAAAATTACTTTATTTCGGTTTTAGTGTCAAAATGGTACACATTATCTATTACCATATGATATCAATAACTATACATTTAACTCTTGGTACTGTTGGGCTACCCGTAACAAACACTCGGAGGCCTATTACTAGCTTGGCGGAGCCAGGATTTGGGTAAGCCTCAGGCCAGAAATAAGCGATTATTACTAACGTCAAAAACTATGGGCATTGAGGTATAACAAAAGTACAACACAAATACACAATCAAAAATAAATTTGAATTGTTGAAATGTTAAACATGGAATTCAAATTTAACAAAATCAATCTATTTTGCATACAGTTTGGTACAAAAGCGCAAGCCAAATTACTGTACTTTCCGAGCCTAAACAATATATTTAAGTGCATATCCACAAACAGAAAGAATGGGGTTACCTTCTGAACAGCAGAGCTGCAAAGCCTTTCAAGGCATGGAGTAGGGTCCAAATTAAGCCTGGGTTGGAAGGCATTGATGATGACAGACTCAGCAATCTGAAGTATGCAAGAGAAAAAATAAATCAAGCCGGGTGTTGAAAGTGATAGGTGGCATATAACCTTGTTTCATGGATACAACTTTCCTTTTTCATATAGTAACAAACAGAAACCCATTATCCCTCTTCATTTCTCTCTTCTACTCTCATAATTGACTCTCCATCAAAAGATTTGAGAATTTAACACATTTCATTTGTTCAACGAAACAGACAAAATAATGGAATAGCAGTGCAACACTGCAATTTTGGTTACAAATCTGGGGGTTCAAATCTGAGCCATATCATGGTAATTGCTCACATTTTCTAATAAATTCTACACATAAAGCCACAAACTTTAACCACATTTCTGATAAGCATGACAAGATTGAATCATCTAGCTACGTCTGATATCAAGATCATTAAATCAACTAATCAAGTAATCAACTACTGAATACTGATCAAGCAATACGAGATTATAATTTACTAGTCACCAGAGATCATTAGATCAACTACCAGCCACTCACTCACCAATCAAGATCATTAGATCAACTACCAGCCAGGCAATCACTCACCAGTTAGCACACAGCAGTCACAGACAGTGAGACAGAGCCACAGAGGGCTGGGCAGGGGCGGCGACGCGGCGTGGCCCGTGGCCAGAGTCGGGAGAGGCGGTAGTCCGCGGCGGTGGCGAAGGCGGAGGAGGGTCCCGCGCCCGGCGCCCAGATCGGTGAATCGGAGGCGAGCAGCCAAGCAGCCAGCGGCGGGAGCGGCGCGCAAGCGCAGGCTTCCTCGGCCTAGGTGCAGGCGGCGGGAGGCCGGGAACGGCGGTCGGCGGCGGTGCCTTGGCTCGGAGCCGATGGGTGGCCAAGGCCTGGGCATTCAGTTTTTTCGGTTCGGTTTTTGAAAAATTCGGTTTTTGAGTTTTGAAAACCGAAACCGAACCGAACAGACGCAAAAACCGAACCGAAATAACTGAATTAATTCGGTTCGGTTATTCGGTTAACCGAATTGATATCAAGCAGCGTTGATTCGAGTCCTCACCAACCAGTACTCAAAATGGTCAAATGCAACTAATCGCCCAGAAAAAGCAAGCGTCCTTCCATCCAAAGAAAGAGGAATACAACTGCGAATTCTACTTCTTGTCATGACAATAGCATCAGAATTAGTAGATCAAGTGGCACTATGCATCCTTTTTAATTAGCAGCAGATTATGCAGCAGAAACCTTATCCATACTTTACACTTAAAGCCACCAAAAATGATACCCACAAATCCATAATGGTTAACATGCATATTATACAATGGTGAAGAAATTGAGTAATTGACCTTGCGGCTGCTTGATGGCCAGATGGGAGGGGCGACGATGGCTCGGCGGCTCGGGGGATGGAAGCCAGGAGGTGGCGCTTGGGGCTGCGCGGCTGCGCTGGGAGGGCGGCGACAGTACTGGCGCCTGGGGCTGTGCCCGGAAGGTGGCGACGGTACTGGTGCGGCGGCGCCTGGGGCTGCTGCGCCGGAAGGGGAACCACTGAGCTGGGACTTCGCCACTTCGGGACCGGGAGGCGAGAGCACGAGAGGGCCTGCGCCGTCGCCGCCACTACCTGACGGTTTGCGACTGGAAGAGGAAGAATCGGGAACTCAGAGAACGAGTGAATTAGGTTTAAGGGTTTGGTCTTGGCTCAGGCTAGTTGGCTACGGGCCTAAGGCCTGCGGGCTGCGCGTGAAGAAATGGCCAGAAGGGCCCGGATGCGGATGGGAACCGACGCGAGACGGCGAGAGGCCTCGAGGCATCGGGTTTTTTTTTTGGTTGGGGTAAACCGGTTTTTCGGTTTCTAAGATTATAAAACCGAACCTTAAACTAAAAACTGAACGGTACCAAAATAAAAATCGAATTGTAAACCGAAATAATCGGTTAATTCGATTTGGTTTGGTTTTTCGGATTCGGTTTAAAAGTGCCCACCACAGGTGGCCAGGACTCCGGAAGCGGCGGGTGGGTGGCCGAGCCGCCGAGGCTTGATCGGGACACCGGGCGTCGAGGCGGGGACGCGGAAGCCAGGAGCCGGGCCGTCGGGCACTCGGGCGAAACGCGGGAGGTCGGAGCTGGGAGCCGAGTCGGCAGTTCGCCTGGCGGCTGGCGGTCAGCAAGATTGGGCGAGGTCACGAGGTCGCGAGGGTTAGCTGAGGGTGAGGCTGCGTTATTTTTGCTGGGCCTCGGGCCCAGGCCCCGATGGCCCAAGGCCCAGCTCCGCCCCCTATACGTAACTTAGCTTTGAACGCATAGACACTTAGCCACCGTAAATAAGACCTGGAGGTGGATCCACTGATATGCTAATGGAGCTTGAATGTCCATTTCATTTAGGGGTGGTAACGGGGCTATTCCCCGCCGGGGAGTGCCTCCCCGTCTACGTCCCCGTTCTCCGTCTCGAGGGAGAAAATCCCCCGTCCCTATTCCCGTTCGGGTATCGGGCCCCGTCGGGGACCTATCCCCACGAAAATTTCACACAAGAAAAGAGCTTTTATAGCCATTTTAACTCTAAAATCATATCAGCAGACAAGGAAAAAAAAGAATGCATGCATTCATTGAAGATTATGTTGTCCCGTTTATGAAAATGTGAATATGATGGGCTAGAGAATATGTTTGCAGCCTAATAACTAAATTGGACTAAACTAAATTTGGATCCCCAACCAGGTCCCCGCGAGGAAAAAAATTCCCCGTCCCTATCCCCGCCATCCCCAACGGGGGAATAATTTTCTCCGTTTCCATCCCCGTAGGGAACGATTTATTCCCATACCCATCCCCTAATAGAGGAATTCCCCACCGAAGATCGGGAAACAGGTCCGCATTGCCACCCCTAATTTCATTGTCGCAAGCCTAGTTTGAAAGGATTGCGTATGCACGGGCGTATACAGGTGTAATGAACTGCTTTCTGCGCAAGGGAAGACATTGGGAATGACTATTCTATGAACAACCTCCCCCTCCCTCCTGCTCTGCTTCTGTGCCAACACACACCTTTCTAAAAAATGACAAATTTAAAAAGAAAGAATCAACTCGGGGAGTTTCAAAAATGGGAAAAAATCAAGTAGGCAACTTTCAACTCGATTTTTTTCCATATTGGAAACTTTCAACTCAAAAAAAATCATATCAGAAAACTTTCATATTGGAAACATTCGAATTGAAAAAATTCAACTCGGAACATTCAAATCAGAAATTTTTGTATCAGAAACTTTGAAATCAAGAAACTCAAATTGGAAGCGGCGGTGCCTAGGTGGCCAATTTGGTGTATAGGAGGTGGTTGACTGGGAGGCTCCATGGGTGTTATGGTGAGGGTACAAAAGGAAGCGGCATCAACTATGTGAGGTTGTGACCTCAAACCCCATTCGAATTAGGGTCAGGGTTGGGCAGTCGCCGGCCACCGAATCCTCTACCCCGCCTTGCCTCAATTCCGCCACCAGATCGACATCCTCTGCTCCGCCTTGATTTCGTCACCGGTCTGATCAACATCACTACCTCTTTCTCTAACTCGATTCCACCTCATCTCGACGGATTTGATCACCCCACCACTTGAATCACCCTCTCCACTGCCAAAATCAGGAGAATTGCAAGGGGCAATGTTAGAGGTGGCATTTTTGCAATTTTTACGCCAAAAATCACCCTCCTCACCTCAAATTCAGCCATCATGCCAGTCGCCAAGTACCTCTGCAGCTCATATCAACTCTCAACTCTAATTCTCTAAATATAAAATAGTCAAATCTCGAGTCTCAACATTAGGTTTATCTAACTATACATCACATTGCAATTTGTAGATTTGTACAAAGAAAAGGAATATGCTAAATGTAGATAGCCTCAACCATCTAGCATATGTTCAATACAATGCTAAATTGATGAACAAAATAAAGAAGATAAAAGAGAAGAAATCCCCTTCTAAGTTCTAAAGATAATGAAAGTTAAGGGCGGCTAATTGAAGGTGGGTATGATGATGATCAAGATGTTGAGCTCCGCTACGGGTCTTACATGGAAAGTAGACGCATGTGGTGCTAACAAGGTCTTGGAACTTCGTAGGAGCACAAGAGTAAGACAACTTCATGAAGAAGATTTCAAGTCCGACACGAAAGGAGCGAATGATATTGAGCCTGACCAAGAAAAAGTGCTCCCAACAAAGGATTATGAGCAAGAGGATGACTAGTCATTAACTAATTTTAATTTCATCATCATACTTGCTTAAGTTTCTTCATAGAAAGTTTAAGACTATATCTATTTGTGGTGGTTGCTAGTGGTTTGAGTTTATGTGATATTGTGATGTTTCTTGGTCATTTGTTAGACAACTTATATTATGCATTGTAATGTGTTTCTTCCTTTCTAATAATTGAACCACATTAGTTGGAGTATGCTGTAAAAACAAGTGAATAAATTTAAATAACTGATTCATTGAAAAATGCAGGTTTACATCAAGCATAAGGACATTTTACAGAAAATCATCAAGTCAAATACATTTGTATCACATCAAGATCAAGGTAACATCTCTTTTCTAAGTTTGCTTACATAGCTACATATATATGCCACTGCCTATGTATCGCGATGTACATGCTATTGTCTGCTGTTGCATTTGCCCATCTAGGTGGCTCCTAGGCAGTTGGTCACTACCCATCTACCACCTAGCATCTAGGATAACACTGAAATCGCCAAAGGTAAAGAGAGATCAAAATATAGTAGCTTGTGAACTTAGCTAAGATGACCGTCTTCTAGCACTTGAGCTTGAGGATTGTAACTTACTCATCTTCGTTAATAAAATCTCTCTTTTCCCTAAAAACATAGGTGTCCTGTTATCCGAGAGAGCGCATCGCACAAAAAATTGGGGTGGGGGGACTATAGCAGGATCAAGCTGCAGAGTCACACAAGGACAAACCCAAAAATAAGTGAATTCCCAAGTAGTTCGAAGACCAAAACAAAGCGTAAAATGGAGAAGCGCTTTGAGATCCGCACAAGCACTATTAGTGCTTGAATTTTTTAAAATAATATATATTTTTAAATTATTTTACAAAAATAATATGTAGAAAAAAATTACAAAAATATTTCTCTATCTTCATTTCAATTTGATGACAAATAGGCCAAATGAATTGGCAATAAGGTATAGAAGCCTCATTCTTATCACTCAAATAAATATTTGGCAAAGCAGATATCTGTCGCTAGCTATATTTTTGTAATTTTTTGCCACATTATTTTTGTAAAATTATTTAAAATGTATTATTTTAAAAAAATTCATCAGCACCCGCCCGCCCACCCCACCCACTCATGTCCAAAGCAAGATCCCGTTGTATTGCTGGAGCTCGTGGACGCGAATTCGTGAACCTACGCCGCGATTCCGACACGAAGACCACCGCCGTCGCTGCCACAGCCGTACTGAGATCTCCGGCGAGCCATGTCGCGGTCCATCAGCATGAGTTCACGCTGCGACCTGCCGCCTCCTCAGCAGGTGAGGGATCCCTCTTCCCGCACCCCCTCTGCTTGTGCCCATGCTTGCGCTTGTACGTGTGTGTGCTCGTGACGCGGGGCCCACGCGGCAGTGGTCCAACGGTAGAGTACCGTTACAGCAGAGGATCTGCAATCGTGCGAGAGTGTGCGACTTGCAGGCGTGTGTGCGACACGTGAATTGGATCTCGGTGTAGAGAGGCCTACACCCTCTACACCACGGAGAAGCCGCCTCCCAGGGCGAATTTGTTGGAACTAGGGTTCAAGTACCTATTCGTGTTCAATGCCTCGATTACACGGCGGCGTGGGCATGCGTGCGAGAGGATAAATTTCAATATTGATGTTGAAATTGGTTCCGTGGAACTTTGTGCCTATAGAAGGACAAGTATTAGCAACAAGGATTAATCCTGGATAAAATTTCACTTTTGATGTTTTTGCCACCAGATTGACAATTCATAACCTCCTGTGCTTTATTCTCTGAAATACTAAAGTCCTTGCTAGTATTGTTTGTCCCTCGCGAAATCTTACTAGCCAGAGAAAGTAATATTGTTCCGTTCAGAGAAAAGCAACATTGTGAAAAGTCATTGTTGTGGTTTAATGGGAAAAAAAAATTGATGAGGTACTCGCCCTAACACTTCGTTGTTTTGTGACTTTGGGCAGAAAGGGAGTGCATTAGCAATGGCACTTTGGCCTATCCAGCGTCAAAGTGTTTCCGCGCATGTCTTGTTGTGTTAGCAGTTCGAATCTAGAAGTTCCTCGTGCTCCTTTGGTAACGTTGATTAGTATTTTACACACAGGAGCTGTAGATTATTTTCTCTGCAGATTTTGTAACCATGAGTTCTGCGTTTACAGACAATTGAAAAGCTTGAGAATATGGTGGATGGAGGAAATTACTATGAAGCCTAACAAATGTACAAGTCAACAAGTTCAAGGTACTATGTATATAATTTAATTAAAGCCACAGTGGCTGGCTCCCCTTTAAGCTTTCAGGCAGCCTTTCACTTCTTTCAAGTTTAAACCATCTTGCTTTTGCTTGTATATTTCAAACTTTCTTAACAGATGAATAGAATTCAACCGCTACTTCTTCACAATACTTGAATTGGATCCGCTAAACAATGAGTTGATTTAATGTAACACCTTCGTTTTATAACTACTGCAATTATCTTGGACAATGTAATAACATCTTCAAGTAAACTCACGCCAGGACACACTTGCAAATTCAAAATAAAACGAGGGCGGGAATATTACCATTGGCATATTATCAAAAAAAAAATTGAAAGAATTGGCATATTATCATTACATGGATATTAGAGTTATGTTCCTTATGACCACAACCATATACTAGAGCTCGATGCATGCAGAGTAATCAGGTCAACTGTAACATGAGGGTATACTAGTCATGTGCATGTGCGTTGCAACGGAAACTCAATTTGCGACAATAAATTTATTTGCAAAGAGCACTATGTCTGAATAATATTGTTCACTCTGAATGTACAATAGTTGAATATTTAAATCAATTTATCGAAGCATACAAATTTCAAACACATGTTTACAAACTTGAGCTTAAAATTATCTTTAATTTCACAATCTAAAAACCATCACGTTACAAAATATTTTGCAAATTTTAGATGCACAGAAGTAATATTTATGCACAAACATAATCAATAGTAGACAAGGTTATATAAAAATCTCATTTGAAATGCATGATTTTTTTCTGATGAAACAATGTAATTCCCAAACCATACAATGAACATATCATCAAACATGACCCCAAACCGTATCATGAACATCAATTTGTTTCAACACATTTAGTAATATGGATAGTAAATAAACCAAATCTTAAGCATCGATTAGGTGGACATAACATAAAGCATGTGCAATCTAAGATTAAAAAAAAATTATGTCTCAATGTCGTCCCATGTGGATAGCTCAACTACCGATTCGCAACATCAGTGTTGTTTTCGACAATATCACCTTATGTAGCCTTGACACCAAGAATCAATTCACCATTCTCCACAAATATATCATCTAGAAATGTGTTCACAAAAACACTAACAAACAATATAACCAGTGGAGATCTTCAATCCACAGGGACCTGATCTCCTCGTCTACAAGCGCAGGCCCATTTACCACCTGCACCCCGTGTTGTGGCGACAACAGCGTGTCTTCGCTACAAATGAGGCGCCCTCTTGGTGAGGGGTGGAGGCGATGTCTTCTTTGTGCGGCGGTGGCGGCGTATTGCGAAGGAAGCTGCTGCTGCGGCTAGTCCCCCCTATTACATTGAGATAATTACACAGATCTCGGCATACTGAGTAATCAAAACATCGATCGCACCCGGCGTTTTATCAGTTAATACACTATGTTCAGAGTGTTGCAACAGAACAATAATTAGAGACTGAAATAGAAATATTACATTCCATTACCATGCAGGTTACATGCTCAATTCCTAATTATACATAGGATCCAAGTACAACAAAAATATAGTACAAAAGTACTAATTAATCCTAGGACCAATAAGGCTAAAGAATGGTCTACCCAACACCCTAACCCTCCTGGTAATCCAACTCCTCATAGTATTGATCCTGTGGTTGTCCCTCATCCCAGGTCGCGTAGGAGAGTCTATTGGGAACCGTGTCCTAATCGAACGCTTACCCACCGGAGCCATTCTCTAGCAAAGGGGCATTTAGCAAGAGTGAATACAAAGATACTCAACAAATATTAATAACAAAATGCATATCATGAGTTTTTCCATCATTCACCACATGTCCATCTCTCTCTCTCTCTCAAATCCATTTTTAGGAAAATAGGGTTTTATTAGAAAAACGTGGATTTCCGATTTAAATCTTTGAAATTGCTACTAACATTCGTATATAAGGCAGATTTAGCTTCCGTAGCCTCTAATCCAGGAGACAGGCATGGATTCATAATTTGATCCTACGCAGATTTGTACCACTTTACCTATAGTGACCCTATCACGTGAGGCTCCAGAATATTTATCACTAACCCAGTATTAGATTTCTAACCCTGTTAACTCGAGTCGGAGACGCCTATCCAGGCCATCCCGCCAGACTCGTAGCTAACAGTTGTATCATGCTACCGCAGCCGCACTGATACTCAACCCAAGACTTTACATATATAGTCTGAAAGAATCAACCGCAACTGATTTTCAATGCCACCTCACTGGGCCTTGTAGCATACCCAACTTCACACGCGTAGTTATTTACTCTTACCCAATGTAGAGATCATAATTCCTTTCTAGACAACCTTTTTTGGCCGATTCCACACACTATGGCTGATATTGAAAATACAACTCATTACCCAAGTGTAGTTATCCGTCCTTATATTATACCCTATGTAGAGGGCCCACCAGCATAACAATCATCCTCATCAGCACCCTCTACCCACCATACATAGAAATACATCACCACCATTTCATATATCAGTAGTCTTTATATTTTAGCAATTCCCCTCCATATCATCACTCTATCCACATTCGATTTAAAATTTCATTTTAAAAGATACTTTTCCCATGCATTTATGACATTTGAAAGCATTTTTAAAATAAAATTATAAAGATGATCAAAAGAAGCTAGCATGGATTAGGGTTGAAATACTCGGCCTCACCTAGAATCTCGAGGTGGACTCCTGATGGATTTAACTCAACTCCCCAAATTATGGAATATTAAAATTCATAGAGCAGTTAAATTATGGCGTGTTCTATGACGTCTAGCTTTCTTTTAACGCAGATAGATTGCTTGTTTTAAAATAAGATTTATGAATTTGCTACATTTTTAATATGGTGTACTTTAAATGAAGGTGATTTCACTGTTGATGATTAGTTTGTTGTGCAATTTAATTATGTGTGATTAAGTTGTATTATTGATTTCATTTGCATACTTAATTACCTGGGTTGTTTCACTGATTCCATGCAACAATGAGTCTATATATCCAACAAAACATTTTTTTAACTAGAAAGAACGTAGCCCAAACATTTACCGGTAATTGTATGGTAGTGACAGGCTACCCATAGCCACCACCATTTCACAAAACCTGTATATTTACACAGTGCCACTTTGCTGGGAAACAAACATGTTTGCAGTTCGCACATGTATTTCTACCAAGGTTTCAAATTTCGTTTTCAGGTCACATCTCGGAGGTAACCGAAATCCGAAAGTTCAGCAAGATTTCAGAGTTTCGGTCGAAATTCAAAACCCAATTTTGAAATCTGGAAATTTTTAAGAACCTTAAACCGAAATTTCGGTGATTTTCAACCCCTGTGAAATAGTCTTCCGAGGCTAGAAAAAATCATGTTAACATTTGTTTACATTTCATATATGTTTGAATGCAAAATACTAAGTATTTGCACATAAAATTCCCAAGATAGGGTTTATGGTTTAGGCCGAAATACATCATGTAAGACCAAAATACAAGTTATGATTTAGGGTTTAGACCCAAATACATCATTTAAGACTGAAATCCAAATTAGAGTTTAGGCTGAAATCCAAGTTAGGGTTTAGATTTAGGGTTACATAACTTGTATATGCATTTTTTTTGCAAACTTTTCACATGTATTCCTCATAAAAGGCATTACAGTTCACCACAAAAAAAATTGGTGTGAAATCCAGTCCAAAAACAATGAATCTTGCCAAAATTTACCGAAAATACTGTAGCAAACCAAAATTATCCCACCGAGATTTCCAAATTTCATTTTGAACCCTGATTTCTGCACATGGTTTCTCCAATAGTCCGGCATATTGATTAAGAGAAAATATAATATTTATGCAAATATCAAACATGTGGTGCTCATGAATAGTAGCAGGACAAACTTGAAATGAGTATAACTGACAATGAAACACATATTTTTTTTAAACGACTGCAATCTTAATTCATAAAAAGACAATGCCAATCCTGAACTATCAGGATTCAGGAAGAGGAAAAGAGACAATTGACAAGAATTTCTGCATGAAAAAAATATTACTTTATTATTCCCATGCAAAAACGTGTTGAGAATGTTCTGGACTGAAAAATATGCTACTTTAGTTACTTCAATAATCAAGCCAGAAATATGCTTCGACACACTGGACATGCAACAGTGCTTGTATAGACAATTGGCTACTTTAATAGATAATCTACTTCTACTTGACATGCGATTAGCATCCTGTGTATTTAATTGTGTCATATTCGCCGTATTGACATAAATAAATACCTCTGTTGGTACAGTTGTAGTGCCTTTCTTTCCATCCTTTCAGATCCCACAACACAACGACGATCAGGCAACCTAAATTAAATAAGTAAGTATGTGCCAGTGAAAAATAATTTGGTAATGCTTTTTAGTTTGCATCCAGTTGTATACCTCTCCTTGTACATAGTAGGATATACGGTATACCCTTGCAACTCCAACCACTGTCCTAGGGACTCTACCACCGGAAGTTTTTATGCACTTGAATGCCAGTGGGGGTCCGACATGCTTGCCTGAGATATGGATGAAAGGCTATCAAGAGAATCTAGCAGTTTGAAAAGGGACAAGCAGAGCAGAATGTAAAAATATTCAGTTTTGTACTGAAAGTGCATACAGAATCCCAAACTATCGTCCCATCTTGCACGATAGGTGCCATTTATATGGACCATCAATTTGATGGTACCAGATGCCTGAAAAAAAAATGAGATTGAGAAAAAAATGATTATATGGTTGTCAACATTTACAGCCAATGAAGTGAAGGAGCAGGCAAACCTCACGAAATGACACAGGCCCAGCCCAACCACACAAATAAACTCCCCATATCTGCCGAGAATCGAGATGGAAATGGAATGCATATTATGTAATGTACGTTGAGTAATTACCCATGACAAGTGAAAACAGCATAGTACCCGAAGCTTATGTCCTATAAAAAGTTTTCTTTTCTCTAGCTGTTTTGAAAGTGCCACATCTAATGACGCATCTAGTGAATACCTGTGAAAAGTCAAACACTGGTAGTTGCTGATATATTTCAGTTTCAACTCAATGCAATAAGGAGAATGCAACCACATACCATCCATCAGTTAATTCAATTTTTTTAGACATATTTCTTTTAGCAACTAACAAGCCTTTATTGACATTGCTGTCTTCATTTGTATCTGCTTTGTCAGCCTCCAACTTAGAGTTCTTTTGGTCAGGACAAGAGTAAATAGCTGAAATGCATAGCACCATCATCAAAGATGGCAAAAATTCCCCTCTAAAATTTTCTTTATTGCTGATCAGTGGCCATTGTTCACTTCTCTGTCATACCTAACATAGTAACATGCATGAAATTTCATGAATTAAATCAAATGCATCAATACAGTTGAAATGGCAAAAAAACTTGAAGGAATAAGTTGGCCTAGAGAGGGGGGTGAATAGACAACTTTTTAAATTTTGGTGCTTAAATTATAGTACAACTATCGAACTTCGACAACTAGGTTTACAGAAGCAATATGAAAGAATGGAGAATTCGGAACAACAGAAAGGCAACAACAAGTAATGAGAATGCTTAGAATGTAAACAAGAGACACAAGAGATTTTATCCCGTGGTTCAGAGCCTATCTCCTAATCCACGTTGGAGCACTTCTCCTTGAAGTATAGCTCCCCCACAAACTAGTCGCAGTAGTTTTGAGTCTCCACTATGGCAACTCTTTCACCACTCCGGTGAGGTGAGTTCCAAACCTCTCACAGCAAGATAGCCTTCCACAATCTCCTTTGGATAGGTCACACCTTCACTTCCTCCAAGCCGTCTAGAATCACAAGGATTCAAGAGTAATAGACTTTTACATAAGCCCTGTCTCTTAGTTCACTTCAGCACACCACTGCTAGACTTAAGATTGGAGCTAAAAACTTAAGGAAGTGTTAAGGTTTTTTTTAGTTCAAGAGTGAAGCACAGTCTCCTTGTGAGAATGAATGCTCAAAGGATGCTAGAATAACAAGGAGATCGAAAAGTTCTCACGTGTGCGCCGGACTAAAAAGTTTGGTCCATCGTAGAAGGAATGTTTATATGAACTTGAAGTTTTGCGTCGGACTAAAATATTTGGTCCGGCGTATATGGGTTTTACAGAAGTTCATATGTAATGGACTTTTTGAACTTGATAAGAAAAGAGTAACCGAGAGAATTGCTTTTGCGCCGAACTGAACTTTAGTATCAGCAAAATTTGGTCCGGCATGAATGGTGTACACACGGTTTGGATTGTGTTTAGGATTTTTTTTTTTGGCTCCGGACTTAAGAAGATTTGTCCAACGAACACATGTATTGGACAATGGTTGGTCCGATGGACTAAGAGAATGAAGATGAAGGTTTAGTCCGGGGCTATATTTAGACTTTGTGTATGGAGGTGCTTGATTCAAAGAGTAGAATGATTTAAGAATTTTAACTCCAAGCAGTCTAATCTTAGCCTTTTGAACCAAACTACTAGCTTGTGCACAATCCCTCTTTATAGTACGGCACAAAGAAAATAACACCTAGCTACTTAGCTTGAATCATCTCCCAAGCTAGAATAAAAATCAAAAATAATCTTGACCTTTAGGAGACTTCTTTTATGCTTCAGCCAGTACTCTTCACGCCTTAGACATTATTGACTTAGTCATCAACACCAAAATAATATAAAAAAACATGATAGAATTGTTAGGGGGGCTAGATGCTATCAGGCATGTCCATTATCTCACCTATACTTCAGCTCCTCAAAAACATTAGCAACTGTCAAGAAATTGCCAGCAGCTCTAGCTGGATAGCATCTCTCAAGTGAAGCAAGTTTCCACACAATCCATTTATAGTGGTTGCTGGCCCATATAGAACAGGAAGATTCAAGTCATTTGATGTTTGGGATGTACTTGTTATGTGAAGCCTCTCCAATCTAAAGCCTGTTGCTATATCTGAGGAATACATTATGGTGGTCTTTCTTGGCATCCCACATGCAGAACATGTGAATCAATATAGAATAATCTTAGTGTGGCGTTGTGATGGAAACGAAGCAGAAAGAAGAGGCACAATTGAATACTGAGAGGACCATCAAAAAAGTTTTGCATGAATTATGCAGTTCACTAGAAACGCATGAAACAGGAAAGGTAATGGGCAGACATTTTAGATCACTTATTAATAAAAAAAAAAAGAAAAAAAAAGGTTTATCCAACCTCAAAAGCTCAATCTTGCTCTTGTATCATTGGTATGAAATATTGGAAATATGACATTCAAGAATGATGCTTACTCTTTAGTTGTGTATGACAATGAAGCACCACAGACAAGCAGCATTTTCAGAAATTCTTCTGCACCAGTATCTGTATTCTTAAACTTGTATTTCTCAGCTCTTTTTTATATCCATGAGCTTCACTTCATCTGCTACATCTTCTGTCTGGTCACAAGATATAAGATTCCTAGTTAACAAAGTGAGAAATTGTTATGTGGGGCCGCACCTATTGCCGCCGGCAAAAGGCAGGTTAGAGGGGCTGGAATTTTGGTTCTGATTTGGGGGATTTGATTGGATTTGGTCTTTTGGGTTTCCTTTCTTAAGAAGGTTTATTAGGAAAGTTGAATAAGGCATCCAGCCTATTTATGTAAGCCGTATGGCATTGATCAAGATAAGCAAGAATTGATTTATCTCTTACCTTCCCTTCTGTCTAGTCTTCCTCCTGCTGTCCACCATTGATCGGAGGCATCCAGCCGACGATCACTTCCTGAGGAGTCGAGGGCCAGCTCCTCCGGTGCCTCCCTTACCACCACAGCGACGGACATTGGGTCCTAACAGCTTGAGTGCACCAGCAGAAATGAAATGCGGCACTCTGTATACCAAATATTTGAAGCAAGGAGGACCACCAAAATATTCTTTACAGGTTTTCTTTGATGTTGAAAAGGATAGCATGCAGATAGCTTTGTTCGACAGGGACTGATCTGAGTTGGTGGTAGTTTGGATACTCCTGTGAAAAATAGTTCAACCAATCTAGTAGAAATGAATTTTCAGATGAGCCGATCTATGTATCAGCCATCAGCTTACCAGCAGAAGACGGTTTGTTGGTGTTTACAGGCATGATGAACAGTTTCATCAATGACATATCAGAAGCATGGCATCAAGGAGTTTACAACTTGCTAACAGGGATGCAAATCAAAGGACCTGGAAGAACGAGGTTGTTTGAAGGGAGATATGAAGTTTCTTCCCCCAATTCTTCTCTTCTCATTAGCAAAGTGGTCCATATTCCCAGAATGTGTACCTGTGTAGTTAGTGATGTCAACCAACGCTTTAGCGACACTTGCACTGTTAGTTTCAGATAAACATCTGGAAGAAGGCTTCGGGATCTTTGGAATTTCACTGCTTGGATGATATTCTCTCCCCAAATGAAACCCATTAGCATTTTCGTTAGTCATAGGGGTACCAGGTACAGCAAATCCAAATGAATCAGTGTACTTCCTATCAAGCATTGCTTGGTGGGAAAATGTTGCTGATTCAGTTTTGCCCTTTGTTCTACTTATTTTTGATAAATCAGGTTCATCTTCTTTTGGGGCAACAGTTGAAGTTGGTAGCTTCTCTTTACAAGCATATGCCAAAGAGTGACCAACTAAATCTTTTGGCGAAACTGCCAAATCCGATTCACCCAGAAGACTTTTCGCACGTTGAAGTGCATCACTAGAAATAACCATCGATCTGCCTCCTGCAGTGCTGAACCTGATAGGATGCTCATCAGAATCAGAGACAACATTTTTAGAAAATCCAAATGGCTGTTGTTGATCTATAAGTACTTGGTTTTCTGTTGGACAAGAACTTCTAGGGCAGCCACCAGAAATTCCATGGACAGATGCAATACCAAGCCTGTGTTCTGGATTTTCCCGCTCGACAGTTATCTTGGTACCTAGCTTATCCCCCACATGTCCAAAAAATTGTGTTGAAAGGGTATTCTCTTCCAAGCCCAACAAAGTAGCAGCTCGAGAAACACCAACTGAAGATATATTTACTGTTCTTGCACAGCTTGTCTTGAGAGGTGAAGCGAAGATCGTAAACTTTTTGTCCATGTTGTTATGCAGTTTGTGATCATCTGACAAAGAACAACTCAAATCAGCAATCTTTAAAGGAAAATGTGTAGAAGTTGAAAAGCGCAAAAAAATAACATTACTTATCCTTTTGAAACAAGTCTTGTTAATACTGTATAATAAACAAGTGCATACAAGTCCCAACGCCTGATTAAACTGCCCACACTGGCCACATGTCATACATTTGAAATTTGGTACTACTGCGAACACTTGTTCATATATTAACAATAATATAAAGCATATAGAATAGGCTAATACAGTTGCCTCGAAAGCAATCAAAGAAGTGTACCATTTTAAATGAAAGGTGCAGCATAATCAGGGTACACATTGGTGGTTCATCACTAGCATTTTCCTTTTTATAAACTATATCTAATTTTCAATTAAAACACAATTTAGGACCCTTGGATTACCACACCAGGCTAGCAATAAATATTATATTTAAATATTTAGTGATGGTTAGCTATCCTATCCCTATACTTACAAAGAAACTACAGAAGTACAGATTAGGCACTTCAACTATGCATGCACACTAAAATTTATGCAATACAATCTCTTTCTGTAACTGAATTTAGTGGCCATCTACCAATCACTAATCATCTAATGACGTGAACCAAGCAAACAAAAACAGAGGGCATAAGCTACTCCACTCATCTAAGCAATTGACGGCCACCTCAGACTTCACAGTAGCGTGAAAGATGATCTCTTATCATGATAGCTTGTCTTTCAAAAATATTCTTTAGTCTTTCCTCTTTACAGATACACAGTACCTTTTATACCATTTTTACTGCACATGAAGTATTAGTTGTTGCATCAGTGAGTAGTAAGCATGATCTATACCTTTGTTTACATTGCCTTCTTCCTCCAGAACAGCCCTTGCTTTCTGCATTGAGTTCTCACTAATCAAGACCGACTTTCCAGATCCGGTTCGAAACATTGGCAATTGGCTTCCACAGTCTTCATATCCTTCCAAAATAATGTGTATGTTTAGGGGATGGAAAAAAGATGTCTTATTTGTGTGACCCAGTGATTATAGAAACTACCTTCCTTCTCAAAGTTTCCTTGCTCGAAGAGGATATTGGCCTTATGACTTGAACTTATATTTTGGGGTGCAAATTCTCGTATTCCAGAATGGAACGCTGGATCTTCGGCAAAGCTTTCTCCAATGTCATTATTTACTGGTTTGCACATATGAGTTTAATGTTTAATCAAGTGTAGACTGTAAGAAAAGCTATTTATACCAACTTTTTAATCCACATAAAAGAACTCTTAATTCAGAACATGAAGTTACCATTTTTTACTGCTTCATCAGCTTCTAATACAACTTGTGCTTTCTTTCTTGAGTTCTCATTTGCTAAGATAGACCTTCCTAATCCAGTTTTGAACATTGGAGTGGCACGGCCACCATCTAAAATAGCTTCATCTAACAGAAAGAAAAAAAATTATTTGTTAAAAAAGGCATGCCTTATTTATCACATGTTTAACTACAAAACCATGATGTGAGATGTTTTGAGCGCAATTTACCTTCCAATTCCTTTGCAATGTTCCTTGGCTCCAGAACCGCACTTGCCCTCTTAATTGAGCTCTTGCTAACTGAAACTGACCTCCCTAACCCAGTTTGAAACAGCGGCAAGTGGGTATCCTTGTGATTTTTTTCTATTGGAGGACAAAGATCATTCAGTATGAAGAACATCTAAGATGTATCAATAGTAGTATTTTTATACTGTTCAAAATTTGAGACTAGATGGTAACACACACAGACACAAAAAAAGAGACAAGATTTTACAATAAACTTGAGAAAATAACAAACCTTGCATTGCAGTATCTCCCTCCTGTGTAACACTTCCATCTTTCATAATAAAACTGCTACTCATCAAAACAGACCTCGGTGTTTCAGTTTGAAGAGTTGTAGCACAAATACTGGTATCTCCATGTCCTGAATCTCACAAAAAATAAGCAAATTGTTGATCTTGTGCATTACACATTAAACAAATGATAAGCTCGTATGCGTATTTTTACCACTTATTTTAATATTTTCTTCCTTCAATACTGTCCTTGCCTTCTGAATTGAGGTCTTGCTCACAGCAACAGCCCTCCCTAGTCCTGTTTGGAACATTGGGAACTGGAAGTCAGTATCTGTTATAGGATATGACCAGGTTTATTACCGAAAGCATAAATATGGAAAGGATAAGATATAGGAAGATTGTAATCTGCGTAAAGCCAGCTAAGGCAACTGCAGATAGCTTTATCTATTAGTTGGAAAGTATTAGTTAGTTACCTATTCGGTTAGGAACATAATATCTTTTGATTGTTATCTGATCGTTGGAGATCAGCTAGGAGGATTATAAATATATGAAGAAATAAAAGAAAAGGGCATGCAGTATTTTGCCGAAAACTTATCTCTTGGCGGTGCCTTCCGTAGAACAGGGCCGGTAGCTCCGTTCGCCTTATCCGTCGGCAGCCACGGCGGCGTCGACGTCCACCGGAATCCGTGCTGGTAATCGACCGGGCACGAGACTCTATAACCGTACGCATAACAACTTGGTATCAGATTCATCCGATCCTGCGACCATGGAATTGCCCGCCATTGCTGATCGTGTTGGCAAATTGGAGCTGTCTATGGAAGAGGTGAAGAATACCCTGGGGGAGTTGCTTGCCATCTCCAGGGCATCGCAACACACTCTGGGGGACGACGACCAGACCAACCAACCGGCGGCAGACATCAATCGGCGCCCTCATCCGTGGCCGGATCGCCGTGACCATCCGACTGCGGGGGACCTTCCGGGGGGCATCGTTCCGACGGCAGCACGGCCGTTACGACCGCGCGCCATGGAGCGGGCCCGTCGTGAACGGCAGCCGTGGGAGGCCGGCGGGTACATGGGTCCTCCAGGGGATCGCCACCACCATCGGGAGGAAGGTGATCAATTCCAGCACCGGCGTTGGGCAACACGAACCCCCCGGCTTGACCTTCCGAGTTATGACGGCTCCGAAGACCCACTCTCCTGGCTCCGGCAATGCGAGCGTTTCTTCCGGCTTCATCAGATCCCTCACCATGAGCAAGTCGATTTCGTGGGACTCCATCTTCGCGGTGAAGCCCAGGACGTGCTTGATAACTGGATGATGGAAGCCGATTGGATCTCCTGGGAAGACTTCTTCGAGACGTTCCTCCAGCGCTTCACTCGACAGGCCGGGGCAGGACCGCTCGGCGATCTGGTGAACCTCAAGCAGGGCGCCTGTCGAGTCGATGACTACGCCCGCGAGTTCCAGCGTCTTCTTGCTCGCGTTCGCTTCATGGCTAGGCGGACCAAGTGGAGACTTCGCCGCCGGATTGTCGCGGCAATCGCGGCCGATGTCGCGGCGGAGCGTCCCCGCGATGAAGCGGAAGCCATCGCTTCGCTCGGGATGCCGAGGAACGCAAAGACATCGCTTGCGGAAGCCGCGACGGATTTCCGCCAGGTCGGGGCGGGGCGGCGCTGCCCAAAGAAGGGCGCCCTCCTCGCTTTCGCCGCGACAAGCAGCGGACTTATGCCCGGGGCGTCAGCGGGCGGTTTTCATCGGCCTTCCTCTGTTTCGGGTACTGCTCCAACCGGTGGCCTTCCTGTGAGCGCCTCTTCTGGTCCGGGCGGTTCCAACAAGAGCGCGACCATGGATCTCTTCGCGCGCTCCATCGCCGCCTTTCGGCTCGGGTGCGGCTTAGCGCCGATCAACTGGCCGAGCGCAAAGTTAAAGGGTTGTGCTTTCACCGTGACGACTTTTATTCCAGAGGACATCGCCAGAACGCCTGTTTATGATCGAGATTTGCAAAGATGACACGAAGAGGGCAACACATGGCGGCGCTGTGGATGATCATTCGATGTCGACGAACCGAGGAGCCTTCCTTGTCTATGTTGGCAATCTTTGGGTCCCAAACCGTGGTACTATGCAGTTGGGGTTATCCATGCAGGATGCATCTGCGATGTCTTATTGACAGTGGTAGTACCCACAATTTCCTCGGCGATCATGCTTCACTCACATGAAGATGGGATAACAGACGGGACCGCCATAAAGACGTCAAGGTGGCCAATGGCCATCGCTTCCTTGTCCGGGTCTGCTTCGCATCAACCTTTCACCATTGCTGATCATTCTTTTACCGCAACCTTCCTCGTAATTCCTCTGGACGGGTTTGATGTTGTTTTGGGAGTGCAATGGCTGCAAACATTGGGCAATATTCAATGGAATTTTGTTACTCTCACGATGTCCTTTATGTACGGCGGCAAGACAGTGTGTCTCCAGGGCCTTACTTCTTGTCAGAGGCCACACCTTTTGGCTATTTCCAGAGATCAGTCCTTCGCGGCCTTGCTCCGAGAGTTCCAAGACATATTTGCAGAGCCGGAGGGATTGCCACCAAACCGCCCTTGTAATCACCGCATTTGTCTTAAGGAGGGCACGAATCCGGTGGTGGTGCGGCCGTACCGATATCCATATCGCCAGAAGGATGAAATTGAGCGTCAATGTGCTGCGATGCTCAGCCAAGGTATTATCAGGCATAGCCGTTCACCTTTTTCTTCACCAGTTTTATTGGTTAAAAAGCGTGATGGCTCTTGGCGCTTTTGTGTCGATTACCGGGAACTCAATGCTCAGACGGTCAAAGATAAGTTTCCCATTCCGGTAGTGGAAGAGTTGCTGGATGAGTTGCATGGCGCCAAGTTTTTCTCCAAATTGGATCTTCGGTCGGGTTATCATCAGGTGCGTATGCACGAGGGGGATATCGAGAAGACGGCATTCCGTACTCATCATGGCCATTATGAGTTCTTGGTAATGCCGTTTGGCCTTTCCAATGCGCCGTCCACCTTCCAGGCCCTCATGAATGATGTCTTACAGGATTTTCTGCGGAAGTTTGTTCTTGTCTTCTTTGACGACATCCTCATTTATAGTCAGTCCGCTGAGGAACACCTGCACCATGTGAGGATGATCTTCGAGCGACTCCGCCACCATGCCCTCTACTTGAAACAATCCAAGTGTGCCTTTGCGCAGTCTCAGTTGGCCTATTTGGGCCACATTATTTCCGATAAAGGGGTGGCGGCCGATCCGGAAAAATTGTTGGCTATTTCTGCTTGGCCACAACCTTCCAGCATCACAGCTCTGAGGGGATTCTTGGGCTTAACAGGCTACTATCGGAGGTTTATTCACAAATATGCTGATGTTGCAGAACCGTTGACAGCCATGTTACGCCGCAACAATTTCCATTGGACGACCGATGCAACACAGGCTTTTCAACTCCTCAAGATGAAGCTTACTTCGGCGCCAGTACTATGCCTGCCCAATTTTTCCATTCCCTTCATTGTTGAATGTGATGCCTCGGGCCATGGGATTGGGGCTGTTCTTCAACAGGAAGGCCATCCCATTGCTTTCTTCAGCCGCAAATTGGCGGATCGTCATACGAAGCTAGCTGCTTATGAGCGGGAACTCATTGGATTGTCTAAAGCTGTTCGTCACTGGCGGCCTTATTTATGGGGTCGCTCCTTTGTGGTTCGAACAGACCATGCCAGTTTGAAGTTCTTGTTGGAACAAGCGCTCATCACGCCACCGCAACAGCATTGGTTAAGCAAACTCATGGGGTTTGAGTTCCAAGTCGAGTACAAACCTGGCAAGACCAACCAAGCGGCCGATGCCCTGTCTCGTATTGAAGAATCAACTCCTGTTTGTGCAGCTTTGTCTAGTCCTCGTTTATTGCTCGCTGAACAATGGCGAGATTGTCTGCGAACAGATCCGGAAATCATTCAGCGGTGTGGACAATGGTTATCCTTGCAGCCGGCCTACCGATCGGCGCTGCCAGCCCATTTAGTCGATCTTCCGGGCTTCTACTACTATCGGCTATTAACCTGGCGGCCGTCCACTCCGTCAGGGGTAGTGTGGCGCGTTCAGGATGGGTTATTGTACCGCAACGATCGCCTTGTCGTTCCGGCAGCTTCTTCTTTGATTCCGGACATTGTGGCCACCGTACATAACTTGGCCCATGAGGGCGTGCAGAAGACTCTACACCGACTGCGCCAATTCTTCTACTGGCCGCATCAGCGCCGGGCTGTGGCTGACTTCATCGGTCGCTGCAATATTTGTCAACGCCACAAAGCCAGTACACTATCCCCGGCAGGGTTGCTCCAGCCTCTTCCTATACCGCAGCAAATATGGGCAGACATCTCCATGGACTTCATCATCCGGTTGCCCAAGTCACGGGGGAAGACGGCTATTCTAGTGGTGGTCGACAGGCTCTCTAAATATGCACATTTCATACCGCTCACCAAACCTTCCTCGGCTTCTGTGGTGGCTCAGCTCTTCTTTGATTCCGTGGTCCGTCTGCATGGCATGCCGGAATCCATTGTCTCAGACCGCGACCCAGTCTTCACTAGTGCATTTTGGCAGGACCTTTTCAAGCGTTGTGGCACACAATTACTGCTATCCACGGCTTACCATCCCCAAACTGATGGCCAGACGGAAGCAGTTAATAAAACAGTGGAGATGTACCTTCGTTGTTTGACAACAGATAATCCGACCACCTGGGTTCAGTGGCTCTCTTGGGCGGAGTTTTGCTATAACTCTTCATTCCATACATCTCATCGTATGACGCCGTTTGAGCTGGTCTATGGGCGGCCACCACCACCACTCCTTCCATATAACCAAGGGGCGACGGTTCTTCACACAGTTGATTGCCAGTTGACTGACAGGGATGCTCTTCTCCGGGTCGCCAAGCAACATTTGCACAATGCTCAAAATCGCATGAAGCAATATTATGACAATCATCACCGGGACGTTTCATTTGCTGTGGGAGATTGGGTTTGGTTACGCCTCCAGCAGCACCGACAGTCCTCTCTCCGGACGTCAGCCAATCACAAACTGTCTCCGCGTTATTATGGGCCTTACCAGATTCTGGAGTTGATTGGCAAGGTCGCCTACCGGCTTCATCTTCCACCCGAGTCCAGAATTCACGACGTCTTTCATGTTTCCTTGTTGAAGCCATACAAAGGTGCGGGCCCTCAGTCCATTCCCTCGCTTCCTTCGGATGTGGTGACCGCTCCAGAGCCTTGTCAACCAGAACCACACCAAGCGTTGGGCCAACGCTTTGTCAAAGGCAAGCGTCAACTTCTGATTCAATGGAAAGGGGAATCAGCCGAAGACGCCACTTGGGTCGACGCGACGGTCTTGCGTCGTTCTTATCCCTCTTTTCAGCTTGCGGACAAGCTGGGTCCAGAAGGGGGGGATAATGTTATAGGATATGACCAGGTTTATTACCGAAAGCATAAATATGGAAAGGATAAGATATAGGAAGATTGTAATCTGCGTAAAGCCAGCTAAGGCAACTGCAGATAGCTTTATCTATTAGTTGGAAAGTATTAGTTAGTTACCTATTCGGTTAGGAACATAATATCTTTTGATTGTTATCTGATCGTTGGAGATCAGCTAGGAGGATTATAAATATACGAAGAAATAAAAGAAAAGGGCATGCAGTATTTTGCCGAAAACTTATCTCTTGGCGGTGCCTTCCGTAGAACAGGGCCGGTAGCTCCGTTCGCCTTATCCGTCGGCAGCCACGGCGGCGTCGACGTCCACCGGAATCCGTGCTGGTAATCGACCGGGCACGAGACTCTATAACCGTACGCATAACAGTATCCCAATGTCCTTCACACAAAGTAATCACTTAATATCAATTATTGAATTTAGATAAATCCAAACACATATTTTCCAATCTTACCACTGTTCTCAGCACCTCCCTCCTTCACCACAGCCCTAGATATCTCAGTAGATCTTTCTCTGATCAAGACTGGTCTTCTCGAACTTGTTGGGAACATCAGAGACTGGTCAGGCCTACCAAAACCCTCCGTATTTCCTAATAGGAGAGGAATTCCATCACAACACCAAAAAAGGTGTCATTTCACAATAAATAGGCAAAAGTGGTATCGCCAAAAAAAAAAGTAGAAACAGGTTTCTCCCAGCTTTATGGAAGGTAACTCCAAATTCAAATAGCAAAATAATTAAATCTTACCCTCACTTGTATTATTTTCCTCCAGGGCAACCTTAGCTTTCTGAATTGATGCCGCACTAACCGATACAGCTCTACCTGAACCAGTTTGGAACAATGGAAACTGTTCCATGCCATCCACACCAGCCATAGCTGACAGAGGGGCCAGTCATTCAAAAAGTAAAGGCACATTTGAAAATTTTTACCGAATATTCAAAACTTTGCAAGATAAATTTCTTTTTCATCAAACTAACCTTGTTTTGCAATTGTTTGTCCCTCCAAAACAGCCCTTGCCTTATCAATGGAGCTCCTGCTAACAGGGACCGACCTCCCCATTCCAGTATGGAATATTGGTTGCATGGCACCAGCAGCATTCTCAGCATTTCCTAAATAGTATATTACGATGTCTCATTATTTATGGCACATTTGTCTAGTGGTACACAACACAAACTAATTCTAAATTACACGGAGCCAGTTATGTCATCATGCACAAAATAACAAAACACTTCCAGCATTTACATAGAAAGTAAATAGGAGTTAAGTTCCTACCTTCTAAAACAGCTCTTGCCTTCTGGATTGAGTCCTTACTCAGTGAGACCGCTTTGCCTGATCCAGTTTGGAACATTGGGGGTGTGCTATCTTTATGCACACCACCTAAATTTCATGAGATTCAAAGGTGAATTCATACTGCACAACCTCAAGATTATAAAAAATATGCACTTTCTACCTCTAGTTGCAACATCCAATCCGATCTACACAAAGAAAAAGGAGGAAACAAGTCTTACCCCTAAATGAAACATCCGTTTCTCTCAATTCACCCTCTAAATCAGCACCATCACCAAACGGTTGCTCTGAAGTACAGACACTCGTCAACCCAGTATAATACATGGAGAAATGAACAGAAAGATGGCCAATTCCGTGCTGCTAAACTCACAACAGAACAAAACAGTTTGACCATAGCAAACCAAAAATTGGGCGCATGAGCTCTTACTTCTCCTCTTGTTGCTTGTCTCCCCCGCCTCCTCCCCTACCAACGCCCTGGCCCTCCTTATGGCCCTTTCGCTGACGGCCACACATCTCCCTGACCCGGTGCAGAACATCCCACCCTTCGCTGCATCCTCAGTTGATCCGGCCATCCCATCACCTTCAATGAGCTTGTTCCGAGCTGCGAATTCCAACAGTAAAAACAGGCCCCTCACCAATTAGTCACCAGCACACTCACTTAACAACACGCGTGCAAGCGACAAGCAGCAGGCAAGCACGCTGGTCAGTGCTCGCGTACGGATGGATACCGAAGAGATGAAAGAGGAGTGTACCTTCGGTGAGGAGGTCGGCCATGGACTGGACGCGGCGTCCGTCAGCGGCGCTGGCGCCTAGGGTTTCGGATCGGGGAAACACGGAGGAAGGGGGATCAGTACTCAGGACCATTTCCCGATCGAAGTGAAGGAGAAGAGAGAACTAGATCGTACCTTTGATTAGCGCGTCGTCGGCAGCGGCGGCGGGGGCTAGCGCCGTGGCGGGCGGCGGCGGCGGAATAGGAGAAAGAGGCATAGCCGCGGCGAGCGGCGGCGGAGGAGCGGGAGGCGCGTCGGAAGCGGGGACCCAGACGAGGCTACCGTCGGGCTGGCCCCAGACCTGCCACCTTCTCGGCATTCCGGTGGGTTTTGGGGCGGATTTCGGGGAGGGAGAAGAGAAGCAGGATCGCTGGATTCGCGGCAAGGAGGCGAGACGAAGACGAAGGTTTTCTTTCCCCTTTTGAAAATGGGACGAGGCGTGGGAAATGAAATGTGGTGCGAAATTATCAAGCGGCGCGGCCCAACTGCCTGTTTAGCTGTGTCCGTGGGCATAGGCCGAGCCCAACCTAGGAGACAGGCAGAGAGATTTGATTATTTTTAATCTCAATTAATCTATAAAACACCATAGAGAAATTTAAGAAAATTTTAAATCATTTATTGTTTCTAAAAAATCCAAAATAGCAATTATGAAAAGGAACAAAGACACTATCAGATTTTTATAAATATATAAAAGATTTATTATATTCTGAAATCTTAATGCAACCATAATTAGAGCCAAAGGATCATATAATAAAATTTTCGGAAACATTAGATTTCATTTAGTGCCCATATAAAAATAGAAGAGCATACACAATAATAATAACACTTTCATATGTTTTTTAAAAATACACATATCTGATCACCATCTGGAAATTTTACACCAACATTATAATTACGTTAGAACATCACACAAAAAGTTTAAAATATATTAGACTTCATTTTGTACCCCTTAGAAAATCAAAAACTGAAGAGAATATATTTTGACAGCATTACTGTTAGAATTTTTAAAAATACACAGATCTAATAATCATCTGAAAATTTGTAGCATCATTAGCATTGCTTTAGGACCACACACAAAAAAAAATTAAAAATTAACACTCTTCACTAAATTTTTTCAAATTTTTTAAATCTACATTTGAACTCCACGGTTTGAAATTCCGAACAAATCTACATTTGAACTCCACGGTTTAAAATTCCGAACCAGTTTGATATGGTCAGCTTTTGTAAAAATGATCGGTTTTTGACGGTTTTGCAAACCTAGGTAATGAGACGATGACGGTCTCAACTGTAGCAACCCATACCAAATCGGGTGCATTTAAAGATCGTTACAACTCCGTGGCGGTGGCACCCGTGTTGACCTGCCTTCCGTCAGCATAGCCGCACCGCGGCTGCAGTCCACGTAAAAGACCCGAAGCCGACGCCCAAGGGGGTATGTGCGGTGAGAATAGATTGCTAATGCTCGCACTGTGCGCAGAGCGGCGGCAGAGGGGGGACACCGACACCTGCGCCTACGAGTCTACGACTGCGAGGCGGGGTGAGAGAGATCCGGGCGCACCGTCCGTGGAAGATCTGGTTGCTGGCGCCCAGAAGAGCAACAGCCAAGGATAGATAGGCAGCAGCAAGAGAGAGTGGTGGGATTGGGGAGAGCAAGGAGCTGGGGAGGGAATCGGAGGAGGAGATCTCCTCTCCTCTCGCTTGATGGAGCGGGGAGATGGGAGGCCAGCGGATTGCTCCGGGCAGGAGAGGTGAGCACGGTCAATCTCTCCTTGCTTCCTTGTTGCTGGATCTTTGAGCATTGCCGGGCGGCGCTGCCGTGGAGGAGCTGCGGCATTGAAGTGATGCGAGTCGAGTGCCTGTGCTTGTCCTTGGTGGTTCGTGCCACGGAATGCTCGTGTTAAGCTTTCCTTGGCGAATCAGTTGGGTTGCATCGCTCTGACCTGCTCTGTGTCTTTGCTACTGTTTTTCAAGCTATGATTGTTCTCTTGTTTCGAAGAGAGAGAGAGAGAAAGAGGGGTTTTCATTTTCCATGTGTCTTTCCAGTTTGGAATTAGAGTTCGACGAGATTTAGGACACTGTTTAGCAATTGCCAGTGTTAAATCGGGTGTGGTAATGCCATCCTTGAAATTGGATGTGAAAGCTTCTTGTGTTCGTGGCGGTGCACGCCAGTTGCTTGCTGGAATTCAATGGCGGAAGAGCTGGTGGTGCACAGCATCAAAGACCTTCTTTTGTGGGGTCGATTACTGCTGGTCCCTGACAGTCTCCTTGATTTTTGAGAAACAAAATTAATCCTCTTTTGGTTTGTTTGAACTTCATGACTTTGGTAGTTTATGATGTTAGTTTCTGTGTTTCAATGTTTGGCTTTGTGAAATGAAATTACCTTGTTGGGTCAGGAAGAAGAAACTGCGCAGGAAGAGCACTGGCCCTGATTCAATTGTTGAAACCATCAAGCGGTGGAAGGAGCAAAACCAGAAGCTTGAGGAAGAGAATGGCTCAAGGAAAGCACCAGCCAAGGGTTCCAAGAAAGGGTGCATGGCAGGGAAAGGAGGTCCTGAAAATTCATATTGTGATTACCGCGGCGTGAGGCAGCGGACATGGGGCAAATGGGTGGCTGAGATCCGTGAGCCCAACCGTGGCAGGCGGCTATGGCTGGGCTCATTCCCTACTGCGGTGCAAGCCGCGCGTGCATATGATGAGGCAGCAAGGGCAATGTATGGCTCCGCAGCACGTGTCAACTTTTCAGAGCATTCCGCGGATGCCAACTCTGGTTGCACATCAGCTCCTTTGTTGCTGATGTCTAATGGGCCAATCGCTGCGCTAAACCACTCCGATGAGAAGGATGAGTTGGAATCTCCTCCGTTTCTGGTGTCCAATAAGGGAACTGCTGTGTTGCATCAGTCTGATGCGAAGGATGGGTTGGAACCTGTAGAGCCTGAGTTGCATCCAGTGAAAACAGAAGTGAGTGATGACTTTGGAAGTATCCATAAGGAGCGGAAAACCCTGGAGGTATTTCAACCAGAGGGTAACGTTTTACACAAAGAAGTGAACGTAAGTTATGATTACTTCAACGTCGAAGAACTTCTTGAGATGATAATTGTGGAATTGAATGCTGATCATAAAATGGAAGTACACGAAGAATACCAAGATGGAGATGATGGGTTTAGTCTTTTCTCATATTAGGTTGTAGTCATGCGGAGCAATAGGAATAACTTCATTCTAGCTGTTAGGAAATACTTCAAATTATCTACAACATGAAGCTTTGTAGTCATTTATGGTTTTCATCTTACTGGAAGATAGCTTTATACTATAAGCCAACGGGTACAAGAAGTTGTCCTGTGTGTTGAGTTCATGTACTATGGTAAAAATAAATCCATATTTAATGAGCTTACTTTGTTGATAATTATGCTTATGTGTTCGATTGAACTCAAGTTAGCTCTTGAAAAAGAGTGGCAGATACTAGATACTCCGAATAGGACTTCGGGTAATTCAGACTTCAGGGTTACATATTGCTCAAATAGGCATATTAGGGTTACATTAGAATGATCACATTATGTATAGCTTTTACATGCATGGATTTGTAAATACTTAACAGACCAGTAGAATAATCATATTTATTTATAATGCCTACATGGATATATTTGTAAATACTTAACATACCAATAGAATAATCATATTATTTATAATGTCTACATGCGTGGATTTGTAAATACTTAACATACCAATGCTTACATGCATGGTTTGTAAATATTTAACATAACATTGTACCGCTATACAATCATTCAAAGTAGTACAAATAAATTATGCAAACTATGTTAGGGGAATTTGCAGACATTCTCTGAATTCAAGCCTCCTTGTTTCACTATGAAAGGTCCTTTGTTTGTTAGGCCAGTAGGTTAACCAAATCCAGCCTCTGATCTGCCAGTCCATAGTCTTTCCTAATGTTGCACCGCAGACCTTCCACCAGACACTGTCTCCATACTCATCACGTGCAAAAATGACGCCGCCCTGCTTTGTGAAAGGGCGGTACACATTCGAGTACCTGTCACGGAACCAGGCCCTTGGCTGAAGCAGCGAAAGCTTGGAAGGCTTAGAAGAATAAACCTCCCTGCCATTTACACCATCATGCAGGAACCAGTTCAAGGTTGCAGTGTTTCCATGCACAGACTGTTCAAATTTCCAGGGTTTCATGGCCAGTGTGATGGTTTCAGTTAATGATCCCTTCAGACCAAATGAATTTGGGGGATCAAATGAACCCTCAATGCCCTTCTCAAGACCGAACTCATGTGTGGGGTTGTCGGAGGACTTGCTGACAGAAACTGACAGTACGTCTGATTGTTGCATAGGTGTGATTTGCAGCATGACGCGTGATGGGAAATGCTTCTCTTCCGAGCCATATCCACGTTCTGCCATGAGGGTCTCAGAGACCAAAGAGTCCACATCACACCTGGGATGAATACCATGGTAAGTGTTGTTCTTGGTTTTAGATAATTCACATATATAGTATTATTTTAATTTTGCTTTGTACACTTAGTCATAACTTTTCAGTTGTTAGATTACAGTATGCTTTTAAATTTCCAGCCGAGCAAAGCTTCAATGCTTATCCTCCCAATACAAGTTGCACAAATCTTGAAGCAAGCGAAGGGATAACTAATTACCATCTACCCTTCATTCATGTTTTAATATTTGTGCAACTGTCAAAAAGAAAAGCATGGAAACATATTTCAGGCCAATGTTACCTTACCGTAGGCATCAACCAAATTTTCACTTGTCAAGGATCTCACTTGCTAGTTAAACCTATAGTTTTGACCCCAAACATATGCAGAGATGCTTTACATATTACCATCAAAATTTAGTTGTTCTCCTTACTGAAATTATTGCTACCTCAGGAAAAGTAAAGAAATTCGGTTTTTCACCTGAATTAATGAGGATTTAAATGGTTCATGTAAGAAAGCAAATCAAATCCTTACATATGAAAATTACTAACCTTATGTTATCCACTTTTACCTCAACATCAATCCAGTTCTCCCTTCTGACTGTTTTGTAGGCTAGCTGAATCACGCCTTCAAGTTGCTGATAAGTGAGTGAGAAGAGTAAGCGCTCATCCTGTGTTGCTGCTGCAGGATCTTCCATGCCCATGGCAATAACTGGGCAATACAGTTGGACCTTCCAGAGCCCACTTGCTGAGATAGCATACGAGAACAGTGGTGAAGGCACCCCAAACGAGTGGTGTGAGGATTGCAGCTCAACAATCCAGTTAGTCACTGCAAGATTCATTGTCTGCATCCATTGGTCCTCGAGGTTTGCCCCAAGCATTTTGACAAGGGTCTTTGCAGCATCTCTGCACTTTGAGCTAGTCAGCTGGGTTTTCAGTGAGTCCAGGCATCCACGGCGAAGATCATGGGGAGCCTCATAGATGCAAATGAGGAAGGCCAGGGACAAGAAAACTATGTTGAACACGTCCTTGAAATTGCCATGACGCTGTGCCCCAGGGAATCGAAAGGACAATTTGTTGTCAGGTCCATACCTCAGCACCCAGTTCACAATGTCGACAAACAGCTGTATCATATCTTGTTCGTCTAGAGATTGCTGTGTCTTTGTTTTCAGGTGGACTGGTTTTGATGTCCAGAGAGAAATCGGCACACGGTAGTTTGCAAAGATGGAGAAGGTGAGGTAGGAAGGCTGGGTGGGAGGTGTTTTGACAACTGAGAGGCTCATCGATGGCTGCGATGATGCTGATGATGATGGCGTGGTGCAGATGCAATGGGACATGGCGTTGGTGCTCCATTGGGAGAATGGAGGCAGGTTGTTGATCCAACCCCATATATCAGGAACAAAGTTGTTAGCCATACTGGTGTTGGAAGCTTGAGCTGGTGGTGTGATGATGGGAGTAGTGTGCTACGCTTTTAAAGAGGAAAAAGGCAAATGATATTGTGGATAAACCTTCGGTTCTTGTACATGATTTGAGTCTAATGGGGCACGGCAAAGTTTGGGGTAAAGTAGATTCTCGTTTAGAATATCTAGTCCCTCGGTTGAAAAATTTCTATTATCAATTGTAACTTGAAGAATCTCCCTTTATGCTTCCGAGCAGTGCTAAAGCCTAAAGGTAAATTGCTATAGCACATTTGACATTTCAAGCTCAAGGTGGTGACCTGACGTTGTAATGAAAACAATAAAATGTGATTTTAAAGAGCATAAAGGTGGATTCTGAATGATTTCGCCCGGTGAAGGCCAATGATACGAAGGGGGTTGGTATATCTGTTTTATGTGGCTGATTGAGTCCAACGAGGTGCTGCACTGCAAAGAAAGGCATGGAAGCACCTCTCGCAAAGTAATCGGGTGAAGGTAGATTCTGCATTTCTGTTGGAGGAATGGGATGCTAGTCTTGTTCGGGAAACTTGTGTTGTCAATTGGATGCTGGAACCCGAAGAATCTCTCAGTCTCTGCCTTCGTGAAGCTTCAGAATTTATAAACCCCAGTCGCATATCATTTACTCTTGCTGAGAATTATACCCATTCGGCTTGCAGTTGACGGGATGTTTCATACATTGTAAAGTTAACATTTGGTTACAAGAAATCCTTTCCTACCGTATCTATGGCTGTGCAAAGACGTATCATAACCCTAAGAAGGTGAATGTGTCGTAACGCAGGCTGTCGCGTATGTACTGAGAAGTGCTCAGCCGGTGTTCGATTTCGACCATGCACTTGGCATCCTGGGGAGAAGAATCCTTGAACTGAAACCATGGCCGAAATGAGTGACCATTCGAAATCTCGCACATGCAACTTGTGGCTCAAGCTTGAGCAAAGCTTTTCCTCCTATAATCGACAGTTAGGCAGATCTGCAGGTTAGGACTCAAGAGTTTGGACTTAAGGGTTAGGACCATATTCTTTGCTTAGCGGCGTTGCATTTCATTCACCAACAGTCCAACACCGCACCGCACCGCACTATTGCAGAGTCCAGATTCTCCCAACTGCTCAGACTATATGGCACTTAAAATAACACATCGCTGATAGTTGTAGTTTATTGGCACAAACGCTGCAACCATTCCCCAAAAGCAGAGTTGGCTAGCTAGCTACCACCATAACCAGAGCAAGACATGAGATGCTTCACCATTCAGAATTCCAGTCACACGGTAAACCGTGAACAGCTCAATGTCTTCAATCGAAATTTTGAAGTCACTCGGTAAACTGTGTACAGGTCAACAGCTTCATTCGAAATTTTGAAGTCACCCATGAACTGTAAACAGCTCAATTTGTTCAGGCACCATCTAGGGGCTGTCGCCTACCATATGTAGTTTCTCAAAACAAACAGAGACAACAACGAGCCGCCAGAACACATAGAACATGCTCTATTGCCACTGGTGCTAAAACCGTGTGACTCAGATCTATGGTTCCTGGGAGAAGCGCAAAGTTGGTGGTATGTATCTGTACATCAGCAAGGGGTGGCAAAAATGTTCTCAACCCAGTGGCTGTTTCGAGTAGACGGTATAATGTGACTGACGTGTCGCGCTGTACAGAACCCGCAAGCAATGGAATGGCAGATACATAACTCCGGAAAACATGGGCAAGATATGATATGAGAACTACAGTCCTGTCAAACAACAACAACAGAGGCGAAGGACCTCTTCCCTACCGCATTGTAGCCAGGGATTGACCAGCCTTGCTTCTCGTTGTAAACTTCCACCTGTTAAACCAAAACAAAGAAAAGTGAACCTTCAACAAAGTGAAGATCAATAATAGGGAGCAACCAGAGAAACCGTACAGTTTCAACACTTTCTTCATTGGATTGGACCCCACCAGTGAGGTACACGTTATCGTCCAGTGTAAACGCGCATCCGTATCCTCTTGCGACGGTGAACGGGCTGCTCATCCTCCATGAATTGGCACGAGGGTCAAAAATCTCTACGGTGGAAACCATGTGGCTTCCAGTGTGCCCTCCCAGTGCATATCTGAAACAGAGGTTGATATGTTCAATTTAGGCAACGTTTATGCCGCAGAGCATGTCAGTTCTATGTTGAAGACGTCAAGTAAAACAGGGTTATCGCATCTAATTTTGCCTGACTGATTGTAAGAATTCAATTCAACTCTCGCCAACTATTATGCTGTGCAGGGTAATTGGGTGTGTGTGTGTTGGGGGGGTGGGGGGGGGCTTACAGTGCTTCCCCAAGACAGCAACTGAGTGGGATGCTCTTCTTGTCTTCATGCTTGGAAGCTGGGCCCAGAAACCTTCCCTTGGATCATACCTTTCTGCTGATCTGTGTGTATTACGATCGTTCATTTAATAGGCACGTTTGAAAGGTACTTTAGTTAAAACCATGTAAAACGTAGGGAATGGTGAGGGATCATAACTGTAAGTACTTTTTGCCATCAAAACCACCAACTACATAGAGAATGCCATTTAATTCAGCTGTGGCAGGAGCAAATCGCTGGAACAACATAACAAACAAATTGTCCACAGTTAGTTCTAACAGCAAAATATTGGGCAGAATACACGATGGTATGGATTAATGTTGCACGAAAGATGAAATGGAAAGATCCAACATGTATCCTTATTCTACAGACCACAAATCCCACAAAATTTCATGCAAGTTGCATGATATGGTACCCATTTCTCTCCAGCAAATACGTTCACATGAAGTACGATTTTCAATGCATAGTTTGGCATTAACCTGGATTGAAAATATTAAATATTTATGATCTATGCTCAAAAATAGATTAAATTAAATGCATCCAAGCTTGTAATACTACTGCCTAAGTAGACACCCGACTCTCCAACACTAGTTTGGCTACTAATGCTCAAAATGCTATCTAAATTCTAAAGCATTTGATGTTACTAGTGTTACTATAAGAATTAATTTTCTCCTACAGATCTATGATGAGTAAACAATAATACGAGAAACTATTACAAAAGCATCATTCTTCTTGTAAAAGATGAAGAATCCGCAAGATTCAAATGACTAGGAACTATTAAATATGCAGTTTAAACTTTAAACAGACTCTCTTTATAACATTAATTGTTTCTGCTCTATCTTATGGGATCTTGAACCCTACCCCACCTATCACAATGGTGACACAGAATAGTAAAGCCCCAGAATCGTAGTAAATTGGAGTTAAGTTTAGAACATTATATAAATGTCAAAAGGGGGTGTGAGACCATACACATTGCTGCATAGACGGGCTGTATATCCAACTCCCAAGTGCTGGATCAAACATCTCAACCTCTGAAAAAGATTGACGCCCATCCCCCCCACCAATAGCAAATATTTTATCATTCAAGGTACCTCCAGCAAGACTTCCTTTCTCACGTTTCAAGCAGGGGCATGTTATCCACTCATTGTTCCCCTTGTTGTAGCACTCCACTACAATAAAAGCAATGCAGATAATCAATAGCTTGAACTTACATAAAGAATTTCATTTAGCATGTTGAAGAATGATTACCTGTGTTATACCATGAACTGCCATTCCCACCACCAAAAACAAAGACATTATCCTTCAATGCAGCAACAGCTGCATATCCCCGGGCTAAGCTCATTGACCTTAAAGGTTCTAATCTGTCTGTTGTAGGGCAAAAGGAATTGAGGGATGACAACCAGGTAATGCCATCATGGCCACCTATTAGGAATATTGATGGCTCTTCCACATTATCTAGTGTTCTACCGAAGAGTGTTGCCAAAGAGTTGTACTCCAATTGTAATTTCTCAAACTGGTATTCCAGTTGCTGAACTCTTCTTTCTGTGTTCTTTACTGATTCCCTCAGTAATAGTATTTCTTGGCCTTTCTCAATCTAGAATGTGAAAGCACAATCAAGATGGGGGTTGCATACCGAGCATGCATGGATAACATAACTAACTCAACATCAAGAACATCTACAACATCAATAGAACATATGCAGTTCCATATTTCCAAACATTTGAAGAGGATTCAAAATCCACACAGCTGTGGGCATACCAATAAGAGCTTAAGCCAATGAGGAAAGCAACTACATCTATTTATCTTTCTTTTCCAACAGATAATGATCCTAATGATTTTTACACCCAAAACAAGCAAGAAGAGAAGTACCTGGCTCTTCTCCAACGTTTTGGTCTTCTTGGATAATTCATTGATGATTTGGAGCACCTACAGACAAATATCAGAAATTGCATTACATAAGTGTCATACCAAGCATTAGAAATCATATCATCAAAAATATGGAGCATAATGTGAAGGCAACAGGGTAAGCAACAGAATGGAATAGCTTAAGGCACCTCAGCATTTCCGTGACATTGCTCGAAGGATGGGTTGTCTTTCACAGTTGCACCACCCTCCAAGGCAGCAATATATGGACCTCTGGGGAATGCAGCACCGAGTTGTGCTTCTTGTGGTATGCTTTTATCTGAAGTTAGATCAACAGCATCCTCGGAGGATTGGGCCTTCTCATGTTGTAAAGCAGACAGCCCTTGCAATATTTGCCCAACAACCATTGTTCCATGCTGTTCTTCATGCACTGGATTGATATGTGGATGGTCATCATTCACAGATTCTATTCCTTCCTTGGTCGCACCATCATTCAAATCATCCCAGTCAGAAGCCTCGTCATCAAGGTTGCTCTTTGATGTCGTATTTGCACTAGCATAATCGGCATCTAAATCAGCCAAGTTGTCAGGAACAATGTCAGGTGAATGTGATGAAATACCAAACTGATTGACATCCTTCGAAGTGGGCTCAATCATCACTTGACCAGGAACAAGCTGTGCTTTTCTTGTTGGAGATGGCAGATATTCAGAAAGACTCCGTTTGTTTGGAACAGCATGAACAGGAGCAGCAAGACCAGAACAATTCCGTTTGTTTGGAACAGCACGGACAGGAGCAGGTACAAACAAAGAAATTAAAGCTCTTGTTTGTGCATGGTCCAGCTCAAAGTAGAAGTGCGTAAGACTACGATAATTGCCACTGATAACACTTTTGTATTTGTTCTCTGGAAGCGGAAGGCACTGAGCCTTGGTAGAAACACGGACCTTAAGAACAGAAATAAGTCACTCACAAGCCACAATCAGTTTACGAAACTATAACCAGAAAAAACATAAATACAAATTACAGTGTCACATATATTGAACAAGAACCGTTATCTGCTAATACCTGTGCAGGAAATTCTGTCGTTGTTCTACCATCGCCACTCCAAGCAAATTGGTCAATAGCAAGCTGGCCAGAAGTTGCAGCCTCGAAAATGCCGTGCATTTTTCTGTCACTATAACTGAACAGAAATAGAGGCAAGCCAGGTTTAACATTCTTCACATACGGCCAATGGCCTGAAGGCAAACCTATGAAACAAAAGGCAACAAGCCAGTGCTGATTAAGTCAACAAAATGCTGATTAAGAATAAGTCCACATTCCAAAAATCAAGCATTTACCTGATGTCAGTATATGAAATTTATATAGTGTTAAGAGGATAATGATATATTCGCAGTAATGGTGTTATTGATTCTAAAGGACAAAAGGAATTTACTAACCAAACAGCTGTTTAGAGAGGCACTCATCGATCGTCTTGTGTGTGCAACCAAAAATCACTCCTCCTAGCTTCTCTTCCTGGAGCTTACGTGCTGGCACAGATTGGTTTCCAGACCACCGTGTATTGGTTCGGGGTTGTGTTGGTGTTGAAGGATTGTAGGTTTTGGTCTTCCTCCCAGCACCCATTCTTCAAAAGATTATCAACAGTATACAAAAAAAATAAACATTAGCAAACAAGAAGGTACACTGCAGCAACAAAATTAGGTGGGAGATAAATTATCACAACAAGCAATACAAAGTATTGTACTAAACATGAAATTGAAACTAGTAACAAGACAAGTAGCACCAAAGAGATACGAAGGGTGCTGATATACCCAACATCATCTACTAACAACAAAACCATATAAAAAAATCAAAATCAAACAGTTAAAAACAGGTCCACCCTAAACCCCAGCCTTCCAATTTCTAAAAACCACAGCGATGGACAGTTAAAAGCCTACAGTTGTGTTTGCGTCAGAAAATTTCTTGATTCAGTCTCTGTTCTACACCCACTAGAACAGTACACAAACATTAACATACATGCAGGTGCACCGCACGAACGATAACTGCAGAAATCCGAAACTCCGGGAGATGTGCAATCGGAGCCACGCCTAGAATAGCAAAGTGCAAAACCCCCCAAAAGTTCAGCGCACAAAACTCCATGCCAAAATTTCTCGCATGCTGAAACCTCAGGAGCGCTACACAAATCATCAACTCAGAGTCTCACAAGTCCCTACTACCACACATCGCAACATGCGCTATACATATACCCCACATCATTGGCGATAGCACAATCGCACAAAAAAAATGGAAATCATTTAGACATTTACATGTTCGATAAATACAGCTCCACTGCCTTCGAAGAAGAAAAAAAAATCAAAAGCCAACAACTAAATTCTCGCCTCCATAAACCCTAACCTCCCAAATTCCCAAAGCCACAGCGATCCATAGTTAGAAGCTGCTAGAAATCATCAAAAACCGCACCTATTTACTGCTGCAGCACCGAGAAATCACTGAAAAGCCAAAAAAAGATTCAAAACCCGTGGCAACGCCCACTAACCAACTGCAAACCCCGCACACTTAACCCCCGAAGTCCCAAAATTCAAAACCACCTCAATCTACACCACCCCAAGTTTGCATTTTGCAACCCCCCATCTTCGTAAACCCTAGCCCCGAAGAACACCAAACGGCACCGCATTGACCACTACTCCACAGAAGTACAGAACCACCCAGTCCCAAGAGATCCGCAACCCACCGCCAAGCCCCCGAGGCTCTCCTACCACAAAACCCCACCGAAACGGGAAAAATCCAGCGCCAATCGAGCCCAAATCGAAGCGCGAAACAGCGGGAGGAGATCTCTCACTTGCTCGGGCGCTAGGAACCGGCCGGGATTGACCAGGGATTGCCGCTAGAGTCGCCGCTAATTTGATCACCTCGCCCGTTCGCCGCCGCAACGGCGGGAAGCAGCGAGCACCGATGGCCTGGTGTTGT
Organism: Guadua angustifolia; assembly: GCA_036346375.1. Classification (NCBI taxonomy): domain Eukaryota; kingdom Viridiplantae; phylum Streptophyta; class Magnoliopsida; order Poales; family Poaceae; genus Guadua; species Guadua angustifolia. The sequence goes on along the minus strand of CM070500.1, from coordinate 85,643,751 downwards.
GCGGGGAAATGGGTGGGCGTAGCGTAGCACAGCACGTGCCAGCTGCCCAGCCCCCCCTATTTATAGAGGCAGAACTCGCCTTGCGAGTCTGGGAGCCCCGGAGCGAGGCTTTGTCAGAGTGGCAGGTGGACTGGTGGTAGGTCCGGCGCAGGGATCCAATTTTAGCCGAATTTCGGCGAATTTTTGTCGGAACGCTGGATTTCAGTACCCTACGAAATCTAAACTATTGGCTGAATAAAAAAATTAAAAAATTTAAAATTACTACAGTAAATTTATTTTTTTTTCAGCAAAATTTCGCCAAAATTTCATTATTTTTGGCCGGATTTTGAACTTTTAGGGCTGGATTTGCCTAGGTTTGGTCCAATAACCCATAAGAAATTCTTTAATGAAAATTTGTTGAAAAATCAAAATTTTAAGACATTCTAAAATTTTGGTAGAAACACTGTTAGATTTTTTATAAAATTGTACAAACTTGATAATGACTTGTAAATTTTATGGTACTATCTTGAGTAATTTAGGATCATACAAAAAAATTTAAAAATAATTGAACTTCATTTGTTATCTTTAAAAAATCAAAAATAGAATGAACATGTTGACAACAGTTTTGTCCTGAGATTAAAATAAAAATAAATAATAGCATTAAACAAATAAATTGCACTAACGGCAAAAAAAATCCGTTATAGGATAAAAAAAGAGAAGTTATGAAATAACTCTTTTAAATAAAATAAATTGATATGGCATACAGGACCACCAAACAATTTGACGATAACTATTCCATCGGCAATAAAATATTGGTCTAATCTAAATATTTAATAATGCTTAAAGTCATATATGGGTCGGGCAATTGGTTGAAAACAGCGTACATGCACACATAAATTATGCGCCCCCTTAACCTAAGGATTGGATGACATATGGGCCCACGTCGCTGTGTGGCCTTATATATTCATGTAGCTTTGATGTTAAAAAGAAAAAAGAAAAGAAAGAATGGAAAGTGGCACATGACCAGCCACACGATCAAAGCTTGCATGCTCCGAGTGCATGTATAGCATCTCTGCATGTCTCGAGGGAAATGTCATTATGGCTGCATGCGTGCAGAAATTAATTACCCTTTCAAAATGGTAATTGTCCACACGGTAATTTTTTTAAAAAAAATCATCCATGAAACTGCCATGCATGCTCACGTCCCGCACCATCTATACTGGCTGCAACAAAGAAAATAAAAATACTGAATCCGGAGGCTTTGAAGCGTTAATTACTCTCCACTAATTGATTAAGGAAGCGTAGATCCACATTTCAGCCATGCTGCAACAAAACAAATCAAAGTACTTACAAGTACAAATTAATTACTTTCTTCTCTAATTAATTGAGAGGAATAACCATTTGAGCCCAGGTTTCAGCCGTATCAAACAGGCAGGATTCGATCAAGCGCTACTTACTCGCTCCCTCGTGCACATCGTATATATGCAAGTGCAGCCAACCGCCACATGCATACGTGCACATACGTGTAGGAGGGGAGGAAGGAACTGACAGCATGATGGGCTACATGCATGCATAAACCAATCTTTAATTAAGTTATTAATTAGTGGATTGATCATCAAGTAAAAAGAAAGAAAGAAAGCAGGAAAGAAAAGGAACCCACTAATCCCACGTCACAGAGTAGTGCCGTGCGTGCATGGTTAGGCCCTGTTTGGGAGAGCTCCAGCTCCTAACTCCAGTTCAGAGCTGAAATTTATAGGCTAAAATAAAGTGAATTAAGTTTATATTTTTAGTCTAAAATGTAAACAAGATGATCTACCTAAACACTCTTAATGTACCTACAACTCCAGCTCCATAAATTTCTGGAGCTAGAAATACCCTGCTCCACCAACTCTACAGATTTTGGTGGAGCTGGAGTAGTCCCAAATAGGCCTATTGCCGGATTCAGTTATTAATTTGCTTGTACTAATCAGGAAGGCCCATGCAAACCGGCAAGACTTTGTCAAAACAGTGCACGTTCGAGCACAACTACAGACCTACCTGCACAATCGGCAACGACATTTGAGCGTGGCTGATTAGCAAATAAAAATCCAGGGAAAAGAAAATTAAAGGGGAAGTTGCCGTAGCCCCTTTTTCTGGGAAACTGCCTCTCTTCTTTTGTCTATAAATAGGGAAGAAGAGTAGAAAGAAAAAGAACTTTTGGAGGGGAAAGCTTTGGAGAGAAAAGAAAATAGTTAAGAGCAAACACTTGAGAGGAGTAAAGAGGGAGAAGGCTGTCATTGAGAGAAAGCAAGAAGGTAAAAGAAAGGTGAGAATCATGCTCTTCCTCCCATCCCTCTGTCCTTAGGTTCGGCCATCGAGGTACGAATCAAGGTGCACTCTCCATCAAGGCCTCACGTTCTTGTTCGGTCCCATATTGCATACGGAACTTGGGTGAGATATATCAAGGCCTCACGTCCTTGTTCGGTCCCATAGTGGATACGGAATTTGGGTGAGATACTGAGATGTATCAAGGCCTCACGTACTTGTTCGGTCCCAATAGTGGATACGGAACTTGGGTGAGATGTATCAAGACCTCACGTCCTTGCTCGGTCCCATTAGTGGATACGGAACAAGGGTGAGAAGATGAAGACGCGTTTCTTTGGTTCGGTCCCTTAAAGCGGAAACGAATCATGAGCAGGTATATGCTACATAGAAAATAATACATCGTCAATCAATTAAACTTTGTCGCGGTTATGCTCGAACATGGATTTCATATTCACGAATACCATGTTGTGAGTAATAACACGGCCTAAAGAAAAGAAGAAGAAGAAATAGACTGGCTGCACTAGCCCATGTCCATGCACCATATCATGGTCGCGCGTGTGCATGCATGCATGAGCTGAATACTAAATTATATTGCTGTATCATCAAAGTAAAGAAAGACCAAAAAAACAAAGAAAAAAAAGAAAACAAACCCACCACCCCACGTCTCATTGGAGTGGTGCATGCATGGATAAATACCGAAGTCAAGGCTTTCATGTAAAGACTGATGAGTAGTCTTCCGAAAACTGCATGTATCCCTTCTATGTCCATGTCTCACAAAAATAGCATCGTGGCTGGTACGGCTGCATGCATGCATCAAAAGGATAATCACCATTTCAATTACTCAAATTAACAAAAGTTAATAGCCATTAACCCATGTTCGCTACAACTATTGCATCCCAAATACATGCATCCAACGCAATGGGAAGTGGCATTGCTAAAAAAAATTAAATTATACAATTAGCCCATGAAGACTCGGCACAAAGAAAAATCACGCAAATTGTCATGTACATCCATCCCTATATGTGTAGACTGCAATTAAAATAAATCAAAGCGATGCAGTGTACATGCGCTAATTACTTTCTTCATTTAATTATGAAGGATAATTAGCGAAGCCCATTCGAGCATGCATGACTCAGTCAAAATACAGTCGGCTGCATGCATTGATAAAAAGAATCATCATAGCCCATATATACGTGAATCCGATACAATCATGGCTAAATAATTTGGTGGTTAATTAATAACAGACCATTATAAAAAAAATAGTAAAGTCTCGATAAAGCGAAACGAATACTATGCACCAAACAAAAATTTAATTAATATGAAAACAGTTAAAATATCCCCGAGCAAGCATCCGTCAACAACGACGCCAAGATTGAAGGCTTTTCTTTTTATATTTTTGTAATGTCATATGTTGCAATTTAGTGTAAGCTTTATGTTGGAATTCTTAATCAGAGGCTTTCTCGCAAAGAGATGTAATTAACAGAATTTTTATGTAAATGTATGAATTCTGGAAGTAATGTACCTGCAATACCTGATATTTGATATTTCTTAGTCTCATAATCGGTTAAATTTAAACAACTTGTCTCTAATGACGTTGGAGACGGGTTCACGCCCATTTCCCCGTCATCAGAACATAATTGGGATAGTTACCTTATCAAAATTTTATAAATTTTCTCAAGTGTGATCATAATCTAAATTTTATGAGAGATTAAGAATTGCCTTAGTACCATTATATAAATTTTTCAAAAATTTTGAATTTTCTTTGTTTGGTCAATCAAATCTATGTAAGCATTGAACTTTGTTTGTTATATTATACTTCAAAAACCAAAAAGAGATTGAACATAAATAGTACTGTGCCTTATAAGAATTTTATAAATTCACTAAAGTATGACCATCATTCAAAAAAATTTATGAGATCTTAAGCATTTTCTCATCACCCTTCTATAAAATTTTAAAAAATTTAAACCTTTTTTATTTTAAAGCAAATATATATATTGATCATCGGTCTTTTATCAGGACGCAGTACTATCAGAATTTTTAAAAATTATTTAAGCATTATCATCATATAAAACTTTTATATAACCATTAATGCTACATCAGGACCATCCAAAAAAAATTCAAATTTTTATAACATGGTTTGAACAATTTTTCATTTTTTTCAAATTTGCCGATAAGGCTTTTAACAGGACAGTAGCACAGTTCAAATTTTAAAAATTCATAAATCTTGACTATTATCTGAAAATTTTATGAGAATATTATGGATGTATCAGAGCCATCCAAAATTTTTTCTAAATTTTATAATCATGTTTGTTCTAATTTTCGTTCGGTTCAAACTTGTCGGTCAGCATTTTATTAGGACAGTACCAATACTTGAATTTTTAAAAATTCCTCAGATTTATTAATCATCTAAAATTTTTATAACAATATCATCAATATGTCAGGACTCTCCATAAAAAAATTTATAATTTTTTGTTGTCGTTTGACCCACTTTTCAGCCAGTGCAAAGCGGTCGAAATTTTGGCAATTTCACCCTAAATTTCGGTAAATTTCACCAAAATTTAGTTTTTCTCGATGGCAAACAAACCAAATTTGAATTTTTATTTTTGCTTTCCGACTGAAAATTTATCCAAAATACCCCATACCCGGTATTTTTCCCCAAATTAAATTTGAATTTTTGGTCCAGCCTGAGCGAATCGTCTGTGTTTGCGGGGAGGTAAGCTGCTCCAGTGGCTAGAGAAAGTACAGTAACAAAACACATTACTTACTATATTTCTTATCCATGTTATCTAAAGGACCTATTTAACAGAGTTTCACATCTTATCTTCATCTCAGATCTAAACCTTGTAGGCAATAAAGTGAATTAAGCTTATATTTTTAATCTAAAGTGTAAACAAAATAACCCACCTAAACACTAAACACTCTTAATGTACCCATAGCTCCAGTTTCATAAATTTCTAGAGCTAAGAATACCCTACTACACCAACTCCACAGATTTTGGTGGAGCTGAAGCTATGCCAAACACCCCCAAAGTAAGCAATAAAATCATCTGGTACAATAACCAGCTCTAAAGGTTATCTCTATATGCTATGCAATAACTATCTCTTCTCTCTTATACATAACTAATCTATTTTGTTTCCCATGTCATGTTGATCTTGCATAAGAGCCAGCTCTTTTCTCTTTTCACACTCTTTCATATAGAACAGAACTGATGTGTACAAGCTAAGAGTAAGTTAAGATGGCCTAATTGCGCATACCCTTAAGAGAACCGACCAGTGTACATACGAAGTCGGACGTGTCTTGGGTTGGGAAAAAACTTGCAAGCCTCTTGAACTTAGCTTACTCTATCTTAATTTGACCTCGGTTCAAGCTCTAAACAAACCGATCATGAGTTTGACTTCGAGCTCAAATAGCTCATGAGACTTGGTAAATTTATGGATCGGACCACTTGTTAAATATTATTGCATGTTACTTTTACTAAGCTTATTTGAGTCGAGTTTGAGATTGAGATTTTTTTATTACTGGAAATTTGTGCATGTTAAATTATTTATTATTACCGAATTTACTTCAGCCGAGATCTAGATTTGAATCCTAACTTAAACTCGTTCGAGCTCAACTCGAGTTTTTACTGATCTCAAGCTTAAGAGGCTAGGATCGCTTGAATTCGGCTGCATACTCGTGTCAGTGTGTGTGCGCGCGCGATTCAAGATTTCAGGTTTCAGGGCGGGGCTAAGATCATCACCTGTACGTGTTTTTTTTTCTTTTTTTCTTTTTTTTTACTTTAAAAGGATCGGAGAGAAAGGAGGTAGTGTGGAGTGTGGACGACAAACACAGCAGCAACGAGTCTCCAAGCCGATTACTTGGCGATGGACGAGGCAACCTTCAACCAATATAAAAAAGAGAAAATTGTTTATTTCCCACTGAAAGTTGGCCGGTTCTCCACAATGCCATCGCGAAGATGCTGTTCTCTGCATTACCATCCGATCTCAAATTGCCTTCCCATTTTGCCATTGCCGTCAAGTTGGTTGTGAAGCCACCGTTAGTTGACACGCGAAAAGATCAAATTGCCCTCCTTTTGAGTGTGCTGCCCTATTTAGCCAAACCGAAGTAAATGTTGTTTTTAGTGTCTGTATTACTACTAGCGTGATATAAATTTGATGCACGTAGTGTAACTGAGATATATAATTTATTTATTTTATTATGTTTGTAATATTACCCACGACATAAATTATTTATTTGTTTATTTCATTTTATCCAAACTATTACTCATAACATGGTAGTCATTTCAATATGGAGCTCATGTGCATAATATAATCGGATAAAAAATTATTATTTGTTTAGTCCATTTATGCCTATATTACTACTCATGACATGATATTCATGAATACGTACGGAACCCATGTTCAGAGCGTAGCAAAGAACAAAATTATTTATTTCTTTATTTTATCTGTACCCAGGCTACTAAATTATGACATAGTACTCATTTGTATAGAGCTCATGTTCAATATTTACGAGCACCATGTAATACTAATAGTAATACTCAAAAGGGGTTTGGCTAAATAGGGCAGCACACTCAAAAGGAGGGCAATTTGGTCTTTTCGCGTGTCAACTAACGGTGGCTTCACAGCCAACTTGACGGCAATGGCAATATGGAAAGGCAATTTGAGATCGGATGGCAATGCAGAGAACAGCATCTTCACAATAGCATTGTGGGGAACCGGCCAACTTTCAGTGGCAAATAAACAATTTTCTCTATAAAAAGGAAAACGTATGCTCTCAACCTGTCAACGGCATGACATGGTGGTGAAGTTGTCATGCCTCGTCCATCGTCTTCCACCGCAAGCCGCCGCCGCTGTTGGTTGAACAGAGTTGAGAAAGCACAATTGCGGATCCTTCGTGAGAGGACCCTAGATAAATGAAAAAAAGAGCGTAATTGTATTTGTATTCTTTCAACCGTTTCACGCGTTTTCTCGACGATTTAAAAAAGGGTTAATCAGATATATGCCACTGCAGGAATCAGTTATTCGAGAATTGCCATCGTTCCTTTCGTATTTCTGGAATTGCCATTACGAAACCGTGTTTATTGTATACATGCCACTGCAGTCGACACGTGCGCCGTCCGGTCAAACCCTTCGCCCGACTCACTGACTTCGGACGCTTTTGCCCCCCGCACCGGTTCACAAGCGCGACCGCCTCCCCATTTCGTCGCGCCACCCAAGAGCCAAGAACCCTAGAACATCCTCCCCCATTCTCTCCCGCGCCACCCAAGAGCCAAGAACCCTAGAAACATCATTCCCCATTCTCTCCCGCGACGAGCCCTAGCAAATCCAATATTGTCACGCGATAGCTTCCATCGAGTAGCTTTGCCTCATGGAGTCTGCAAGGTCTTGGTCTTGGGTCGACTGAGGATGAGAGGTACGTTCCTCAAAATGCAAGATTTGTTGCCGCGTTGCAAGATTCCAAAGGCTTAGGCTAAGGAGCAGGAGTGAAAGAAATCTGGTAGGTACTTCTTGAAATGCAAGAACAATTGCTTGTTAGTCTTCAACTTGATTGTTTGTTTCTTTGAGTTGTTGGTTTGATTCGGTGTTTTGATTGCATTTTGTTGCTATTAAGGATTGCGAGCAATGATGTGTGCAACTTTTTATGTGGGAGGATGAATCATTGCATGTGGCCATGGAATGAGTGGAATGCGAAATCGACAGAGCAATGTGGCTCGATTGAAGGTTGTGTGCATTTGAAGCGACTCGTGTCGATGTCTTTGCATTGAAGAAGCAAAATGAAGAATTGATTGCGTTGTATCTTTGGATGAAGAATGTTGTAGGAATGTGGATTTTTTCTCTTGTTTCATAATGTCAATTGTTGTAGCAGTTTCTTTGAAGTAGGCCCAGTTTCTTTGTTGTAACTGAATGATGATAATGTAACATTGGTGATGATAATGTCAATTGTTCTTGCTCTAACTGAACTCGTGTGGACATTGGTGATGGCATGTAACTCTCAATTCATACAAATATAACAACTAATGCAATGGAACTTACTGATAAAATAGGCAAGGGTATCAGCCCATTCATTAACCCTTCATGCAATCAGGTCTCTTGTTCCTGACAGGGATCTTGTTTCATGTTCCATACATCACAAAAGATGGCATGCAATCAAGTTTACAAAAGTTGTAATAACTGACAACAAGTTGTGACCATAGATTACAAAAGTAACTGACAACAAGTTGTGACAACAATCAGGGAACACAGACTACAAAAGATGGCATGCATCAGGTTTACATGAATTTTTTTTCTAGCCATTCTGCCCACTTGTTCTTGACAGGGGTCCTCTTTGATGATGGCTTGCTTTGTGATGTTCTTTTGGTTGGTGTGCTCATTGCTGTGCTGCTTGCTGGCTCCTGTGTTGCTTTCTTCCTTGAAGATGCCCTCTTGTTTGGTGTGTTGCCCGATGCATCCTCTGCTCCCTTAGCCTTCTTAATTGGTGCAGCCCTCTTTTTTGTGGGAGCCCTTTTCCTGCAAAAAACAACCATATGCATGACATGTATAGACAAAGAAAGACATCTGTAATGCACCCATGTACATGCATAGCATTACCTCTTCATGGAGCTTTCGGGTTGTTGGTGATGCGAGATCAAACAGGGCTTCCAATTTGCATGTTTTTGCGGTGTCGGTGGCACCACACCTTTTGCACCTAACCCTTCTCTTGGTTGGATCCAGAAACTCCTCACCTCTGCTTCCTTGGCCTCGCTCGCCACCCTCTTCTGCTTTGGTGGATGCACCTTATGCCCAACATCAACATTCTTTCACTGGGTCATGTCTGTCATGGTGGGGATAACACCTTGATAAGCCTCTTTGAACCTCTGAACTGAGTAGTAGCTGTCCACATGATCTTCTATGCTTGCTCCACGAATGGAACAGATGAATGCCATTGCATGTTTACAAGGCTTCCCCGACACTTGCCATTGCCTACATGTACAGAACCTCTCATGTAACTTCACAGAGTGCCTTCTGTCCAACAATTCATTCTCAAATGTGACCTCTGCCTCAGTATCATCAGTCCTGGTGATCTTTGGATGAGCAAGTCCAGCTTGCTTGCTTACCACAAACAGCTCCTTCATCACACTAGGAAGGATCACTCCTTCCATTGACCTGCCAATACTCCTCCTAACAGCAAACTTGCTCATTATCAGCTCTCTTATTCTATCCACAAGTTCATGAAGGTGCAGGCCCTTGATGTCCTTTATTTGGTTATTGAAGCTCTCAGATATGTTATTTGTGAGGTAGTCTACTTTGCTAAGCTCGAGAAACCACATCTATACCACAAACCATGGTGATGTACGCAAATAATCTATAGCATCCTGGGCGGTGCTCAAAATTTTGGACATGTGCCATGAAATCTAGATTCTGTAGGACCTAGCAGCAGGATATAAGTTATCTGTGTAGACCTTGCCATAGAATTTTTCATGAAATTACTATACAAATGTCTCATGCACTCTCTGTGCTCGCATTAGGGAACACATTTTTACAAACCGACTCTAACCCTTTACATGCATCACTAGATATCACTAAACCATCGGGACTTCCTCTGACTTTATTCAACTGGTTCATGAACCATGTCCATTGTCCTCGCCAGAATAAAAAACACCATAAGCAACATAAAAAGCCGCTTATGACCATCTAGATGTTCTTGATGCTAGTTGTCCCTTATATGTACCATTTAGGCTAGTGGAATCCACACCAATGTATGGCCTGCAGCCTCTCAAGAATCCATCTAGGCAAGGTTTAAATGCTACAAACATTCTGTGGAAACACATCTTATTGCCATACTTCTTCAGTTCTATTTCTACAATTGATCCTGGACTCCTATGTTCTATCTCAGCCTTCCAGTTGAAAAGCATTTGGAAGCTATCCTCATATGCACCATGTATTTGTCTAAGTGCTAATTGCATACTTGCCCATGTCTTACTATAGCCCAACTTGATCTTGTATTCATCCTGCAGCTTCCTCTGAGCCTCTCTTGCCCCCTTATTTGGGTTCTTGTAAGATCGAGGATGAGCCTAGAGGGGGGGGTGAATAGGCTTTTCTAAAATTTTTATCTCTAAATTCAATTTTAATGGTTGCTAAGAACAAGTGACAATTTTACCAAGTTCAATTCTTTAACAATTCTAGTGATCACAAGATGATATTGCTACACAAGAAAATAAATGACTAAGCAAGTAACACAATAGAATCAAATTGCTAGTATTGCTCAAGAGTAAACGACAAGCAAACCACAAATGAAGGACAAGAGAATTTTTCCGTGGTCTCGGAGACTTGCTGGTCTCCCTACTCCACGTTGAGGTAGCTTGAATTCCTTCAAGCCGGCTCCACTCGCTTGAGCCTTCCCGATCACTAGTGATAGCTCTTCCCGCTCGGGTAGGCGAGCCAGGCCTTCACAACCGCCGGGTCTTCACACAACCTTCTTCGTGAAGATCACGGTGCCTCACGCCTCAAGCCGTCTAGGAGGCGGCAACCTCCAAGAGTAACAAACTTGACGCGGGCTTGAATCTCAAGAGTGCAATCAATATGGCTCACTAATGCAATGCACTCAATTTTAGCTCTCCAACACTCAAGAATCAAGAATTCAATGCACAAGAGAGTGGAGAGTGTTTCTAGGGCTCAAGAGTATTCAATGGAGTCACCAACCATGCCCTAGCACGGTGAGGGGTATTTATAACCCCACCCACTCAAACTAGCCGTTTTTACCTTTTTCGCGAATTTGCTTATGGCGGTATTATCGCCTCTAGGGGCGGTAGTATCAAGACCATGATATAACGGCTATACTGGTATAATAAATGCACCGACACGTAGTCCGTTCTGCGTTTTTTATATGTGGTAGATTATCGCCCATGGGTGCGAGTAGTACCGCACAAACCGACCGTAAAAGCAAACGCCTTTGGAAAAAGGCTATCGCCAATTATTGTGCGGTAGTATCAAGATTCGCAGTATTACCGCTATGACCATGCTTGATAGTGCCTGTTGGAAGAAATCGAAAACACACCCCATCGAATATTGCTATCGCTAATCGTGGTGCGGTAGTACAAGACTGCGGTACTACCGCCGAACCAAGCAGTAGTGCCGGCCTCAATTTTTTCAACATTTTGATTTTTCCATTTAAATGCATGATTTCACGGATGAACTAATGAGCCATATTAGAATGCACATTCAAAATTCAAAGACCCATATCAAGTCCCCCTTGATAGTACGGCTACTATCCTAACAACCCGATCTTTTTCCCAACTCCGAGATCGGTGAAAATACTAGAAAATACTTCTAACATTGATACCTTCACTTCTTCAGCTTCTTTTACGCGTACTCCTTCCATTTTGCACTTGAAGCCATCCAACATCTTCTGAGGAATACAATTATCCTGTTTTCGACTAACTTGCACAAACATCGTTAGTCCTTTTAGCATGATTGTCATTAATTATCAAAACCAACACCTCATGGGGGCCTAGATGCTTTCAGTTCTTCCTCAACCAGTCCCCTATTCTGTCTGCCACCCAATCTTGTGTAGCCATCTTCCCCTCCTTCATCTTTGTACTAGGGCAAATGTGCTTTGAATTAAGAGTTTTGATCTACAAACACAAGAAACACAGATGTTAGCACATGTGCTTTGAATTAAGAGTTTTGATCTACACACACAGGAAGGTGAATTACCATAATGGCACATCCATCCTGCACTTTACAAGCATGAACTCTCTAAGAACAACCCACATGTTTGCATTCACCAATATACCTACTTTGGTCAGATTTGATTGTTTTTATTTCAAAGTCATTCAGGATTGCATAATGCCTAATAGCCTTTCTGAAAGCAACTATACCAGGGAACATAGCCCTTTGACAATACTTGGGTTGCTAAGATCATGTGTAATGTCGACTCTTCAGATCATCATCCGCCATCTCGCTTCACCGGGCTCAAAGCCACTAGGTTCACCCATGTAAGAGGGTTCCACTTAAAGTGATCGGCTCTGCAGATCCTGCACAAGACTTCATCATCTACACCAACATACTCCTCCGCATTATCAAAGGGATCGGTCCTCCATCATCAACAAAAAACATATAAAAGTGATTTCCTTCTCAATGTTGTACATCTCAATCACGCTCCTGACATCAGTATCCTTAGTCAATTCCGCATCCTCACCGAACCGCTTGTGATAGTAGTACAAATGACACCTTTGGTTGAGTCCCCATGTCATATGCGTATGCAAAGCTTGCTTCAGTGACCGCAAGCTAATATCCTTCTCATCAGTTAACCATGTCAGTTTCCTTGCCCTACTGTACACCTTCCTACCGCTTTCTTCTATTGTGGAGAAGGCCTCCACCGAATAACTACCTAAACTTTGCCTCAAGATCATCGCTCCTATAGAAATCCCGAAAGAGTCAAAACTACATCTAATTTACCAAGCTAAATTCCTATGCAAACAATCAAAACTACCATGCCAACAATCTCAGCACTTACTTCTCTGAAGCACGCGGCGCGGGGGCCGTACCAGGTTCGCCAGCAGCATCCATTGCCGCCACGGAGTGGGAATGACGCGTCTTTAGCCCGCCATGGAAGCAATCGGCGAATGGCGCTGGATTTGCTAGGGTTCTTGGCTCTTGGGTGGCGCGGGAGAGAATGGGGGAGGATGTTCTAGGGTTCTTGGCTCTTGGGTGGCGCGGGACAGAATGGGGGAGGGCAGTGCGCATGTGAACCGGTGCGGGGGGCAAAAGCGTCCGAAGTCAGTGAGTCGGGCGAAGGGTTTGACCGACGGCGCCGCGTGTCATCGCATGGCATGTATACAATAAACACGGTTTCGTAATGGCAATTCCAGAAATACGAAAGGAACGATGGCAATTCTCGAATAACTGATTCCTGCAGTGGCATATATCTGATTAACCCTTTAAAAAAAGCGCCGCTAAAAAAAATAAAATTATTTCTGTGAAAAAACAACGCACACGACGTATCACACCACGAAAACATTCCTAGTATTACATATCATAGTGTCTAGAATTGCCGGCCTCCCAACTTGCGCCTTACGAGCCATCACGTTTTCGGCTAATCAGCATGTCGACGCGCGGGCACCATTGGATCGAACCTGGAGACCTCGAGGACGCATCGGCACCGTCGAATCAGGCTTGCGTCTCCTCTTTGATGGATCTTTAGACCTCATGGGATTACGCTTTCCGGAGCCTTCCACACCACTACAGCTCAGAGACCTCGAGTATATTTCCTATACACACGCTCGATCGCGTTGATCACGTCCACTACCCTAGCTATCCAGGTAAACTGCACTAATCAACACTGTTGATCACGTCATTATGCAATACTTCTGCCTGTATATATATCCGTTTGTTAATCTTTACCGCCAATATATATGTACCCAAAAGAGTCTCATTAATTACATATGAAAAGTATTAGAAAGTAAAAAAGAAAAAGGAAAAAAAAGGACAGATGCACTAACCGTTGCCAAGTCACGTTTTAGCAGCAGCCATTAAACTCTGTCGCCGACCAGCTTGCCCTCGTACTCCACTCGGCGCCGGCACCAAAAAAAAAAAAAGCGTCGGCAAAAAGTACAAAAAAAAACGGAAAATATTCTGCGGTTCAGAAGAGCGGAAAAATAAAAAAAATAAAAAAATTATTCCGTGGGAAAATAAAAAAATAATTTCGCGGTTCCAATCCACGAAAAATGTGGAAAAGTTTTTTAAAAACTATTCCGCGGTTCCAATCTGCGGGAAAAATAAATAAAAAAAATATTCCGTAGATCTGCTCCGCGAAAAACTGTTAAAAAAATTTTAAAAAATTATTCCGCGGAATGGATCCGCTGTGTTTCACTGTTTGGAGGCTAGTTTTGAAATTCTACGGAGACAGCGGCTAAAATTGTAATTATTTTTTCACTTTCGGCTAGAACAGTAAAAAATTCACAAATGGGTGTGTAGCACAGAGGAAATGCTCTTCGCTGTGACACCCACGAATCACCTTCGACTCCGCTCAGCCTTGCGTGCGGAGCGTCCCACCTAGATTTTTGCCGCACGACGTGTGGTGCCTGTTTTTTGCGAAAAGACCCACACGGATTTACAAAATTACATACATCTCCTTTTTTGCGAGAAGGTCCCGATAGATTTACAAAATTACATACAAATCCTTTTCCGCAGAAGGACTCTAAAAATTCCCAGAATTAGGTCCTTTTTTCACGGGTAGGCCATAAAAATTCCCGAAATTCGTTTTCTTTCGCACAGGCCCTTAGAAAAATCCAAAATTACGTCTAGGTATCCTTTTATCGAGGATACCCCCTCAGAAATTTTTTTGCAAAAAGGCCCCCACGGATTTATAAAATTACATACAAGTCCTTTTTCGTGGAAAGGCCCTAAAAATTTCTTTTTTGTGAAAAGGTCCCCACAGATTTATAAAATTACATATAGATCCTTTTTCCATGGAAAGGCCCTAAAAGTTCCTGGAATTAGGTCTTTCCTCTGCGGAAAGGCCCTAAAAATTCTCAGAATTTGTTTTCTTTCATGCATGCCCTCCGAAAAATCTAAAATTACTTTCGGGTATGCTTTTTTCTAGGAGACCCCGCATAAATTTTTTGGATTGCATCTATGTCCGTTTTGGCGCTAGTTTTTTTTACAAAAAAGGCTCCCAACATTTCTAAAAATTACATGCGGGTTCTTTTTTTTGCTTAAAGGCCCCCAAGAGATGTTGAAATTTGTTTTCACTCACACAGGGCGGCCGAAAATTCCCGAAATTTGTTTCTGCGATAAGTGAGCACACAACCGACGATCTCTCTCCTCTCTTGATTCGGTTGTTCGTGGTATTGGGCTTTTGGTTTGGCTGCATTTTGGGAAAATTTTGTGCGGTCGAGCAGTGGATTTGGTAAATTTTGTTCGAAATGGTGCGTTGTGGACAATTTTGGCTGATATGGGTTTTGTGTGATTTAGTAGGGATTTTAGTCTCGTCTTAGAGCTGAATTTTTGCAAATTGAGGTGGGGATTTGGTAAATTTGCTTTTGGAGCTACTGTTGAATTTGGTTTTGAGCATGCACAAACAAGTCCTAATTTAGATTTGTTATGTAGCCTATAGAGATCGAGTTAGGTGCTGTACGAAGTAGTATGTAAGTACTGACCTCAGGTCTAAGCATTTTGTTCAACAAAATTACCTCTAAGGGTAAAAAAGAGGAGAACATCTGTGTTGTAAAGCTTGTGAAAGTTCATCTCCATACTGATGATATAGGTATCATGCTATCCACAGGGAGGTGTATGAGTGGTTCGACATCAGCTTCGACCACTTTGGCCGGACATCTTCTCTGCAGCAGACAGAGGTCTGCCAAGCGATCTTCCACAAGCTACTGGAGAATTACTGGCTTTCAGAGAACACAATGCAACAGGTTGTTGTGCGCGGGGCAGCAATTTTCTTTCCATTTCTCTATTTTTTTGTTATCACAAGTCCATTTCATGTGTTGTCTTTCTTAACACCATAAGGCATTGCTTTGTTTATCTACTGTAGCTCTACTACGATTCATGCCAGAGGTTCTTGCCTGATAGGCTTGTGGAGGGCTCTTGCCCTACGGAGGGATGCAACTATGACTCTGCAAGGGGTGATCAGTGTGAAAAATGCGAAAAATTGCTCAATTCAACTGAGTTTGATCCCAAGTGCAAGGCAGGTGCTTCTGTGTGCCTGTCATCTCACTGCATACCAATCTTGCATTTCTTTCTTGTGCTGAGTTCTAACCATTTTTCAGGTTTGTGGGAGTATACCGTGTGTTCGTGACACCTATTGTTTGTTCTTAGAGCTCCCCCTGTTGAAGGAGAAACTGTACATCGAATGCTTGGCTGAAGGAAGGGCTGAAGCCTCGCTGCATTACCATGGATCTGAAATGGGGCGTTCCTGTGCCGCATGAGAAGTACAAGGATAAGGTTTGTCATTTGTGCATGCATTGATGAATAGGAAAAATCTGGACGGTGTCATCTTCAAGTTTGTATTGATGACTGTCCATTCTGATGAATGGGTTTAGGTATTCTGCGTTTGGTTCGATGCACCAATCGGGTATATCTCCATCACGGCATGCTACACGCCTGAGTGGGAGAAGTGGTGGAAGAACCCAGAGAATGTTGAATTGTACCAGTTCATGGGGAAAGACAATTTCCCATTCCATACGGTATGATTCTTTTGGCAACATGGAGCTTGCAATATATTCCATACGGTTACATGCTTAACAAGCTTCGAATAGATTCTACATGTGCAAGTGCATGGAGACAACATCATGCCTTTTCTTTTCGAGGAAATCTTATTTTCTACATATAACTTCAGGTAATGTTCCCCTCTACATTACTTGGAACCGGCGAAAATTGGACTTTCATGAAGACAATTAGTGTAACAGAATACCTAAACTACTTAATCGTCATGACCACTTCTTTTTGACCTTTGATGCCTGAAAAATTACATATTATTTTCCCGTGAGCCCATGTGGACATGTTTTTATGTGAAGGTTTTATGTATACACAGGAAAGTTCTCCAAAACTAAGGGCGTTGGAGTCTTTGGCAATGACACAAAAGCCACAGATATTCCTCCTGAAGTGTGGAGGTACTACTTGCTTGTGAATCGTCCTGGGGTTAGTTTTCAAATCAATCAAAAGATCTTAAATTATATCTTTATGCAAGTATACATAACTAAAACATTTGCTTTGAACTATTTTTTGTAACTTTTAGGCATCAGATACATTGTTCACTTGCAAAAATTTGCAAGCCAAGTTTAACAACGAGCTGCTAAACAATTTGGGCAATTTCATCAATCGAGTGCTAAGCTTTATTGCAAAACCAGTGGGTTAGTAAACGAGAATAATCTTACAGCTTTCAACATGATATGTCTGTAGTTCTCTGATTTCTTTCAAATTCTTCTTGTGGCATGCATCCAGTGGTCCATTTTTCTTGTGCTTCTCTCCTATATGATCTATCTGACGGGTTCCGCTATGACTGTTGAACTTTTTTCTGCAGGAGCTGGATATGGTTCCATTACACCTGATGCACCTAATGCGCATTGCTGTGGACGAACTGTTCTCGACCTAATGCAGGGTGGCGTGGCGTAGCACGCAATCATGCCTAGTTATACCTAAAAGACGACCGATTATAAACAGTGATGACTGACGACCAATTAACCGTCACCCCTTGTATCTCTACTACTTCTAATTTTGAGTTGAATCTGTCAGCCTAAACTGATCCGGCCTAATACGGGTAGGCCTACGCTGAGCCGACCCAATATCTGTGGGCCTTTTGGCTCTGCACACGCTCTTCTTTCCTTGTCATTAATCCACCGCTACAACGAATTATGGAGTGCTAATTTGCAGTGCAGCGAAGTGAAGTGTTGGCAGATAGATGCAGAAACTGTTTCACACCGACAGATAATTTTATTATTCAGATCTTTTTTCTAGATCTTTTTTCTAGATGCGAAGTAATAGTTAATTGAGTTAGATTATGCTAATATTCTTACCACTGTTACGTGAGGTATTTCAACTAGTCAAACATATTTGACATCGTTAATAGCATGGTAGAGAATGAAATAAAACTACAATAAATAAACTTTTGACTACAAACATTTCGAAATAAAGAATCCCGATAAATTTGATAGATATTTTGGAACTGAGGAAGGCTGTGTTTGGCACAGCTCCAGTTCCACCAAATCCGTGGAGCTGGAGCTATGTGTATCTCTACTACTTCTAATTAGGAGTTGGTGGTGTCACGTCTGTTCTCCACCACCAACCCACAAAATCGAATCGGACGAAATCGAACCGAACGAAATCGAACCGAACGAAAAAAGCGATCTATTCTTTTTTTGCTTTCGTTCCCCGCGATAGTTCTCGATCTCGTTCCTCCCGAACAAAACCGAACTAGCCCCTTCCTCTCCGGATAGCTACAGATTTCGTTCGTCCCAATCTGTATGTGTCATTTTAAAAATCAGAACGTAGGGAACTAACGGACCAGAAGCGACGCCTAACCGGATGTCAGAATCCGGTAGCCACGGCCAGTTGGACTTGAACAAAGCGTACGATGCTTCGACGCGATTGCTCGGCGACACAGGTGAGACGTCATCAACGGACATGACGAGAAGAAGAGGAACGCGAGCTGGTAATATAAATTGCAAAAAAGGATAAAAATGATTGATCGATTTTTAAGATTGGTAATATATATTGCTACGTACAATATATTTGGCTTTAATTCATACTGGAGAAGAAATCATAAAAACTTTTGTAATCGGGAGAAATATATGTTTGATCTTGTAGCATAATTTTCTTTTATTGCTTGGCCTTTATGTTTCGTTACTAATTTTATTTTTCGTAGCAACGCATGGGCATTGATCTAGTATATATGTATAAATAAGATGGGCTGTATGCCCAAATTTTGAGCGAAACACGAGAGACAGCTCTCTCTCTCTCTCTCACACACACACAGCCTCTCTGATGGGTACACATATCTAGGGCTGGGCAAATAAATCGGAAACCGAAAACCGAAACCGTTAAAACCGGAACCGAAGCCGAAAAAACCGAAACCGAATTATTCGGTTGTTGATTCGGTTAGTTGTATGGAATAACCGAACTTTTTCCGGTTAATTCGGTTTTAACCCTCGGTTAACCGAACTAACCGAACTTTGATAAAGAGACCCACCAAATCGGAGACATATTGAAAGCTCATCGTCTGTTTTTCATCGCCATAGACAATCAGAGGCTCCTTCCTCAACGTCTGAAACCATAATTGCACAAGGAGTATTTTAGTATGAAACAAACAACTGGACTGTCCTTAAATTCAGGTGTCAAAAGTGGAGGCTACAAACGGTGGCTACCCGAGCAACAAAGTTGCTAACGACACGGCCATCATCATTGCCAAGTTCGGTTAATTCGGTTAAAACCGAAACCGAAACCGAACTATCGGTTAACCGAATTGTCGGTTACCGAAATTTTCAAACATAATTGGGTTTCAATTTTAAAATAACCAAATTTCTAAATAAACCGAAAATCGAAACTGAATTTTTCGGTTAAATCGAATGCCTAGGCCTACGCATATCCCTGTGTAAGCTGACACTTCTGGTGGGCTGGGAGAAGGAGCTGGGCTTCGGTTGGAGGCCCAACTAAAAAAAAATGCAGCCGTCTCCAGCGCCGCCGGAGAGAGATCATGGACACATCTACAGTGCGAAGAGTATTCGACAAGCTGACACGTACTCCCTCATACGTACGGTGTACAGACACGCACGGTCGGCTAGTCCAAATCTCAAAGTACGAAGGCACGTGTTAGATGCACCAACCGATCGAAGGACGAGGAAGGCGCCCATGTGGACCACTGGCCCACGTGCGGCTTACGTGTCACGACCGGGCTTGACGGATCGGATCGAGACCCGGCCCCTTCCCTACGCACGCACGCTCCCACGTGTGGCCAGCATGTGGGAATGTATAGGTTTGCTCGACGCAGTGGTGTAACTAGAATTTTTATATATATATTTTACACGTGTAATCGTATAGTTTTTTATAATTATTTTATAACATCGTAAATTTAATATATATATTTAAAATTTGTTAAAACCATAATATAAATAATTCTAAGGTTTTAAAAATCCTAAACTACAAAAATCAAAACTAATTCAATAAATAAATTTATTATATGAAACCTCTTTTCTACTCTGGCAGTAATTACTCCCTACATTATATCTCACAATTTAGAGAGTATCTTACGTAACAGAGGGTATGTACGTGTAATATACGAGCATATAACAGTAG
Organism: Guadua angustifolia; assembly: GCA_036346375.1. Lineage (NCBI taxonomy): Eukaryota > Viridiplantae > Streptophyta > Magnoliopsida > Poales > Poaceae > Guadua > Guadua angustifolia. Next base: position 85,623,694 of record CM070500.1, on the reverse strand, counting down.
CTAGATAGTATTTACATTTTTTCAGAGGTGGTATGTATATTTTTTTGGATATACTCCTTTTTATGTCTATATATAAAAATATTTACAAAATACGCTAAAAACTATGTATACCTTTGCAATTTTTTCATGTGATTCACATTAGAATATCTTATAATTAGGATATGAGTGTACCCAAAATGATAAAAGAGTATTTCAAGTTCATTTAGGTAGTATTTCCAGAGGTGAGAGTAATTGTGTGTGTGTGTATAGGAAAATGATTCCATACTCTTGGATGTACGTACTCCCACCTCTAGTATACCATTTAAATGATATTGTTATACCTTTTATTCCTTTTGAATATACTCTAATACTGGCTATAAGATAGTCCAAATTGAGTTCCATGAAAATTTTCATTAAAGTCCACCCTTTTATAGCATAATTTGTTTATATATTTCCTTTTATATATGGAAAATGGTATATAGCAAAAAAAAAGGGCTCTCATGAAATTTTTTAGCCATGCCGCATTGGAGTATCTTATAATTATTATTGGAGTGTACCGAAAGTGATAAAAGAATATAAAGTATTAATTTAAGTAGTATATTAGAGGTGGGAGTATGTACTCCCGGAAGCACGGAAAAAGCTTCCCCCTCTCTCTCTATATATATCGGATTGAACTGGGCACGGACGTAGTTCGCTTCTAGTTTCAGCCATCTATGACCTCAAATGCGCCCTCTTTTTATCGTATTTGAACGATAAAAAAAGCCGTTAGCTCAAAAGATGGATTAAACCAAGCCAACATCATCCTGATACCGAAAGTAGAGAATGCTGATAGATTGGAATGTTTCAGACCTATTAGCCTTATTAATAGCTTCATGAAGATCATCACCAAAATCATGGCTAACAGGCTCGCGCCTAAGCTACAAGAGCTGGTCTCCGTCTCGCAGAACGCTTTCATAAAGAAGAGATGCATACATGACAACTTTTTATATGTCCAAAGAGTGATACAGAAGTTGCATAAAGACCGGTCCCCGGCTCTCTTTATCAAACTAGATATCTCCAAAGCCTTCGACTCGCTAAACTGGGCCTATCTTCTTGACGTTCTTCAGGCCATGGGCTTTGGCTGGAAATGGCGAGAATGGATATCTGCAATCCTGAGGACATCATCTTCGCGAATCTTGATCAATGGCCAACCGACAGTTGCAGTGAGACATGCTCGCGGGGTACGGCAGGGAGATCCTTTATCTCCCTTACTTTTCATTCTTGCAATTGACCCCCTTCAAAGTTTGCTTGACTTGGCGGTGAGGCAAGGTATTCTAAAACCTGTACTACCAGCGAACGCGACTCTAAGATGCTCACTTTATGCTGATGATGCTGGAATATTTGTAAAGGCGGATGTTCATGAGCTGGAGGCCCTTAGTAGAATATTGGATACTTTTGGAAGGTGCTCGGATTAAAATCAACATATCCAAAAGCTGAAATCTATCCTATCGGATGCGGGAGGAACTAGTGCAAGAAATACTAAATGTCTTCCCGGGGAAACTTGCAGCCTTCCCAGGAAAATACCTCGGACTCCCTCTACATGTTAGGCAACTAAGAAAGATTGAATTTCAACCATTGATCGATAAAATAAGCGATGACCGTGCGGATGGCAAGGTAAATTTCTCTCCAAAGCGGGTAGAGAGACCCTGGTTAAATCGGTGTTAACATCTCAGCCAATTTATCATCTGACGGTCTTTCCGGCCCAGAAGTGGTTAATTCGATGCATTGATAAATTAAGGAGAAGCTTTCTCTGGAGAGGAAAAGGTCTGCAAGGCTGCAGTGGGGGGCATTGCCTAATCAAATGGCCAGTCACCTGTCTACCAAAAAACAAAGGTGGGCTTGGCATCCAGGACCTGGAACGATTCGCCAGGGCGCTAAGGCTTCGCTGGCTATGGTTTAAATGGAAAAACAATGAAAGAGCCTGGAAGGATCTGGAACTTCCATGTGATAAAACGGACGTCGCTCTCTTCAATGCATCAACGATCGTCACGGTGGGAAACGGCAAATTGGCGGATTTTTGGAGATCAAGCTGGATAAACGGTCAAGCACCAAAAAACATAGCGCCGAACCTCTTCAAACAAGCAAAAAGAAAGAACATCTCGGTCCGTAAAGCCTTGACCAATAATTACTGGATCCGTTTCTGCACTCCGGCCAACTCCGAAATAGAAATCGAGAGTACGCTATTTGTCTGAAGCAATAAGTTGCATCAATAGGGATGAAGAAAGGGAAGATCAGATTATTTGGCGTTGGACATCAGATGGTCAATACACTACAAAGAGCGCCTACAATGTCCAATTTCATACAGTTTATTGTAAGATGAAATTTTCCCAAATATGGAAAGCGAAAGCTGAATCTAAATGCCGTTTTTTTGCATGGACGGTGCTACACAACAAAATCTTAACAGCAGATAACATGCTAAAGAGGGGGTGGCCTTGCGACGCAACCTGCGGTTTATGCAACATGACTCTTGAAACACCAAGTCACCTCTGTAAAGATTGCCCCTTCACCAAACAGGTCTGGAACTTGCTATCACAATGGGAGAATTTGGAACGGTGTCACAATCTGAGTTTTGATGGCTCAGTGTACAAGTGGTGGAGAAGGATACGTTCACAATTCGAGAAAGACAGAAGAAGAGACATAGATGGACTCCTCATCTACTTCTGGTGGAATCTATGGCTAGAGAGAAATCAACGCATTTTTCAAGGAGTACACAGAACGCCTGAGCAGGTGGCCTCGACAATCAAGGACGCGGTGCTAGTCCGGGGTTTTGTTTCAAAGATGGCGACCCATGGTGTAATTTTCGTTTTCGATTTTCAGTTTTTGTTTTTTTCCCCTACCCGTTAGTCGCTATGTTGTCTCGGTTTTTGTTTCTTTCCTTCTAGGGGGTTATCGGTCGGTTTTTAAGTTTTTACTTTGAGTTTCTGTCCTAGGTGGTTTGTGGTGGAGGCCAAATTGTGAGGTTTTTTCTCGGGTCCGGTTTTTTCCTTAAAAAACAGGACCATCCACTTTAGTTTTCTTACCTTGCAACATATTTGCAGCAATTCTCTTGCTGCTTCTTTCAAAAAAAAAAAGATGGATTATGACGTTGCGAACTAAACATGTATGGTTTCACCCATTATAGCGGAAGGAAATGGTGAGACCTCAGCCGTTCCACCTGTCCACCAAACCATTTTGCGAAAAAGTCCCTCCATTCTTTTGAATTATGGATAGGTCCTTACGAATTACAAATAGGTCCTTCGCGATTTTTTGTGAGACGAAGATTTTTCCTTTTTCTTCGCGTTTGGGTCCCTGGCGCGGTATTTTACGGAAAAGTCTCCCGTTAAATTCAAATCGCGAACAAGCCCTTTTCTAATTTTTCAGGATAGCGAACAGGTCCAAAAAAATTACGAGCAGGTCCCTGCTTCTTACGTTCAGGTCCTTTCTTCGTTTTTTCCGGAAAAAAATGTTTTCGTCACAGAAAAAAACCCGAATTTTTTTTTCGCCACCCAAAAAACCCAGAAAAAATGTTTTCGCCACAAAAAAAACACAGATTCGTCGAAGGTTTATAGCAGCTTATGAATTTGCTAACGGGTCATAACCGCAGGTTTTTTTTAAAAAAAATATAGATTCGTCTGAAGATTTATAGCGGCCCATACATTCGCCGGCGGGTCCTAACGACCCATTTTTTTTAACAAACACAAAAAACCAAGAAACGAAAAAAACCAGATTCGTCAAGGGTTTATAGCGGTTCATGGATTCGCCCACGGGTCCGAGCAGCCTTTTAAAAAAGAAAATACATAAAAAAACGGCCACACTTTTCTTTTAAAAAAACACAGATTGAACCACAATTTTCTAAATAAAACGCGCATCGACAAAAAAAAACGGATTCGTCGAAGGTTTATAACAACTTGTGTATTTGTTAACGGGTCATAACTGTGGGGTTTTTTTAAAAAAAAGTAGATTCGTCCAAAGATTTATAGCGGCCCGTAGATTCGCCGGCGGATCCTAACGACCTATTTTTTAAAGACACACAAAAAAAAAAAAAACACGGATTCAACCGCAATTTTCTAAATAAAACACGCATCGATAAAAAAACACGGATTCGTCGAAGATTTATAACAACTTATGGATTTGCCAACGGGTCATAACCGCGGTTTTTTTTAGATTCCTTGAAGGTTTATAGCTAACGACCTATTTTTTAAATAAATATGAAAACCGAAAATACGACCCCCATGGATTTGCCGACGGGTCCTATCAACTCTACAGAACGGCGCAGCGTAGCGCGCTATTATTGCTAGTAAATATATATAAGAGCTGATACCGGCGGTAACTAAATTCCACGGTAGCACAGACTCACAGTGCTAGCAAAAGCCCTGCGATAATTGAGGTCTATCTAAATTCTAAACTAAAGCGAACTAATGACTTGTCCTCTAACGCAATCTAGCTGAACCACGGTGGCACCCTACAAGCATCTCTCCGCGCATTTGACCAAACCTACCCAACTAGCTAGCCACACAATAATTTTTCTCACAGCTTGGCTTGTCGTCTATCTAGCGTGCAAAGATAGACGTGCAACTAAGAGCATCTTTAATGGTGCCACTTTAACTAACTATAAGAATATTATTTCAGCATTTTACTTAGGTGGAAGAGAGAAAATGAGAGAAATATAGACCGGATACTAATGTATAGTCAGGCTATAACTGATTCCAAAGCACTTATTATCTATTATATGTTGACCAATATTTAATTTTATAGACAATGATATAGCTAATCTATTGGAGAGGTTGTCTATATGATATCTATAGTTAACATAGACATTTCTTATAGCTAGTACCATTAGAGATGCTCTAATCACACGATTAGTTCAGCGTGCGGTAGAACGTCGAACAGGATAATTATTATTTAATCTCCGAACAAAAGCTAGCTACATACTACTACTACTACTCTGCACAATCCAACCGAAGTTGCTTAGCTTCTTGGCTAGCTCTTGGCCGGTTTCGCCCACCTTCTCCTTGAGAAAAGGATGTTGCACGACCGGGCTCGCTTTTGGAACTTAGGTAGTTAATCAATAAGATCCCTAAATAATTCGTACCTAAGCTCCCATTATCCAATTGTACGTACATTCACACTTGGTTGCTTAGCTTGCATGCAATGCAACCAAGGTACAGCAAGGCAGCATGGCTGTGTGCATCAGCATCCATGCATGACGTGCTAATTATTGAGGCCAACGGAGGGAAACGACAAAGAGAGAAGGGAAACAAAAGAAGAGGCGTTGCTAGCTCCAGAGAAGACGAAAAAAGGATAACCTACAGAGGAACATGGGTTAGTAGTACCATTCGATGTCCATGATTAGTTGAACTAAAAGTATGCTTAAGAATCTAGATAAGGTGATAAGGTCAGGGGACACATGAGTGATGGATGAGTCCTGTCTGTCTCTTGATAAGATCCTAAAATTACCCCTCCAATTATAAATAGTTATCATTTTAGATATATGTAGTCAAATATTTAAAACTTTAACTGTTAATATTTTTAAATGTTTAAATTAGATACATAAAAATTATATATATAAATTTGTCTTGAAAAGTACTTTATAATATTTATAATTTTATTAGATTTTATAAACATATTATAATAGAAATTAGCGATCAAAACTGTGTTCCAAAACTACGAATACATTTGATCCGAAGAACTAATTAATACTGCCTCCCCACCTAACTACGAGCATTATCATTCTTTGATCCTTTCTTTGTTAGGCTTCTTTGTCCTGTCCTATATATATGATGGTCACCTCACCTCACAGCACAGGCTCACACTGTGAAAGAGAAGAGAGGACGCAAGATAGCGACGCGTCAACTGAGCAGAGCAGAGCAAGAAGTGTAATGGGGAACAATTTGAGATGCTGCCTGGCCTGCGTGCTCCCCTGCGGCGCGCTCGACCTGATCCGGATCGTTCACCTCAGCGGCCGCGTCGACGAGTACGGCCGCGCCGTCTCGGCCGGCGAGATCCTGGCCGCGCACCCGAACCACGTGCTGAGCAGGCCGTGCTCGTCGCGGCGGCAGGGGGTGGTCGGCCGGCGGATACTGATCGTGCCGCCGGAGTCGGAGCTGGAGCGCGGCGAGATCTACTTCCTCGTCCCGGCCGCTTCGCTGCCCGACGGAAAGAAGAGGGCCGGCGCCGTCGCGGGCCGTGGGCACGTCCGCAGCAAGTCGGAAGGATGTGCCGTCGTCGATCGGTCGAGCTATGGCAGCGCGTCGTCGCCGGAGAAGATCACGTCGCAGAAGCAGCAACACCGGAGGCGCATGAGCACCGGCAGCCACGCCTCGCCGTGGCAGCCGCACCTCGCGTGCATCGCCGAGGACCCCTGATCGAGCTTTCCTTTCTCACGCGGGAGCGTTGGTGTCATTTCCGTTATTTCGTTTTTTATTATTCCTTTTTTTCTCTTCCCGGTTGTAGTTGGCCTACACTGTTACTCCGTAAGTTGAGAAATATAGAACATATGGTTTGAATGGTTTTATTTAAAAATATAAAAGTATATGTAGATTTAATTAGGCTTCTACTAATATACTTTTATTTATTTTGTCTTAATCATATACATTTATTCATTAATATCCACATAAAGTATTATCATTTATCTTTCAAAACAATTAAGTGAGTTAATTAAGTCATTTTTTCTCACACTTTTCTCAATTTTACCATGACCTTAATCGGCGTGTAAAGTCAAAATACGCCTTAGGGCAAGTACAATAACAAAGCCAACTACTTACCCGTCTTCTATTTATGTCATCTAGAGTAAGCACTAAAACCAGTTTGTACAATAGCTATATCTAAAAATTGACTCTAGATGTTGTGTATTAACTATCTCTTCTTTCTTGTATATAACTAATCTACTTATACTCCGTGCAATGTTTACTACTAAATAAGAGTCAACTCTCTTCTCTCTTCTTTTGTTTTTCACTCTTTCACATAAGATAAAGCTGACGTGGATATACTAAAAATAAGCTGAGATGTTTTTATTGTACATGCCCTTATATTTTTAAATGGAAGGAGTAATTGTTTCTTGTTGTATTTTTTAACTTGTGTTTTTTTCTCATGCATTGAGGACGGAGAAGAAGGAACCAAGATTATCAGAGGTATGAGGTTGTTCAAAATCATGAAATACTACTGCCAACTTATATATATTGCAAAACTGTACTCATTTGTTAAATTCTACTGTCTCTCTCCTTTTGTACCCAAAAAAAATGTGGGGCGAAGAAATTCTCCGGGGACCGGGATCATGCATGAAACTCGATCATAATACCGCAGCAAAAAATGTTGGGTCGATCACCATTGTGATCCGGAGCAATGATTTGGGCACCAATAGTGGAGACAGGCATCATTAGGTGAAGAACAATGTGCTGTTGCTTTCTTAATTTTTTTTATTTTCTAAAAAACTTGCTTTCTTAATTGTTTTAGGGATTTTGATACCTCGCAATCAGGCAGAGTCAGATAGCTAACCCAGCTACGGAACCCCATCTGCAGCTGCAGGATAGGATCACGTTGGCTACGGTATGAAGTTGGCTACCGTGTTTTGGGGCCGTACTCAAATAAATCTAAGCCATTGTTTTTTATCTAACGGTCTATATGTAACTGTTAAAATTATAGTAGTAACGGACCGTATTAGATATCTTTCACTGTCAAGTAGTAGGGTATGCTTCAGTTCAGTTGCTAGCTCATGGCTCGTGTTTGACAGGCACACAGACAAACGGGACAAACGCTAGCTAGTGCATGCTTCAGTTCAATTGCTACCTCACTCTAGTGCAGTGTGCGCTGCTAGCAGTCTACTACTTATATATTAACCATTATATGGCGCCTGGGATTGCCGAGTGAAGAGAGCATTCACCTGTCAACCTTGCCATTTTTGCGAAAATACCTTCGTGTTTCTTGAAATTGCGGATAGGTCCCTGAAGATTACGAATAGGTCCTTCGTGATTTTTTGTGATGGGAAGATTTTTTTTCCGATTCACGTTTGGGTCCCTCGCACGCTATTTTACGAAAAAAACCTCGCGTTTAATTCAAATCACGAGCAAGCCCTTTTCTTATTTTTCGAGATAGCGAACAAGTCCAAAAACGTAACAAACAGGCCCTTGCTCTTTACGTTTAGGTCCTTTCTCCGTTTTTCTCGGAAAAAAATGTTTTCAGCGCTAGAAATATGTGTGCAGCTCTAGGTCCTTTCTCTGTTTTTTCTGGAAAAAATGTTTTCATCACTAGAAATATGTGTGCAGCTCTATCTTCCGGAAAAAATATTTTCATCACTATAAATATGTGTGCAGCTCTAGGTCTTTTCTCCGTTTTTCCCGGAAAAAATATTTTCATCACTAGAAATATGTGTGCAGCTCTATCTCTAGACTTTTTCTCTGGCTCGATTTTCCATCTCGATCTCTGATATTTTTTAAAACATGTATAATTACTCGGTGAACCATTTTTCTCGGAAAGGATTGCCAAGTGAAGAGAGCATCCACCTGTCAACCTTGCCGTTTTTGCGAAAAGGCCCCTGTGTTTCTTGAAATTGCGGATAGGTCCCTGGAGATTACGAATAGGTCCTCCGCGATTTTTTGTGAGGGGAAGATTTTTTTTCCGATTCGCGTTTGGGTCCCTCGCACGCTATTTTACGAAAAAAAAACCTCGTGTTTAATTCAAATCACGAGCAAGCCCTTTTCTTATTTTTCGGGATAGCGAACAGGTCCAAAAACGTAACAAACAGGCCCTTGCTCTTTACGTTTAGGTCCTTTCTCCGTTTTTCTCGGAAAAAATGTTTTCAGCGCTAGAAATATATGTGCAGCTCTAGGTCCTTTCTCTGTTTTTTCTGGAAAAAATGTTTTCATCACTAGAAATATGTGTGCAGCTCTATCTTCCGGAAAAAATGTTTTCATCACTATAAATATGTGTGTAGCTCTAGGTCTTTTCTCCGTTTTTCACGGAAAAAATGTTTTCATTACTAGAAATATGTGTGCAGCTCTATCTCTAGACTTTTTCCCCGGCTCGATTTTCCATCTCGATCTCTGATATTTTTTAAAACATGTATAATTACTCGGTGAACCGTTTTTCTCGGAAAAAAATGTTTTCAGCGCTAGAAATATATGTGCAGCTCTAGGTCCTTTCTCTGTTTTTCCCGGAAAAAATGTTTTCATCACTAGAAATATGTGTGCAGCTCTATCTTCCGAAAAAAATATTTTCATCACTATAAATATGTGTGCAGACTCTAGGTCCTTTCTCCGTTTTTCCGGAAAAAGTGTTTTTATCACTAGAAATATGTGTGCGGCTTTATCTCTAGACTTTTTCCCTACCGATTTTCCATCTCGATCTCGATATTTTTAAAACATGTATGATTACTCGGTGAACGCCAGAGAGTGTTACGCTCGACAAAAGAAGATTGTCATCTCTAATAATTTTTCCGCCATTTTTCCTTTAGACTATTTTCTCACCTCGGTTTTCCATTTCGGTCTCCAATATTTTCTAGGTAATTAAATGAAAGAGATATTTCTACTGATCACGAAAGCGTGTCCTTTCGCCTTGATTGTTTTGCAAAAAATACCCATAATTCCACAAATTCAGCACGAGCGCCGGTTCTTTCGACACAGTAGACTGGAATTACGTATTTTTTGCAGGAAAATTTAGGTCAGATTTTTTCGCCGGCGCGGCATCGCGTGTTTTCACATCCACACAGTACGGCGTGCAATAGCACGTTACCATGTCTAGTATGAACTAGTGGTGACAAGGAAATAAAACAGATCATGCAAACACTAGCCAGTAGTAATACTATCTACAAATAGTTCTGTTCAGGTTCACCACCTTATGTCCTCATGTTACAGCACGCGACAAGAGTTCCTGTCGTACGGAGCGAAATACAGTCAATAGGGAGCTTTTGGTTCACAAGGAAATTAAGTTGATTTCAGAACGTAAAATCACAAGCTCATGATCATAACAACTGCTACTAATCCGCACAGCACAGTGCTCTTGATCAGTGAAACAAAACGACTACAGATGCCCTTACGAAATCACAAGCTCGTGATCTGAACATCAGAACACACATAGATCTCTCTCACCATCGTGACATTACCGTCACCTTACATCAGTAACTTGAGCTGGAACCGGAATGGAAGTATGGAACACAACTCGACCGTAAGAAGCAAGCAAAGTAATTCCATCAGGTAGCAAAAGCACCAGTTCATTGAACAACTCTGCAGTAAATAGTGACGGTAAAATTCAGTTTGGAGGAACAACTTCGCATCCACAAATTCCATCAGACGCACGAGAAATCCTGATCAGGAAACCCATACGATGCCCATCACAAAGAAATCCGCGACAAGCGCCGTCCGGGGCTCGGCAAACCCGGTCGCAGCCGTCTCCTCGTCGGCTTCCCGATGCGACGTTGAACCCTCGTGAACGCCATTGCTACCGTCCGGGCACGGTGGGACCCTGCCGGCGGCGGTGGTTCGACGGACGCAGCCAAGACGCCGCCGAAGCTGGGGAGCCGCATCCATGCGAGGACGCGGTGCTTCTGCTAATCCGCCCCGTCGAGCCGGCCGTTGGACGTTCAGTCGCCGTCGCCGGAGCTCCCCGCGTGCCTCCTTTTGGCGCTCAGCACGGAGACCTCGTCACCAGAGATGACATAACTAAAAAGAACCAGATAGTAACTAATACTAGCATCAGAACCAGAGATGACATAACTAAAAAGAATCATTATAGCTTACCTCTAGTTCACATCTATGTCTGAGTGCGAGAGTTGCGCGTATTTTCACGTCACTGGCGAGCTTTGAGAAAACTCGAAAGCTCAGAACGGAAAATTCGTGCCTCTTTCGCCCTGGAGAGTGGACACTATGGGAGCGTTTGATTGTTTGTATGGGTGTCTAAATTACATGAGTAAATGTAATTGTACCTGTTAAACATGTGTTTGGTTTCATGTTCATCTAGGCCAGGTGGATGCAATTGCACCCACTCATACAGAATAGAGAAAACACAAAAATTAGGCTTCTCTCTAATACAAATTAAACCCGTGAGATGCATAAACAAGCAACCAAACAACTCAGCTTTCTTCCACCCATACAGACCAAAACTAGCTTGAATGATTCATACGAAACAGATTTGAATAGTACAGAGAAACAAACACACCCTGTATGTATAGGCAATACAACGAGTGAAAGCGAACAAGAGTGATCGACGTGACATTGGCAAGGCACGATTCCACTCCGCTGCATAGCGCACGTGAAGTAGAAGAGGCAGGCAACCAGCCATGCATCCAATGGAGAGCCAATGTACTAGTAAGTGCGTAACGTCACTGCAGCCGTCGATCCGAGCCGTTGGTGCCGCCATCTGACGGTGAGCAAAGCACCCTCTCTATCCGCCCTTGTGCTCGCAAAGATATCTGTAGCTAGCAAGCCTCGTGGGCAGGGGCGGACCCAACAGTATGGCAGGTTGGGCTGTTACCCCACCTACAATTTATAAGGCTTCTTATACCCAAGTGCGTATATACTGTATAGCTCAACAAATTTGGTCCATAGGTAGGGCATAGCCCAACAAATTTATACCCAGGTGTTTATATGCTTCAAGTTTGTCCCACCTATAATTTCTTCCTGGGTCCGCCACTGCTCATGGGAGAAGGCGCGTGCGCGTGCTGCATGCATATGCAGATGTAACACAGACTCGTGCTTAGTGCTCTTGTGACCCGCACAGTTCAAGTTTATAAGATTTAATTTTTAAATGATTTTATTCATAAGTATAAAATTTGCATATAAATTTAATGAGATCTTTTCTTCTATACCTCTATTTATTTTCTCACTATTACGGAAAGGGCATTTAGTCCCGGTCCAAAATCGCCTTTAGTACCGGTTTTGAACCTAGTATAGACCATCCGGGATCGATGCTCAAGGGCATCGGCCCCGGTTGATTTCACCCAGATCGATAGAGTATCGACGGTTCAATTCACACGTGGCGTGGCGTCGGGAACCCTTAGACCTCATCGATCTGGGTTGGTGTCTCCAACCTGCATCGATGAGCACTTCATCGCGACTGCAGGTTGGTTTCTCCAACCGTTATCGATGTTTTGTATATATATAGGTCTACTTCTCTAGTAGCTATTATATATATGTGTGTTAAATCATAACTAATTAAAAGCACGATAATCAATCATGCATTTTGCCTGATAATTAAATCACTGAACATTCATTAACAAATTTAATTACATCTAATGTATTAAAATATGTACACATATTTGTTCTTCTGCTCATCGTCTAATGTATTACAATATATATGTACACAACTTTAATTATAACTTTAGTATTTCTTTTCCTTCTATTCATCGCGATCTTTTACGCCAAGATCGCTCTTGCTAGCTGTAGATGTAAACCACGACAGTTCACCGGTCCTTATCGAAGGGCCCCACCTGTTAAAGTTTGGTTCGTGAAACTCGCCTTTTGGATTTACAACCTCATCGTAAATAAAGCCGACGAGTTGTTTTTGGATTGCTCTCACTCGTGCCAGCGAGAGTTCCGAACCTTGTTCCGCCAAATGTTGAGGCACCTATCGTTAAGCCATTAACTAATCAATACTTGAATTTGTACAAGATATAAGGAGTACCTATACACAATTAAAGCTAGTAATTATATTTACTCACCCCCTTGTTGCCTTTTAGCATGCGATCGGTGGCTCGGTTTGGGTGTGCATAAACTCGCATACATAGTAGCCACATAAATTGTTACCCGTAATTTGAGTCAAGATCATGTGGAAAAAGTTGAAAGCGTGAAATGAATGCAAGGAAATTAAGTTAACTAACTAAAAAGCTAGCATTATGATATACGTACATGAGGCGCAATTGTAATGTCAAATTTCTCCTTGAATATGCCCACGTTTTTAGCACGGAACCGTGTGAATGCTCTACACATGTGATTACTGAATTGTACATGATTAGAATTTGTTTCAAATTGAAGGAAATAGAACTAATACGATAATGAAAGGAACAAGAATTAATACCGGTTGAGCATGTCGATAAAGTTTTGATACTTTTCAACTGGTCTCCTTTATGAAGTCCATAATTGTGATCGAGCTACGATCTAGCTCGATCATAAGAAGATTCCAAATGAAAACTATACATAGATGTGTCAACGTAGATAACTAATTAGTTCTAACATCGTGTTATGAAAAGGAGTAGAATGAGGTGGTACTAAAACACGTACTCAAATGAGTAGGCTAGATATATCTTTGACTTATATCTTTGACCCATTAGCGCATTGAATACGTTAGTCTCTGCTTCGCTTGGGTGGTCTCTAACGGTTGTCTCGTTGATAACTATCGGGTCCATGAAGCCTATGTCGAAAATACGATCCTTCGCATCTTTGTATCTCCATGCTACATAAGAAATTAGTTAGGCTTGCAAGTTAGTATAGTACAAGGAAGTGCACGATAGTTTTTTGCAAATAATTAAGACACTTACAGAGTCCAGCAACCCATCAAGCTCACGCTGAGGGCGTCTGTCTGGTATAGATCATATATGTAGTCCCAGTCGACAACAAATTCACCTTCACCGCGAAAAAAATCTTGTTCCTTAAACTTGACAGCGAACATCTGTAGACCATGCTTGGTCGCGTCCAAGTACCATTCATGAAATTGCCGCATCTTTGTCGTTAGCTGGGGCAGCTCCTCATGCCTGACCAATGACCCGCCCACTTTAAATAACCATTTTACTTGGGCAAACTCAATCTTTTCCGTGCCTAATATTTGATTTGCGGTAAGGCCAGTTTCATCGAAGAATTTTTGCATCTCCTTACCCTTCCCCTCAGCTGACATCTTCTTCTTGGGGCATTCCTTACTCAATGTGCGCTCGTAGTTTGATTGGCGAGGCATTTCTTTTTTATCCTTCAAATTTTTAATAGTCTTTAAGCCTTTATAAAATTCATCTGTGCCAGGTTGAACCTTCTTCTCTGGTGACTTGGGTTTAAGAAATTTAGTTACCTCTCCTTTTACCACCTTCTTGGTCTCCTCATCGTTCATATCATACGGCCGCTTCTAAGTTCACCAACTTCTTGGATTGGGTGGAGGACCCGTCTTCTTGGGTGCTCTTGGCCGAGCTGGCTTGTTTCCTTGGTCGGCGCCTTCTTGGGGAGGAGGCTTCTTGTGGCGCTTATGTGCGCAGGAGGTGGTGTAGGAGTCGGCGCCTTCTTGGGAGGAGACGGTCTTCTTCAGGGCTTATATGCAGGAGATGGTGTAGGAGACGAGCTTCTTGTCGGGCTTATATGCGCAGGAGGTGGTGTAGGAGTCGGGTGTTCGATTCTTCTTGATATACTCCGTGTTCAGCTTCTTTTTATAAGTCTGGAATGCGACCGCCATCTTCTTGAGAGTGTAACTCTTCACCTTCTCTTGGTCCCTTGGGGAAGGTGAATGTCTCCTTCACATCGCTCCAAAGCATGTTCTTCAGATCTTGAGGGACCCGATCCCATTTTGCTATGCTAATTGCCACGTGGTCCCTAACGTGGACGCCAGATGTCAATTGAACGCCAAGCGCCCCGAGGGTGCAAGAGGTCGGCCGATCTCCGACTTCGGTGATAACATGTCTTGCCTTCTTCTTCTTGCTTGGACCTCGCTGACATGATTGCCTGCCTGGTTGACCGATCTGAAAGCATGGTACAATCATGAACGGGTCAGGATGTTGGCTTAGCATGGTAGTGGAACCGACAATCATGAACGTGATCGATTGTTACTGGCGGCCTCATCGTGCTCGCAGACCTCATCGTGCTCGCAGCCTCATTGGCCTCGGTGGCGGTGCAGCTCGCCGCCTCATGATTATCACATCCCGCAATCAAACTTCTCATAAATTCTTCTTCGTCCATCGTCGTTTCTTAGGCTAGAAGAAGCACTGAAAATTAACGAAAATAGATCACATTTCATTTAAAGCTGATGGTACTACTCTAAAACGGCGTGGAAGACGGTGGGGAAGAGACTAGAGAGAGGATGGCGGCACGCCAAGATGTTCCTAATGTAAATCGGCCAAATACTATACGATGGTAATTTTGCTAGAGTTGAGAGGAAATGAAGTGATCGATGTTGTGACCTCATGCTACTTTAAGAATATATTTGTAATAAAAATAATGAATCATTCTTATTCAGACTAAAATGATTTTAAAAAAATAAGCCCTGCAAGTTCAAGAAGCATGGATGTCACGAGAGCGCCCCAGACACCGAGAGGCGAAGCCATGAGGAGGCAGGCTCGCTTTGAAATGGACTTGGTTGCTGTCTTCTTCTGCGTACCACTGGTCTCGTGACATCCATGCTTCTTGAACTTGCAGGGGCTTATTTTTTTAAAATCATTTTAGTCTGGAATAAGAATGATTCATTATTTTTATTTAAATATATATTATATGAGAGTTAAAGAAAATTTGACAAGTTTAAAGAGCTTAAACTTGGGAATTTTCTTTTTATAACTCTCTAATATAATGAATCTGAACCTACAATTTTATACGCAAGTTTAAGCTAGTACCTAGTAGTGCAAGGGCTTGTAGGGACACATATACATACAAATCTCACATATCGTAGAAACTTCACATATACATAGAAATTTCAAAATTCACGAGAAATTAGAATAATTCACATGATACATATTCATTTGACATGATACATATACATTTCAAACTTCACATATACATAGAAATCTCACACATACATAGAAATCTCACATATACATAGAAACTGATCAATAAAAATAGAAATTTCAAAATTCACCAGAAATTAGAATAATTCACATGATACATATTCATTTGACATGATACATATACATTTCAAACTTCACATATACATAGAAATCTCACACATACATAGAAATCTCACATATACATAGAAACTGATCAATAAAAATAGAAATTTCAAAATTCACCAGAAACTCTAGTTTGATTGCTCTCAGATTATTGGGTTTAAATGAAGATTTAGAATCTTCACCTCAATCACAAATGGGCTAGACAATTTAATTTAGTGACTTAAGCCTTGAACTCTTACCACCTTAACATGCACAAGAAAATTGTAACAGTACATAGAAATCTCACACATACATAGAAAGAAAGTATATACTGCATAACAGAATGATGCCCATAACATTGGCCCATAACATTGTCAATATGATGCATTGCATAGAAAGAAAGTATATACTGTATATTTATAAATAGTCTAGTAAAGTATCAAGAATTTCATGTCACAATCAGCTCATTACAAGGATAAATGAATGACCATATGCTATATACTCAATACACCTTACTATGCTATATACTCATTACATGGATATATACTCATTCTGAGATAACAGAATTACAAGGATAATGAGAATAAGAATGACCATATGCTATATACTCATTACTATGCTATATACTCATTACGTGATATATACTCATTACAGGATAATGAAATTACAAGGATAATGAGAATGACCATATGCTATATACTCATTACAAGGATAACAGAATGACCATATGCTATATACTCATTACAGGATAACAGAATTTCATGTCACAATCAGCTCATTACAATGACAGGATCAGAGCTACCACATGAAATCCAAATTGTATAGAACAGTGAAAATAACCAATAATTTCAATCATGCAAGTCTAGCAGTTCAAGGCTTAGATCATTTCATTAAACGTCATGTTCATTAAGAAACCCAAATAACATCACAGAGCAATACCTCACCCTTCCACCAGCAAGGATCAAATGCAGCATAACAAGGAGCAATAATGGAGTCATACAACTATTGCTCTCAGATTTAATAAATTGATGGGTTGCTCCAAATGAGCCCTCCAACACCAATTTCAGCAATATATCACAGGGTATACAAATCTGAAATTAGTGAATCTATACAATTCAACCTTTGTTTAATAAACTTGATTCACTAGAACTCAACAATGGACTATGAAAAGCTCTTGAATAGTAGGACAAAGACCAATTTGGACTAAAACAGAGTAGCCAAAGTTATTCACAACTAAGTTCCAGATTAGATCGGGGATATCACTTTGCGAACCAAGCCGCATAACAGAACTAATAACATGATAGCATGTCACATATACAGCAGCAATAAAACCAAGTTGAAGTTTTAGACACAATGATCTAAACAGTGCTGAATCACAGAGGAAATCACTAACTAACAGATTAATATTGCCTCATTTAATTGAATCATCATAGAGCAGCAGTAGGAGAATAAAATCAGTGCCTCCAGATCAAGAAATACAGCCTCTAGCTCGATGGCTAGTCCCTCAAATTTCTCAATCGGTTCACTGAATCAACACCAACAGATAAAGTAATGCCAGCTAAAAAGGATCAAACTGATCTACTGTACAACAGACATCACCAGTGATAGTCGGGCACAAACTGAATAGCA
This sequence comes from Guadua angustifolia, assembly GCA_036346375.1. NCBI lineage: Eukaryota > Viridiplantae > Streptophyta > Magnoliopsida > Poales > Poaceae > Guadua > Guadua angustifolia. The sequence goes on along the minus strand of CM070500.1, from coordinate 85,606,311 downwards.
ACCAGGCCGTATTGTCACCTTGACAGTTTTTGTTGCGTTCACACAGTTCAAGACCTTCCCATCACTTCGATGAGCACAAATGCCATACATGGAACAGTACCCTTCTGCAGATACTACCCTAAGGAAGCCACCAAATCAGTTAGAACAACTAAGGAGCAACAGAGCATGGATTTTTCATAAGTCCATACCAAAGTTCCAATCCTGTGCAAGGACATGTATAGAGACAACCACCTGACATCTAACAACAATAATTGGAGCTAAGAAATGAGAATCCAACAGCTACGCCTCTAAAAAATATGAAAAATTCCGAAATTCAGGGAAGCATGGCATACTTCAATCATGTAAAACTTCTCAATCTATATGGCAACAGCACACATTTCGAGGCAAAATATGAAACCGAAAACAAAAATCCGAACAGTGAGGCAAGCACCGCATGCTACAATCCAATAGACACCCAAAATTGAAGTAATCGAGATGAACTAAATCTGAACTAAATTTGCTTCTCAAACGCAAGCAACGCAACCAAAACTAATCAAGTGACAAGTGATCTCATCAGTAAGGAGGGCACAAACCCTAGGGTTGGCGAAGGGCGGAGGGAACAATGGGCGGAGGCAAGGCGCGGAGGCAAGGCTTTGGAGGCGAGGACGGCGGTGGGGTCGCTTGAGGCGCAGGAGGATCGCAGTGGTGGGGTCGTTGGAGGCATCCGCTGCGTCGGAGGTCTTTGCAAACGAGCGAGAGGAGGAGGAGATTGGGGAACAATGGCGGGAGTAGAAAAATTGGGGAAGAGGAGGCGGCGGGAGGGATTTATAGGTGCACCATTAGTCCCGGTTGGTGTATTCAACCGGGACGGGACTGATGTTAAAAGACTCAAAACAATTTAGCGCCCATACTAATCGACAAGAAATCTTCCTCCCCTTGGTTAGCGAGGCGCTTGAGTGTGAGCTCTCCCGGATCAGTGAGGTCTCGGGTTCGAACCCCGCTCGTGCCCCCTAGCCCTTCTTTTTCGTCTTTTCTTTTATTTCTTTTTTTATTTGTTGTTTAACTACTGTTTCATTAAATAATTTTTAAAAATGCTTTTACCACTTTAGATTCATTTAGTCTTTTTTTAAGATTTCTTTTTTTTGAATCTATTGTTTAACTATTGTTTCATTAAATAATTTTTAAAATGCTTTTACCACTTTAGATTCATTTAGCCTTTTTGTAAGATTTCTTTTTTTAAATGTATTGTTTAACTATTATTTCATTAAATAATTTTTAAAAATGCTTTTACCACTTTAGATTCATTTAGCCTTTTTTTAAGATTTCTTTTTTTAAATCTACTGTTTAACTATTGTTTCATTAAATAATTTTAAAAATGCTTTTACCACTTTAGATTCATTTAGCCTTTTTTAAGATTTCTTTTTTAAATCTCTGCTTAACTATTGTTTCATTAAATAATTTTTAAAAATGCTTTTACCACTTTAGATTCATTTAGCCTTTTTTTAAGATTTCTTTTTTAAATCTACTGTTTAACTATTGTTTCATTAAATAATTTTTAAAAATGTTTTTACCACTTTAGATTCATTTAGCCTTTTTTTAGATTTTTTAAATGTACTGTTTAACTATTGTTTCATTAAATAATTTGTAAAAATGTTTTTACCACTTTAAATTCATTTAGCTTTTTTTAAAGATAGTCTTTACAATATTTTTTCCAACCATGTAATATAAATTAACATTATAGAAAATTGTAAGAAATAAAGTAATTTTGCACTCTTATAATTCCATTGCAAATTGTCACCTTGTTATATTAGTACAGAGGACTTTGAACAATATTGTTAGTCAAATATTAGTACAATTTGAAGCAGAAAATACGGAAAACCACTAGAGGAATGAGAAACTAGTATGTTAGTAGTCTATTACACCAAAAGAAAGCAAAGCAATCCTTATTTGCTAACATACTTTGCTTTTACAAGTGATCCTTCATTATGATCGCGGCGTCGTAGGGAGATTCCTCTCAGATCATTCAGACACTAATGTCTACGCCCACCGTGAAAGGAGGCGGCTCGTCGAATCGATTATACTCTTCTTCGTCCGTGGCGCCCTCAACTCCGACAATCCTTCTTTTACGGAAGAACCACGTGGCGCCTTGCCGATCGCTATCGCTAGTCTTCTCTTCGCTTTTTCGGTTTCTTTGTCCATGTCCATCACATAGAATACATGTGTCACATCATTAGCGAAAGCACGAACGGTTCGTCCCTATAGGCCACTTGTTTGAGGTCCACATGTCACATACTGCACTTATCGATATCCACGGCTGTCAGTTTGACCCATTGGCACCGAAACAGAGGGACTTTTAATGGCCCGTACTCGGCTCCCAGATCTCCTCTATGAAACCATAGTAGGTGTCCATCTTTCCATTTTTGTCCAAGGCATCTATACGGACGCCACTGTTTCGGTTGGTGCTCTTGTTATTCTGGGTTGTCGTGTAAAATGTGTACCCATTTATCTCATACCCTTGAAATGATATGATTGTTGTGGACGGTCCTCGAGCCAAGAGTTTCAATTGTTCATCGTCATGCTCGCTTGCCCAACAGCTTGCTTTTGTAACCAAGCTGCGAAATGATCCATTTGCTCCACTGCGATCCACTTATCGACTTCTCCGGTATTGGCGCGTAGACTCATTTCGTGATCATAGATATACTGAGCCACCTCAGTTGCTTGTTTCAATACCGTGAAATGTGCTTGTTTAAATGCAAGTAGATCGTCGCTATAGGATTCTTTTCTCCCTAAAGTCCCTTTTCCTGTAGCCTCCCTCATGGCGTGATACAGGACGCCAATCGAGTTCAGATCATCAATGTAACTAACACAAAACTCGATCACCTCCTCTCAGGCGACACCTGCATAATGCGACCTTCAGGCGAGACCGATTCTGAACATACTTCTTTAGGATACCCATGTACCTCTCGAAAGGAACATATTGTGGAGAAACACAGTCCGAGAATTTCTATCTCTTTAACAATGTGGACCATGAGATGGACCATAATATCAAAGAAGGATGGAGGAAGATCATCTCAAGGCTAACCGGACTATTGACCATGTCATCATGCAGACTAGATACCTTATTCGCTCGATGACCTTCTGCGACACCGCGTTGAAGAACGAACACGGCTTTATGATTGTCCTCGTACCCAATCTGCGAATACCTCGCACCGCCATCGAGCAATCAGTGTCATCAACACATGACAATCATAGGATTTTATGTGTGCGATTTTATTCTCTTTCATGTTTATGAGTCTCCTTATGTTCGAGGAGTATCCGGAAGGACCTTCACAATTGCTCAAGAACTTAATTATGTTTTTTTCTCTTCCTTGCTCGAGTGTAGCTCATGGGGTGGAGGTAATGTTGTCCTTTCTCTCTCTTTTCCGGATGTAGGTCGTTCTCGAGTCCCAATAGTCAGAGGTCCTTTCGTGCTTGAAGTGTATCTTTTGACTTACTGTACATATCTAGGAAACCTAGTAGGTTCACGCAGACATTCTTCGTGATATGCATGAAGTCCGATGAGTGGCGGACCTCTAAGTCTTTCCAAGAAGGTAAGTCCCAAAATATTGACTTCTTCCAAATGGCCTTCGTGTGACCTTGTTCACCGGGACGAGTTTGTACCGAGACTTTTTCCAAATATTACTTTCAGATCCTTTACCAAAGAAAATACAAGCGCCCCAATCGCAATGCATGGGCTTTTACGCTTTCTTCGTCCCATCAAAATTCTCACCCTTCCTCCATGAACGGGTCCTTCATATGGAGGAACCTACGGTGGCCCATGTACACAACCTTTCGAGAGTTTTTAGGTACTTGCTGTCCGTATCCTCTAGCAATGGATGCGTGCTTTATATCCTTTGATAGATAGGCCCGATAGATTACCAAGTGCAGGCGATCGTTGATGGTTACGAATAGCAATGCACGAGAGTGAAGTGCTCCTTTGTACTCATCCCATACACGTACACCATCGTTCCACAAGTGTTAACAGATCTTCAACCAACGGTTTGAGGTACACATCAATGTCGTTTCAGGTTGCTTGGGCCTTGGATAAGCAATGGTATCATAATGTACTTCCGCTTCATACACAACCAAGGAGGAAGGTTGTAGATACATAGAGTCATGGGCCAAGTCTTTGGATCGCTGCTCATATCGCCGAACAGGTTCATCCCATCCGTACTCAACCCAAACCTTATGTTCCTTGCATCCTCAAAGAAAGTCCGGGTATGTTCTATCGACTTTCCTCCACCGGGAGCCATCGGCAAGGTGACTTAGCCTTCCGTCGTCCTTACGGTCTTCCTTGTGCGGCGCAAGATCATCGGGCATGCGCTTTGTTCGCAAATAAACGCTTCAACCGGGGATTACAGGAAATACCACACCACCTTAGCAGAGGTCTCTTCTTCTTACGCCGCCTCTACCTCACCAGGTCATCACGCTGGTCTTATACCGCAAGTTTTGCACACCGGACAAGCTTCCGAATCCTCATACTCATTGCGATAAAGGATACAATCATTACGACATGCATGTATCTTCAGACCTCCAACCCCAAAGGCGCACAACTTGTTTGGCATCGTACGTAGTTTCGGGCAGTGTGTTCCCCTCTGGAAGTAACTTCTTTATGAGGCATAACAACTCGTCGAATCCCTTATCAGACAATCCATTGGTCGCCTTCCATTGCATCAGTTCTAGTGTGGTACGCAACTTTTTATGGCCCTGTCGACAGTTTGAGTACAACAGTGTTCCGTGGTCCTCCCATAGGCGCTGGAACTTTTCGTAATGTCTTTCATCGATGTATTCTCCCTCTCCATCACGCAGCATCTGGTCTAGATCATCATCACCACACTCCCCCAATGTATCTTCGAAAGAACCGTGTTGACCAGCGTTCGGGATATTGTTGTCCGCCTCTTCTTCTTCACCGCCTTCTCAGATAATCTCTTCTTCACCGTGCTTGGTCCAAAGGTATAGTTTGACATGAAACCTCTTGTGAGCAAATGAAAGTGAAGGTGGCTGGATTTTGGCCACTCCTTCTCATTCTTGCGTCTATGCATGGACAACATATGTAGCAAGACGTCGTGTGTGCATCGGCCAAGACGAAGAAAATCTTGCAAACCTGCAAGAACTCCGGAGCGCCGATCCATGTACATCCATCGCCGGTCCATCTACATTATGTTACATCAAGATAACTGTTAGCTCATTTTTCGATAATGAATTGTTGAACCAAAACCTAAATATTAGCTAGATCCACACCTTCAATTCGAGCTAAATAATAATCCAAGCAAAATATAAACTCACACAACAAGTTTTTGCAACCTACAAAAAGAATTGGTCGATCGAGTCGGATTCAAAATTCGAACAAAATTCACGATGACTTTGTTTTGCAAATTCTGTTGAAATTGTAACACCCTAAAATTTATAAATTATTATTCAATCATTTATTTTATTTTTTCTAAATCTCTAGCACTTAATTAATGATGTTTTCAAAAATAATTTGTTGATGGAAATTAAAACCAAAATTATACTAGAAGTAATTTTCTAAGTTTAAAATATTCCAAAGTATTTTTAAAACTTTTCTCAAATATTGAACTCATTTTATAATTTCTATAAAGCCATTCATATTTCGATATTATTTTAATTCACAAATGAATTTAAATTTCTTCTTTTCCACATAACCATTGCCATTTGAAGATCCCAAACTCCATGATTTCCATGCACCATTCTCCCCCAACTACGCGTGCAACCAAATCTCATCCTTCATCGATCGATGGAACTAAAACCTAAATTTAAGCTAGATCCACACATTAAATGCGAGCTACATTATAATCCAAGCAAATTCTAAGCTTACACAACAAGTTTTTGTATCCTATTTGAAAAGATCAAGCTAGATCTCTACATTCATAATCTTTCATCAATCATGGGAAAAGATCAAATTTTTTTCATAATTCAAGCAAAAAAGAGACTCCATTTAACACCAAATGATGTGAGGAATGATGTTACTAACCTTAGTTACCTTGGTTGCGAGTAAAATGACCAAAATTTTGAAATTTGGATAGCACCTCCCTCTACATTCATAATCTTTCATCAATCATGGGAAAAGATCAAATTTTCTTCATAATTCAAGCAAAAAAGAGGCTCCATTTAACACCAAATAAAGTGAGGAATGATATTACTAACCTTAGTTACCTTGGTTGTGAGTAAAACGACCAAAATTTTGAAATTTTGGGCAGCACCTCCCCTCCCTTGAAGCTCTTGGCCGAAGCTCCACTGCTCTCTTCGTGCACTGAAATGATCTGGGTCTGGCAGAGAGCGGGAGGTGGATGAAGTTTAAATTGAAACTCAGTACCGGTTGAAGGCACGAACCGGTACTGATGGTCTCACATCAGTACCGGTTCATGTCACGAACCGGTACTAGTGAGCTCCCGCTAAATAGTACCGGTTCGTGTGTTGAACTGGCATGTGATCGCTCCCATGAACTGTAGCCATTGAACCGGATGATCTAACTATCGATCCGGTTAAATCAACCCGTATTGATGGGCCGGTAGCAAAGGTCGATTCTGTAGTAGTGTCTCTTAATCATATACATTTATTCATTATCATCTACGCAAAATATTATCTCTTATCTTCCAAAATAATTAAGTAGGGAGCATCTAAATTATTTTCTCTTATATCTTTTTAATTTTAACATAACCTTAATACTTATACAAAGTCAAAATATATAACTTATATTTTTGGATGGAGGGCCTAGTGACATGCCTGAGATGCTAGTTGTTGATACTTGCAGGAGAAGGCAGGTAGGACGACGCTGATACAACACCGGTAGTACTACACAGTCCACGTAACGTGGCAGTAAGGGTGCAATACTTGGATTTAGTTTAGATATTGTCCTTTTTTATCTCAAATTATATTTTTAATTGGATTTAGAGTTCGACATAGATAGTACCGAATACAAATACAGCATGAATAATATCAATCATGAATTCAAAGTTAATACGGAGCAGAATAAATACGGTATCGAATATTTTTATCGGATATAGTGCAAAAACAGATATTGCATATGGCACACATATAACAATGATTAATCAATTATATGAGTTCAACATGCGATATATTATCGCAATTTAACAAGTCATTTAATGAGGTAGTCCAACAAAGTTGTAAAAATATCGACTATTCTTTTTTGTTTTGTAAAAGAATACTAGATATTCACATAGTCAAGTAGAAGCATATTCTTAAATGTCAAGCTTTTGTTGGCAACTGCATCAAATGGTGGGATGGCAGCAAGAGGGTGGAGCCTTGGAGGGAGTGCCTAGCTTGGGCTATTTGGTTGGGTCCAATTGATGTTGTTGCAATATGGGTTGTAAATATCCGAATCCGAATATCCTAATAGAGTTATCCAGAATTGTCCGAGCATATAATCGAAATATTCCAATATAACGGATAGTGATATCTTGAATCCAATGCTGAATCCGACACAACTATCCTCCTCCTCTCGTGCGGCGACCGCGCCTCTACTGATAGCTATTATATAAGGGTATGTACAATAATACATGTCAATTGTTTGTAAAAGTTGTCCTATATAGAATTTTGGATGATGTGAAGGAGAGATAAATATATTATCTACTATCTAACATATGCTCTTATAGACGTCTTACTGTGTGTACTATTATGTAGATAATCTATTAATTATATGAATCGTTACAGATAATTATATACATAATCAATTATAGAAGTAAATCTTTAATAACATATAATTACCTGAGTACCACTGCTGGCACTGCATACGCTCCAGAGGAATTTTTTTAATAATACATTTTTTATTCGAAATTTCAAAAAAATACCACCAGAAAAAAATTACAGAAATATACCTCTGTCGCCCATCCAACGGGCGACAGGGGCCTAAATAGAAAAATACATGGGTGACAGGAGGCCACGTCGCTCCCCAGCCTCCTGTCGCCCGGTGAAATGGCGACAGGAGCCTGTCGCCCGATGAAATGGCGACAGGAGTCCTGTTGTTCGATGAAATGGTGACAGTAAATAAATCGATGAATGGTTGGGCGGACACAGCACACTGCCGCCCAACCATATGGCGGCAAAGACTCTTCCCTCTATTTAAGCAAACGTCCAGCAGTGTGTTCACTCATCCCATTCATCAATCATCAGCCAAAAGAAGAGTAGAAAGAAAGCGAGGAAGGAAGAAGAGAAACGAAGGAGCAGAAAAAAATGCCGAGGCGTGCGAGTGGAAAGGGGAAGGGGAAGGCGAAAGAAGAGGGAGGTGCTTCGGAGTGGCCGCTGTAAGTTCAACCTTCATTAGTTATGGTTTTGGTGTTAATGACAAATCTAATATTGAGATTATCCATTAATGTGATTTTGTTATTAATGACAAATCTTATATCGAGACTAACTTGTTTATTTAGAATATCTTTGATTAGTCTCATCGCATTGAAAAATGGAAAACCCAAGGTATGTATGCGTATTCATTCCAGTATTAGTTGCATACTTTGGATTCAAGTTAAAATATGAATGTCCCCATTATATTAACCACAAATATGCATCATGTTGTCCAATCCATATATTACATGGATGCACACACTTAGGGGGAGTTTGTAGTTTAACTTGAAAGTCTCTTTGTATTGATTTATTCTTTATTGACACATATAAGGATCAAGACAAAGAAACTAAATCCTTGAGTATATATTTGAATTGCCTAGTTATAGTATACTCATGGTAATATAGGATATACTCCAATACGATCAAATTGAATATGTGTATATTATGTTCAAGTCAATTATATTTATGCACATATACATGTGGGGTTTATTCTATAGTTGATGACGTAGAGTAATGATCATTTCCATATAGCCTACACATAATGGATTATTACTTTTCATCAACATGAGTATATGAAAACTTGTGTAGTTAATATATACTCATATCAATTTAAATGATAATTTAAATTGAGTTCATTTGTCTTATTAATCATTAAAGAACACTTCATCATGTGTTGATGGTGTTCCATGATTAATTAAGGATAAATGAATAGTTCTTAAGTATAATGAAGCATGTGTTGCATTATTGTACTTAAGACACATATTAATCATTCAAATTGATTTAGGTTGTGCTCCATTGATCTAAAGGCATCCATTATGTGTTAATGGAGTGCAAGAGATAATTGAGACAACCGTGCATCTTGGACTAACTATTTTATGAGTTGTGATTGAGTTAGGTCCAAAGATGAATGAGATGATGAGAACGGGACAAGGGCGGTATCATGAGGTGATGAGCGTCAAGAGTGGATCCCGAAGATAAAGAAGAAGAATCGAGTGATGATCCCGGGGGAGTATCAAAGTGATGATCATAAAGACCCCAAAGGGGATGGCTTGCGCGGCGGCGGCGAAGGTATAACTAGATAGGCTAAGGACTTTTGTAGTCTTTGAGTCTAAGGTTTTTATCGCCGTACTATTAAGAGGGGTTGTCTCCTAGCTTGAGCTTCATCATGTGTTGGTGATCTCAATCCGCGTTCACTCAAGCTCAAACCTTTTGGATTTGGTTTTTGTATAAGGGTTAACCATTTGGCATGTGTTGCGAATGGGTTAAGCTTATGCTTGGTTGTTATTGGTTTATGCTCTGATTTGCATGTGTTGCAAAGAGGAAGAGCATATGCATTTGGTTTTCGCATAATGCTTTGATTTGCATGTGTTGGAAATAGGATAAGCTAATGCGTTGGCTTTTGCGTGAAGTTCACTTTTGCATGTGTTGCAAATGTTGAAGCTTCATGATTTGGTTTCGTTCAAAACAATCTTTCTAAAACCGTGTGGTTGCTTGGAGCTAAGTTTTGCATGTGTTGCAAAAGGAGAGAGCTCAAGCATGATTTTGTGTTTGTGTGTTTGTATGGAGCTAGAGGCTTGCATGTGTTGCGAGTAAAGAGCTCATACGTGTGATTTGGTTTTAGTTGAAGTTTGGTTTTGGTGTTGCATGGAACTAGAGAATTGCATGTGTTGCAATTAGAGAGTTCATGCACCTTGATTTGGCGTTGCTTGGAGCTAGACTTTTGAATGTGTTGCAAAGAGTAGTGCTCAAGCATGAAAAGTGTTTATTGCGCTATTTGCAAGTTCACAGCGAATAAACCGAAAGTGTTATGAGTCCGAATCCCGAGAGCATGTGAGTAGGGCTTGCAACGGGTGTTGGCAAGTTGACTGGGTCTCGTGTTGACCTTCACATGGCTAGGGGGATTAATCTCATAAACTTGGGTTTGATTTGCTTAATACGTTTTGCAAATAGATCTTGAGTCGGTTGCGAAATGCGTTTTCGCAATTTGGTTACAATTCTTTGAGCATGGGCTAAATTGGTGCAAATATGTTTTGCATGTGTGTATGATCATGTGTTGATCATTTATTGGCTCAAAGAATGGTTTTTTGTTTTTCGGAAAAGAGATCGCGCGAAAAACCGGAGTTGAGTCTATCAGGGGCGGTGTGACCGGCCCCTGGTCGGTCGGACCGGGCTCGCGGTGTGACCGGGCCTCTTCCGGTGTGACCGACCGTGTAACGGTCTGATTTCCGACCGTTGGCCTGTGAGGGCCGGTCGGACCGGCCAGGGTCCGGTCGGACCGGGTTTTTGTTGATTTCGCCCATTTTGCCCCCAAACGGCTAGTTTTCTTGATGGGGCTATAAATAGAGCCCTTGGGGGGCTTGGGCAGGTAGTTGGTGCTGTGTAGGAGTTGTTTGCATGTGTTGCTCTTCTCTATTTGCCTCTTGAGCTTAAGAGTGAGACTAATTGCATGTGTTGCAATTAGGGAGTGATTTGAGAGCCTCTTGTGAATGTGTTGCACTTAAGGGAGGCCTTGGTGCATGTGTTGCACGAGGTGATCACCGGGAGCGCATTTGTTGTGCTCGGTGAAGTTCAAGCAAGGAGCGGCTTGTTACTCTTGGAGGTTGCCGACTCCTAGACGGCGTAGGCGTCGTGCGCGGGAGCTCTCAAGGTGTGAGAAGCCCAGCGAAGTTTGTGAAGGTTCGGGTTGAGCCTACGCGAAAGCGTGAAAAACCACGACTAGTGGAAAGAGGCGGGTGCTCAAGCGGGAAACGGTCCAAGTGTAGGCTTGCCTCAACGTGGACTAGGGGAGACCGGCAAGTCTCCGAACACCACGGAAAAATATCGGTTGTCTCTTTTACTTTCAAGTATTTACATTTATTGTATATTGTTCAATTACTTGATTGTAATTAAAATTGCTTAGTATTAATTATTTGCTCAATATAGCAATTCTTGTGTAGAGACATAATTTAGTTAGTGCACATAGTGAGCCTAGTTGATTTAGGTTTTAATTGTCAAAACCTATTTATCGCTTCCGCATATATCTTTGATTAGGTTTTGACTTAGGGGTGTATTAGAGCGAATTGTTTAGTGAGCGATCGAATTCGTCAAAACGCCTATTCACCCCCTCAAGGCGCATCCTCGACCCTCTGTAGTGCAACATCGCGTGCATCAGACCTCTTCATTACCTTTTGGAGTTGTCCCACCGATGTGCCTGTGCGGAGATGCTTGTAGACTTGTCTATTCTTGGGAAATCGCAACTTGGAAGAGGAGGTATTGGATGTGCCGCAACTATGAATTTGACCCGCCGGAGAAGAGCCTGAAGAATCGCCAACTGGTAACAATCATACGCGTTTCGTAATATTTGTAAATGAAACATTGCTAATTTATGTTTCATGCAGTCACCTCCGCCACTGTGTGAATTTGAGAAGTGGTATGACGAGGAGATCAACCCCGAGGACCAAAGGCTACTTGATGAAGCCAATCGGCGAGAGGAGTCCAGGCGGCGGCTTGAAGCGCAGCGTGACGCCGCACGCGAGGAGGCACGTCGAAAGGAAGCGGAGGAGAAGGAGGCCGAGAGAGAGAGGAAATGAGAGAGGGCACGTCGTGCCAGAGAAGCCCCACCGGAGGCATGGGAGAAGGGGAAATGGCCTCGATGCACTCAGTAGACGTGAAGTTGTAACCATTATTTTCGCATCCTAGTTTTATGTCTTATGAAGAGTGTTGTCTACTTTATTTTCCGCTGTAACTTTTGATCTGAGAAATCGTGGCCACTTAAGGGTTTTTCTTGCCTCGCGGGGCCCACCGGATGCTCACCAAAAATTACGAAAAAAATCACGAGTGATCTACGCAATGTGGGTTGCCACTTATCTTTGGGCGACCTGGTCGGGCATTGCCCCAGCACGAAGTTGCGAAAATCGAAAAAGGCACTCCGGCCACGAAACCGCGAAAATCGTGGCCACTTAGGGGTTTTCGTAGCCTCGCGAGGCCCACCGGGTACAGCCCAAAAATTACGAAAAAAATCATGAGCGATCTACGTAACGTGGGCAGCACTTACCAATGGGCAACCTGGCCGGGCATTGCCCTGGCACGAAGTTGCGAAAATTGAAAAAGGCACTCGCGGTCATGAAACTGCGAATATCATGGCCACTTAGGGGTTTTCGTAGCCTCGCGGGGGCCTACCTGGTACGGCCCAAAAATTACGAAGAAATCACGAGTGCTCTACGCAACGTGGGCTACCACTTATCTACGGGCGACCTGGCTGAGCATTGCCCCGGCACGAAGTTCCAAAAATCAGAAAAGGCACTCGCGACCACGAAAAGCGGGGTGCAGCGTGTTGTCGTTTCAGTCTGAAAAGCGGGGTGCCAAGTGTTGTCGTTTCAGTCTGAAAACATATATAGCGTGGTGCAGCGTGTTGTCGTTTTAGCCCGAAAAGCGTGGTGCAGAGTGTTGTCGTTTCAGTCTGAGAAAGCTACTAGGTGTGTGACAAAGCTAATGAAAGGATTAACTAAGTACATAAGATTAAAATTACAAAGAGTGCAAATGCAATTGTTCGTACAAAATATTTCAGATGATTAACTAAGTACATAATATACTATCAAAAATAAAAATAAAAAGAAACTACTGTCAGCCTCGCTTCTGAGGAGGCCTCCTCCTCCGAACTCGGGGTTCTTGAGTACGTCAAGCTCGCTGCGTGCTGGTGGACCCTCTGCTGCCTAATTGGGAGGCGCGTGCTCGGGCTCGATGGGGCGTCGGTGGTGGCGGTCCGTCTGCATTGTGACGACCAGCTCATCCGATCTGAGAAACTTCGCTCTGGCGTCCTCGTAGTCCACCGGATCGGGTCATCACCCCGTCCTCGTAGTCGTCAAGATCGGTGTACTGCGCTACCAAAACTGCTTTCTCAGACTCAGAGCAAATGAAGAATTGTTTAGAGAATTGTGTCTGCGATTGTAACACGTGATAAGTGCATTTCAAGATTACTCACCGCAGCGTGAACGGCTCTGAGCGTGCCTCTCGCGACTGCGGAGACGGTGAGCGTCGAAGATGTACTGCTACACCCCGCCCCGCTAAAGTACACCTGAGCCAAGTCGGTAGGGACGCGGCATCCCGACAACTCGAGGGCGTCTCGGTGTCCGTAAACCTCCGGACATAAGAGTGACCTCCTAGCGAGGTTGGGGTGGATTTCTTAACCCCGAAAGTCCTTCTTAATAATAGAGCCCAATCTTTTACGGCATCCCGCGACCTCTTTTGTCGGTACATATCGTTAAGCCTAACCTCATTGTCAGTATACTGCCAAGGTACTCGGCTGGCACAAGCGGCTCCGTACCTCCATCTTCCTCATCCGACTCATCGTCGTCCTCCTCTTCTGCTCTGTTGTACTCACGGTCTTCCTCTTCTATCCTAGCTGTTATTTCATCAATTTGCTCACCTTTGTCCACCAGTCCCCGCGCTTCTTGGCCAACATTTTCATCATCTTCCCGAAACTCAACCTGTTCACCACTTTGCTGAACATGTTGCTCATGACTAGATCCCCCAATTTCAGTGTCACCGAAACTGAGCTCATTTTGAGGCTGACTACACTCACCAGCGTCCAACTGCTGCTGGGGGCTACGTCCCTCTCATATGCTCGCACTAAAAGCACTCGATTCCATCCCCGTTGCTCTGCCCCCCTCACATATGATTTCCACGATCACGGTTCCTTCACTCAACTAGCTCGATAAATAGGGTCATTTCAGATACTACATAGGCAAAATACCTTGAACTCACACTTCTCTTCTTCCATCCGAAAAGTATAATATAACCATTTCAACACAGAAGCAAATGTGCGCTCCTCGACCCTACTCAAACTTTTGTCCACATATTGCATGTTACTTAGATCTGCACCCTCCAAACCATGGATTACAACCCCCTCTCCATAATAGATTCTAAATGGAACTCGTTCTGTCATATCTGCGAATCCATTCATTCACCCACGAATTAATTATTTTCCATAAAAAATATTGTGACACCTAACATAACTATACCTACATGCTACAAAAATATATATCTATTAAGTAAAAACATCTAAATTCCTAAGAATATATATCGCATTTCTATCCGTAAAAAACATCTAAATTCCTAACAATATATATCGCGTATTTCTATCCGTAAAAAACATCTAAATTCCTACAAATATATATCAGCGTACTTCTATCCGTAAAAAACATCTAAATTCCTAAAAATATATATCGATGTACTTTTATCCGTAAAAAACATCTACATTCCTAACAACATATAGATTACGTACATCTTACTACATTTCCATTAACCTATATCGACATACTCCTATCCGTAAAAAAAATCTAAATTCACTAAATCTATCCGTAACATATCAAATTACCTAGATCTAAAACTATTTCTAATATACCACAATTTCATCGCTAAAAAAAAGTAACAACAGAAATTTACCTCCAAACCTGTCATGTGAGAATCTCCCCTCTTCCTTCTTTTCTCTCCTCTCCTCTTTCCCCTCTTCCTCTTCCCCCTCTCTCTCTCTCTCTCTCTTTCTCAAATCAACCGAATGGCTCTGATCTGGGCAAGCCCTTTATAACGCTACTGCCGCCTGCTTAAATCGGCGGCAGGACGCGGCTCTGTCGCCTATTGATCGACCGGCTGTGAGGGCACGTCACCGCCCGCCTCCTGCCGCCGTGTATTTTTTTTATTTAGGCCCCGTCGTCGGGTATATTTCTGTAATTTTTTTTCGGTGGTATTTTTTTGAAATTTCGAATAAAAAATGTATTAGTAAAAAAAAATCCGCTCCGGAGCTCGTGCTGGGCGCCGAAAATAAGGACCATGGAATTGGAATCCACCACATTTAGGACTCTGCCCATGGTGGAAGTTTCGGTGTCAGAAGCCGCGTTGGAACAGCCCAAAGGCCATCCATGACATTTTCCGGGCCCATAAATCATTGAGCCGGAAACACATCTCGCCGATCTCTCCAAAAAGAAACGGCAGCACCTCACCGAAATATTTCAGTTATGGATGAATGGAAACTTCTGCAGTGAAAAAGGATTTCCTTTTGCAGTAAAGGATGCATGGAAACTTATGTTCGTGGTACATCTAACATGAGTGTAATGCATGCATGTGCTACTGCTAATACTCCATATTTCAATGGAAGACCCTGCATATTTCATCTTGTCAATTCGGGCCTTATCTTTCGGAGGGAGCAAATACGCGCTGCAAATGTTGAAATTATCAGAGATTTCGCCATTCAATAATGTGTTTCCGTTCCACGTAAGTGCGGTTGAGGTGGCGCAAGCACATCCATCCAAATCGCCTTCGCAATTGCACATCCTAGCTATGATATTAATTTTTTTAAGGAAAATATTCTGAATTCGTTGGGAAGAAAGGACCTGTTGACGCCTGGACATGGAGACGTAACCCTTCCCGTACTCGCCATCATGAGTCGCGATCAGCATTAAAGCGCATGTAGAGTAATTGGACAATGATCTCCTGCAGTTCCCAAGTAGTCTTCGACACGTAGTCCGGACCAGTGAGTACTGCGTGCTAAGTAGATCGCTACAGTATATGATATAGTGTTTTTCACGCTAAAAAACTATACAGTATTCTCATAAGATCCGGACTCTTTTTTTATTGGATAGTCCATAAAGATTGTTTAAATTATAGTTCTCATGGGACAACAGGGACTAATGATGGCTAGATGGGTCGTGCGAAAAAGGTCGGCTCGAGATTCGACACTATAGGCACGATTAAGCATGGTACGGTCGTGCTTGGGCCGGCACCTCGGCTTGTTGGGCCGGCCCGATTACGACACAGCACGACCCATTTAATAGTCAAGTCTAAACGGGCTGTGCTGTGTTTGGGCTGTGCTAGACCTTCCATTTGGCCACCACTAACAGGGACCCTTGTCCATAGTAATTAAGCAACCGACACACGGCCATCCAAACTCAACCTTGCTCCACAATAAACCCCGACGTAGCTAATCAGAGCCAATTGCCCCTCGCTCGAGCAAATTTTTCTAGAACTATTTTTGTTTTGCAAGTTTAGTCTTTATCGAAACTAAATTGCAAATTTAGTCTCTTCTAAACCGTGGTAGTCACCTACCGTGTTTCCCAACTGCAATAGATGGGCCTCCTACGTCCCACGCCGTAGCAAGTGACATGTATTATCTCCCTGTCATTTCACCGTCAGCCAAAGTTTTTTTTTTTTAAAAAAAGGCTGATTCCAGATACCACCTCCCAACCAATCACCGCCCTCCACTTGCCAGATCTCGCTTCAACTTGACAGCTTAACAGTTTCCCTGCACCCTTCCCTTCCCTTCCTCGTGAAGAGAGCCGCGATTCCAAAACGGCTTAAACGGCCACATACACGCGCAGACGCAGCAGCTACCTTCCACAGATCCACACGAAACCACCGGGAAATTTTCCAAACCCCGAAGCCGCACAGAAATCCATCCCGTCGCGTCGAGAGGAGGAGCGTAGCGGCGGCGTCGGGCCATGGGGAACAGCATATACAGGTTCCTGTGCGGCCTCTGCTCCCCGTCGTCGGAGCACGCCTTCCAGCCGCACGGCGCGCACGCCGCCGTCGCCGCGCTCGGCCGCGACATCCTCCATTTCGAGAGAACCTCGCAGGTAAGCGCGCAGCTGAATTACCAATTTGCGCTGTTGATGTTACGAATTTAATTATGTGACGACGGCGGTCTCTGATTGGGGGGGTTTGTGTTTGTTTGATTGATTTTAAGGTTCCTGAAGGGCTAAGCCGGCATGTGGTCTCCTCCAAGAAAGCACAGGCTAATTGGTAATTTTTTTTTCGTGTTCTTCCTTCTTGTTTTCTAGTTGCAAACTTAAAGCTGATAAGGTTGTGAAAGATCAAGGCATAGTTGCCGTGGATGTGAGGGATTCCAAATGTGAAACTCTGAAAGTGACGTTTGAGAAAAGAAAGTGACGAAAGAGATTACCATTTTTTTAAGAAAAAAACTGAAAATTAGCATTTGCTGAATTCGGTGGTGGAAGGATGATTCAGTAAAAGGAGTAGCTACAAGATTTTAACTGCAGCTAGCACAGTGATCTGTGCACTTGCGCGTATATCATTTTAATTTAAAGCATGTTTAAATAACTTGACAATGGATATGAGATTTTGTTTTTCAAAAAATAAATCGTTGTAGAACTCTATTTGTGATATCTTCATATTAT
The DNA here is from genome assembly GCA_036346375.1 of Guadua angustifolia. Taxonomy (NCBI): domain Eukaryota; kingdom Viridiplantae; phylum Streptophyta; class Magnoliopsida; order Poales; family Poaceae; genus Guadua; species Guadua angustifolia. The sequence goes on along the minus strand of CM070500.1, from coordinate 85,588,807 downwards.
ATATTATATGAGAATATATATTCACTCTATTTTGCAATACTTGTCACATGTGATCTAAACTTTCTTCCCTAAATGCTTGTATAGCAAAACAATAAACGTAGCATAACGTAACATTTTTCATTTATATTATTATCTCTTAATTTCATTATTACAATGCTTGTCTCTTTCTTTTAGTACTTCTTTTAATGCATATTACATTGCTTATAATGGTATAGTTAAGTGAATACATGTTGATGTATCACTCTTGATCTCTTCATTTTGTAAAGGTCTACCAAATAAAGAGTCAGAATGTTTTCTCTTTTAGAACTTTTAGCTTATTCTATATTTTCTTGGTGTCCATAAAAGACTTGTCATCAACTTTTATTACATAATAGTTAATAATTCATGTATAAATCAAATTCCTTGCCATATTTTATTTTATTTATCAAATTAACATATTATTTTAATTCTGAATAAAACCAAAATTTATATTTTTCACTTAGTATAGATTTTAAAAAAGATCCCTAAGTTCTTTTTATTTATAGTCTTTTGTTATTTTTGTTCTTATTTTTTATTTATTTTTGAATTTTAGGTTTTAACTTAGAGTTAAAATCAAATGAATAATTTTCTTTTGTTGTTTATTTTGAATTTATGTTATTTTTTATTTAATTTTTCATATCAGTTTTAGGTTAGAATTTGTGTACAAATCCAACTGCTAATCTTTATTAATTTTTGTTCTAAATTTTAGCTATGTACAGATTTTAATTTGGAGTTTGTACAAAAGTGAAATGGCTGATTTTGTTTTATTTTGTTATTCAAAATTTCTATTATTTTTATTGTACTTGATATGGACTCTTTCTTCTAATCTAGCCACTAATTTTATTGTTATTTTTATTTAATTTTGAATATTAGTTCTATGTTAGATTTTATATACAAATCCAACTGCTAATTTTTATTTCAAATTTTAGCTATATTAGGGTTTTGATTTGTAGTTCATATGAAAATCAAATGGACAATTTCTTTTTAATTTTTTACCTGAATTTCTATTATTTTTTATTGTACTAGGCATGGTCTCTTTCTTTTAATCTAAGCCATTAAAACTCAGATCCACTAGATAGATGATTAGATGTTTTCTTTTAAAAAATATCATCTAATACCTACTATAGTTCAACCTAGTTAGGGTCCAGTAGATTAAGGAATATATGTTTTGCTTTTTTTTGTGAGAATTTGTAGCATATTCCTATTTTTTGTGAGAAAGATCTGATGACTGTTGTAATTAGGATCCACAGATTAAGGACTAGATTTTTTAATCTATTTATCTTTTTTCTTAGCAACTCTCCATGAGCTTTTAATATATAGTAGATAATTGTTGAGATATTAGCAGAGTTAATTAACATAGTTATTGCTAAACTAGGCAATGATGAATTCAGTAAAACTAGCAGTTACAAATGCTTGCGGTAATTAATGAACATTGCAGCATGACGAGAACAGTAGAAACAACTCGTCATGCTCGTAAAATATACTTTCATGGTAAAATTAAATTTCCGATAAAAAAATGTAAGGTACAAGAAGCTGCTAGTGGCATGGAAGAAAGCCAGGCCGACTCCGAGGACGCCGGAGGAAGCCGCACGCCTCGTCGTACGGACACTGAAGAATCATCAGAAAGCAGACGTTGAGGTACCGATCTTGAATTCTCAACCATAGTTCTATCGAAGCCACAATGGCGTGCGGTACATTGTAATTTTTAACTACAGTATATTAAATTTACTGTGGATTATTCATTCTTTTCGATCCAATCGTGTGCCTTCTTACGTTGGCCAGGGCTTCTTGGCTTTCTACGGCCTTCCGCATCCAAATGCAGCATCAACTGCTCCTGTGGCTCACACTACTCCCACGCACAAACCTGAAGGCGCCAAGTATGAGCTGCACACGCTCCCGGTGAGACTGCTGTCTCTTTCGTTTCTCCTGAATTTTTCATGTCCGTAAAGGCTTATTTTGTTGAAAGAAACAGCAGGAGCTCTGCCATGCATTAAAAATAGGAGAAGTTTGCAACAGCAAGGGAAAGATACAGACACACGAAGCTTAGGAAAATAAAAAAGCGAGTTCGCTAACATGAGAAAGGAATTTAAGGAATTTTAAGGAGAATCTGACTTATTGATCGACTAACAAATGTGCCTGCTAGTTTCGTAGGTGGATGCAAAGGCTGTGGCCGATGGCGACACGATCACCGTGTACGTTGACACGGCCGACCCTCGTGAGTCCGGCAATGTGCCCCGCGAAGTGCAGAAAGCCGCGGCGGAGAGGACCAAGGCGCGGGCAGCCAAGAACTACCAGAAGGCTGACGCGCTGCAGAAGATCACAGTGGATGCAGGATATAGGTCACTTCAAAATTCACATCGATCAGTCATCTTCATGGGGTTCATGTTGTGACACTTCTGAAACTTCTGGATATATGCAGGCAAGTTCCTAACGCAAGAGGCGAAGAAGTCCTCGCGAAGAAGTACAGGATCAGACTAAGGTTTGTGCTACTATTCGTCAATGATCACTTCTGGCTTCTCCCCCCTGCAATTTTGATGTAGCGAGATGAAATGAAATGCAGAGGGATTGATGCACCGGAGAGCTCCATGCCGTACGGCAAGGAGGCGAAAGAGGCGCTGGTGAGACTGGTGCAGGGGAAGAGCTTAAAGATCTTCGTGTATGACGATGACCGGTATGGTAGATGCGTCGGGGATATCTACTGCGATGGGGTGTTTGTGCAGGTAAGACTGCATATATCTTTTTCTTTCTGAAGAAGCGTACCCCGTTACTCAATTCTCAGAATGTTTACATAAGGCCCGCACTTGAGATGCCTCGGACTTATTAGGTGATTAGAATGCATATATCTAGAACAGCTGGTTGATACCAGTAGAACTGGAAGCAGCTTAGAAAGTACTGCAGCATTTTTGCACCATGTGCCGTTGGCTTGCAGCATCTCGATTACAGTAGAAGAATTGTAATTCAATAAGTGGAGTGTAACTTCGGGCCATGAAAAACTTAGATGTTGGACAGAATAGAAGCAAAATTTTCTTAGAACATTAATAGAAGCAAAGTGAAAGACTTTTGCTTCTGCATTCTGCAATGAACTATTGAAATGTTTCAGCTGACGATACGTACTGAAACAGTTAGGCTTTTCTTGAACGTCTACGACTAGTTTATAATTACAAAAAGATGCGACCGAGCTGCGTGTGTGGGTGTGTGTGCATTTGTAGCTTGACTGTTGTTCTTCTTTTTATAATAAATGCCAAAGCTTCTAGCCAAATTTTAAAAAATAATTTCAAAAAGATATAATTTTCCTCTTGCTTTCTGGATAGGAGCAAATGTTGAAGAAAGGGTTTGCATGGCACTACACTGCCTATGACCAACGCCCGGAGTTGGCCAAGGTAAAAGTATTCCGAGTACTTAACCGACGGCATATATACACATTTATCACTTGACTGAATAAGAGAATGAAATATTCTGAAGTTATATGCGTACAAATTTGCTGAAAGAAAACCTTTTTCTATCTGTCAGTGGGAGAAGCAGGCGCAGTCTGGCCGCAAGGGCTTGTGGGCGTCGTCAAAGCCACAGAAACCATGGGAATGGAGGAAGGAGAAGCGCAACGGTACAGCATGAATAGGTTGCAGAGTTCCATGTGGTGTGTTGTGAGTGGTGACCATGAGGAAACAAATTCTGTGGAGGAGGCATGCAAATTTAATCATGTGCATCCCTACTCCGATAGATGCTACGTGTCCATCTAGCTAAATCTCAATCTCACCCTACCAACAGTGTTATTAATTGGAGGAGTGAGAAATCAAGGGTGTTATTAATGGGAGGAGTGAGAAATTAAATGAATGGTTGAGATTGACAAAATAAATACGTGACATCCATCGAAATAGGGATGCACAGAGTTAAATTTGCATACCTCCTCCACGGAATTTTTTTCCTGACCGTGAACAGCTGACTGATTTATATGCTGCTGGCTTGTAGCCCGGATCAATACTTATACCACTGTAGATCTCGTAGAGTGTACAATAGGTTGTGAAGCAGGAATGCATTGATTGGTGTGCTCCCTAATTGCACAGTGTGGTTTGTGTTGTACACTTGTAGTACTTGCATTGGACCATTGCTATTGCTGTAAAACGGAAACTGATAGATTGTTGTAGTGAATGTCAATTTGTTCGTGAATATTGAGTATCAATAAATTGAAGATGCATGCCGAAATGAATTTACGGTGTGAATGGTAATTTTCTGTCCTGAGAAGTAAAATGGCCTGTCCTGGCCGTCGAAGAAGATCATATTGGATGCAGGATACAGGTAACTTAGAATTAACATCAATCAACTATCAATCCGTATATGCATGGTGTCAGCTTGTGGCACTTCTGAAACCTCTTACTACTGAGTGTAGGCAAGTTCCTAACTTGAGAGGTGAATGAGTTCTCGCCGAAGAAGTACCGGATCAGGCTAAGGTTTGTCCCACTTCTTGTCCTCAATCAGTGATAAAGGCCTTTGTTCTAACTGGACTGCAGTTGAGATATAATGGAATGAAATGAATGCAATGCAGAGGGATCGATGCACCAGAGAACTCAATGCGTTATGGCAGAGAGGCAAAAGAGGAGCTAGTGAAGCTGGTGCAGGGAAATGCTGTAAAGATTTCCATATATGGTAACGACCGGTAAGGTCGATTGGTTGGAGATGTTGACTTCTACGGGGTCTTCGTGCTGGTAGGAAATCACACTGCTATGCCTTTGCGGTGTCCTTTTGGAGGTCTCCTATACTGGAAATGACCTGTCGGAAGCACTAAAACATCTTTCGTCCCATGTGCTCTCTGGCTTTCCTTGAAGATCTCGAGTCTTGCAATTGCAAGTTTACACAACACTTGCCTTGTTCAGGTTCTTGTGCAGTACAAGAAATGGGATGTATTCAAGATCGTGAAAATGCCTAGAACCTTTTATAGAACATAAATCAAAGCAACAATGTGGGGACCCGGATTATGAAATCCGAACCCCCTGTGTTTCAACCGTGCTAGTCCAGGAACAGCTAGCACACACAGTCATACAGTGATGATAACACAGACATATCATGAAGTAAGTAACAGTAATAAAGTAAAAGAGTGTGAACATCATCACATTATTACAAGTATCGAGCCTTACGGCTTAAGTGTGAAAGTAACAGCGGAAAATGTAGCAACAAAAAGAGTCAATCAGTGTGCCCACAGGCAACCGACTGGGGTACGCTCCCTAGTAGTCCGGGTAGTCTTCTTCTTCAAAGTCTTCACCACAGATGTCGAACGAAGGATTGCATGCTCTGATCTCCTCATCTGCTTTATCGAATAAGCAACCCCGCAATGAAAAGCGAGGGTGAGTATGCAACATACTCAGCAAGTCTCGGAAACTTAAGGCAAATAACTAAATGCAAGGCTTAAACAAAGGAAGCATATAGGGTTCATTTGCATAAAGCGAAATTTAAATTTAAATACAAGTAATAATTTCATAGAGCAGCATTTAACAAAATGTAAATAGCATAATTAAATAACTTTTGAAGTATAACAGTTTTTCAGGTTCCAACTACCTGGTTGGCTCCAACCGCTAAACTAAAAACCGGGAGCTCTAGCCGCTCGCGGATTCCCAACTACATTTTCATTTTAAACCAAATCATCATTTTTCTCCATTTAAAACCAAAACCAGAAAATCTACTATGTGAAAGCGTTCCACGCTTGCCCTTGTCCGTGGGCACGGCTATTCAAGTAGTTTTGACTCTGCAGAGTTGGTACACTTTACCCACACGACATGATCAACCCCTTTCGCCAAGCTATTGACACACTTCCTTTGGTGTGCGGCAGGAGATCATGACAAGGCCTTTACAATGCATAATACCGCTACCGACTACCGCTAAGGTTTCATCATTGTTAGGGCTACCCGCCCAAGATCTGAAGCCCTCTTGCGCCTTGCAAGTACCCTCCCGACAAACCGCATGTACCCAATGGCGAAGTCAAATAACAATACATGCAAATTACTTAGCAGTCGCACTCCATAATAGACATATGGTTGTACTGTATAGCATGGCCCAAGGTAACACACGACCGGTCCTTACTTGACTAGGGCGGAACAATCACATTCCAGAATTTTGTGCATCCCGCACTGTAGGATCAAGGATACCGACTAGAGGGGGGGTGAATAGGAGGTTTTTAAATTTTAATCACTAAAGTCAAGATTAATATTTCTAAGCACAAGTGACAAGTATGGCAATATCAATGTCGAGCAATTCTAGTGACTACCAACTAAAATTTCTACTCAAATATATCAATGGCAACACAAGCAACACAATAATGATCAATTTACTAGAGACAATTCAAGACTTATGCAAGTAACACTAAAATGATCAAATTGCTAGTATTAGATCAAAAATAAGAACAATGCAAACCACAAATGATGAACACTTGGATTTTTATCCCGTGGTCTCGGAGACTTGCCGGTCTCCCCTACTCCACGTTGAGGTGACTTGAAGAACCTTCAAGTCGGCTCCACTTGCTTGAGCCTTCCCCGATCACTATCGATAGCTCTTCCCCGCTCCGGGTAGGCGAGCTTCGTGCCTTCACAATCGCCCGGGTCTTCACACAATCTTCTTTGTGAAGATCACCGGAGCCTCACGCCTCCAAGCCGTCTAGGAGGCGGCAACCTCCAAGAGTAACAAACTTGACGTGGGCTTGAACCTCAAGAGTGCACACAATATGGCTCAACCAATACAATGCTTTCAATGCACTCAAATTCCTCTCCAAGAACTCAAAAGACAACAATTGAATGCACAAGAGTGTGGAGAGAGTTGCTAGGGCTTAGAATGTATTCAATAGAGTCACCAACCAGCCCTACATACAGGTGGGGGGGTATTTATAACCCCACCCCACACAAACTAGCCGTTATTTGCACTTCACCTCGATTTTTATGCTAAGGCGGTACTACCGCCTCTAGGGGCTAGTAGTATCAAGACTGCATGTATAACGGCTATATCGGCGTAATAATCGCACCGACACGTAGTCATATAACGTTTTTTATATATGGCGGTAGATTATCATTTCATGAGTGCGTAGTACCGACCGCCGATAGAAAATGAATGCCCTTCGAATAAAGCTATCACATTAACTAAGGTGCGGTAGTACATAAATCTTGATTACCGCCGACCCACGTGTAGTGCCTACCGAGGATTTCGAATGAAGGTCAAAATGTCGCTCTCTGTAAAAAAGCTACCGCAGAAGAAACTCCCAGAGTATCAAGATTTATGTACTACCGCTGATGCACGCTGAGAGTGCCCATGAGTTTTTCGGATTTCGTTTTAACTCTTAAATGCACGAGTATATGAATGATGAATTGAGCCATATCTTATGCACTTTCAAAATTTAAAGACCCATATCAAGTCCCCCTTGATAGTACGGCTACTATCCTAAAAACCCGATCTATTTCCCAACTCCGAGATCGGTGAAAAGACTAGAAAAAATACTTCTAAATTTTATACCTTCACTTCTTTAGCTTCTTTTATGCGCATCCTTTCATTTAGCACTTGAAGCCATCCAACATCTTACGAGGAATACATTTATCCTGCTTCCAACTTACTTGCACAAACATCGTTAGTCTTTTTTCGTTATTGTCATTAATTATCAAAACCATAACCACATGGGGCCTAGATGCTTTCAATCTCCCCTTTTGGTAATTGATGACAATCCTCATAATCGAATTGAAGTAAATTGATATTTAGTGTGAGTGACCAATAGAATCAATTACTCACACCATGGGATTCTTATTTAGCAATATTTTGTCTTTGGAGGACAAAAGATATTTGAATGAAAATATTACTAAATGAGAATAGCTCCCCCTACAAGTGTGCCAAGGATAAACAATAAATTTTGCACATTTGTATATGAGTTATGTATGGCAATGAAGATGATATTATTTAATTGAAATAACATGGCATAATGCAAAACTCATAAGGAAGGATAAATTTTGGATAAAAGATCATAGAGATTAGTTCAAGACCAAGTTCACAATAGATATTCAACAAGACGCAAAACGATAGCATAAATAAACACAAAGAGTTCAAATCCAACAACCATAAAGAGTTAAACAATTTTATTACAAAAGATAGATAGATTTGAGCTTCAATTCTTCATATCTCTCCCCCTTTGTCATCAAGGACCAAAAGGGGACCGCCACGGAAACGTCTACTCCTCACCATCTCCAGGAGTAGAGCCGGGTGGCGGATGAGGAGACCATGGATCCCAGCTGGATGACGGAGGAGGATGATGGGAAGGGGAACCACTGCCGCTATCCGGACGACGACGCTGATACGACTGATGGTAGGAGCGATAGTCATCAAAGGAGGTGCTAAGCGAACCCAGACGCTCTCGGACATCCTCAACCATTTCGCGATTCTGATATTGAAGCTCCATAACAAGTGCAAACTGGCCCTGCATATAGGATTCTTGTCTCGCAAATCCAGCCATCATGTCCGAACGGAGGGTCTCAAGACTGGCAAGGTAGGCATCGGGCACGGAAGCAGCTTGAGCGGCTTGAGCTTGGGCTTGGGCTGCTTGCTCGGCTTGAGCTCTTGCTTGAGCGGCTTGCTCGGCGATGTGATGCAGGACTTGAGGAGGAGCAACACGAGGCTTGTACGGCTTATGTGGAGTAGGGGTGGCACCATTATACTCGGCGACTCTCCGGATTAGCGCCATGATATAAGGAGCAAAATAAATGGTCTTCCCTCTATCCCTAGCCGATTGAGACATCTCCCTTATTATGAAGTCCACCACATCAAACTTCTCTCGTGCCATGACTTTTGCAATGACATTCCAAGCATGGCCTCTCATGGCATCGAAATTGCCACTCTTCGGATGAATGGTGACACGAATAATTTTGTTCACCATGCTTGGTTGGAGTCAGAGACCTACTGAAGTTTTCAATTCAAGGTATGAGACCGGTCATAGAAGGTTAAAGATGTTCCAAGGATGAGGAGGCTCGTCATGGATTTTAGGGTCTTCTGCTATGGAAAATTCCCAAAGCATGCTCAAAATCGTCCTTGGAAGCAGTGTATTTAGTAGTGTCATCATCCAAGTGATTTGCTCAAGATTTTCGAAACATAGAGCGTTGCATAAAATTGCTTGATGACCTTCTCATGGTAATCACCCTTGTACCAAGGAAGTTGTACAGCCGGCTCCTCCAAAAGTTTGAATACCAAAAACTCAGTCGCTCACGGATGTGCCTAACCGATCCAATATTTGGTTGGCAAACTCCTTCTCCAGATATATTTGCTCAAACACCCTCTGCTGAAACAAGGAATGGAAGAGGAGGCGGTTTCAGGTGAGGGGAATTGAAGAAGAGAGAGAGAAGGCAGAGAAACGGCAGGAAATGAGGTGGCCCCACAAATTTGCGATCTAAGCGGTACTACCGCTCTCGGACCCGATAGTACCAAGATTTATGGGTACTACTTGCATCAAGCCGTGAGTAGTCTTTAAAAGGTGAATGGCGATTTTCGAGAGAATTTGATTGCGAATTTTTTTTTATGAATTTGCTATATTATGTATGAGAGATTATTAGATCAAATTCAATCACAAGAAAAACACAAGACAAACTTTCAAACACAATCAAAAGAAAAAGAAATAATAGTTTGATTTGTTTGAGTTTAAATACCACATGAGGAACTAGAGACAAGATATGCTAGTTCTATGGGCAGAACTCAATTGTGCTTTTAGTAGATCAAGCTTTTGGATTTCATCAAACCTCTTAAAACAAAAGTTTTGTTTCTTTATAAACATTAGGAGGTTATGATATGGTATAAGTTTCAAGGAATAAGATTTACATAATAATAAATTTTAAATGAAGATTTGAGAACCCTTTGCATTTTTGTAAATCCAAAATAGATTATTTCCAAATATTTTGACTTATAAAGTCTAGTTTCATCTCTTAAGATATTTATAGCACAATCTTCAATTTTCCACATTTAGGGATGTAAAATATACATGAATTGCATATTACTCCCCTTGATGTGAGACTCATCTAAAGAACATATACCAAATAAAACCAATTTAAGCAACCAAAGGAATTTCACTTAGGCCACATTAGAGATATCAATGACATTTAATTCATTCCTCAATTTACAAAATCTAGTCTCATCTAGGGTTTAGTGAGTATATCCGCTAATTGATTTTCCGCTCTTATGTGACTAATCTCAATATCCCTTTACTCACATGATCTCTCAAGAAATGATGACGGATATCAATGTGTTTTGTTCTTGAGTGTTGGACGGGATTATTGGCTATTTTAATCGCGCTTTCATTATCACATAAGAGAGGCACCTTTTAAAATTTATTCCATAATCCATTAAAGTTTGCCTCATCCATAACAATTGAGCGCAACAACTACCGGCGGATATATATTCGGCTTCGGCGGTGGATAAAGCTACGGAATTTTGTTTCTTGGAGAACCATGAAACTAGGGATCTACCTAGCAATTGGCAACTTCCGGATGTGCTTTTTCTATCCACTTTGCAACCCGCATAATCCGAATCCGAATATCCAATTAAATCAAATTTTGCACCTTTAGGATACCATAACCCTATGTTTGAGGAATGCTTTAAATATCTTAGAATTCTTTTTACGGCAACTAAATGACATTCTTTGGGAGAAGCTTGAAAGCGAGCACACATGCAAAAACTAAACATAATATCGGGCCTAGATGCGGTGAGGTAAAGCAAACTACCAATCATGGATCTATAAAGCTTTAAATCTACCGGTTTACCTCCCTCGTTTAAGTCGAGATGCCCGTTTGACGCCATTGGAGTCTTGATCGGCTTGGCATCCTCCATGCCAAATCTTTTAAGAAGATCCTTCGTGTAGTTGATTTGGCTTACGAACGTCCCATTCTTGAGTTGCTTGATTTGAAGTCCAAGGAAGAAGCTCAACTCCCCGATCATCGACATTTCGAACTCCCTAGACATCATGTCACCAAATTCTTTGCAAAAATCTTAATTAGTAGAACAAAAAATGATATCATCAACATATATTTGACATACAAAGAATTCATCATCAATTATTTTTGTAAAGAGCGTTGTATCAACCTTCCCAATTTTGAAACCCTTTGAGAGAAGAAAGTCTCTAAGTCGCTCATACCATGCTCTAGGAGCTTGTTTGAGTCCATATAGCGCCTTAGAGAGTTTGTAGACATGATTAGGATATTTGGAATTTTCAAAACCGGGTGGTTGTTCTACAAATACCAATTCGGATATTTGTCTATTTAGGAAAGCACTCTTTACATCCATTTGGAACAATTTAATATCAAAACTTGATGCAAATGCAAGCAAGATTCTAATGGCTTCTAACCTAGCTACGGGTGCAAAAGTTTCACCGAAATCTAATCCTTCAACTTGGGTGAAACCTTGCGCCACTAATCTAGCTTTATTTCTAACTGCAATACCATTTTCATCTTGTTTATTCCAAAAAACCCATTTAGTACCAATAACATTATGATCTTTAGGTCTTTCTACTAATGTCCATACATCATTACGAGCAAAGTTATTTAATTCATCATGCATGGCATTTACCCAATCCGGATCACTTAATGCTTCGTCTACATGAGTAGGTTCAATTGAAGATACAAATGAGTAATGCTCACAAAAAGAAGCGATACGGGATCGAGTTTGAACACCCTTACTCACGTCACCCAATATTTGGTCTATTGGGTGATCCTTGGAGAGACCGTGATGAATTCGTAGAGGTAGGGGTTGAACTTGTTGATCATTGCTCTTGTCATCTTCGTTAATTGTTTGAATTTGACTTGGCGTTGTGGAAGTTGAAGGCTCGGCTTGAGTGGATGAAGGTTGATCATGTTTATCCACTTCCGGCTTCACATCTCCAATTGTCATATTCTTCATAGCTTCTCTTAGACCTTCTTCACCTACATCATCCAAGTTTTCTTGCTCTTCTTGAGAGCCATTAGTTTCATCGAACTCAACATCACAAGTTTCTTCAACAAAACCTTTGTTTTTATTAAAAACTCGATAAGCTTTGCTATTAGAAGAATAACCGAGTAAGAAACCTTCATCGCAACGACTTTGAAACTTTGAGAGCCGAACACCCTTTTTCAAAATATAACATTTGCAACCAAAAACTCTAAAATAAGAAATGTTCGGCCTTCTTCCAACAAGGAGCTCATAAGAAGTCTTTTTCAAAAGACGATGCAAATAAAGTCTATTTGTAGCATGACAAGCGGTATTGATGGCTTCCGCCCAAAAACTATCGGACGTGCCATATTCGTCAAGCATAGTTCTTGCCATTTCAATCAATGTACGATTTTTCCGTTCCACAACTCCATTTTGTTCCGGAGTGTAGGTTGCGGAGAGCTCGTGCTTTATTCCGAGTTCATCACAATAATCTTCAATTCTTGTATTTTTAAACTCGGAACCATTATCACTACGAATTTTCTTTATTATAAAATCAAATTCATTTTGAGCCCTTTTTGCAAACCTTTTGAAAATATTTGAGGTTTCAGATTTGTCATCTAAAAAGAAAACCCAAGTATATCTAGAATAATCATCAACAACAACTAAACAATAAGAATTACCTCCAATGCTCTTATAGGTTGTCGGGCCAAACAAATCCATATGTAAGAGCTCTAATGGTCTAGATGTGGACATAATACTTTTGAGGATGAGAACTAGCGACTTGTTTACCGGCTTGACAAGCACTACAAAGTCGATTTTTCTCAAACTTCACATCTTTCAAGCCCACAACTAAATCATTTTTAAATAGCTTTTTAAGTTGAATCATTCCAACATGAGCTAGTCTTCTATGCCATAACCATCCTAAAGATGTTTTTGCAATTAAGCAAGTTTGAAGACATGAGTCATTTGAAGTGAAATCAACTAAATATAAATTTCCAAATCTAAATCCTTTAAACACTAGCGAATTATCATTTTCTTTAGTAATAACAACATCATTTTTAGAAAAGGTACAAATAAGATCAAGATCACAAATTTGAGCAACGGATAGCAAGTTGAAATTCAATGTTTCAACTAATGATACATTTGAAATGGAAAGGTCGTTTGATATAGCAATTTTACCTAAGCCCAATACCTTTCCTTTGCTATTATCTCCAAACGTGATCTTGTCATTTTGTCCATTTCCCGAATCAAAGGTGGTGAACATCTTCCGGTCACCGGTCATGTGTTGGGTGCACCCACTATCCAACACCCAATGCCGTCCACCGGTTTTGTAGTTCACCTACAAAAGAAAATCAAATCTTTTTAGGTACCCAAATTTGTTCGGGTCCTTGGAGGTTAGTGACCAAGGTTTTGGGAACCCAAATGGCTTTCTTTCTTTGGCCAAATATCGGGGTCCCAACAAACTTAGCAAAAATTTTTACCATTTCTATCCCTTTTAAGTACATAACATGAATCATGAATGTTATCCTTAGATGCTTTACTTAAGGTGTAATCATTCGCTAGATGTCCTACTTCATGACACTTAAAACAAAATTTACTATTCGATTTCACAAAGCGGAGCTTTGTTACTTATTTTCTTGTTCTTTTAGGATATATCCTAAGCCTTCTTTATTATAGGAACATCTTTGACTACCTAAAATCTTATTTAAGGTGTCTTTACCCTTAAAGCATCTATCTAGACTTTGATTTAATTTGTTCACTTGCTTCTTAAGTTCATCATTCTCAACAATTAAATTTCCATGACATGAACTAGCACTAGAACATGATAAATCAACTAAATCACAACATGAAGTAGATATGCTTGATTTTTCTACATGAGATGAGGTATTTGCTAGTCTAGGCAAGTCTTTTATAAAATCACACTCGATACCAATATCATTTGTTAATTTTGAATTATTCTTGACAAGTAGAATTTCATGATCTTCCTTTAACTCATCATATGAATTTTTGAGAGTTAGGAATTCTTTCTTTAAAACCTTAAATTTTGATTTTTCTTTGCCAAGATATTCATTTAAATCTTCTAGCATGTCCATTAGCTCATCATATGATGGTTCATTATCTTCATTAGAGTTTACCTTGGTTTCTCCTCTAGCCATGAGGCATAAAGGAGTGACGAATGGAGATGAAGCCTCTTTGATAGCAACACCGGCAAAACCTTTCTTCTTTGAAGGAGTCTCTTCTTCGGATGAGTCGGAGTCCGAATATTCTTCTTCGGAATCCCACTCCCCAATGTGAGCTTCACCCTTGCCGTTCTTTTGGAATTTCTTGAATAGCTTCTTCTTGCCTTGAAAGAATTTCTTCTTCTTGGGTGATTTGTCCTTGTCATCCTTCTTCTTAGGGCAATGCGAGGCTATGTGTCCCTTTTCATCACATTCATAACATCGAATATTAGCATATCGGTTAGTATTAGAATTTTGTCCTTTCTTATACCTTTGCGGACCGCTAAAGCTCGATCGCCTCTTCATAAATTTCTTCATTCTTCTTACTAGAAGCGCCATCTCCTCCTCGGTGTCCTCATCTTCGGAGTCTTCATCACTTGACTCCGCCTTAGCTTTGAATGCGATGTTCTTCTTCTTTGATGAGCTTTGTTCTAACAATTCTTCTTTGTCTTTCTTGTATAGCTCATTTGTGATGAGATTGCCGAGAAGTCCGGTTGGCGTCATCCTTGGCAATTCCGGCGAGTTGAGGAATAATGTAACCAATGTCTCATATTTTTCCGGAAGGGCCCTAAGCATCTTTCGAACAATATCAAAATCGGTTAGTGATGCACCAAGACCTTTAAGCTCGTTTACTATGTTATTTAACCGTGAGTACATTTCATTGATGTTCTCATGGGGTAACATAATAAAACTCTCATATTTGATCCGAAGCATATGCAATTTGGCTTCTTTGACCGAGGATGTGCCCTCATGAATTTCCGAGAGGGTTGTCCAAATCTCATGAGCGGTTTCGAGGTTGCTCACTCGATTGAACTCATCCGCGTTCAAAGCACCAAATAGAGCGTTCATAGCTTGAGCATTTAGATGAATGTTTCGCTCAATTTGTTCCGTTGTAAGTGGGGGATTAGCTCTCGGAGCGATACCTTCATCTACAATTCTCCATATGCTTGGGCTCATGGCCTTAAGATAAACGGTCATGCGAATTTTCCAATATGCATAATTAGTGCCATCGAAAAATGGCGCCTTGCCTATCGACACCCCATCACTAGCCATCCTTACTCTTAGGCGGTAAAGCCCTAAATAAGAGTCCTTGCTCTGATACCACTTGTAGGATCAAGGATACCGACTAGAGGGGGGGTGAATATGAGGTTTTTAAATTTTAATCACTAAAGTCAAGATTAATATTTCTAAGCACAAGTGACAAGTATGGCAATATCAATGTCGAGCAATTCTAGTGACTACCAACTAAAATTTCTACTCAAATATATCAATGGCAACACAAGCAACACAATAATGATCAATTTACTAGAGACAATTCAAGACTTATGCAAGTAACACTAAAATGATCAAATTGCTAGTATTAGATCAAAAATAAGAACAATGCAAACCACAAATGATGAACACTTGATTTTTATCCCGTGGTCTCGAGACTTGCTTGCCTCCCTACTCCACGTTGAGGTGACTTGAAAACCTTCAAGCCGGCTCCACTTGCTTGAGCCTTCCCGATCACTATCGATAGCTCTTCCCGCTCGGGTAGGCGAAGCCAGTGCCTTCACAATCTTGGGGTCTTCACACAATCTTCTTTGTGAAGATCACCGGAGCCTCACGCCTCCAAGCCGTCTAGGAGGCGGCAACCTCCAAGAGTAACAAACTTGACGTGGGCTTGAACCTCAAGAGTGCACACAATATGGCTCAACCAATGCAATGCTTTCAATGCACTCAAATTCCTCTCCAAGAACTCAAAAGACAACAATTGAATGCACAAGAGTGTGGAGAGAGTTGCTAGGGCTTAGAATGTATTCAATGGAGTCACCAACCAGCCCTACATACAGGTGGGGGGTATTTATAACCCCACCCCACACAAACTAGCCGTTATTTGCACTTCACCGATTTTTGCTTAAGGCGGTACTACCGCCCTCTAGGGGCTTCAGAGTATCAAGACCATGTATAATCTGACTATACTGGCGTAATAACTGTGATCGACACGTAGTCACATAAATACGTTTTTTATATATGGCGGTATTATCGCCCATGAGTCTTGAGTATACCGACCGCCGATAGAAAATGAATGCCCTTCGAATAAAGCTATCCAACTAAGGTGCGGTAGTACAATAAATGCAGTACTACCGCCCATCCACGATGAGTGTCTACCGAGGATTTCGAATGAAGGTCAAAATGTCGCTCTCTGTAAAAAAGCTACTGCAGAAGAAACTCCGGTAGTACTACCGCTTGATGCACGCGGTAGTGCCGGCCACAGGAGTTTTTCGGATTTCGTTTTAACTCTTAAATGCACGAGTATATGAATGATGAATTGAGCCATATCTTATGCACTTTCAAAATTTAAAGACCCATATCAAGTCCCCCTTGATAGTACGGCTACTATCCTAAAAACCCGATCTATTTCCCAACTCCGAGATCGGTGAAAAGACTAGAAAAAAATACTTCTAAATTTTATACCTTCACTTCTTTAGCTTCTTTTGCGCGTACTCCTTTCATTTAGCACTTGAAGCCATCCAACATCTTACGAGGAATACATTTATCCTGTTTCCAACTTACTTGCACAAACATCGTTAGTCTTTTTCACGTTATTGTCATTAATTATCAAAACCATAACCACATGGGGGCCTAGATGCTTTCACGCACCCACCATTTAACCATCCGCCCCGGTCTAAATCATTTTTCACTTTTATTCTTCAAATTAATACCGGCAACACCAATTGCCATAATTTTCACAATTCATTTTGAATCAAATATGAAAGCATTTCCATAATGGTAAGGTACCGACGTGATTAAGCATGGCTAAGCATTTTCTACCGTCCCATAATACCAAAATGGTTAATATTAATAGTAATTAATTTTCCTAGGGTGACAATGGTTGTCAAAATGATTATCAATGTGGTTATAACAATTTGGCATTTATCTAAGCATTTAAAATGACATTAAAGTACAGTACGCAAATAATAAGCATGCAATAATTAAAATAAAATAGCATTTCATAAACATGGGTTCAATATGGTCAAGGGAGACTCGCCTTCAACCTCTCCCGCTGCTGCTAGCTCTGTCGGATGCTCCGCTCGCTCAACCGCTGCGTCGTCTACACGCAAAACGAGACGAAAATAAATAAAATAAAAATAAATAAAATCCAAAAACTCAAAATAAATATGCCAACAGATAGATCTTGATTTTATATGAATTTAGAAATTTGAATCGTTTGAATCGGAGTTCGAACGGAGGAGAACGGGCTCTCGGAAGTTTCTCGGGAGGAAAAATCGGAAAAATCACTAGGGTTGACACGTGTCACTACGCTATTGGCTGGAAATTCGGATTTCTAGGAAAATCAAAGAAATACCAAAATCCGGCTGACATGTGGGGACCACATGTCAGCGGCTCGGTTCACGGTGAACCGGGAGCACAGCGGCGACGCAAGGGCGACGTGGCGGGGCACGTTGACGTGGCGGCCACGTAGGGCTAGGGCTTACGATGGCGGTGACATGGCGCCCACACAGCTGGCACGCGGCGCCAGGTGGCGACGGACACGGCGGGTTAGGGCTGACGTGGCGACGCCAACGCATCAACCACGCGGGCTCAAGGTCTACGGTGGCGATGACGTAGCTGACACGTATTGCCACACAGATCTAGGGTGAACGTGGCGGCTACGTGGCGCGGACGTGGCGACAACAAGGCAGTGAAGTGGTGGCTGTGGCGAAGTGGCTTACCGGAGGAACGTGGATCGATCCATTGCCCTGCGCAGACGACGGGGGGCCAAGATGAGGCGCGGCGACGAGAAGCGATCCAAGCGGCGAAGGAGAATCGAGCTACCGTGGAACCGCGAAGAAAACCGAAAGCGAGGTGACGCAAGAAACGCGCGGACTTGGAGACGGTTATAGCAAAGGGCTAAAACGGGTCGATTAGCGATCGGTTTTGAGTGGAAAAGAGGAAGATCACTGCGACGAGTCTAATGGTTTAGGGTTTGGCTGGGTGGACCGGCTGCACAGTAGATGGCCGGAGGAGATGAACAGTGAAATCGGCCCGGGAAAGAAAATAGGTTTTAAATACATTTCCGAATTGAATAAAATACCAAAAATTCGAATAAACTTCAAATAATTCCAATAAATAGCAAATAAATCCGGAAAAATCTCCAAAAATACAGAAAAATCAAATGAAACATAAGGAACCCAATAAAAATAAGAAATAATTAATTTGAAGTATGGATTAATCAAATTAAATCCTTTTTTATTTTGAAAATTCAAATTAAGCTATAATAAATTCGAATAAAATTCCACGGGTTCGGATTTTGAAATTCAAACTCAAGAACCTTAAAAATGGAATGTTACAAACCTCCCCCCTAACAAGAAATCTCGACCCCAAGATTTGGGACTAACCAGGGAAAAAGGCTGGGGTACTTCGCCTGAAGATCCTCCTCGCGCTCCCAGGTGGCTTCCTCCTCCGGATGATTGCTCCACTGCACCTTGCAAAATTTTATCACCTTGTTCCTTGTCCTGCGCTTAGCTTCCTCCAGAATTCTGATTGGATACTCTGGGTAGGTGAGACCTTCATGCAAATCAACATCATCAACTTGCATCTGCTTCTCTGGCACTCTGAGGCACTTCCTCAACTGTGACACATGGAAGACATTATGCACATTCGACAGCTGAGGTGGCAACTCCAACTGATACGCCATTTCACCACTTCTGGCTAGAATTGGGAAGGGTCCAATGAATCTCGGTGCCAACTTGCCA
Source organism: Guadua angustifolia (assembly GCA_036346375.1). Classification (NCBI taxonomy): domain Eukaryota; kingdom Viridiplantae; phylum Streptophyta; class Magnoliopsida; order Poales; family Poaceae; genus Guadua; species Guadua angustifolia. Next base: position 85,569,930 of record CM070500.1, on the reverse strand, counting down.
CGAACTCGGAATCGACGCATTCCTTTGAGCGGGGAGACTTTCAAATACACATAATCGCCAGGAGCAAAGGTCAACGCTCTTCTGCGATTATCTGCATAACTCTTCTGCCTAGACTGCGCTTTCCTCAACCTTTCCTAAACCATCTTCACTTGTTCCTCAGCCTTCTGCAGAATTTCCGGGCCGAAGACTTGGCGATCTCCTGTCTCATGCCAACAGAGAGGCATCCTGCACTTCCTTCCATACAGAGCTTCAAACGGCGCCATATGCAAGCTGGCCTGATAACTGTTGTTGTAGGAGAACTCCGCATATGGCAACATCTCGATCCTAATCGGTCGCATTGACAAAGGCACAAGCTCTCAACATATCCTCCAGGATCTGATTCACTCGCTCCGTCCGTCCATCTGTTCTGGGATGATAAGTCAGATCAAGTTTAGATTGGTGCCTAATGCTTCTTGTAACTTTTGCGAAAATCTAGATGTGAATTGGGTACCCTGATCTGAAACAATCTTCTTGGGCACGCCATGCATACACACAATCCGAGTTATATACAGCTCTGCAAGCTTATCCCCCTTATAGGTTGTCTTCACAGGAATGAAATGTGCAACTTTCGTGAGTCGATCCACAACAACCCAAATCGAGTCATAGCCTGACCTGGTCCTCGGAAGTCCTGTAATGAAGTCCATCCCAACTTCTTCCCACTTCCACTCAGGTACCTTCAATGGCTGCAACAAACCCGCTGGCCTCTGATGTTCAGCTTTCACTCGCTGGCACACATCGCACATGGCTATATATTTTGCAATCTCCTTCCTCATTCTCGACCACCAATAAACACCTCGAAGGTCGTGATACATCTTGGTGTTGCCGGGATGAATCGAGTATGCTGACTCATGCGCCTCCTTCAGTATCAACTGCTTGAGCTCTTTCTGGTTCGGCACATAGATACTCTTCCCAAGCCACACTATCCCTTCATCATCTTCTGAGAATCCTGGGGCTTTACCTTCCTTTATCCTTTCCTTGATCTTTGCGGCTTCCTTGTCCGATTTCTGCATCTTCTTGATTTGGTCCACCAAAGTTGGCTGAATCTCCAAAGCAGCAACTGATCCTTCCTCTACCAATCCCAGATTCAGACGCTGAAATTCCTCATGCGGAGCAAGCTGTCCTTCTTGAATCCTCAAAGTGTTGCAGTAACTCTTTCGGCTCAGAGCATCGGCAACCACATTCGCCTTACCAGGATGGTAATGTATGCCCGCATCATAATCCTTTATCAGCTCCAACCATCTTTTTTGCCTCAAGTTCAGATCTGCTTGAGTGAAGATGTATTTCAGACTCTTGTGGTCTGTGAAGATCTCACACCGATTGCCAATGAGATAGTGCCTCCAAATCTTCAATGCATGCACAACAGCAGCTAACTCTAAGTCATGGGTTGGATAGTTCTCCTCATGTGGTCGCAATTGCCGCGAGGCGTATGCGACGACCTTGCCTCCCTGCATCAGAACACATCCCAAACCCTGCCTCGAAGCATCGCAATAGATCTCAAATCCTTTCTGAATGTCCGGGCACACAAGCACTGGGGCTGTAGTCAACCTTTTCTTCAACTCCTGAAAGCTCTGCTCGCAAGCTTCAGTCCACTCAAACTTCTTCTCTTTCTTCAGCAGCTGAGTGAGCGGTCTAGCTATCCTTGAGAATCCCTCAATGAATCTCCGATAGTAACCCGCTAAACCAAGGAAACTCCGGATGTCCGGCACTGACTTGGGCTACCTCCAATCAAGCACTTCTTTCACTTTCTCCGGGTCCACTAAGATACCTCCAGCAGAGACAATATGGCCCAAGAAAGCAACTTCTGTCAACCAGAACTCACACTTGCTGAACTTGGCATAAAGCTGGTGACTTCTGAGCTTCTCTAAGACCATCCTCAAATGTCCTTCATGCTCAGCCTCGTCTCGAGAATAGATGAGAATGTCATCTATGAAGACCACCAGAAATCTATCCAGATAATCCATGAACACCTTGTTCATTAAATTCATGAAGTATGCTAGAGCATTGGTCAGACCAAAGGACATGACTGTGAACTCATACAGTCCATACCGAGTGGCAAAGGCTGTCTTCGGGATGTCCTGCGGCCTTATCTTCAGCTGATGAAAGCCAGATCGCAGATCGATCTTGGAGAAGATACAAGCACCCTTCAACTGATCAAACAGATCATCGATCCTGGGCAAAGGATACTTGTTCTTGATGGTGACTTCATTCAGAGCTCGATAGTCGACGCACATCCGCAGGCTGTAGTCCTTCTTCTTCACAAAGAGGACTGACGCTCCCCAAGGCGACGAACTCGGACGAACAAACCCCTTCTCTTGCAGCTCTTCAATCTGCTTCTTCATCTCGGTGAGCTCATTCGCTGGCATGCGGTAAGGCCTCTTGGAAATTGGAGCTATACTCGGGATAAGCTCTATGGTGAACTCGATCTCCCGATCAGGCGGCATGCCTGGCAAATCCTCAGGGAATACATCGGGGTACTCACTCACCATAGGCACACTCTCCAAGGTAATTTCCTTCAACTTGTTCAACAAGCATTTCTCACCCAATGACTTATCAGGCTTAAACTCCACTCGGATGCCTTCTGCATTGGTGAGGGTGATGGCTCTACCGGCGCAATCAATCTATCCTTTGAACTTCGTCAACCAATCCATCCCTAGGATGACATCTAGTCCCTTCGAATCCAAGAGGATGAGATTCGCAAGGAATTTTACCCCCTTAATTTCTAGGGTGGCACTTGGGCACAACAAATCACTTTTCATTTCTTTTCCCGGTGATTGAATATCATGGGATTCTTAAGAGCCAAAGTCTCCAAACCAAACCGATCAACAAAACTCTTCGAAATGAAAGAATGTGATGCTCCAGAGTCAAATAAAGCTGTGGCTGGTATGGAATTGACAAGAAACGTACCCAATACCACATCTGGTGCATCCTGAGCCTCCTCTGCAGTCACGTGGTTGACACGCCCTCTCCCAAACGACTGCTGAGTCCTGGGGGTGTGAGGTGCACCACGTCCTGATCCCTGAGCTGGAGTCTTGGCTGAGCTGGCTCCCAAACCGAAGGTATCGAGTGTCATTTGGCGCCTCGAGGACATTGTTGGCATAGTAACTCAACCGGTGGCGGTGAAAGCACCGACTCGCAAAGATTGGTGTTCCCTTCGCGGCCGAAGGCCGCAACATGTCATGTCCCGAGCAACTGGGCGAGGTCCAGAGTAAGGTGTGCGGGGTGCTCCTGGGATAGGCGTCCTGCTGCCTCGCTGAGGAGGGAAACGCTGGCGTGACCCACTCGCTCCCTGCTGAGCCTGGAAAGCCATCTTCCTCTTGCGTGACTCTCGCTGCTGGCGCTGAGCATCCTCCTGCACTAGGGCCTTGTTCACCATGTGCTGAAAGTTGGGGAAATCAAATGCAACAAGCTGCACCTTGATGTCGGGGTCCAGACCCTCCATGAACCTCCAGATCTTGGCACTATCAGTGGCCACATCCTCAGGTGCATACCTCGCAAGCTGGGTGAACTGGTTGAGGTATTCTGACACACTTAGATTTCCCTGACGCAGCTTCCGGAACTCTCTCTTCTTCATCTCTATGATCCCAGCAGGTACATGAGCAGTCCGGAAGGCCTCACTGAACTCCTCCCAAGTAATCGCCTGAGCATTCTGATGGGCTACACAGAGGTTGTCCCACCAGGTAGCAGCGACTCCCTTCAGCTGATGGCTGGCATACAGCACCTTCTCGCGGTCGTCGCACTGTGCCAGCTGAAGCTTCTTCTCAATATCCCTCAACCAGTCGTCTGCCTCCAAAGGCTCTCCTGCGCCTGAGAAGGTAGGCGGTCGGGTCCTCATGAACTCTCCAAGCTTCAATCAAGGGTCAAACATCAAGGCTGGGTCAAAAGTGGTCAGGCCGATTGTTCACCATGTTTCGTGCCGAGCTGCAGAGTGAAGTCAGATCACCATCATCTGCTGCATATCAGCCATCTGAGGTGGAACAGGTGGCGGCGGTGGCAACTCCTGCTCTGAGCCACTCTGCTGCTCTTGTGGCACTGCCGGGCCACGACCACGGCCTCTGCCTCTGCGACCACGGCCTCTGCCTTGACCCTCCATCTGAAGTAATGGCCAAGGAAAAGTTAGCAAAAGACAAGAGGGAAAGAGCACAAGACGAGAGAGAAACAGCAAAAGATAAGAAGGCTGGAAAGGTAGCCATTTCAAGGCAGAACAAGCAACAAAACTCCGATGAGAGGTGGCTGCAACACAATGCCTGGGGCAAGTGTCCAACACACCTAACAAGCAAGCTACAGAAATCCAAAGAAACTCCGACTACTACGCGAAGAAGGGGTAAATATGGGCACTAATAACTTATTCTTCATAGGGGTCCTTTTGAGCGATCTTCCGTCAACTTCATTCTTCTAGCAGTCCTTCCACCGGTCTTGCAGACGAACGAGGACTTAAAGAAATTTCAGGGGATACGATCAAATTTAAACTTCAAAATACTATTTCAAAAAGGAAAGAAGTAAGAACCTAAGAATAAGGTGAGAAGAGACAATCTATTAATTACCAGTTTGTTGGTTTGATTTAGAAAATAATTTTGAAATTCTAACGACCATTCTAACTATGGTTGCGACCTACAGTCGATATAGCTCTGATACCACCTCTATGGGGACCCGGATTACCAAATCCGAACCCCCCCTGTGTTTCAACCGTGCTAGTCCAGGAACAGCTAGCACACACAGTCATACAGTGATGATAACACAGACATATCATGAAGTAAGTAACAGTAATAAAGCAAAAGAGTGTAAACATCATCACATTATTACAAGTATCGAGCCTTACGGCTTAAGTGTGAAAGTAACAGCGGAAAATGTAGCAACAAAAAAAGCCAATCAGTGTGCCCACAGCAACCGATCGGGCACGCCCTAGTAGTCCCGTAGTCTTCTTCTTCAAAGTCTTCACCACAGATGTCGAACGAAGGATTGCATGCTCGATCTCCTCATCTCGCTTTATCGAATAAGCGACCAAGAATGAAAGCGAGGTGAGTATGCAACATACTCAAGAAGTCTCTAAACTTAATGCAAATAACTAAATGCAAGGCTTAAACAAAGGAAGCATATAGGGTTCATTTGCATAAAGCGAAATTTAAATTTAAATACAAGTAACAATTTCATAGAGCAGCATTTAACAAAATGTAAATAGCATAATTAAATAACTTTTGAAGTATAACAGTTTTCCAGGTTCCAACTACCTGGTTGGCTCCAACCGCCAAACTAAAATCCGGGAGCTCTAGCCGCTCACGGATTCCCAACCACATTTTCATTTTAAACCAAATCATCATTTTTCTCCATTTAAAACCAAAACCAGAAAATCTACTATGTGAAAGCGTTCCATGCTTGCCCTTGTCCGTGGGCACGGCTACTCAAGTAGTTTTGACTCTGCAGAGTTGGTACACTTTACCCACACGACATGATCAACCCCTTTCACCAAGCTATTGACACACTTCCTTTGGTGTGCCGGCAGGGAGATCATGACAAGGCCTTTACAATGCATAATACCGCTACCGACTCCGCCCGCTAAGGTTTCACCGCTGTTAGGGCTACCCGCCCAGTACAGAAGCCCTCTCTTGCGCCTTGCAAGTACCCTCCCGGCAAACCGCACAACCCAATGGCGAAGTCAAATAACAATACATGCAAATTACTTAGCCAGGTCGTACCCATAATAGACATGTAGTTGTACTGTATAGCATGGCCCAAGGTAACACACGACCGGTCCTTACTTGACTAGGGCGGAACAATCACATTCCAGAATTTTGTGCATCCCGCACCCACCATTTAACCATCCGCCCCGGTCTAAATCATTTTTCACTTTTATTCTTCAAATTAATACCGGCAACACCAATTGCCATAATTTCCACAATTCATTTTGAATCAAATATGAAAGCATTTCCATAATGGTAAGGTACCGACGTGATTAAGCATGGCTAAGCATTTTCTACCGTCCCATAATACCAAAATGGTTAATATTAATAGTAATTAATTTTCCTAGGGTGTCAATGGTTGTCAAAATGATTATCAATGTGGTTATAACAATTTGGCATTTATCTAAGCATTTAAAATGACATTAAAGTACAGTACGCAAATAATAAGCATGCAATAATTAAAACAAAATAGCATTTCATAAACTTGGGTTCAATATGGTCAAGGGAGACTCGCCTTCAACCTCTCCCGCTGCTGCTAGCTCTGTCGGATGCTCCGCTCGCTCAACCGCTGCGTCGTCTACACGCAAAACGAGACGAAAATAAATAAAATAAAAATAAATAAAATCCAAAAATTCAAAATAAATACACCAACAGATAGATCTTGATTTTAGATGAATTTAGAAATTTGAATCGTTCGAATCGGAGTTCGAACGGAGGAGAACGGGCTCTCGGAAGTTTCTCGGGAGGAAAAATCGGAAAAATCACTAGGGTTGTCACGTGTCACTACGCTATTGGCTGGAAATTCGGATTTCTCGGAAAATCAAAGAAATACCAAAATCCGGCTGACATGTGGGGACCACATGTCAGCGGCTCGGTTCACGGTGAACCGGGAGCACAGCGGCGATGCAAGGGCGACGTGGCGGGGCACGTTGACGTGGCGGCCACGTAGGGCTAGGGCTTACGATGGCGGTGACATGGCGCCCACACAGCTGGCACGCGGCGCCAGGTGGCGACGGACACGGCGGGTTAGGGCTGACGTGGCGACGCCAACGCATCAACCACGCGGGCTCAAGGTCTACGGTGGCGCCGACGTGGCGATGACGTAGCTGACACGTATTGCCACACAGATCTAGGGTGAACGTGGCGGCTACGTGGCGCGGACGTGGCGACAACAAGGCAGTGAAGTGGTGGCTGTGGCGAAGTGGCTTACCGGAGGAACGTGGCACTGATCCAGCCGTCCTTGCGCAGATCGACGGTGGGGCGCTGAAGATGAGGTGCGGCGACGAGAAGCGATCCAAGCCGCTGAAGGAGAATCGAACGGCTGGGAACCGGCGAAGAAAACCGAAGCGAGGTGACGGCGCAACACGCCGGACTTGGAGACGAAGCCATAGCAAAGGGCGAAAACGGGTCGATTAGCGATCGATTTTGAGTGGAAAAGAGGAAGATCACTGTGACGAGTCTAATGGTACCAAGAACACTAGCGGAGACTCACCGGAGTTGAGGGAAAACGGCGGAGAAAGCTCGGGCACGGGTTGGGAACTCCGACGAGGTCGCACAGCCTCCTCCAGAGAGCGAGGGAAAGAGGCCGAAGAGAGAGCACCAGAGAAGAGAGGAAAGAGTCTAGGGTTGCGGAAAAAGCGGAAGCGACAAGAGGAGAGTATTGATTCTAAGGCAGACGATTTACACGACATTTGGTCCAGTTTAGGGTTTGGTGGGTGGACCTAACAAGACAAGAGATGGGCGGAGGAGATGAACAAAGGAAATCGCCCGGAAAGAAAATAGGTTTTAAATACATTTCGAATTGAATAAAATACTAGAAATTCGAATAAACTTCAAATAATTCCAATAAATAGCAAATAAATCCGGAAAAATCTCCAAAAATACAGAAAAATCAAATGAAACACAAGGAACCCAATAAAAATAAGAAATAATTAATTTGAAGTATGGATTAATCAAATTAAATCCTTTTTTATTTTGAAAATTCAAATTAAGCTATAATAAATTCGAATAAAATTCCACGGGTTCGGATTTTGAAATTCAAACTCAAGAACCTTAAAAATGGAATGTTACAAACAATATTTTGATATTAAATTCTGCAAGAAAATGCTAAATTGTCTCAGCTGAGGATACATACCTGCTGGCTTCTTTAAATAGTTAGAAGTATTTTGGCTACGAAACAAATTAGTTTTCTTCTTGCTGTTGAAATAGGAACACATGCTGAAGAAAGGGCTTGCATGGCACTACACTGCCTACGATCAACGGCTGGAGCTCGCCAAGGTAAGTTGTACACTAGTAGCCTAGTACTAAATATGACACACCTGACAGCTCCAGTTCAGTTGACTGAAGAGCACGCTCTGAACATTTCTTCAAGCATATACCTGAAGTTTCTGATGAACTTAAATTTTCAGTGGGAGAATCAAGCCCAACCCCAAGAAACCATGGGAATGGCGGAGCGGGAATTTGCAGAAATTGCATCTGCCAGTCAAAATGCTGGTTCCAATCTGGAAAGATTTATGTGCATTCACAAACTCCGATAGTATGAGCGCTCCTGTCATTCCCCAACCAGTTGATTGCATAAACGTGTTGAACAAGATGGTGTTTGTCAGTTGTGGTACATGGAATGAGACGCGATTCACTTAAGACATTTCTGACAACAGGATGTTAAAGTTTTTTTAGAACTGTCTGAAGTTAAATTGTAAGTGAGAGAATGTGAGTGCTTCTGTAGCTCTGATCCATCGTTGGAAGAAGCTGGTTTTTTTTGGCCTAACCGCAGAAATTTTGTGATCCACTTGTAAGTTTGGCCATGTGTATTTATGTGCTCCGAAGATTCATAATAGAATGTACTGTACTGGTTTCAGGTTCTACTTGGGTATTCATGTTCTGTACATTGTAAATTCATCGGAGGGTACTTTTGCTGATCCTAAAAGCTTGGCCACTTGCACGCGATCAGATCTGTTCTACTGATTATCTTTTTCACTAGACCAAGATGTGAAATTAAACTAGGAATCATCTACCTAGTGCAGAAGCTGACAAACCAAACGGCCGGACGTGCTACTGCAATAACCTATGAATGCGAAATTTTTTAGTCACACATGCCCGAAGTTTCTTGTTCTTTCTGGTTCTTGGTAAACGACTACCTTGGCATAACTCTGATCTACTGATCGTTTACTGGTCAGTCCATGGGTATCAGTTAATGCCTAACTAGACTAATAATGGCAGTGGATCTGATGATCTAGAGATGGAGATCTGTACTTGCTATTGTTCCAAAGAACTCATCAGGTCATCATCATGCCAACCATGCCATCATCATGATCATCACCATCAACCTTTCAACAATTAGCATAACTGAACCGGACATATGGTTAGGTAAAATCTCAAGTGCCTGGATTGCATCCCCACATCTGACGAAATGAAAAACTGCAATGAGATAGCCTAAAGAGCCCTTGCTCATTGAGTGTATCAGCATACGGAGCACCTGGAAATGCTCCGTATGGGGGGGGAAATGTTCGGCCACCGACACCAAGAATCCGACACACGGCTCTGGGTCACTGTCGATGTGGGCCCCACACTGGAGGGCATGAGTAACGTCCAGTGTGTCCACAGGAAGGGCAAGCAAAGGGTATAGCGAGAATAAAAATGCAATGATAGCATGCGTCTCCATTGTTGCTCCTAGTCAAGGAAAATAAAACTGATAAGGATCAGGCATGTTTCCATCCATATGGCTAAGCTTAGGTCAATTTACCTTTTCTTTTTCTCCCCCACTGTTCTTAGTGCTCGCTGTGCTTTCATGTCTAGATTGGCAGTACTGCTGTTGGTGCTAGCTTGTCGACATTGTGAGTAAATAGTATTCCAGAGGTTTGTGAAATGCAATTGTTGGTGTTCTCTGATTGGAGTAGCCCGACTGAAAAATTGGATCAAGATGGATAATAAATATTTGATATTTAGTGGGCTCAAGATCTAACTTAATTCGTGACAACTGTTTGATTTCTAATATTTCTAGCGTCAGGCATTGTTAAAACGCACACACTACTGTTGAGGAAATTCTCTGTCTGTTCTAAAAAATGTCCTTTTACCTAGTGCTAGTAGCATGTGATGACATAGGCTAAAGATTCTGTTCCTTGATCACTCATTTGTTCCACTTGGTGGCTAGAGTAACAAAGCTTTCAAGTTTCAACCCCTCCCAAGCACTTCACTGGATCTTAGTCTTCTCTCTTATTATTTGTACTATTCCCCCCCTCCTCTTTTGATCATAAATCCAGGGAACGGTTAGGAATATACATGTAGTTGCTGGATGTCAACTCCCAAGTATTGACACATGTGGAAGGAACAGAATTGGACAGTAGTAGCAAGTGCATCAGCGACCATGTAACATAGACATCCCAACAGTTCAGAGATGTTCCCTGGAACTAATTAACAGCACCCTTGTGTTGGCAAAATTGCTGTAACGAATTAAATGTTTAAAAGGAAAATTCAACTCTTATGTGATACAAGCACATAGTATGTATTGTCGCCAGACAGCTGGGGCAGATCTCTCCTTAGGTAACCCCTTAACCAAACCTCCGGGTGAGAATCTAACTCTGGTCTTGTTAAAACTCTGGTGTTGCTCAAATTTGTTTAGCTGTGCGGGGCATGCCATCCGGATGTTTCTCAATTATATTTAGCTAGGTGGGGCATGTCGTCCAGATGATGTTCAAAGCTTTTGTAAATGACTTTATTCTACTCTTTCTTTAATGCAATCGGCAGAGCTCCTGCCTTCACTTTCAAAAAAAAATAAAACGATAGGCTGGCACGTAAATTCCCATGTAGCTCAACATTCTCACTCCATAACATCGAAACATAGGCTTTTTACGAAGGCATTTGATCAGGATTCAACGCACGAGATGGAAATAAAAAACGTCTTAAGTGGTTGATATCCCACCCCTATTTTGTGGGTAGATAACACTTTTTATAAATTAACACGCAATAGATGGCTGCATTTTCTAACCAGAGAATAAGGGAAACTGAACTAGTCAGTCCAGCTAATTAGTAAACACACGCACTTTTGTTGATGTGTCACATTTCAACGATTGGTACGTGCACAGAGCCTAATGAACACGTATATTAATTGAAAGATAGGAGGAAGTACTCCTCCTACTTTTTAATATAATATTTAAACATAGTATTGTATATTTTTACCACTTTTCGTATACTTCAATATTAATTCTAACATACTTCAATATGATATGGTTTAAAAAAATTCGTCGGAACCCTTTATTTTTAGTATGTACCCTTTTCCACGTATGAAATGAGTATATACATAAATTATGCTATAAAGAGTGGACTTTGAAGAAATATTTCATAGAACTCACTTTGGAGTATCTTATAATTAGTATTAAAATATGCTTAAAAAGATAAAGAGGCATGACAGCATCATTTAAGCGATATGTTAAAAGTGGGAGTACATATTCTTAAGAGTATGGAACAATTTTTCTATATATATCAAAAAGTTTCAAACATTTTTACACGTGATACATAAAAGAAATACCCGCTTTAGATTGAGGTATCATAGTGTCTATATAGGAAAATATATATATATATATATAGGAAAATGGTTCCATACTCTTTATAGCATAATTTGTTTACATATTCTTATACATATGGTGTATGTATCTGATGATTTTTTTAATCATATTGCATTGAGTATCTTAGAATTATTATTAGAGTATACCAAAGTGATAAAGGAGTATAAAACGCTACTCGAGTATATATATATATATATATATATATATATATATATATATATATATATATATGATAGTTTTTTTCTACTCTCTGGGAGTAATTACTTCTACCGTATCTCACAACATATATGGGTATCTTGTGCATGAAGGGTATGTACGCGTAATATACGAGTATATAAGAATATCTAGGTGGTATGTATTTTTTTTCAGAGGTAGTATGCACATTTTTTGAACATACTTCTTTTTATGTGCATGTATGAAGGTATTTGTAAAATACACTAAAAATCATGGACATCAGAGAGACATGTATGAATATATATATATATATATATATATATCGCAAGTGTAACATCAGAGAGACAGGGACAGGACCGTCTGTAATCAACGGACGGACCTCCTTTTCAGTACGTTGTCGTCCAAGTCAATTATAACAGCGACAACGTACGTAGGCTCGTAACTTGGGTGCGGTTGAATTGCTCCTTTCGGCCTCTGGAGAATGAAAGCCGTGCGGCCGTGCCATCGCAGAGTTGCAATTAGTCTGCAGGAATTGTGGAGCCCTGAAAACTACAGATGCCGTCGCAGGCAGCACTCACGGACACGGAACAAAATTCAGAAGAAGAAGAAGAAGAAGAAGAAGAAGAAGAAGAAGAAACAGCAGGCCTACACGTCGATCGATCCGCGCGAATTCAGGGGTGTTGGGACGTGTGCATCGACTTCTCACATCGTTGTCTGTCTTCTGAGAAAGATATGGGTTGCGCTGAGCTGAAAAGAACGGCAGCATTTGGTCAGAGAGTAGCCTGAATTTGTCATGCCGCCCCTTCAACTAGGGATTAGGTTCAGAAATCAGATCAATGTAGGTTACTCCATCCGTCTTAGTTTACAAAGATTATTATTTTTTCTTAGCATATAGACAAAAAACATTAAAAATGATTAGATTACCCCTATATTATCACTAATTAGCACTATACTCAATTGATGTATGTAGAGAATAAAAAATAAAGATGGATATTTATTAGGGGTATAGAGGGAGCATCACACAAATTTTGCATTGGAATACGAAATGCCCCATATTTATGAATAAGACCATATAAAAATAAGCCTTATAAACTTGGAACCGAGGAAATAGTAGTTAACGGTGGGCTTAACACTCAGGTTGACAGATTCAGAGATGTGGCTTAGGATGCAATTACCAACTACAGATTCCTAAACCATTGACAGATTCAGAACTGAGAACCATTAGGAGACAAGTCCTTGGACTCAGCCAAGCTAACCGACAGATTCCGAGCTGTGGCTCATGATGTAGGATTTGAAACAAGTTCCAATAAGCATTCAGGTTGTTATTGAACTGCCTTACGAACATCCTAGCATTAGCAAAGCTGGTGGTTACATGAATCAAACTGCCAAAATTTACCTACATTTTACTGGCCACCATTTGTTTCTGTTCTGAAAAGTATTATTGCCACGACTAACCTTCAGCTGTGTACTCATCTACCTGGTTAATGAAGATGCATATGCACTTTAGCTATGTACTGGAGCACAGAGACACACTGTTACTTCGTGACAAATGATGGCGCTATATTGAATGCGCTACTCAAATTAGCTAGTTAGATGGTTCATGCTTTTCGGTGATATGATTCATCAGTGCTGCGCTTATGATTGGAAGTTGTTGCAATGGAGTTTTTTGCCAATAACGGATGAAAGAATAATAATAGACTTTGCTATCCTTAAATTTTGCATTATTTAAATATGTAATTCCCAATAGATCAGCTAGATAGCTGAAAACTTTGTAATAAAACCGGGCTGTGTGCTTTGGTAGAGGCCGGAGACAAATCCATTTTCTAAAAATAAAAATCAGTGCTGCACATTTGGTCCAATCCTTGTAATGCCTTGTATACCATGCAAAGCAAATTAAGCCACTGTCACACGAATCAGCAATGTTTTATCGAAGTCAAAGCAGCATGTTTATGATATATATACTCCACCCTAGCTACTACTTTGCCATTGCAACACTTGGTTGGAACAAGTACAACCAAGTCGCATAGATGAGTGTTAAAATGGGTCTAAATTAAATAAAATCACGTGGTAGCTTAGTGGAGAAACTGGGACGTACGTACTGCCCGTTGTTGCACGACGTTTAATGTACTATCTTAATCCGTCGTTAGAATCGACTTAGCAGCGTCTTCGAAGATCGTTGGGGATAAATTAACCGGATCGATTAATTAGCGCCAACACGAAATTGAATTTGTGGGGTGGGGGATGGAGAGGCATATGTATTTGTCAAGTGAGCTGGTTGGGGGCAGAGAAGGAATTGAATAGTGTCTCGTTCAAGAGTCCTTGCTGTGTCTCGTCCATGTCCTGATGCCCCTCACATGGGGCAATCTATGGCCAAATAGGAAGATGAACGTACTAGTTGCCCTACTTGCTAGCCGCTTACTCCTCAACACAAGTTCTGTATATATACTAGGGCATGAGTTCCTTGTATTATACATGCCAAAATGGGGAGAAAAAGATATGGAAGCTAGTGGCATCTGCGTTTTTCAGTGAACGCCGTAGTTGAGTGATCACATTATGTGCAAATTGAACGAGAAAAGCGTAAAATTGGCGTGTTGAATTAACTGCAAGAGTTAAATAAGATCCATGTGAAGTAGCCAGGCACACCGAGTTCAGACATGCAAACCGTATGGAATCATACATGTCCAAAATATCTAGTCCAAATCAACCACAAACTTACACCCCAAAATATCAATTCATGTCCGAAATCTCTCACTTGTATTTTTGTGTGATTCAGCACAGCTTAACCAATGCTGTCTTGTTGTTGGAAGCACCTAGGAGTCTAGGACATGGCAACAAACACTTATCCTTGTCAACTCATAAACCAGGGACTAGAACACATGCATGGCATTAATCTAAGAAAAAATAAATTGTGCGAGATCAAAGATCAAAGAGAGCTAGTCATGGGCTTTGGAGAGCCTCATTTAATTTAATTCCCTTACTCTTAAACCCACGAAATCTGAATGCGTCTCTTTTCATCACTGTGAGGCATTGATTTCCCAACTACACAAGTAGGAGGAAATCAATGTTCTAGAGTAACTCTTAATTGGGTCTCTTCAGAGGCAAATATATTTCCCTGCACACGAGGGGAAATAGTTACACAATAGCTATATACATGATTTGCAGGGAAAAACAATTGTTTCCTTCCAATCTTGAAAGGGAAAAGAGAAGTGCAAAAATGAAGAAAAGGGAACCTAATCTCACCTCCTTCTCTACCATAAAGAAAAGAACCAGAGATTTTGACAGCCATTTTAACCAAGAACCGCCATCTCTATGGTGATCAGCTCCAAGGAAATAGCAGCTAGTACACATTAGACATGATTTGCAAGAAGATCTAACACAGCCATGCATGCTCATAATATTATTGTTATATATACTATTACAAACTTAAGCATAACTTTTTTTTTTGATAAAGTCCTCTTCCCTGCAAGCATATTACGAAAGACATGGTACTACGTACACCGTTAAGATTGCAAAGTAGAGTACATTGGGAACACCAACATATATGCACCACGAGGTTAGAGCCTCTGTGCAGTGCTAGACCCGGCATGGCTACCGACGGACGCCAATGCGCTTCTCACAGTCATGGCGACGCGGCAGCTCTTGAGAGCCCTGAAGCTCTCGTGCCGCACCTTGAAGCACGTTGTCATCATCTCCTCCTCCTCGTCCCCCACCGAGAACGACGCATGCCTGCTGCTGCCTCGCATGGACGAGCAAGCGGGCGGCTGCGTGCTGCGGAATGACGACGAAGAGGAAGACGAAGGCGACGAGCAGGACGTTGCCGAGCTCGACGACCTGGCCTTCCTTATCAGGACGATCTTGGGCAGGATGGAGCCGAGGATGCCAGGCTTGCACTTCTTGCCGCCGCCGCCGCCGGCAGCGGTGGGCGCGGCCTTGTGGGACCTGTCCTTGCCGGCGCCGATGTAATAGGACGGCGGCGGCGTGAGAGGCGGCAGCGTGGTCGTGGAGATTGCGCTCTTGGGCGTGCCCGGCTGCGACTCCCACAGGAACGGCACCGAGCCGGCTGAGGCCACGCCGTAGTACACCCTGAAGGAGGGCGCGGCGACGGAGCTCTCCTTGGTGAGCATCCTGGAGAAGAGCTTGGTCCCCTGCTTCAAGTGGAGAGGCTCCTCCTTGGTGGTGGCCACCGCCATGGATGAGAGAGAGCGAGGGAGAAGGTGGTTGGGTTGGGTTGCAAGGAGAGAGAAAGCCAGGAATCAGAGAGAGGGATGAGAGTGTTGCAGCGATCGAGTGGGTTTTTATGGTCTTCGCCGGGGAAAAGATTCCATAGCATCGGGTGTTTCCTAGCATCCTTCGAAACCTACTACATAACAAATATAAATATTAAAATAACTAAATCTTCTTCAATCTACCGATATATACTATGTATCTTTATTGTTCTAAAAGAGATGCTATAAATGCTGTAAGACTGAGTGCTATATTATTTTTTAAGATGTGTTTTCATGTATTTTCTTTTGACAATTGTACAAATATTAAAGCATGCATCAATCAGTGGCGGAGCCAAAAACTTTCAAAGAGGGGGGCTCTGCATGTCTGCGTGAAAACATGACTATGGCTAGGCAAGGCTATCATGGCATGAAAAACAACCTCATATGACGCTACTACAAATAACCAATCATATATATATATACTCAAGAAGATAAGGTTGATGCAGCCTAAAATTGAAGACCTTCTTTACATAGAAAGAGATGCAGAGTTGGAATTCACTCAGGAAGAGTTGAATGCCACCTCATTAATAGATAGTAAGTCAAGCAAATGTTGCTCAAGCCGATCGAGTACTTGGTGACCCATGGTCGTGCACAATAAGAGTAAAAGCATGACACCATTTGCAATCTAAGCGTTATAAGTAGTTCAATGGTTAGTATGCTTTATTTTTTATTATAAGGGAGTGATGTTTGTTAACAGAGTTTTTTTACTGGGCATCTAGCTGGGTGGGGCCGGGTGGGCTCCAGCCCCACCTAGCCCCACCAGCATCTCCGCCTTTGGCATCAATGATTGATAGCGATTATTTATCCTTCCACTTGCTTCAAGATTTGTGCGAAGAGAGAAAGCATTGAAGCAGGGGTGAAAACGGATCGGATGCAGGCGGATACTGCTTTTCTCGTATCCTAACCTATATTTTTTCCCGGATTCCAAATCGGATACGGGCTTGCCGAATATGGATATGGATTCGGGTTATTCGGGATACGGATATAGGACGGATATGTGAGGATTCGGGTTGAAAACGGATAAAAATATATGGATAATGCATGTATATATAGAGTAATGTATATTGAATTAAAAGCATACGAGTACATGACTATATTAACAAATTATATATCAATCAAACTCAACAAACATCGTAGAAAGAATATGCTACTTGAGGATTAATAGAACCAACTAATTGTAATATAAATGGGCTGACATGGAAAAAATATGATGAAAATAGGCTGGGTCTTATTGATATCTGAATAGGAAAAATCCGAATATCCGATCCGATATCCGAATAGGAAAAATCCAAATATCCGAATAGGAAAAATTCGAATATCTGGATCCCATCCCATATTTACCGGATATTGGATGCTCTGGATTTGATCCTGAATCCGGGTTCAAGTATTCGAATCTGGTCCCGGATCTGACCAGGTAGTAAAATCCGGTCCCGACTGGATCCGGTTCCAGATCGGGCAGGAAATATCCGACCCGTTTTCATTCCTATTGAAGACCGGATCCGGTCCAGGATTAGACGGGAGATATCCAACCGTTTTCATTCCTATTGAAGCTTTTTGATGTCAGGAGGAGTAATAATGCAACGGGGTTGGCTATTTGTACGTCTTCCGTTGTTATCTGCTCATTATTACTCTTCACCAATTCAGATCCGAGGAAGCAGAGCTCAACTGACTTTTGACTTCGGTATATTAGGATGGGCCAACTGGTTATAAGAAATTATATATACTAGCAATAATAGCGTACTACGCTGCGTCATTTTGTAGAATCGATAGGACCTATCGGCGAATCTATGGGCTGCTATAAACTTTCGATTAAATCTATGTTTTTTAGAAAACGGAAATTTGGTTGAATTTTCGATCTCTCGTATTTTTAAATAAAATGGGTCAGAGGACCCGCTTATAATCTATAGGTCGCTATAAACCTTGATTTAATTCGCTTTTTAGAAAACGACGCTAAGACCCGCCGGCAAATCGATAAGTTACTATAAACCTTCGATTTAACTGTGTTTTTTTGTGGCGAAAATATTTTTTCCGGAAAAGCGTGTTTTTTTGGTGGCTAAAAATATTTTTTTCGGAAAAACGGAGGTTGGTAGGACCCGCTATTAATCCATGGGCGCTATAAACCTTGACGAATCCGCTTTTTAGAAAACGACGGCTAAGACCCGCTTCAAATCGATAAGTTGCTATAAACCTTCAACGAATCTGTGTTTTTGTGGTGCAAAATATTTTTTCGAGAAAACGTGGTTTTTGGTGGCGAAAATTTTTTCCGGAAAACATGTTTTTTTGTATAAAACATTTTTTCGTAGAAAACGGATCGGCAAATCGATAAGTTGCTATAAACCTTCGATGAATTGTGTTTTTTGTATAAAACATTTTTTCCGGGAAAAGCGTGTTTTTTATGGCGAAAAAATTTTTTCGGGAAAACGGAGGCTCAGAGGACCCGCTGGCATAATCTATGGGCTGCTATAAACCTTCGATTTAATCCGCGCTTTTTTAGAAAACAACGCTAAGACCCGCCGCAAATCGATAAGTTGCTATAAACCTTCGACGAATCAGTTTTTTTTGTATGCAAAACATTTTTCCGAGAAAACATGTTTTTTTGTAGCGAAAACATTTTTTTCCGGAAAACGTGTTTTTGTGGCGAAAACATTTTTTCCTAAAACGGATTGGCAAATCGATAAGCCGCTATAAACCTTCGATTTAATCTGTGTTTTTTTGTATGCAAAACATTTTTCTCGAAAACGTGTTTTTTTGTGGCTAAAATATTTTTCTTGGAAAACGGAGACGAATCTTTGTTTTTTTGTGGCCAAAACATTTTTTCCAGGAAAAACGGAGAAAGGACCTAAATGTAGGAACCAAGGACCTGTTTGTTAATTTTTTGGACCTGTTCGCTATCCTGAAAAATTAGAAAAGGGCTTGTTCGCGATTTGTAATTAACGGGAGGGTTTTCCGTAAATTACCGCATCAGGGACCCAAACGCGAAGAAAAAAAATATATTTTTGTCTCACAAAAAATCACAAAGAACCTATTTGTAATTCGGAAGGACCTATCTACAATTTTAAAGAACCAGAGGGGTTTTTTGCAAATTGGCTTGGGGGGCACGTGGCCCCCCTGGTGTCTCTCCAATCTCTCCCGCTTTAAAGGGTGTAACCATATCCCAGGTGAAATAAAGAGGGTGAGAATATCATTATCAGCAACGGTACTAAGCTTGATGCAGTCAAAAACTCACAATTTAAAATGAAAAACAAAAGTATCGTTGCTAAGGACAGGAACCACTAGATTCAGTCGTCTTCCTCATTGCCAGCGATGGGATCTGTCAGATCCGGCGACTCTCGCCTGCCTCCTAATCTGGGTCACAAAGTGGCCGCTTGTTCTGAGGTCAAGGTGGTGACCAATTGTAACACCTCGACACCCCGCGTCTCCGAATGTTACCCTCACTAGCACCAATAATTACAAATCCACTAAGAATAAAACTTAGCAAAGCAAGCTTAACAACTAGGAGATTGACGAATTTACAAAAATTTCGGCAAAGACTCTCCCTAAAACTAGGATATCCACTCACAGATGTAAACATTTGCAAGATATAATATCATTCTAGCGTGTCCTTAGTTAGCCAATCACACACATCCAATAGAAATTAATAAACTCCACCACATAATTATTACAGACAGAACTCAATAAACATAACCGCAACCAACATCTTACAAAAATTTTCACGAACTAATAAAATCTGAATTATAATCAATATGGTGGAAAGGTTATGTTGCAAAGCGTGATTGTGCTACTACCCCCATCCATGCATGCCGTTCTAAGGTACCGCAACAACCAAACAACAAGCGAAGCCTGTGACTCAAAGAAAGTACAACAAGGAATAAAGTCATTATCAATCGCATTGTTCCTACTTAAGAGTATAACAACCATTCTTACATAAGTAACACACGCAGATAGAACAAAGGTATTACGACTAATTCTCCAAAAACCAACCTCACGCTCGTCTTTGATGGAGTTCGCAACTCCACGATAATGAAGTATAACATAAAACCCAAACATAAGTCATATCTTGCAACTGCACATAAAAAATGTAGATTCGAATAATCCATTACACTTCTACACCCATATAATGCAAGATGCATGCTCACTTGTTTCACTTCCTTACTAAACTCTTACACATACCTCTTTAATCTTTTGGGTGAGCCCCACCGATCCCAAACTCGACACCTTTACATTTAAACTCAAAAATCATCATCGTAATGCAATGCGACATGAATGCTCTTTGATGCATCGCATCGCAGATCGCCGAGTGCCCACCCGTCTTGTGCACCCTCACGCCCTTCCATCCCGTGGAAGGTGCCTACTTTATCGTCTTCGCTCCCATTCACCTCGATGAATGGGACTACGAGGTAGGACTTTCGTGTTCACTACGCGTGAATACAGAGGCCCGCATCGTAATGGGTCGCTCTTCCTTTAATGAATGCACAATAAAATTTACATGAATGAAATGCAACCCTTCATTCATTGCCAACACTAACATAGACATATCCACATACATAAATATATAGCCGAATTCCCACCTTCCTAAGTTGCCGCCGATATCGATCTAATCAAATTCAACAATCAGCCTCGGCAACACATTACAAATAAGCCCATGCAATTAAATACTCAAACATACCATCTCAAGAAATGACTTAACCATTTAATCCAAACTCATGCAACCCCATTCACTCAATAATATACTTACTATAATCAACCTTACTAAAGCCCATTTTCAGTTAGAGTTCATCTAAATTAGCAGAGCAACAATTAAATTAAGTAGCATCACATATGTAGGGTCGAGGATGCGCCTAGAGGGGGGGTGAATAGGCGTTTATAAAAATCGATCGCTCACTAATTCAATTCGCTCTAATCAACCCCTATGTCAAAACCTAATCAATTTATATATGCGGAAGCGGTAAACTAGGTTTTGACAATTAAAGCCTAAATCAACTAGGCTCACTAGTGCACTAACTAAATTATGTCTCTATGTATGAATTGCTAAATTGATCAAATCAATAATACTAAGCAATTCTAATTCAAGCAATCAATAATATGCAAAAGATAAATACTTGAATGTAAAGAGACAAGGGACAACCGATATTTTTCCGTGGTGTTCGGAGACTCTGCTTGCCTCCCTAGTCCACGTTGAGGCTAGCCCGACCACTCGGACCGCCCCGCCGAGCACCCGCCTCTTTCCACTAGTCGCGGGTTTTTCACGCCATGTAGGCTCAACCCGAACCTTCACAAACTTGCCGGGCTTTCACACCTCGAGAGCTCCAAGACGACGCCACGCTGCCTAGGAGTCGGCAACCTCCAAGAGAATAGGCAGCTCCCGCTTGAACCTCACCGCACAACGAATCGCGCCTCGGTGATCACCAAGTGCAACACATGCACAAGGCTCCTCAAGTGCAACACATGCACAAGAGGTTTCATACTCTTCCTAATTGCAACACATGCAATTAGGGCTCACTTAGCTCAAGAAGCAAATGGAAGAGGGCAACACATGCACACAACTCCCACACACTCACAATGACTCAGCACCGCCCCAACACCCCAAGGCCTCCTTTTATAGCCACCAAGCCAAAACTAGCCGTTGGGGGTCGAAATGGGCGTAACTCCAAAATCCGTGCTACCGCCTACTAGAACCAGTAGCACTGCCTACGGGCCAACGGCTACAAAACTAGCCGTTACTGTGAAATCCTAGCACCGACCAACTAGGAGCGGTAGCACTACCGCCGGTAGCACCGGCCTCAAGCCCAGAGCACCGACCACCGCGAACCTCAAAAACACACCTCTCGAATTATCACACGGCCAGAGGCGGTACACACCCAGTAGCACCGGCTACCACCACCTAGTAGCACCGGTCTCACAGAGAAAACATGATTTTCAATCCCAAAATCATTTCTCCAAAACCAAATGCCATTCTTTGAGCCATATGATGATCAACACATGATCATACACACGCAAAACACATTTGCACCAACTTAGCTCATGCTCAAAGAATTCAAACCAAATTGCAAAAACACATTTCGCAATCAACTCAAGATCTATTTGCAAAACGATACAAATCAAACTCGAGTTTATGAGATTAATCCCCTAGCCATGTGAAGGTCAACACAAGACCGGCCAACTTGCCAACACCGCTGCAAGCCCCATTCACATGCTCGATTCCGGACTCATAAACCTCGCTTTATTCGCAGACAACGAACTTGCAAATAACGCAATAAACACATTTCATGCTTGAGCACTACTCTTTGCAACACATGCAAAAGTCTAGCTCCAAGCAACACTAATCAGATGCATGAACTCTCTAATTGCAACACATGCAATTTCTAGTTCCATGCAATCACCAAATCAAACTTCAAACCAAAACCATATCAACCGATGATCTCTTTACTCGCAACACATGCAAGCCTCTAGCTCCATACAAACACACAAACACTAAATCATGCTTGAGCTCTCCTTTGCAACACATGCAAAACTTAGCTCCAAGCAAACTCACGGTTTTAGAAAGATTGTTTTGAACCAAAGTATGAAGCTTCAACTAATGCAACACATGCAAAAGTGAACTTCACATTAAAAGCCAACGATTAGCTTATCCTATTTGCAACACATGCAAATCAAAGCATCATGCGAAAACCAAATGCATACGCTCTTCCTTTTTGCAACACATGCAAATCAGAGCATAAACCAAAGCAACCAAGCATAAGTCTTAACACATTCGCAACACATGCCAAATGGTTAACTCTTATGTAAAAACCAAATCAAATAAGATTTGAGCTTTGAGTGAACGCGGATTGAGATCATCAACACATGATGAAGCTCAAGCAAAGGGAACGACCCCTCTTAATAGTACGGCGATAAAAGAACTAGACTCAAAGACTACAAAAGTCCTTAGCCTATCTAGTTATACCTTTGCCGCCGCGCACAAGCAATCCCCTTTGGGGTCTTTATGATCATCGCTTAGATACTCCCCCGGGATCTCCACTCTTCTTTTCTTCGGGATCCACTCTTGACGCCCATCAACTCATGATGCCGTCCTTGTCCCGTTCTCATCCATCTTTGGACCTAACTCAAGCATAACTCATGAAACTTGTTAGTCCAAGATGCATGGTTGCCTCAATTATCTCTTGCACTCCATTAACACATAATGGATGCCTTTAGATCAATTGAGCACAACCTAAATCAATTGAAATGATTTAAGTATGTCTTAAGTACAATAATGCAACTCATGCTTTATTATACTTAAGAACTATTCATTTGTCCTTGATTAATCACAGAGCACCATTAACACATGATGAAGTGTTCTTTAATGATTAATGAGATAAATGAACTCAATTTAAATTATCATTTAAATTGATATGAGTATATATTAACTACACAAGTTTTCATATACTCACGTTGATGGAAAGTAATGATCCATTATATGTAAATTGTATGGAAATGATCATTACTCTAAATTATCAAATATAGAATAAACTCCACATGTATATGTGCATAAATATGATTGACTTGGATATAATACTTACTTTAATCATATTGGAGTATATCCTATATTACCATGAGTATACTTATAACTAGGCAATCCAAATATATATCAATGATTTAGTTTCTTTGTCTTGATCCTTATGTGTATCAATAAAGAATCGATCAATACAAAGAAACTATCAAGTTAAACTACAAACTCCCTAAGTGTGTGCATCCATGTAATGTATGGATTGGGAAACATGATGCACATTTTGTGGTTAATATAACGGGGATATTCATACTTTAACTTGACTCCAAAGTATGCAACTAATATTAAAATGAATATGCAAACATACCTTGGGTTTTCCATTTTTCAATGCGATGAGACTAAACAAAGATATTCTAATCAAACAAGTTAGTCTCGATATAAGATTAGTCATTAATAACAATATCGCATTAGGGGATAACCTTAACATTGGATTTGTCATTAACACAAGATTAAATTTGTCATTAACACCAAAACCATAACTAATGAAGGTTGAACTTACAATCTCCCCCTTTTTGGTGATTAATGACAAATCCAAGCTTAATGAGCACATTTGGATTAAAACTAACATATCGAGAGAATTTAAGCCATTTGAATACATATGCATATTGTAAACAATATAAGCATTGACAATTTAGAATGCATATGACAATTAATTCTCCCCCTTAATCATATTAAGCTCCCTTTTTAAGCCAAATGATATTAAGCTTCCTAATTCTCCCCCTTTTGGCATTAACCACAAAAAAAATGGAATTCGAAGATGATTTATCCATTTTTAACTTATAGAATTGTAACTGTTTATTCTCCTCCTTTTTGGCAAACATTTTTAAATATTCTCCCCCTTTTGATTATTCAATTATTCTCCCCCTTTTGGCATTTAACAATTTCTTTTAGGGGTCATATCTAATGAAGGTCATACAAGAATTTGAGTGCATACTTATGACCTTGGAGTGGAATTTGAAGAACTTAAGCCAAATGAACAAGATAGGCAATGAAATCCCAAATGAAAGGATATAAAAGGAATAAAACAAGTTTTCATTTGAAATATGGCCTGATACCAAAAGAAGAAAACTCGAAAAGAGACCATATTCGGATTTTCGATACCATTTTGAAGGAAGAATAAGCGCTTGCAATTATGGATACCACTTGTAAAGATATGCATGAAAGACAACGAAGGAAGGGTATCACACGGTTTATTTGAAATATTATTTGAATGTGTTTCAAATAAATCACTCCTCATTTTATTAGGCTTTGCAAATTTCAATATGATTCTTTTAAAGAATCCAACACTTTGCCTAATAGGGACAAACGAGGAACCCAAAAGAGATAGATACCACTTGAGACAATAGATACCACTTGTAAAATTAATCTCAAGGGTTTTGCATGAAGAACCAAAAGAACCGAGCATTTTCAAATTTTCATGAAGAACAATGCTCAACAAGAGATTTTCCTCTTTTATGTATTTCAACTCATAAAGAATCTCACACAGAGAAAACTTAAGCGGTTGAACTTACAATTTTAGCTTGCGAGGAAAAATCTTAATCAAGAATGTGGGTATCGGTGTAATGCTACAAATAGGCAATGAAATACCACTTGTAGGAAATAAATGAATTCAATGATACCACTTGGAGAAAATAATCTCAATTATACCACTTGTAAGCATATAGATGAATAAATGCTCCATTGATACCACTTAGGATCAAATCACAATGATTGATACCACTTGAAAGAATTATCGATAATACCGATGGGTATCAGAGCAATATAATCAAGGCACTATACTTACGGGTATCGAAAGCTCAAGAAGAATCGATAAAATCCAAAAGATTTAGTATCAGAGCACAATAAAGACATGATCTCACTTGGAAGCATTAAAGTGCCCAAAACTTGATATAAATAAACTCCCCAAGATGTTCAATGAATGAAACATGGAGTTATTTGCATTTGAATTGCACAAGTTTTGTCTTTTCAAAAGATCAAGTGAAAATCACACTTTAGATTAATTAAAGTGCTCAAACTGATACCACTTGGAAAACCTTTCAAATGAATCGAGAAACTTTTGAAATTTTGCACAAATGAACTTTGGGATCACAAGAAACTTTTCCAAAAATAATTTTTGAAAAAGGAAGTTTCAATCAAAAGATATCCCAAAAGAAATTTTGAAAACTCTGAAAATTCAGAGCAGACTGTTCGGGCCGTGCTACGCCCCACATGGCCGTAGTACTCAGATCTCGGTATAATGCAGATCATGTGCGGTGCTACCGCTCCCCGACAACTGAAACTTTCAGATTTTTTGCAAATTTTAGCAAAAACAATTCAACTGAAGTCCAATTGATTTGAAACTTTCCAGAAATGAACTTTGGACTATTTGGAAGGTTTTACAAAAAGAATTTTCATAAAAAGACTTTTATTCCAAAAGATATGGCAAATTGCGCTTTGAGGCAAAAACAAAAATCGATTTTCACGAAAAGCCTCAAAATGCACTTCGGTTTCGATTTCATGCAATTTCTTTTTCCATGGCTTAGATAGGTATATCAAGAATGTGTATAGCCAAGATTTATGATGAAATCCAACTCGAATGCCAACAATTTAGCATATTGCTCAATTAGGCTATTTTGGATTGAATCGAATCGCTTTTGAGCCAAATTAGATTTCAACATAGAGTTTTCCCATTTGAAAGCTTGTAAAACATTTGAAATACATAATAGAATACCTTTTTAAAGCTTTTCGCAAATTTGGGCCTTTTAAATATGATTTTTGACTTTTGTCCTAAATAGTCCAATTTGAAGAAGCAATAAGAGAACAAGTCAAATCCAATTAACACAAGAATTCAAATTAAGCATGGGGTAAGATATATGGATTTGAATTTTGTGTATAAGTCTAAAATGCCATTTTGAATCACAATTCTACACAAGAATGGATCCAAATGGAGAAACTCACTAAGTGCAATAATATGACCGCTACGGGTCAAGTATAGTTTTTCGGCGAGTTTCAAAATCACATACCTTTTGATAAGTTGGTCTTTTGAAAATCTTTTGAACACGAAAGTTGTTAAGAATGACCAACTCTAGGATTTTCGTTTTGGAATTATTTTCAAAATCCTTTTACTTTTAATTCTATGAAAATTATAAGTTTAAATCAAAATCAAGATACTAGTAACTAGATTTTGGAGTTAAAACTCATTTTCCTTTTGAAATTAGTTTTTGTAAAGCCAAAACCATTTGAAAACCTTTTGGAAGCATTTGTATACATTTTTCAACTAGTTTTTCACAAGATTAGTAATAGAGTATACAAATTTTGAGTTTTGGCTAAATGGTTTGATTTTGAAAATATATATATGCACTTATATTAATATGGGCACACGTAGGGATGTGGTACAAATGAATATGAATTAGCACTCCCCCTAAATGTGCCACTACTACACTTGCTCAAGATTGGCAATTAAGAGAATAGATAAGAGGCGAGAGCAAGTGGTCATAACAAGTAATCTAAATTGATTTTCATTAATATTTCAATATAACCTACACAAGGCTATAAGACATAATAGTAATCAATTTAAATACTTGTTACCGAGATGGCATTGGCTTATGATGGACATGATTATCTTCATGCTTGACACCACTTGTAGATCAATACAATCCTTCTCCTCTTGAGTGAGCAAGCGTCCAATCCATCTCAATATCACCTAAAAAATCTTTTTAGGTGGTTTTTGGTACCCAATCCTTGTTGGGTCCGACAACGTTAGTCACAATTGATTTAGGAACCCAAATTGTCCTAATTTTAGCATTTTTAAATTGACTAACATATCTAGGAATAGTTTTGCGATAATTATTCCTCCTAAGCAAAATATTTCGATTTAAGTGAGAGGACTTAGGAGGGCATTGATACTTTGCAAAGCTATTTCTAGTTTGATCCTTTCTAAGCATATGATAGTTAGAATTATGAAATGGCTTAGAGGATCTAGCATTTCTAGCAAATGTTTTGCTATTGTTATTTCTCCTAAGCAACATATGTGAATTAAATTGAGTTGGCTTAGGAGTCCTAACAAACTTAGCAAACCCATTACTAGATTTACTCTTCCTATGCATATGAATATCATTTTGAGCCAAGATAGGGACTTGACAAGCTTGGCAAACACATTGCCATTCTTGTCCTTCCTAAGCAAATAATTATCATTTACACGAATAGGCTTAGGAGTTATACCTTTGGGACAATTCTTACCGAAGTGTCCCTTTTCCCGGCAATTGAAGCATGTCACACTATTTGGCCCTCTCTTGACCGATTTGACTTGCTCCTTGCCGGTTTGCCTTATGGTTGGTGTTGTGGTCTTGTTATCCACTTGATTAGGGCACACGGAGGCGAGGTGGCCCTTCTTGTTGCAAGCAAAACACTTGATAGTCTTCGAGTGTCATGCATTGTGTCTTGTCTTGCTATTCTCCCTCTTGGAGTTGTACCCAAGTCCTCGCTTGTCTTGAGGTGCCCTTGGCTTGCTCAAGATCTCGTCGAGGAGGGCTTTTCCTTTAACGCACCTCTTCAAGTCATTTTTCAACTTAATGACTTGAGCCTTGAGCTCATTATTTTCCTCTACAAGGTTAGTCTCAACATGCATAGAGGAAGTACTAGCAATTGAATTTGAGCTACAAGGTAAATCATCGCTAGAGGTGGACATATCAATTTTTGATGAAATATTAGAATTAACATTTAAGCATGGCATTTCATCAATTAAATCACATGATATTCCTATATCCACCTTAGATTTATACACTTCTTTGAGAAGGAGTGATTCATGATTTTCTTTAAGCAAATTATAATCACTTTGAAGTGATTCATGTTCAAGCTTTAGAATCTTATATTTAGTTTTCTCCTTCCCAAGATAATTATTGAGCTCCTCTAACATATCCATTAAATCATCATAAGAGGGCTCTTCGTCATCACATACCTCATTCTTACCTTTCGCCATAAAGCAACGAATTTTTGATATAAGTGAAGATTCGTCGTCGCTTGAGGCGGAGGTTGAGGTTGATGGTAATGCCGGTTCTTCACTTGATGAAGAGGTTGAAGAATCGTCAACCGACATTTCCTCCTCATTGCAATCCTCAATCGATGTGGATGATTCAAATAAGTCTTGAAGCTTGATCCACATAGCATGAGCACTCGGGAGGTTGCAAATGAGATTAAAAATATCTACGCTCACAACGCTAAATAAAACGTTAGTAGCTTGAGCGTCGAGATGTAGACATTTCTCCTCTCCTTTAGTTGGAGCAATTTCATTTAGTGGAGAAGAAATACCGACATCTACGATCCACCAAATTTGTGGGCTCATGGATTTAAAATGATCGATCATAAATAATTTCCATTGAGCATAATTTGAGCCATCAAATATATATGAATCGGTGGAGTGCACTAATTCGCTAGGCGCCATCCTTTTTACTCTCTAGACGGTTAAGCCTAAAATGAGAGTGACCGTGGCTCGATACCACTTGTAGGGTCGAGGATGCGCTTTAGAGGGGGTGAATAGGCGATAAAAATCGATCGCTCACTAATTCAATTCGCCTAATCAACCCCTATGTCAAAACCTAATCAATTTATATATGCGAAGCGGTAAACTAGGTTTTGACAATTAAAGCCTAAATCAACTAGGCTCACTAGTGCACTAACTAAATTATGTCTCTATGTATGAATTGCTAAATTGATCAAATCAATAATACTAAGCAATTCTAATTCAAGCAATCAATAATATGCAAAAGATAAATACTTGAATGTAAAGAGACAAGGACAACCGATATTTTTCCGTGGTGTTCTGGAGACTTGCCTGCCTCCCTAGTCCACGTTGAGGCTAGCCCGACCACTCGGACCGGCTCCCGCCGAGCACCCGCCTCTTTCCACTAGTCGTGGTTTTTCACGCTATGCGTAGGCTCAACCCAACCTTCACAAACTTGCCGGGCTTTCACACCTCGAGAGCTCACAAGACGACGCCACGCTGCCTAGGAGTCGGCAACCTCCAAGAGAATAGGCAGCTCCTCCGCTTGAACCTCACCGGCACAACGAACGCGCCTCGGTGATCACCAAGTGCAACACATGCACAAGGCCTCCTCAAGTGCAACACATGCACAAGAGGCTCAATACTCTTCCTAATTGCAACACATGCAATTAGGGCTCACTTAGCTCAAGAAGCAAATGGAAGAGGCAACACATGCACACAACTCCCACACACTCACAATGACTCCACCATTCACCCCAACACCCCAAGGCCTCCTTTTATAGCCACCAAGCCAAAACTAGCCGCTGGGGGTCGAAATGGGCGTAACTCCAGAAAATCCGGTGCTACCGCCCCTACTAGAACCCAGAGCACGCTTCACGGGCCAACGGCTACAAAACTAGCTGTTACCAGAAATCCTAGTAGCACCGACCAACTAGGAGCGGTGCTACTGTCGCCACGGTAGCACTGCCTCAAGCCAGTAGCACCGACCACGCGAACCTCAAAAACACACCTCCGGAATTATCACACCGGCGAGAGGGCGGTGCACACACCGGTAGCACTGGCTACCACCACCCAGAGCACCTGTCTCACAGAGAAAACATGATTTTCAATCCCAAAATCATTTCTCCAAAACCAAATGCCATTCTTTGAGCCATATGATGATCAACACATGATCATACACACGCAAAACACATTTGCACCAACTTAGCTCATGCTCAAAGAATTCAAACCAAATTGCAAAAACACATTTCGCAATCAACTCAAGATCTATTTGCAAAACGATAGCAAATCAAACTCGAAGTTTATGAGATTAATCCCCTAGCCATGTGAAGGTCAACACAAGACCGGCCAACTTGCCAACACCCGCTGCAAGCCCCATTCACATGCTCTCGGATTCCGGACTCATAAACCTCGTTTATTCAGACAACGAACTTGCAAATAACGCAATAAACACATTTCATGCTTGAGCACTACTTTGCAACACATGCAAAAGTCTAGCTCCAAGCAACACTAATCAGATGCATGAACTCTCTAATTGCAACACATGCAATTTCTAGTTCCATGCAATCACCAAATCAAACTTCAAACCAAAACCATATCAACCGTATGATCTCTTTACTCGCAACACATGCAAGCCTCTAGCTCCATACAAACACACAAACACTAAATCATGCTTGAGCTCTCTCCTTTTGCAACACATGCAAAACTTAGCTCCAAGCAAACTCACGGTTTTAGAAAGATTGTTTTCGAACCAAAGCATGAAGCTTCAACTAATGCAACACATGCAAAAGTGAACTTCACACAAAAGCCAACGCATTAGCTTATCCTATTTGCAACACATGCAAATCAAAGCATCATGCGAAAACCAAATGCATACGCTCTTCCTTTTTGCAACACATGCAAATCGAGCATAAACCAAAGCAACCAAGCATAAGTCTTAACACATTCGCAACACATGCCAAATGGTTAACTCTTATGTAAAACCAAATCAAATAAGATTTGAGCTTTGAGTGAACGCGATTGAGATCATCAACACATGATGAAGCCTGCAAAGGAACGACCCTCTTAATAGTACGGCGATAAAAGAACTAGACTCAAAGACTACAAAAGTCCTTAGCCTATCTAGTTATACCTTGTCAGCCACAAGACAAGCAATCCCTTTGGGGTCTTTATGATCATCGCTAGATACTCCCCGGATCTCCACTCTTCTTTCTTCGATCCACTTGACGCCCATCAACTCATGATGCCGTCCTTGTCCCGTTCTCATCCATCTTTGGACCTAACTCAAGCATAACTCATGAAACTTGTTAGTCCAAGATGCATGGTTGCCTCAATTATCTCTTGCACTCCATTAACACATAATGGATACCTTTAGATCAATTGAGCACAACCTAAATCAATTGAAATGATTTAGTATGTCTTAAGTACAATAATGCAACTCATGCTTTATTATACTTAAGAACTATTCATTTGTCCTTGATTAATCACAGAGCACCATCAACACATGATGAAGTGTTCTTTAATGATTAATGAGACAAATGAACTCAATTTAAATTATCATTTAAATTGATATGAGTATATATTAACTACACAAGTTTTCATATACTCATCGTTGATGGAAAGTAATGATCCATTATATGTAAATTGTATGGAA
Source organism: Guadua angustifolia (assembly GCA_036346375.1). Lineage (NCBI taxonomy): Eukaryota > Viridiplantae > Streptophyta > Magnoliopsida > Poales > Poaceae > Guadua > Guadua angustifolia. Next base: position 85,538,538 of record CM070500.1, on the reverse strand, counting down.
ATGATCATTACTCTAAATTATCAACTATAGAATAAACTCCACATGTATATGTGCATAAATATGATTGACTTGGATATAATACTTACTTTAATCATATTGGAGTATATCCTATATTACCATGAGTATACTTATAACTAGGCAATCCAAATATATACTCAATGATTTAGTTTCTTTGTCTTGATCCTTATGTGTATCAATAAAGAATCGATCAATACAAAGAAACTATCAAGTTAAACTACAAACTCCCCCTAAGTGTGTGCATCCATGTAATGTATGGATTGGGAAACATGATGCACATTTTGTGGTTAATATAACGGGGATATTCATACTTTAACTTGACTCCAAAGTATGCAACTAATATTAAAATGAATATGCAAACATACCTTGGGTTTTCCATTTTTCAATGCGATGAGACTAAACAAAGATATTCTAATCAAACAAGTTAGTCTCGATATAAGATTAGTCATTAATAACAATATCGCATTAGGGGATAACCTTAACATTGGATTTGTCATTAACACAAGATTAGATTTGTCATTAACACCAAAACCATAACTAATGAAGGTTGAACTTACAACATATGAACCCACAACCCCACTCAATAATACGATGTACTTGCTTTTACCCGCAGGAAGTGGAGTGGCGCGTGAAGAAGATGCCACCCCGAACATCAAGTCATAATGAATACAACTTACTAACCAAACGATTAATCACAATTTTAATTAATACAATGACAATTAAACCCTGAAACAACTCTATTACTTTTCAACTAGTGCAACTCCAGGCGGTAGCAAAATGTAAACAAGGCAAATCCTTTATGGAAGCCGAAAGTAAATGCTACTTATTCAAGTTAAAGAAAGCATAAATCGCAGATTCATGTAAAGTAAGTCCCATCTATACGTAAGAACTACATATGTACTAAAATTACAAATCATATACAAGGGTACTCTATTTCTTATAAACAAAGAATCCAATAATCAACAAGTGAACAAGAATACATTCCAAAGTTAGACCTATGTCAAGTAAGAACATAAAGATCACACTTCTCAACCATACCAGATCGAGATATGACAAAATAAGAACACGATGAGATATTAAACCGCAGATCGTCATACAAGTGCATACAACATAATGACCTATTTGCACTCCGCGTTATCAGCATGGAAACATCAGTTAGACAACTTCCTCAAAACCAAAAATGCAAATCATACCAACCTTCATTTAGCACTTGCTCTCCTCTATGACTAAATTTACCAGCAAAGGTATAGTGACCATAATTCTAATTTCACATGACCATTGGAGGAATCAAGACATGAGCATATAAAACAATAGTAACACATCATTCACTATTCTAGGATTTCAAATACTATGATTCTTTCAGCAGTAATTATCATACATTAGGACAAAACCCCACACTATACAATCTTAACAACAAAAGAACGCAGAAACTATACATGCAATTAGAAACTTAGTTCTTCTAGCCCTACTCAACATAGACAAAGATAAATCACATCACCTAAGCTGGTACTAATGAACAACTCGCATTACAGGAGATCTACATGTCACTTGAAGCTCCCAGCAGCCAACAATTCTCGAAATTAAATAGAAAACATATATTCACGCGTTTATGAAACATTTAAACATTACCCTCTAATCCTAGAATACCAAAATACCAGCATACACCTCACGGCCATTTCATCGAACACCTGGCATGCACAATCATTTCATCTCATGAAAACCTAGCTAGGCATTTCATCAAACACCCTACATGCAAGCTAATTTCCTCCCAAAATTTATACCTCAATCTTGCTCATGGATTCATGGAGGAAGGGGTGGAAGAGCCGCCGGTTGCTGCTGTCACTTCTTCGGCTGTTGCTGCTGCCGCCGGCCAAGAGGGAATCTGTGGCTGGCCACGCCGTAGGGAGGAAGAAAGCGCTGCTCCTGCCAAGCATCGGAGGAGGGCAACGGCGCCAGCACGGGAGGAGGAGGCGCGACTGCTGGGAGGCTAGGAGGCGGCGGCCACGGAGGGGAGCTGTGGCGGCGGCCACGGCAGGGGGAGGCCAGGGAGCCTGGGAGGCGCCTGCCGGGAGGAGAGGAACCGGGGCGACACCGGCCAGAGGGGGGCGCAGGCAGAGGTGGCAGGCACAGCCAGGAGCAGCCTACTGGAGGGGCTGGGCGAGGGAAGAGTTTTGGCCGGAGGAGCTGTGGCGTAGGGAACCAGCAGCTAGAGAAGGGGAGGAGGTGAAGTCGGCCAGGATGGGGAAAAGACAGCTCTCCAAATAATTCTCAGCCACACACAGGAGAGAGAGAGATGAGTTAGGTGAAAAGTGGGTGGCTTTAGTTCTCTCCCACACACCTAACCTTTGCACCTTGCAGATCTCCAGCAGGTCCACCCACACTGAGAGCGCGTGCCAGAGGGGCACATACCCCGAACAGAAAATCCCACAACCTGGGAAAAGTCTGAGATATTACACCAATAGTACAAACACGGCGTGGCGCGTAGAGAAGGACGACTATCGGCATGCCAAGAGGCGGAGGCCGATGATGAGATCCACCATACTTGGTTACCTTCCTCATTGCCGGCAACGGGATTCGCCAGATCCCACGACCCTCACTTGCCTCCTCAACTTCACCGCCGAGTGCGTCATAAACAACTTTAAGCTTTAGCTTCACCTTTTGTGTGAGCAGGGGGAGGAGGTGGTTGTGCTAGCGAGTGGCAAAGGTGAGATGGCAGCCACGGGTGAGCACGCTGTTTTTTTCTCTTTTTTGTGCTGTTTTTCTGATGAAACTTGTTCAAACTTTAGTTGAAACTCGCTAAAACTTCTTGAAATTTTCCGGTTGAAACTTGTTGCAATCTCATCGATTAAAACTTAGTAAAACTTGAGTCCAAAACCTGAAACTCATTGATACTTTGGATTGAAACCTTCTAGAAACTTCTAAAAATACACAAAACTCACTAAAATATGAAACCATTCAAATGTCCTCTTGAAACTTCTAAACTTGTTGTTGTATCGGTGCAACGGTATATCGTTGTCTAGTCACACTCATAATCATTTGATTATGGACAGATGGGCTTAAAAACATTTTTTTTCTTTTGAAGGATGGTTAAAAAATTCTCATCCAAGAAAATTGGTTATTACTACTTGCTAGTGCTACCCTGTGCTGATCACAATCTTCTCATCTGATGCACACTAATAACGGAATTGCTATACATCATACACTTTTTTTTTTGCAAATCATTCGAATTTCTAACCTTGCGATCTGCATCACGATTTGTGCGCCTACTCACCTCTGTCTCCATCTCCGATGACGGTAGAGTTAAGCTAGGACTCGAGCTTGCCAAATTAGGTCTTAGGGGTTCACAATGGCTGCTGGGAGGACCAGTGGTAGGCAGTGTCAATGGCACTGCTAGCAGCAGATCGAAGGAGTGCGGTTGGCAGTGGAGGAGGGTGATGAGAAGCGACTAGCAATTAGGAGGTGGTGGTGGTGAATCTGGTGGTTGCTGTCGAAGACGGAAGAATACAATGACAGAGGAGATTGAGGTGAGTAACAGCAACATTAGGAGAGGAGGAGGTGGGCGACAGCAGAGGAAGGAGAGAAGACAGTATGACCGGAGAGCGTCAACGACACTGGCGAGGCAGGAGGGCAGCGGTTTATCGAGATGGAAGCAGGGTGGGTGGAGGCGCGCGACATTGCATTCTGTACTTGGCGCTTGGAGTCTGGACAGCTAGGGTAAGAGGCTGGCCGTGAGGGCGGTTCGGCTTGATCATTCGATACACATCTAACAGCCCAAAATTCGAATGACGAATGAGACAGTCATCAGCGTTCGGGTCTACTTGGAGATGAGAAAACCGATCCATGCACCACTCATAAGATAGCCAAAAATCCCCATATTTTGGCCCACAATAGATTGATTTAGACATTTAGCAGTAAATATCGCTTGCTCAAATTAAATTCGTTGGATGGATAGTGCCACTGCTATCTAACGTAGCTTCTTCTAGCTAGGCGCCTAGGCGTGGTACAGAGTACTATCGTTCTCTTTAGCAAGTCCCTGTGTAGCACGCATGTGTAGCATCTGAGTACAAGGACGTGTGTATCGATCAGTAGGTGTGTGTATATGGCACAAGGCACAAACAGAAAACGCCAAGCAGTTGAGGAAAAGATTTTATCTTAGACTAAATCCTGATCCAAATTAATCCCCTACACATCCAAATTTATGGCCAAGAACCAACCCTAGCGGTGGCGGCATGTCGCGGCGGCTCAGCCTGCAGTAGCGTGTTTCGAGACAAGGGCCGGTCAATCTACCGTTCGTTGGGGGTGCTAGTGGTGTGCCATTGACCAAAGGAGCAGGTTGGCCGTTGAGGAGGCCTGAAGAGCGGGCACTCGTTGCTTGATCTTATTGTACATAGTTCAACTTGAAGGAAGAATTAGCTAAGGAATGCAAGCAAGCCTGGGGATGAGCAAATGCAAGCAATCTCTGTCTCTTAAATCTTAATCCTCCTGCCACCGCCTCCAGCCTCCAGGCTTTCTGAAATTTATAGGATTGTAAGTCACATTGACGAGCATCCTTATTTGTATATCTATTTTTAGAATTGTTTGAGATGATTTGATCCGCTAATCAAAAGTGTTAGTAATTTAAATATGTCACTGCCTTATCTAATACCGGTCACACAATAATTTAAATATGTCACTGCCTTACCTTCGGGGTCAGGAGCAGCATAAGACTGTAGGAACCCCAATAAGACTAACCCAAAAGCTATTAGCTTCATGCTTTCTGAAAGTATTCTCAATTCGTTTGGTTTTCAAACCATACTGGTGAACTTTCTAATAAATTTACCGTTTATGTCTGGTTATAAAAGGTAGATTTGCTTAGCCATTACATGTTATTTGCTTACATATGTGACTAAGCCTGGAATGCGTCATGCTTCTTGTAATGGTAGATAATATAATCCAATGTGCATAAGACTGCGAGCTTACTGTACAACGTAGTGCTATTGTGCGATAATTCTCCAACTTGACTTAGTGATTGGTGATTGGGTCAACTGACTAAAGGCAGGAAAGGAATTCTGGTGATGAATACTGGCAGGACTAAGGGTTCGCAACTGATTGTATACCTGAAGTAAAATAACAATTGTAGCAGACAAAAATTAAGTAGAACAAATACTTTTATGCATTGTCAGGTTAAACTCCCAGTTGTCTATAATTGGTAAGGCACATATTAATACATGTATCCAGTATTGTGTGTAACCCTTAAAGGGATATGTTCTGGACTATTGTGTCGTTCTAGATATGAAAGTCATGGTTATAATGAACAAATTAGGAAGGAACAATCTATGTTAGCTGTGGCAATTTTGCGATTAGTATCTTTGTCTCTTTGATGTATGATTGGTGTTTTATCGCTGTCTGGTAATAAAATTACTTGTGTATTGAATTATTCACTGCTCTGTGATGAATGCAGTTAAGAATGCTAGTTGTTATCTAAACTTGATGCTAAAGAGGACAGTTAAAATTGCTAGTTGTTATCTAAACTTGATGCTAGTTGTTATCTAAACTTATCACCTCTGTCGTTTTTTCCTGGTTAAGCCAGTCTTCAGAGAATGAAACTTACTCATCTCTTAGTTATCCTTAAAAGCCTAACCGAAGACAACTAGTCTTGTGAGCTGCAAGTCGCTTAATGTTGGCCTCCTCAAGGCTCCAGTTCGGAAAGTTGCTGATGAGTCTTCAGATTTGCTTCTCTCGACACGGACTTGAGCCGACTAAAGAAGCAAGTAAAATTAGCAATGGCCAAGCTCAACATCAAGAAAGATGGAAGAGACTTTCGTACATGTCGTAGTTCACATTCGGACCATGATCTGTATTGCCGCTCCCGTGAAAACATGTCTTAGGGACGCCAAATGAGAGCCTGCAGTAGCGTGTTTCGAGACAAGGGCCGGTCAATCTACCGTTCGTTGGGGGTGCTAGTGGTGTGCCATTGACCAAAGGAGCAGGTTGGCCGTTGAGGAGGCCTGAAGAGCGGGCACTCGTTGCTTGATCTTATTGTACCGTGCTAGTTGTGGTCTCACGTACTTTCGTTGTGGCTTGTCTTGCTGATGGTTGTCGTCCGATGTTATATTGGTACTGGTATATTCGATGATGTTATATGGTTGTTGTCGTGGTGAAAACCTTGGTGTTGATAGTTGCATCTCAAGTCCTGCAAGGGCCATGGTTCTCTAGTCTTGTGCCTTGTCTCGTGGATAGCCAACCATATGTTTTGTTGTGTATTGGGGGTTGTTGCTCTACAAGTTGCTTTCCTTGTGGTTGTTGTTGGTGCTGCGGTGAGAGTTCAAGGTTTGGGACTTCTCGATATTAGTGTTACCCCTCTTGGACCGGTGTTTGGTGTAGCCCGTCAAAGCCGGTATATTTCTCTTCTTTTAACATAAATGGCCGAGCTCCAAGCTTTAGTTTTAAAAACAAAATCACATCTCACTCGTTTATTTCATTCTTTTCAATGAAAAAGCACGTTTTTTTTTGTATATATACACTACATTGTGGTCACTTGATGTATCTCAGGGGTCCCTGCAAGGTTGCTTTCCTGTTTATCACAAACAATCATCATATAATGGCAAAACCAAACAAAAGGGAATCAAGTTTGTTCTCAGGTTCATCTAATGGCAGGCATGATCATCATTTTGTGTGTTCATTGAAGAACCTAACGATCTGGTTACTTGTTAACGGGAGTGGGGTTTGGATGGTCCATGAATCGGGTTCATCGATATCAATGTAGTATGATGAATTGTTTATAACCCCACAAGATTGGTCTTAACAACGCCCAGCTTTTGTTGGGTATTAGGTAGATGGACTATTCACCAAACGGTCTGCAGGCTTTCAATGTCAGGGTCAGAGCTCGATATTAGAGAATTAAGGTACTGTAAAATTCAGAGCACTAGTAGTCAAGGTTTGAAATTTTATTTTCGAATCGTATCTTAAAGGTGGGCTAAATCTGAAATTTCAATAAAACCTTAGAATTTCAGATGAAATCTGGTCAAAATTAAAAAGGTAAATTTAAAATCCGAAATTTTGAACCAAAATTTCGATCGAAATTACCGAAATCTCGGCGAAATTCAATCCAGTGAAATTGGTCAAAATGATGTATAAAATTTTTGTGGATGGTTTTGACACATTACTAATATTTTCATAAAAAATTAAGATAATGATCTGAGGAATTTTAAAAAAATTCTGACAATGGTATTGTCCTGATAAAAGGCTAACCGAAAAATTTCAACCGAACGAAAAAGGGTGAAAACCATGTTAGAAAATTTTTAAAATTTTTGGATGGTCCTAAAGCACTAATAATATTCCCATAAAATTTTCAAAGATGTTCAAGCTTAAGGAATTTTCAAAAATTCAGACAGTTCTACTGAAGGCTGACCAACAAATTTCAACAGAATGAAAATAGTTCAAACCACATTATAAAATTTTGAAAAAAAAAATTAGATGGTTCTGAAGCATCACTAATATTTAAATAAAATTTTCATATGATGATCAAACTTGAGGAATTTTAAAAAATTTGATAGTGCTGATGCCCTGATAAAAGCCTTACGGTACTACATGTATTGCTTTCATAGATTTTGATTGTGCAAACAAACAAGTTTAAAATTTTTAAAACTTTTATAGAAGGGTTATAAGGCAATTATTAAGCTCTTATAAAAATTTTGCATCAAGATCACACTCGAGCAAATTTATAAAATTCTAACATGTTTACTATCTCAGTTATAGTCATTCTATTTTTAAATTTTTAATTATAATAAATGAAGTTAAATTATTTTTAAATTTTTCTATATGATCCTAGGCTAATAAATATGGTACCATAAAATGTTCAGAGTATGATGAAGCTTGTACAATTTTATAAAAATCTGACAGCATTTTTACTATTTTTGTAAAACATATCAAAAATTTAGTTTTTCAACAAATTTTCATAGAAGATAACATTCTTAAAGGTTATTGATCCAAATCTAGTCCTCAAAAGTTAAAATCCAATCAAAATATCTAAGATTTCGATGAAATTTATTGAAATTTCTAAAATTATTGTAGTAATTTAAATTTTTCAATTTTTTTATCCGGACGAGATTTTAAATCTCATCCCCACCGAAATTCGAGATTTTAAACTATGATACTAGTACTAGTAGTTAAACCGGTCAAAACCATTGCAGAGCTTACTCTAGTTAAATCGGTCAAAACGTTGCAGAGCTGTCCAATTACTCTAGGGCCTCTTAATTGGTGTGACTTGTGAGGCTATCCACATTCCACAATATTGGACCTAGGACATGCTAGTAAATGACTCCATTGTTTTTGTATAAAACTAGAAAGTTCATGCTAGTTTCTTAGGGCATTCCCAACCCTCCACCTCAGCTGGTGTCTATAGAATTAATTACGCTGCCAATTAAGCAAAAATCTGATGTGGCATAAGAGTTAAGGAAGGGAGAGAAGGAAAAACGAAGAAACCGTGTCTCATGCAAGAAACTGGTCGAGCGGTACCAAGACTCAAGAAACTAGCAAAATCGGGTTGGACATTTCTGCGCTTACCAAGTTGTATTTGTGGTGCATGCATTGGTTTATTGCTCTCATGCATTGCTTTATTACTCTCTCCTCCTCTAGACACTACTCATGGAAACCATGGGTTGGGAAACTATGCATTGGTTTATTGTTCTCTCTCCCCTCTAGACACTACTCATGGACACCATGGGTTGGGACTGCCCTTAGTACTAACATTTATTTTCTTAAATCAAAGAGGAATCTGTGTGCTGCTTATTCAGACTCCTTTTCAAACTTCTGAAACGGTTAAGTTAAAAAGGCTTATAGTTCCTTTTGGGGTGTCTAGTAAAACTTTTGCATAACTCATACAAAAAATCGAATTACTTTTCTAACAAAACTCTTGTGTGTAAACATGCCAGTTGTATGAAATAGTACTCTCTCCGTTCTTAAATACATACCATTCTAATTTTTAAATTTTATTTTTAAATATATATCATTCTACAATTTTAAGACAACTTTTAACTATTTTTTATTTGTATACTCCTACCATTAATTATTTCAAATGTCATTTATTACCCTCATTATTATCTCTAAGCATTATATTTAATTCCTCTATCAAAATATATAGGACATATTTTCTCTTGTCATATAAACTAAAGAGATATTGAAAATAGCTAGACTATCCTCATTATTATCTCTAAGTATTATATTTAATATATGCATGTAGAGTTAATCAAATAAAGCTGAATATTTATTAGGGCTATAGTAGATACATTATATTAATTTTGTATTGAAACATGAAATATCTAAAATGATAACTATTTACGACCGGAGAGAACATGTAAGTGTATCGAGCGCGTTGGCGTGCGCAACTGCGCGTACATATTGCGTTGTGGTTAGAGCCATTCGTGTGAATCGTGCAAGGCCATTTTTTTTGGCGATTCAGTTGTCGATGCAAGCGCGACATGGGGATGGCCAAATCTAGGTCATCCATACATTAATGATCTGCCGCACATCCAAGATCAACATTTCTTTATGCGTGTCAGGAAATGGTGCATTTGAAGATTCAACTGACGATGTACTGAAACATATGACACTTGTACCAAAGACGAGACCCTTCTCTGAATCTTTTTATATGAAACCAACAAGCAAGCAACAAATCATGTATAGAAAGTAGAAAGACTTGTCTGAAACGAAGAGCACGGGTACAAGATTGTCAAATTAGCAGTTTCTACCACACTTACCGTCTGGCTGAATAGCACCAGGAGAATCGATGATCGCCTCGTGCGTGCTGTGCGAGTTATCTGTCTGTGATCGTCGGAACTCTATCTAGATCTAGGAGTACGTAGAAAGGAAGGAAAGAAACAGGCGCTGTACTCCTTCCTGTACAGCGTCTCCTACCATCGCCCAGGGTTTCCATTACCTAATTGCTTTGGAAAATCGGTGTTGGATCGGTAGCTTGCTTGAAAATCGGCAGAAATAGAAGGATTTTGAAATCAAAACTTTTGAAAAAAATAAAAAATAGATTGGTTTTCACTGAAAATCAATCTATTTTAACAAAAATCGATCGACCAATTGAACTTTTTTGGTGGCCGATTTTTGAGCAATTTTCGTCACTTTTCGACCGGTTACGTCCTATAATTTTTTTCAAAATTTTTGAATTTTTTAGAATTAAACTGGTTTACCAATCAATTTTTAATTTCAAACCAACTCGATACGATCAGTTCTGAAGGTAACCGAGCGATTATCGATGATATTTCAATCCCTGCCATCGCCTCCCTCTATCCTCTTCTTCCTGCTGCGCAGCCCCGTGTTGCAGTTTGAGCTAGGTACTTCCTCCGTTCATTTTTATAAGTTGTATTTTGATTTTGCATAAGGATTAAGGTTGCGTTGAAATTAAGAAAGTTATGAGGAAAATGATTTAGATGCCTGCACTTAATTGTCTTGAAAGATAAAAGTCGATATACTTTGTGAATGTGGTAATGAATAAATGCATATAGTTGAGAGAATAAATAAGGGTACAAAGGAAATAGCTTATTAAATCTACATGTAAATCTTATATTTGTAAATAAAGACTATTAAAAAAAAGCTTTATAAAAGTAAACAGGGAGACTAGGGAGTAACTTTTAAGGATGGCCATTCACGCTCGCATGCTGCTGCCTGCCCTGCCATGCATTCTGCACTACTTGTGCTGCCATTGCCATGACTTCGCCTCGGGAACAGGAGCTACGTCGGCAGTTGGGCCGGTGGTAGCAGTGGCAACGCAGTAGCATCCGGTTCCGAAGGCGATCGAGCTAGGAGACTGGATGGAAGAATAAAGACGGAGCCGAGACGGCGACGCGACGGCTACTGCACTAGCACTATCCCCTCCGGCCTCCGATCCGATGGAATCGTCCTATCACTACTGGAGTACGTCGCTACTGCGTTGCCACTGCTACCGCCGCAGTTGGGTCTCTTGCCGACAACGAACACAGAACAGTGACCACAGCAGCAGCAGCAGCAGCAGGGGGGATCTCTCTTCTCTTGTTCGTCAGCCTGCAGCAGAGGCGACCTGCCAAGCTAGAGGCTCACTTTTCCTTGTGGGTTTTGTTTGGGCCTTTTGCAGTTTACGTACGCCTGCCTGATCAAGCGTCTCATGTGGTTAGGCGCCTTTGTTTTGGGCCCAGAATCCTTCGCAAAGTGCTTAAGTATATTTACTAATTAACTAACGGCCTGGCTGAATGCAAGCGTCGATATGTCCGAGTGGTTAAGGAGACAGACTTGAAATCTGTTGGGCTACGCCCGCGCAGGTTCGAACCCTGCTGTCGACGTTAATTTTTTTCACTCTCTTATTTTATTTATTCCAGCGGCAATTCATATGTCTTTGTTCCTTTTTTTTAATCTCTTTTCTGTTTACCCTAAATTTGTTTGTGAGGCTTCCAAAACCTCATTGCTGCACGGAGACAACGACAATCAGGTAGGTGGCCTGTTAGTATAGGACCTGCCATTCTGCCAATAATAGCATATTACATCGTTCTAACAAATAAAAATAAAATGAAAAACTTCTCGAGGAAATATGAGTAGCTGAGTACAGAGTAATCTCTTCCGGGGGAATATTCCTTGGTGGCACGTCTAGGAACAAAAACATTCAAATCAGCATCTTTCGATTGAAATGGAAAAGATCTTATCCATGACAATGACATGGAGTTTTATCAGGAGAGAGCCATTGCCGCAACATACATGTGTGATTCTGTCTTAATTCATATTTTTCAGGAGATTTGATGATTTATCTCTTTTCTTGGGTAAAATTGATCATTATCAGACAAATTAGCGTGTATCAAGAACTAATGGGAAGCAAGATGAGATAAGATCCTTCTAAAAACAAACAAGCCATTTCAAACATATTAGAAACAGATCAAAGCTAGATGCGAAAACCCCAAACCATACGAGCAAATGATTAATAACAAAGAAAAATATGGTAAATCATCAATTTTTCTTTATTCTAGGGATTAGTACAGCACAAGAAAACTCACTAAAGTAAAAACAAAGAAATATCTTTTTCCTTTTTGAGGCGGCAAGAAAACTATTTATCTTTGAGCCATTCAGCTGCTGAAATCTTCAATACACATCACTCTTGTCACTCTTGTGTCTTTGTTCACCTTACGTCCTTAGCATTAAGTAAAGGTACTTTTCTTGCTCTCTTTCTCCTCCAGGGCCCAGGCCATTATTTTTATCTGACAAGCATCCTCATGTAAACTCTTGAAGCTTAAGAGAAAGGAAATCAGTAGCTACAGGAACAGGAAGCCTCCCAAGCTGCTCTCCTCCATTCCATCCCCAGAGCAGAGCGGACAGAGGGGAGTGGAGAAGGGTGAAAGTCAACCAGGTGACCCGCTTGTTGATTTCCTGATCCATTTTAGCTTCTTCTTTGCGACCATTTGTTGGTTCTTGATTTGCTCCCTGTCCAGTTCGACCCCTATTCTAGTATATTTGGTGGTTCGATTTGAGTAGCACGAACTGTTGATTTCCTCTCTCCCATACCAAGCTGACATGTAAAATGGAGAGAAAAATTTGGGCATCAAGAAAGTGTTATGCTTTGTGAATTTGCTGGTTTGGTATCTGTAGTAATGGCAACAGGGTATTTTAGGATCTTTCTAGCGCTATTTTGTTGTGGGGATGGAGCTTTGGTGGTGGGATTGCGGGGATGAGCTGAATCTGGTGGATTTGCTGCTCAAGATGTGTATGCACTGTGAGGCCTAGTCCAGACTTCTAATCCCAACCTGCGCAAGGTACCGAACTTCTTGTGCAAAAATGGAACTACGAAATGAGCGGAGTTCAATTATACTGGGACTTCGAATAGTTCCTGTAAGATCTAACGCTTGATTTACATGGTGTGGTGAGAGGCCTAACGAATCTATTCGAGGCTTTCTTACCTTTTCCGGAGATATCATTAACATACCTATACCCGTAAGAATTGGAGGCAAACCGGAGCTCCACCTGTCACTTGCACATTTTGCGAAAAAACCCCTCCGTTTATTCGCAATTACGGATAGGTCCTTCGCGATTTTTTGTGAGGCAAAGATATTTTCTTTTCTTCGCGTTTGGGTCCCTGGCGCGGTATTTTACGGAAAAGCCTCCCGTTAGGTTCAAATCGCGAACAAACCCTTTTCTAATTTTTCAGGATAGCGAACAGGTCCAAAAAAATAACAAACAGGTCCCTGGTTCTTACGTTCAGGTCCTTTCTCCGTTTTTCTCGGAAAAAATGTTTTCGTCACCAAAAAAATCCGGAAAAAATGTTTTCGTCACCCAAAAAACCCGGAAAAATGTTTTCGTCACAAAAAACATAGATTAAATCGAAAGTTTATAGCAACTCATGGATTTACCAACGGGTTATGACCGCGAGTTTTTTTTTAAAAAAAATGTAGATTCGTCCGAAGATTTACCGAAGATTTATAGTGATCCATAGATTCGCCGACGGGTCCTAACGACCCATTTTTTTTAGCAAACGCAAAAAAACAAAAAAACAAAAAAACGGAAAAAACAGATTCATCGAAGGTTTATGTATTATTACTCGGTGAACGCGTGGAGTATTAGACTCGACAAAAGAAAGTTGTCATATCTAATAATTTTTTGCCCTTTTTCCTCTAGGCTATTTTTCACCGGTGGGTGGTTTTGCAAAAATAAGAAATTATTATTTTTTCGAGCACATGCTATCGAAATTCAACCGGCGCAGCGTAGCGCGCTTATCCAGCTAGTTTAAGTAAAAGAGGGTAGGGTCTTATTACCCCTCCTTGTTCTGCATTTCCGTTAACAACTTAGGCCCTGTTTGGGAGAGTTCCAGCTCCCAGCTCTAGCTTAGATCTGAAACTTATAGGCTAAAATAAAGTGAATTAAGTTTATATTTTTAGTCTAAAATGTAAACAAGATGATCTACCTAAACATTCTTAATGTACCCACAGCTTCAGCTCCAGAAATTTCTAGAGCTAGAAATACCCTGCTCCACTGTCCCAAACACCCCTACACCCCTTTACTGCATGGTTTACCTCTTTAGTGCAGTCTCGTTGGTTGCATTCTGGCCGTCTGATGTACACATTTCCAAATGTTCAGATGCTGCAAACTGATATCAGCTGCATAATTTTCAGTTAGTTCTGTTTCTCTAAACTGGCAGACTTGTAGGCAAGCATGATGTGTTCAAAAAGGAGGCTTGCGATTGTACTCCTATTAGCCTTTTCAGTCGTGGTCACAGAGAGCAGAGATGCACATAATATCGTGGGTAAGTTGTGAATTCATCACAAGAATGAACGCTGCTATTGATCTTGTTTGTTCTGTTGGCATTTCTATTCTCGTAGCAATGATATTCCTGATGGTGATGCTAAGTAGATCAGAGTGCAGCAATGGCATTCAATCTTAAATTGCAAAGGATTGATAAAGATGTGTTGATGTCCATTGATGATTCTACATCCAGTTTTCTGCTTTGATCCAAGTTGCATAGGCACATAATAGTATGAATCTGTGTGTGTTGCTGATGCCTGCGTTATGAGAATTGTGTTTCCAACCGTGCGTTGTTCTGCACTTCTGCTGCCTATCAGATGTCATGAGCTAGTGGTAGTCACAGTTAGTTTATCTAAATTTTGTTTTCATTGGAGGGCTCTGTATTTGCATTTGTAGTAATTCATTAAAGAAATCTGTGATCCAGATGTCACATATTCTGCTCACCATATCTTCAGCTTAGCACCTGTTTCTTACCTTATGATCAATCTGTTCTGTTGTATTCATTTCAGCTCATGAAAGCTTGCCCCTTGCGAGCAAGGGGACAGGATTAACTGCGGTTAATGGAAAGCTGTGTCAACTATGTGAGCAGTACTCAACTGAAGCACTGTTCTACCTTCAACAAAACGAAACCCAGACTGAGATTCTTAGTGTCCTCCACCATGTATGTGCAAATCTTGCCCCTCTAAAACAGCAGGTATGGATAGATTGCAATGCCTGCATTGGATACCATATGTTCAGTTTCATTAAACTAATTGGTATGTTGATGTTTGCCCTGTTACAGTGCATCACGCTGGTTGACTACTACATTCCTCTTTTCTTCTTGGAGGTTTCTGTGGTTAACCCTGAAGAGTTTTGTGAATCAGTGCATCTCTGCAAAAAGGGGATGATGATTCGCCTACCCACCCGAGGGGATACTTGCCATCTATGCCATCATGTTCTTATTGAAGTTCTTACCATCCTAAAAGATCCTGACATGCAGGTAACTGCCATCTTTTCAATCTTCGTTAGCAATGTTTTGTGTAATGATTGGTTAGCACTTTGCACATGGCTAATGCTTTTCTATTGATGTCACAATTTTGCAGCTGGAGATAGTTGAGCTACTTCTCAAAACATGCGACAAGACAGAAAACTATGCGCAGCAGGTGAGTTACGTTCAAAAACAGTTGGATATATCGAATCACTAATGAATCTGCATGTAATTAAAAAACAGCCAATCATGGGATCACATGATTTTTGTGGTCATTTGTACGGCGAAGTTCACTGAGAACCCCTGAACTGATTTAACGCTTCAAAAAGTAAACACTTAACAAACTACAGTGCTTTTGTCCAATGCGACTAAGCATATACGAATTCAAGACCTTTAGATGTCGTTGTACTTATGCTTTTCAACACCTAGAAAATTATTTCTGTAATTAGCCTAGTTGCGTGCAACTTTGTATCAACTGAATGGTAATGCATAACAAGGGTTTTCCTTGCAAAAATATGACACTTTCAACGCTTAGCGAGGTCTATATCTAGTTCTGCTCACGACTGTCTCCTTTTTATTTTTCCAGTGCAAAAGGCTGGTCCTTGATTATATCCCACTGATACTGGTGAAATCCCAGAAGTTCCTTGAGACAACAGACGTCTGCTCAGCAATACAAGCATGTAAAACAGGCACACAAGCATCAATGGCAACCATGCTTTTATCTTAGTGAAGACAATCTAAATCAAGACAACGCTTGTCTGTCGAAGAGATCGAACTGGGAAAAGAATTGAAGGTCAGATGCCTGTGGAAACTCTTTCCTCTATTGCTGAAACACTTGAGTGATAAAAATTTGGCTGTGTAAAGATTTGTGTAGTACATTTTGAGTCCTACCCACTGCAATCTGAACCATGCAGCTAGCCAGCAACTATACTACCATTCCTTGAGCATAGAACTGTCTCAGAGCATTGGATTGAGAAGTTATACACATGTAATTATCGCTTTGTGTCATCTATTGTTTGTCCTGATGACATTATTATTCAGTGTTTTTCTATCGCGCTGTCAAGTGGCCCAATTTTTCCTGGAAAAAAAAAAGAAAGAAATGCTGCAAGCCATACAAGGTCTTGACTTTTGATACAACGAGCATAAGATTTGTGGTTCGAAAATAGTTCATTTGATTGACAAAAATAGCCATAGTGCTTACTGGTTAGAATTCACACAAATTGTATTGCTAACCTTACTCCTTGATACAAACTACGCATTTCAATTTACGTTATATTATTGCAGTGTTAGCACTGAATTCAACAAACTACAAATGTTATATTTAGTTGCCTATTCAAAACCAGGATAGCAATTCCGATTCCAAAAAAATCTAGAGTGCTAGCCGCAAATCTGCTGACGTCAGTAGTTGCAAGAGTGAAGTTCACAGTTCACACTAAAGCACAGGCCAAACTTGATAATTAACTTATCAAACGACATTCAGGGATCACAGAAAATGTCGCAGACCCACGTCTTGATTTAGACCCTAAGGGAGTGTTTGGATTAGAAGTATTTCATTGGAATGTTTTGGAATCTAATCCGAAGACCTCCCAAGGAATTACCACTCGTCCAAACAGAGCCCAAAGGTATACACAACTGCAGGCTAATATCTGAAATGTAGTTTACACGTGCTAATGAGATCCCTTCTCATTGCAACCTCTCCTTTCTAAGCCTCTCAAGCTCCTTCACCATCTGCCAGTGCTCCATGGAAAGACTCTTCTCGCCAAAGCTTGAAGCCATTATCTGTGCCATTGTTAACCATCTGCAGATCACCATAAGTTAATAAAGGTTCATAAGCTCCCGTGTAAAGTAATTGTGGGATGTTAGATGCCCACGCCTGACACAGCATGAACAAATACCTGCTAAGTTCAGAACAGCCCAAACTCCTATCTTCGCTCATGGCACTGACCATTTCATCTTGAATCATCTACAATTAAGATGCACATTATAAAACTCATTACCAGCTAAAATTATGTCGTGCAAAGCGATATAAACTGAAAGCTTTGAATCTGCCCATGCTGACAAGTCCACATCATGTTCCAAATAGTGAAAAGACTACTCCTGACCAATAGATGTGTGTATTGCTAGATAAAAAAGGAGAGATAATTACCTGGTAAGTCTCAGGTTCAGTTGACTGAGGAAGAGACCTAACTGTGGCCAAGTACCATCTCCAACTCTCAAGTTCATCAGAACTTGCATTTACTGCAGGAACAGAGGACGGACGGAAAGGCACTATCAAGTCAGAAGGCAGGATGTTTGATTTTCCCTCGGAGAGAATAAGTAGCTGCACATCAGTCGCCATTTCCAGCTTGTAGTACTCAAAATCATACTCAACCTGCATGTAGATCGAATAAAATTTACAGATCTGATCTAAATTGCGCAGCAATGATAGTTTGGAGTTCCATGTTTCAATAATACTGCATTTTTACATCTTTTTTGTGGTTTATCCATGTACAATGGGTAACTAACTTATGCATTGTTTATAATTGGTTAAACCTTGCACCTAAAGCCAGTAAATGCAAATAGTCACACAATTGAAAATTTGATTCAATATTGTAGCATGTGGTCAATGACCTAAATGGATAATATTGATATAGCTGGCAACATCTTATCACTTCTCAGATGAGCACAGAAGTGCTTCCCAAAAATATAGCACTGCATTCTTGTGACTATAATTTCTAAATAGCAAAACAGTACAAGAGAATTATTACCATCTGCGACTCCATCAAATTCTTAAGCAGCACAGTATTCTCAACACCTTTAGATGTCAAAGATCCGGACTGCAAAAGAGTCTCATCAAAGGTCAGGTGGGTGCCCTGAGGTAGCTGCAGAACTCCTGTAACCAACCTACAACAAAGTTTAGGGGTAGTACAAGTTAGATTTAGCCTTGAATGATGAAGATATCAGGTGTTACACATACTAGATAAGACAAAATAAGATGTACCTTCCTGACTTGTTGTCCTTTCTAGGCTGAAATGTGGCTGTGTTCAGATACTCAATTGATAGAGGAATAGATTGTGAATATGGCAGTAGTCTCTGGACCAAAGTATTTAGCTGATTTCCAAATATGGAAGCACTTTCTCTGTTAAAGCCAGTGAAATTCAAGGAAAGCCTGCCAACGGTAACCACATCCACCCTATTACGAAGCTGCAAGGACATTGAAAGGACCAAAAAATTATTAAATTGAACATTGAATGTTTTAGTAAGAATCATGCAAGGAAAGCAACACATAGTGACACAACATACTCTGGATAGAAGATGCAACAGCAAACACTGAGCTGCCAGTTCATCTTTCCCTAATACTAGAGTGAGATGCGAGAGCAAAGATTGCCGGATGCCTTTTAGTAGGCTTGGTGAAGGCTGCATGATCAGAACAAAGAATAGGTCTAGCTATTTTAGTCAATGGTTAAAAGCTGTGTGTATTCCTTGTGAGTTCAGGATTATAAATTCAGTGATATGTACCTCAACAACAGAAGGCCTTGCTAGAAAATCATGAAAAGATAATTTTCTCCAGACCAAACAGTGAAGACGGGGCACCTATACAATCATTTTAAGGCACTAGAAGTTAAGGTAGAAACTAAAATATGGATAGAAATTTAATTTTTCACTGTTATACATGAAATTGGTCACTTTGTGTTCTGTAATACACATACCTTGCTGGGAGGCAGCTGAGTTGTTACATCTTCTATGAGGTCAAACATTATATCATCCGACTTATCACTAGGAGCTGCAAGTTCTGGGTCAAATGTATATACACCTATGAACTCAGCAACATCGTTTAGTTTCACCTGACTTTCAGGCATGTCATAGACCTGCAAAGCAGAAACAAGACTGTATATAGACGACACAACAGAGAAAAGGAAGGACAACAAATGAATTGGCTAATGTGCATTTCACATACGAAAGTTTAGGTATTTTTACCTTCACTAGACATGAAAAGGAGCTTCCAGGAATATGATGATCTCCCCCATTCATCCCTGGCATGTGATCTTCACTCACTGGCATTTCTGCTGAACTAGATGAGACCTGGCTACCATCTTCCTTCTGAGGAAAAGGGAAGACAGATTAATCGCATTATCCATCACTTCATTTTACATGACTTGAGGTTAGCACGAAATAGAGCAGCTTGGTTAGCCAAATATGCCATGATTCAATTGATATAGCTTAATCAATCTATTGCATTAGCATGCCAATCTAAGACAAGCCGGTCACACGACAACATTTCTATGCTAAGTAAATGTTGGATGAAGTTCAAACACAAACCAAAATGAGGAAATAGATACACACAAGATTATGAGATAAATTAATGTATTGCTATGGACAAATGACAAATCAGAAGGCCTAATCTTGAATTTGTTTCCTAAAACAAAAAAAATGATTATGTAAAGTTTACCCTTCAAAATGAAAGCAAATTGTGTTCAGTTCTCACCGGTTTCTTACTGAATGAAGAACATTCGCCATTCTCATTTTCCGACACCTGTGGCAAGCAATGCATTAGATGACAATACAAGTTATCGGACAGCCAAAGTGTCCAAAAAAATTTGTTTCGGCGAACATGACAAGAGCTTACATCCATGGCATCATCACCTCTGTCCCTCTTCCTTTTCTCCCTTTGTTCAGATGTCAAGCAGCTCGTCATTGTGCACACGTCAGGACCAGGGGATGACTCCAGTGTCCAAGAATTCTGTCCAGGTACCTGAATGAAGTCAATCACACGATTCAGGTGAATTCCACCAGCTAGTAGTTTCAACAAAATAGTTTCCACGATTAATAAGAAATGACAAACAAGTGCTCATGGAAGCAGTAACATACATGCACACAGTGGAAGAGATGGCGCTCCCAAAGATGTGAATCACACGGGTGTGGCATTGAGAACGGTGAGAAATCTGTGAACTTGTTTGTCCTCCAAGTTGACCCATCCTTAACAAATGATGGCTCAAGATAAGCATAAGAAGCACTAGCTGACAACAGCTTGTGAACATAATCAATTCAGTACCTTGAAAGCACCAATGTAGAACTCATTCCCAAGCATGTCCTGAACCATTCCACGGAACCGAACGAGGGTATTCGGTTTGATCAATCCGATATTTGATGCATCCAACACCGGGACCTGGAAAGCAAAACATTTTTTGAACTTAAAGAGTTCTCATTTACATGAGTCACCCACAACGTGAAATCTCCAAAATTTGCGCAGCAATCTCAACATAAACGCAGTGTATTGTGACCTGAAATATCAACGATGTCCCTTTCCCCATCTAGCATATGTATGAAAACATAAGTTCCTAACCATATTTGCTCTTACTGACAACATCAGATTCGACCGAAGCAAGTCCTTCAAGCATTTCCCTTTCTTTTTTTTAATACTAATCGATTTTATTTTTTCCCGTTTCACAATACAGATCATCCCTGACACGCTTTTCATTAAAAGATAACACCTTTGAAAGCTCATGCCCCGACCAATCGATCTATAACTTCATTCACAGGAGGCAAACGCCGACCAGATCACGAATATCACAACTGAAGTCACTGAACTAAACTTGTGTAACATAAGACAGGGGAAAAACCAAGAACAAAAAGGACAATGTTTTTTTACCTTGTCGAGCCCACCTTGCTCGAAGAGGAAGGAGCGAAACACCTCGCTGGCGCCCCAGTCCTTCCCCCGGAACGCCGCCACCGGATCGCTTCCTCCGGACTCGGCCGCCGCCGCCCTCTCGAAGGTGGCGCGCACCGCGCCCAAGGGGTTCCCGACGAGGTCGTACTGCAGCCCCACCATCCTCTCTCTCTCTCTCTCCTTGGGAGGTTGGGACTTGGGAGCAAACAATGGCGGGGAATTGCCGAGGCGAGGGAGGGAGGAGTTATAGTAGTTGGGGGTTTCGCGCCACTGGCGGCGGCGCTTCCCGCCGTTTCCTCGCCCTTTTCCCGCCATACTGCTGGGCTGGGCCAAACTATTGGGCCGAAATAGGCGGCCCATTTTTGGCCTGTCGCTTGAAAGAAAAGGAAACGGGCCGAGGTTCATAAAACATGAAACGAAAGATGAAAGCTCAACATGCGTGCCGTCACCCATTGCGAACCAGAAATTTTTGGTCTTTTCCTCCCTCAAAAAAGAGAGAGAAAGTTTGGTCCTTTTCCAAATCTTCTTATGGTAATGTCCGCAACGGCCTGTGGGCTGTGGGCTGCGATAGACGGTCGCGATAGCCTTTCTTTGAAGACCTTGACCGGAACAGAAGCCCTTGAGGACGCGAGTTGCGAAAGCCCGTCCGCAAGGTGGTTGTCGCGCCGGGGGATATGAATATACCCCAACCCTTCAAAGTGACGTTCCATTTTTCGGACCTTCGCCAAGTATGCCGTCATGGTTGGGTCGGAACACTGAAACTCCTTCCGCGCTTGATTGATGACTAGCAGGGAGTCACCCTTAACTTGGAGACGCCGAATGTCCAACGCCGAAGCGATGCGCAACCCTGCCAGCAGACCTTCGTACTCAGCTATGTTGTTCGTGGCCTTGAAGTCGAGGGCGACCACATACTGAAGGGTGTCACCGGTCGGAGAGACCATGTTAGGGTCCGCTGCGCTCCTGCCATCTCATGGCCCGCAGTGATCCGGCTCCCCCCGAGACCAACACCTGGTCTCGGCTCAGGTCTCCCACATCCATTGGCCCAACCAGAGCCACAACCAAGGTCCTGGCCCAACTCAACCCAAAAGACTAGCCTGATGGGTGAGGGATGCCCCACCTTATATATTGTACTCCCCCACAATCAATTACCGATGTGGGATTAAACCCAACAATCTCCCCCATCACACATCGGGCCCAACAATCTCCCCCGTGACATCAAGCCCATGTTACCCCGAGACTTGTTTTTCAAGGCTCCCCCCACAACCGTGCGACCCTAGAGATGTTCCGGGTTTCAAACCTTAGGCTCTGATATCACTTGTTAGGATCCGCTGCGCTCTTGCCATCTCATGGCCCGCAATGATCCGGCTCCCCCCGAGACCAACACCTGGTCTCGGCCCAGGTCTCCCACATCCATTGGCCCATCCAGAGCCACAACCAAGGTCCTGGCCCAACTCAATCCAAAAGACTAGCCTGATGGGTGAGAGATGCCTCCACCTTTTAAGCTGTGCTCCCTCATCACCAATATTCGATGTGGGACTAAACCCAACAATCTCCCCCATCACACATCGGGCCCAACAATCTCCCCCGTGACATCAAGCCCATGTCACCCCGAGACTTGTTTTCAAGGCTTCCTCGCAACCGTGTGACCCTGGAGACGTTCCGGGTTTCAGACCATGGCTCTGATACCACTTGTTAGGGTCCGCTACGCTCCTGCCATCTCATGGCCCGCAGTGATCCGGCTCCTCCCGAGACCAACACCTGGTCTCGGCCCAGGTCTCCCACATCCATTGGCCCAACCAGAGCCACAACCAAGGTCCTGGCCCAACTCAACCCAAAAGACTAGCCTTATGGGTGAGAGATGCCTCCACCTTTTAAGCTGTGCTCCCTCATCACCAATATCCGATGTGGGACTAAACCCAACAGACCAGGACAACCCCAGCCCCCGCCCCCTCCAGCCTGAAGGAGCCATCGAAGAATAAAGTTCAGGGAGAGGGCGCGGGCGCTTCTTCGGCTTCAGAAGTGGTGGGAGTCCACTCGGCGACGAACTCCGCCAGCTTCTGACTCTTGATGGCTGTGGGAGTTTTTAGAGCGAAGGTATCTCAGCTACCTTCAAAGCAAGTCTCGTATATTCGAGATGAGAAAACAATAGGTACAGTATACTCTCACACACACACATATATATACTAGCCGAGTGCCCGTATATTGCAACGGAATAACAACCGCTCATACAGACGAATTAAAACAGTAGAAAAACAATACTTGACAAAAATCTAAAAGACTAAACCGTGATAATAAGAAAAGTTTTAAAGTGCAATTTGCAAATTTTCATATATAAAAGCTTTTGTACTTAGAATTATAAGTTACATACGAATTAAAGCAACAGAATAATAATTTCTAGTAATTATATAAAGTCTACAAGAGTAAACCATAATAAACATAAAGATTTTAAGGTGCCTTATGCAAATTTTTGTACAACGGAATGCCTCATTTTTGAAACTACATTATAGGGTCTAAATTGCAGTTCTATGTGTCCGTGCGTTGCAACGGAAACTCAATCTGCGATAAAAAGTTTATTTGCAAAAAGCACTAATAGTGGCAAAGGTGGGTAATTAAAGAGCAATGGCAAATGTGGGTAATTAAAGAGCAGTGGCAAAGATAGGTAATTTTGATGAATTAACAGTGGCAAAGATGGGTAATTAAAAAGCAATTGTAAAGGTGGGTAATTTTGATAAAATAACGTGAGAAAAAACTCTCACTTCATATATAGTAGAGAGTAGAGATATATGCGTGAGTATATATATTGACGTGCGCAAAATATATGTGTTAACCAAGCTGATAGTTGTCGTGTCCTGAATTTACAAATCCGGACACTCTATGTATTCTGCACTAGTCCAGGATCGCGCTAGTGCACACAGGCTGAACAGGGTATAATATCACATCATACACAGCGAAATATTAAATAAGTATTGCAAATATGTATTTAAACGAGTTGTGTGACCTTATGGTCCCTTACAATAATCTGCTACTTAGGGCTTACAATAGTCAGAGTAATATAGTTCAGCAGCGGAAAGGTAAATAAAATCGTAATGATCCATCTTCACCACAGGCGGCCTGACTGAGGCTTGCTTCCCTAGTTCTCTGGCCCTTCAACGAACTCCTCTTCATAAGCAGGCGTAGTCTCTTCTTCTAGTAAGTTTGTCCGCAAGGGTGAGTACACACCGTACTCAACAAGTCACGCACAGAATGCAGATCTATTTACTACATGCATGGTTTATTACAAAGGAATGGCTTACTGGTTATTTTGCTTTTGCACCAATATTTTAAATTACTATTAACTTAGGTTGAAAGCATCAAAACCATATAACCATTATATTTCTCAAGTTATTTTTCACATCATTTTGGACACACAGTCCCTAATCATATTTCTTTGGCACCTGACCTCCACCCCATTTTATTTTCAAACACTACCCCTTATTTGTAATCCCGAGTATTGTCGAAGAAGTGGACTCGGCTATTCGAACAGTTTTGACACTCTGCAGAGGTTGTACACTTTACCCACAAGATATAGTCACACACCACAAAGGCGATTAACCATAACAAAGTTTTTCAGAGATTTCTATCTCAGCCTAAGAACCTCTCCGTGTTGCCTTCACTATCACTTCCCTCACTCAGAGCCGAAGTATAGGACCAACAAACACCGTTGGATAGGGTACCAAGCCGAAGCACAGGCACGCTCCCCCGTACAGCATGACGTCACTGCTGACGTCAGCACCCACCGTGCCAGCACTGACAAGTGGGCCCCACTGATGACGTCATCCTCGGACACGTGGCAAACTCTCACCGTAACACGTGTCGACGAACTATCAACCGAGAAGTCAATTTATTCCTGACCGTCCGATTCAAAACGAACGGTCACGATCTAACGTCGATTCGGCTCTGTTTACCCTGGTGGTGACACGTGGCGCAAGTTCATCCACTGGATCAAGATCTAACGGCGAGGAAACAAACCGAATAGTAACTCAACCGGCCCGGTCAAACGCCAAGATTCATGTGACAAGATCAACGGCCAAGATCGCACCGACACTCCGGATCGTTACTGCGGTGTTGCCGCGTGGCTCAACCGTGACCTTCGGATTAAAATCGAACGGCCGATTTGAATCGGATGACGTCGACAGCTACGGCGACTGTGCGGACGCCTCAGTTTCCACGTACACGCGTCAACGCGAGATTGCCTCGGCGCGCATGCGATCTGATCGTCCGTTTCAAAATCAACGGCCCGAATCTAACGAATCTTACGCCAGTGATTACAGATCTAATGGTCTAAGCTACGTGGCTACATAACAATCACACGATCAAGATCGAACAGCCAACAATTAAAAATGAGGTTTACTGTATCAGGACTACGTGGCCAAATCTAAACCATCCGATACGAATCCGACGGCTAATATCTAACGTAGGTTTTAAGCACACGTGGGCAGTCCCTTCCTCGGGCACGTGGCGCTATCCTGTCCATTCATTACGAATCTTACGGCTAGGATCTACCGTTACACTGTTCTGGTCTCTACTGAAAATGAATACGTGGACTCACCTCAGTCGTTGGATGCGAATCTGACGGTCGAGGTAGCTCGTGGCTTCCGGTGCTAGCGCGACGGAGAAGGATTGCCGGAGATGAAGAAGAAGACCAAAACAGCAGCGTTCCAGTGTGGCTCTGGTGAAGTGAAGTAGCTCCTCGGACGCGTCACGGCTCAAGGCTTACCCCGGTGGTCTTGACAACGGCGGAGGGTCACCGGAGATGGCACAAACGGCGGCGGAGTGTCATAGAACTTCGGCGACATCGTGCGTGCTCTACGGTGGTCCTTGGGATGCGTGAAAGAGCTCTACATGCACGGAAGGAAGTGCTTTATACTGTACGTCGGTTAATGGGGCGGCGGAATCATTACGACGGCGAGTAATGGCGACGGTTTCTGATCGAACGCGCGGCGGCGGCGGCGTTTCCCTTCCCCGAAGACGAAGCGACGTGGCTGCACATCCATCCGTCCACACGGAAATCCAACGGCACGGGCGACAAACCGACACGGATGAATCACAACCATCGGATCAAGATCGCACGGTGAAAACAAAACGGCGACGCTAGGGTTTGGCGTCGCGCGATGAGTGGGCTTGGCAGTTCTTCGCTCACTCAATTTCAATCGTTTTTCGAATAAAAATAATTCCGAATATTCATTTAAATTATTTAAGGCACTTAAAATATCAGAAAAATTCTAGAAAATATTTTAGGACATTTTGTGCTTAAATAAAATATTTCTATTTATATTTTATTAAAATTTTTCCTTATTAAATTAATTTCCAGAGAAAAGGTTAATTCCAGAAATTACGAATAAATCCAAATAAATTTCAGAAATTCTCAAAAATTCAAAATAAATTATAAATTTCAAAATTTCCAAATTTTGGGATGGTACAATAGTTCACTTGCGTATCTACCACATCGCCATTGACGCTTCCATCGTCGCCTTCGCTGATGGAGCAAGCGCCCGTGGGGAAGAGGTCCTTGCAGAGCTCGGCGTAGAAGCGGCGGACCATGTCAACGAACACCGGCGAGGTGAGGCTGCCCCACCATCGCGTCAGCTCCTCCACGTCTGCCAGGTCCCCCACCTCGCCCTCCTCCGCCAGCATCTCCGCCAGGCACCACTCGAACATCCTGCACGCCTCCTCCTCCTCGTCGCTGCCGCTGCCATCTCCCGCCACCTAGCGCGGCCGCCTGATCAGCGCCATGCGCACGTACGCCGGCGACGGGAGCGGTCCCTGGTACGCGGCGGGCGCAGTGGCGCTGTCGGGAAGAGTGGCCGCGGCTGTACCAGCGTCAGCAGACGTGGAGGCGGCGGCGGAGGAGAGGCGCGCCGTGACGAGCGGCCAGAAGACGGTGCGAACGGAGCGGAAGTCGGATTGGCGGCGGCGAGGCCTGCGGAAGCGGGGCAAAGAGATGACGGCGCGCGGCGCGCAGGCGAGGTAGCGCAGAAGAGTTCTCTTGGGAGTTGGGACGCCGCCCGGGCGGTGTGGTTGGCATGAACATGATGATGAGGCGTTTGAGGCTTTGAGAGTTGAGAAAGAGCAATGCTAGGTATACTAGTATGGTGTCCATACGCTGCAACGGGGATCTCTAAAAAGGACAATATATATAAGTAAAAAGGGTCCTAAGCCATATAATTAAGTATAATTTCTTTCATATACACATCAAGCAAAACATATCTTAACAACATCTCAATCGTTCTTGTCAGATCCAACAGATCATATGTCCTGAAGAAGAATAAACGACCGCCACCAACTCCTAATTAGAAATAGTAGAGATACAGGGTTTATAGGCCCTGTTTGGTAGAGTCCAGATCTCAGCTTCACCTTAGATCTAGAGCTTGTAGGCTAAAATAAAGTGAATTAAGTTTATATTTTTAGTCTAAAATGTAAACAAAATGATCTATCTAAACACTTTTAATGTATCTACAGTTTCAACTTCATAAATTTCTGAAGTTAGAAATACCCTGCTCCACTAACTCCACGAATTTTAGTGGAATTAGAACTGTACAAAACACCCCCATAGGCCCTTAGGTTTGGCAGGAGCGGAGCCAAGAATTTCCTTTGTGCTCCCTCCATTAATTTTTACAAGGCATGATTTAACTTAGGTGATCTTCAAAGTTAAACTCTAACTGTTAATTTCTTTTATAATACTTTGTTCATAGCTAGAAAATCATAACCATAAAAAAAGTGCTTTCAAATTCAAATATAACGATATCACTTTTGTGTCGCATAATCTATATATTGTTGGACTAATTGTTGATTAAATTTTACAAACTTAGAATTTCACAATGCGTGGACGCATTATAAAAATCAACAAAGAGACTACATTTAATTTCCAACCGTTTGGACGTGTACTCTTGAGGAGAAGAAAAGAAGAAGAAAAAAACAGCAGTTTGGATGTGCATATAGTGGTGTGCATGACGTAGCGGTGGGGGAGTGGATGGTCACGAATCCATTTATAGGCGAGGCAGCTCTCCTGTCAAGTGCATTGCTGACATTATGCCTTGCTAGCAAGTTACAATGGCGATAAGCAGATGCTCAACACGTGAAAAATAATATTAGAGACCTCCCGTCCTGTCTAGCTTCAAGGTAGATCTGCCATCTGGAGTAGAGTTGTGACAGTACCCTCCAAAGAGTGATCCCATTTACTAACAGCGCCACATGGTAACCCCCCCAAAAAAGAAAAGCCCAAAAATGAAACAGGAACGTTCATTACACTCAGGGTTGGCTTACAACCCTACTAACCGCCTACTAAGTTGAGTTTTCTGTATAATACCATATACTAACATCAGAGCAGTTTTCATGCCCTCGAGTACTTTGAACTCCACATAGGCACCTTCATGGGCTCGTCGTCAGCGACTGCGCCGCCACCGTTCTCGGCAGTGCTTAAAGAGTCTGAGATCAAAGGGTCCGATTCGCTTTCTTTCACCTGCAATGTAAACCACATGCGAGGTAAATTACAGGAGAATGATGGGCAACATGGCCAAAGCATCCCACTTTCACCAATTAAAATGCTGCAGAGCAAAGTGGAAGGAATCTAACACAAAATAAAAACGCCAAATGAAAGTTGGTACAGCTTAACCCAACTAAAAAGCGAGTGTGTGAGACTCATGTTAACTGGCTTATGCTTAATCCTTCATCATGACATTCAACAGATTTGAGTTTCAACCCACAGAGAATGCTATCTGCTCAAAACACGATAAGAATATCCATATAATTTAGTTAAAACTGAACCATTGCAGAAAGTACCTGAATGACTTGTGGAGAGGCTTCGGTGGGTTTTTGCTGAGTCTCTAAAGTGCAGAAGTATGAATATAATACCATCCCAATCACTGCAATTAGGATTCCAAGTATATTTCTCCAGCTAAATGGATCGTGAAGCAAAACATAGCCAAAGGTGAGAACCAAGCATGTTTTAAGATGGCCAAGGACTTGGTAAGTTACAGGAGATGTCTTCCCAATCACAAGGAAAGTGCTGAAGTTTACTGAGACTGATATTAGGCACGACAACACGATGAAAAACTGCAGACATGGCAAGAGAAAACTCTGGATCAGATGAAAGTTATGTCAACAATCAACATAAGTTTCCACAGCCTTGTTCACTGCTTACCAGAACTTGAGTTGTGTAATCAAAAGCAAAGACATTTCGGTTAGTCAAAAATCCATCGAGGAATGGACCTATAATGAACAGGGTCAATGCTTGGTATGGGCATGATTGGTACAGCAGCTGGGTTGAAGATACCTTGAACTTCTTCTGAATTGTATTAGTCATCTGATAGCTCGTTAAGGGTTCAACATATACACCATCGGACAATGTAATACTCTACCGAAATGGTGTTTCAGCGTTGTAAGCAAGAAGTATACATGAGTAGGATAAAAAATCTACACAATCAATTTTATGTTCAACAGGCAAACTAGAAATACAGTAGCAGTAGGAAGTAGCTTCTATTCATTAGCATTTTGCTTATTTGTAATATTAACAAACCACAAGACGTGTCACTTGCTGCATGCAAAATTTACTATATGCAGATGATTTGGCAAACAGACAATGTTTCACAAGAGAAAAATAACAACTACTGTTGCAAGGATACAATTTGAGCAATACAGGTCGTGACGATTGCCAGCAAAGACAGTACAGATCCCATAGTATTGAGTTGCAAATCAGTCACAGTTGCAACGCCAACACCAAAGAGGAGCACACTAAGGGAGAGCTGGATATTCCGACTGCACAGTAAAGTTAGAAAAATAGTCAGATAATAGTTATCAAGCTGCATAAAGGACATAATGTATCAAAATACCAACCTAAACTTCTTCCTGAAGAAAAGAGTCTCCAATATAACAGTACAGGGAATAATGGCCAGCTTGGTCATCTGGACATAAATAGCATTTTAGCATAAGCTTGGTGGAGCGATTAGTGTAAGGTCAAATGACATTAACTGCATCGCACAACATGTAATAACTTAACTGAAACCCTTTTCCTAAGAAGTTGCTTTCCCATGATAATATAGCAGAGGCAGTACATCAGTTCAAAAGAAACATTATATTTTGTACACCCAACCGACAAGGAATGTATGCCAGACCACTGAATTAACTTTCTTTTTTTTATCACTACAGACATAATGAGAGCACACAACAATGTGTACCTGGTAGAAACCAACAGAATTGAAACCTAGACTCAAGTTGAGAAGCCCAATTGAGATGCCATTGAGTACTCCAAATCCCATAACGGTCCTTGCATCAAAAGGTTTGTGCTCAAAGAGCTTCATACATAATGCCACATGGAGAGAACAAAATGTAACCAGGAGATGCCAGCTTGTCAAAGTAGTGGCTGCATAACAAAGAACAGGGTTGAGTAAAATTGGAGGGAAATCTACCTACTTCTGCTTTATTAAAATGTCCAGACGAACTAGTGCTTTGCCAGACCGCAGTCTTACAAAAGAATGAGCAGTAAAACCAGGAAGATGTACCCTAACAGGATTAAATTCCACCACTAAATTAAACGGAAAAACGTAGCGGCGTGTAATCAACCACAAAAGTAAGATTTGTTTTCATTCTCAACAGACCAATCGGTATAACTTAAGCTCATCCTAGCTCCTTTTCATCAACATATTCATTCCAACAAGTCGCCCTAACTGTATTAAGCTCACGGTTCATCCATTTTTTCACTCGTAATGTTTCAACTCACACCATATAATACTCAAGGAACTCGACCGACACTCCAACAGTGGTTTCCCTCGACGCAGAAACTAATTTGCACTTCTCAATCCAAAATTCCCACAACAGCAATCTCCCCACATCACTTCAACACTGCGCATAAACCTCCTAGGCCAAGATTTCCACTGCCCCCAGAGCACACCTGCACCAAATCTCAACCTCGCATATCCACAAACGATATACGAGAGAAACATGGAGCGCAGGCATCCAAGGAAGCAAACGCTAGCAACTAGCAAGGAGTAAAGTATCTCGAGACAAGATTGGATCTCATACCAAAGGTGAAGCCGAGGGAGCTCATGAGGGCCTTGTTGCAGATGACAATGGAGACAGAGGACACCACCGAGAGGCTCAGAGCCCCCACCGTCCCCAGCTGGAACTTCTCCCCTGCCACCCCCATCTCTACCGCGCTCCAAAAGAAGCAAGAAACAACCAGTGCGGATGAAGAAGAAAAACTTCCTGACCAAAACCACCAAATCACACCACCGACAGGACCTGTGCATCAGGAAGATCACATTTTTGATCCAGCAATTGCAGCAAAAACACCAAGAAGCGGCCAAGAAACGGTCTTTCCCGGTCAGAACTACCAACCTCTTTGTTCCCGAGCACAAAATTCGAATACACGAAGCTGGATCTGGAAGAGGAGTACCTGAATCTCAGTAGGGAATTGGCAATGGTGAGGAGATCTGAGAAGCAAGCAGGAGTAGGAGGGATCGGGTCGCGGCTTGCTTGTGCTGTGCTGCGCTGCGTCCTTCGTTTCCTCCCCTCTCCCCCTCCTGCTAACCGGAGACGGAGACAGGGGCTTTTATATAAAAGAGATGTTTGATTGGTCGTTTCGGGACTTCGGGTTGGTGGCGGCGAGGGGCTCCTGTGCAATTATTAATATGTCATGAGGCCATGAGGGTGATTAGTGATAGTTTGAGGATACATTTGGTTACAAGTGGTTATTATTCGGGTCCACGTGTTTAATGAGATTTGTGATCCTTGCGTTTGTTGATTTGTTTGGTGAGATGCTTGATCATTGTTGTTTGGTGGACTCAGCTGATCGCTAATGTTTTAAGATTTGTTGCAATTTTCATTGGAAAAGACTTGGTGCAATTTATTTTCCAAATATAATTTTGACTTTTGAGCTATCCAAGTATTCGCAACATTTTTGAAAAAGTTTTGTAAAACTGACTATTAATATTTGATACTTGCACATAACAGTTCATAATTTCCTATTGTTGTCAAGGGCAAAGGCAGAATAGAATGGCCACATCCATCTTTTTCCATCCGTCCCGCTATTTAGTTGGATGGATAGGTGGATTAGAGCATCTAATTCTCAGAAATATTCCATATAGATGTTGGATAAGTCTATCCCATAAAATTGGATGGATAAGTTCATCTAACTTTCATCCCACCCATCTCATCTCTTGAAATTTAAACTCTCATTTCATCCATCATCCAACTCTCATCCTATCCATCTCTTATCCCTTCAATCAAATATGAATTTGAATAGCTCTTTATCCTTACCATGATGGATGGCACCTCCCATCCACCCTTTGTCTTTGAACCAAACGACCGTCCGGTGAGGTGATTTGTACTAACCAATCTGTTTTGGTGGTTAATTACCAACTTGGTATGTTTTCCTCCAATCCGTACATGCATGTGATATAAATATCAGTCAGCCCTCACAATTCATCTTTTCAGCGGTTGGCATCTGGGGTTTGGCAATCGTGCATCGAAAGCCATAACCAATAGGGAAGCAAACGCTTGTAACTATACCGAAAAGATCTGCAACATCGCTTTTATCCAACGGTCTACATTGCAACCACTAAAGTTGCATCGGATCTCTTTCCTTTTGTATGTGCATGGATCTAAGGAGCAAACAGAAGGGCTTTACTTCTGATCTATTTTCTTTTTTCTTTTCCAATGGTACAGTGACTGGCTGGCTGGAATCAAATATAGTATAGGAGAAATTTTGCACCGGAATATCCCATGTTAGGAGGAATCTTCTAGCAGTGATCCGTATCAGCGTCAATGCAATCACACACAGCTTGAACTGGCTTCACAAGAGATTTTTTAATAGTTTTTCCCTTTTATTATCAAGTGAAAATACGAGGTTAGTGTGTTCCAAACAGGTCCTAAACACGGCCAGAACAGACACACAAACATCGTAATCATATCAAACTGACTGAATTTGACATGGTAGAGAGAAAAACAAACAAACATTGAGTGAAAAAAAAATTGTCACACAAGAAGGACGCCACAAACATGATCATTTGTCTTAAACCTCTCCCGTGGCCTTGCTTGCAAAGCAAGATAGTATATATGTTTCGCCGTTGGTTAGGCCGGGTGGATAAGGATTAAGGAGAAGGGAAGACAGCGAAAGCGAGAGGCGCTACCGTTGGAGGGTTTGGTGGCACGCCACTGTCTCTGCAAAAAGAGAGGGGGGGAAAGGATTTATTTAGGTTTAATTAATATTTACTATTATGAAAGAAGGTAACGTTCATCTGTTATTCTGTTGTCGTCTCTTCTCACAAGGCAATAGGTGTGGATATATAGGCCCGACCTACGTGTCTGCATGATGTGAAGTAATTGGAGAAAACGAGGAGCAAAACTTACTGGCCTCTTAACAAACTGTGCTCGGAGCATAGAGCCAGACTTACTACCTTCGTAACGAGTTAGCTAATGTTAGTTGTATGGAACAATATGTCTGAAGTTTATTAAATTTTATGTACACGTTGTTGATCGAAAAACAGCATGGAAGGTAAAAATAACAAAGTCTTAATTAAAATGCATTTGTTGTTTAAGAAATTAGAGTTGCACTGAACTAGAAAAAAAATCAAATATCTATATGTACTATTGTGTGAGCCTAAATTTTTCTCGAACAAAGAAGCTGTGATTTTTGTAAGGAAATTCTTGTGAAATAAAACTGCATTATAAAACATACTGTTTACAAATTGTTGCACATTATATCTGTAAATCTAAACTTGCCATCCTTTTAGATAAAACATGTGATGAGAAATGTTTATCAGCGTATCACAATTAGCAAGATTTATGATGCTATTGCAAAGTATAGAGCACTCTCCAACATTGACATAGAAATGATGTTGGAGGTTTTATTGATTTGGTGATTTATTCACCCTCCTGTCTCCCCTTCCGCACCTAAAAAAGCTCACTATCAAAAACACAAACAAAAGCCTCTCAACAAACAAATTAGTTTCTTTCATTCTTATCCTAACAATCTCTCCACTCTTCTCAACAATTTGATCAGACGTAGCTATGAAATTGAGCCATGCACCGTAGTGCAGGAGTATCTTGGATAAGGCGAGCTGACAGGGGCCGGAGCAGGGGGCTAGTATGGGCCATGGCTCCCCCCATGCAAAAATTTTTTACTTACCCCTCCTTGTATCTTCCAGCCCAATACAAGATATAGTGAATGCTATGCATGATGTTGCTACTACAAAGGAACTAATTCAAAAGTTAAGGGATAATGGTTGAACTAAACTCTTAAGTGATGTTGTTGCATTTTGCAATAAGCATGAGATTTTCTCGATATGAGCGGTTTTATCTTGACTTTATTCAATCGCGTGAGCGGGATGAGACTTGGTTCAACATCACTATCAATATGATATTTTTATAGTTCTTTGTTGACCGGCTATTCTGAGAGTTAAATAGCGATTCAATGAACAAGCAACCGAGTTACTTATTCTTTGTAGCTCTTTGGATCCAAGGAACTCATATAGATCATTCAACATTGAAAATGTGTGCTTGTTAGCTACAAAGTTTTATCCTTCAGTTTTTTCAGAACAGGAAAGCTGGAAAGGCAATCTTTATTTACTTGTGTTTAAACTATAATTGTCCTCAACACTCTTATTTTCTATATATTAATCCCACCGTCTCTAATTTACAGGTTAATTCGACTTGTCCTTACTTTGCATGTTTCAACTGCAACAACAGAACGTGCTTTTTAATTTCTGCCATGAAACTTGTCAAGATAAGACTTCGAAATAAAATGGAAGATGAATTTCTGAGAGATTGCTTGATAATCTATATTTAGAGAGATATGGCTCTAGAGTTTAAAACCGAAGCACTTATAGATGATTTCATTACAAAGAAGCGTCGACGAGTACGGTTTAACTAAACTCTTGCAGGTGTGTTACTTTCCCTAATTTCTCTAATTACATATGATTATGGATGATTTCAATGTAATACATAGCTAAATTATCCTTTACATATATTGATTTTAATAGATTAGTTTTTCTATTGACCCCCTGCGAATAAAATTCCTGGCTCCGTCCCTGGAGCCTGACCAAGACGGCGAGCCGAGGACATAGAGTAAACCAAGTTCATTGGCGCCAACTAAAAATGCTAGGATGATACGATCTTTTTATCCGTAGCAAAGTACACGTACTAAACTAGTTAATTAATTAAACAGTATGACGCCAAGTTGTTGGGGTTGGATGGCCTCCACCTCCTCTGCTCTGCTACAGGAACGAATGGATGGGTGGGGTGAGTCGCATTCGTTCAGAGCCGAACCAGGACAGGTCCCACCGGCACTCCCGTCATCAAAGTCCAAAAGCCTATTTAGAGACCGGCGTTTGGAGCGTGACGCCGATGCCATTGCGCGCGCACTGCTGTAGGCCCTCTTTGGAATGATTATATAGAATCTAGATTACAGAAGTTGTTTTTGATCGTAGAAGAATTAGGCTGGGCTGGGTCTATTGTGTGTGGAGGTAAAAGATTGAGTGGATGAGAATCAGCGAGAATCTGCTGATACCTGGATTTTGATTCTATGTAGAAGACAACTTCTGATTATAGAAGAGGCTGTTTGGAATACTTTCGTTCGATAAATAATTCGATTTTCTTTTAAGTAAAAATAGGACAGAAGCTGTCTCGAAGAGGACTGTAGTCATGCTGCAACTTTTAGTTACAACGACATATTATTGGATCAAGAATTTTAAGTCACGCATCTCGCGTGAAACAATTCAATTTCGTAGGAATTTTTTGGAAAGAAAAAAACTATTCCAAATAGTAGGCCCTGTTGGTCACGGACGCATGGTAAAAAAAACAAAAACAATTGTATTCTACGGGCCGTTGATTTGAACCATCGACTGTACTCACCAACAAAACCATATACATTCCGGCCAGGATCGATGAGTGTGAGTTTGCTTCAAATCGATGTGAGGGGACTATTCACCTCGCTAAACGTTGATCGGCATGGACGATGACGATACGAACACGGGCAGATTCGATGACAGTCGTAGCAGTGTAGTACGTGCTACCACACCATATATACCTACGACGATGCATGTGCTTTCATTTCTTTTTGCTCAGTGTCTACGCTAGGAGCGCACTTGAGAATCGAGATGCATGGAACTATATATGTGATTAACGGACCTTCGCGATAGGATTAAGTAGTACTGCTAAAGTAGGATCAAATCAAATCAAATCAAATCTTTGCATGTAATGGAGGAGTACAGGGCCCAGCAGCGCGGGTCCCATCCTCCACTCGTTTCAACAAACAACCATAGAGGGACCCAACATCAACGCAGCGACATGTACCAGGTGCCGACCCCGGACCCTCTACAGTTTAGGGTACAGATGAGAAGGGAATAGGTTTGGTGGAGCTTTAGAAAACTAGGTCTTGTTTGGGAGAGCTCTAACTTCCAAACAGATTCGAGTTGAAATTTATAGGTTAAAATAAAGTGAATTAAGTTTATATTTTTAGTCTAAAATGTAAACAAGATAATCTACCTAAACACTCTTAATGTACCTCTGACTCAGCTCCATAAACTTCTAGAGCTAAAAATACTGCTTAACCAACTTGATTTTGGTAAATTTGGGTCATCTAAACAGCCCTAAAGCTTAACTTCGTGCAAATGCAAAGCTCTGGAAATTTCTGAACATCGTTTGGTGTTGGCCCAATAGTAAGGGCCTGTTTGGCAGGGATTCAGTTTCATCAGATTCGAGCTTTACTAGATTCGTGAAGCTGAAACTGTGAGTATATTAAGAGTGTTTAGATGGATCATCCTGTTTACATTTTAGACTAAAAATATAAACCTAATTCACTTTATTTTAGCTCACAAGTTTTAGATTTCAGATGAAACTGGAATCTAGAGCTCCACCAAACATACCCTAAAATGTGTTGGTCCAAGTGTAAAAGAAGCTGTCAAAAATCCTCTGTTCAATAAACAATCTACTTTATTTCAAGTATAAGCTGTTCTAAATGGAACCTTAGTAATTCTAATGATATAGACAGTCATAGAAAAAAATATAAATAGATCGTAATTTATATACACAGGAGTTGACCCGTCCTAACTCCTAACCGTAAGTCCATGACATAGGAATTTTGCACCAATATATGTCGCTCTCAAGGGGAAAAAGTGAAGGATGAGAAGCGGGAAAGAAGGAAGAAAAAGGGGTAGAGCTCTTGTGCAGTTTGCTATGCAGTTTTGAGTCTTGAGCACCGTTTGTTCGAAGCAGTGAATGGCTCGGATAGTTCAATAGTGTATTGCTACAGCATTCATTGTAGTGCTAGTATTGTTACAGTGTTTTCCAAACAGTGCTGCTACCAATCTGGACCATCGATTTTTGATTCAATAGTCGATGCATAACTGTTAAAAAAAGGGAGGGACAACCCGGAGAAACCAAAAGGGATCATGTAGACTAGAACGATAAGCGCGGCGCGCCGCCGCGTGCGTGAACGGAAAATAAATTTATGTTTTTTTTGGAGAAAAACGGATCAGAGAAAAAAAATTTGCCTCACGCGTGAACGGAAAACAAGTTTGTATTTTTCTCGGAGAAAAAGCAGAGCACGGATTTTTTTTTGGAAGCGAGGAAAAGCGAACGCGAAAATATTTTTCCGGAAAAGCGAACGCGAAAACATTTTTTGAAAAAATGGAGAAAGGACTAAGCCGCAGCGTGAGCGGAAAACAAATTTGTGTTTTTCTTAGAGAAAAAGCGGAACCGATTTTTTTTGGAAGCGAAAAAGCGACCACGAAAACATTTTTTACGGGAAAGCGAGACGAAAACATTTTTTGAAAAAATGGAGAAAGGACCAAGCGGCGCATCTTGCAGGCTGAACGAAAAAACAAATTTGTGTTTTCTCGGAGAAAAAAATAGAGAACGTTTTTTGGAAAAGCGAGGAAAACGCACCACGAAAACATTTTTAGGGAAAAGCGAGGAAAAGCGAACGGAAATATTTTTTAGGAAAGAACGGAGGAAAAAGTCTAGAGATAGAGTGAACACATTTTTACGGGGACGAAAACAATTTTTAGAAAAGCGGAGAAAGGACCTAGGCGTAAAGTAAGGACACGAATGTTATATTTTTGGACTGTTCGCTATTCGAAAAACTAGAAAAGGGCTTGTTCGCGATTTGAATTTACGGAGGTTTTTTCCATAAAGCGGTATACGAGGACCCAAATGCGATTTAGAAAAGAAAATCTTTCTCTCACAAAAAATCGCGAAGGACCTATTCGTAATTTGCAGGGACCTATCCGTAATTTCAAGAAACACAGGGGTTTTTTCGCAAAACGGGCAAAGTGACAGGTGGATAGGCTCATTGAGCGGGAACTTTGCCATCTTTAATCTATGGGATGATTAGCTGACTGTGACCAACTATGAAGCAACCTAGGAGGAGGAAGGGTATTGTTTGGGGACAGGGTTCACAAAATCAACGATTTTCAATCGATAATGGCAATTTTCACGTGTATCGAGGTGACTCGGTAATTAAAACTATTCGATAACCGGTAGAGTTCAAATGCAAATTCAAAAAATTTAAAAATTGAAAAAAATTATCAAAATGAGCTAACAATTTTTAATGATTCAAAATTTTCAAATGTTTATCAGATTTATGTATTTTTAAAAAATTCAAACAGTGCTACTATCTTTATTTTCTAGGAGTACTAAATAAAGTCTAACATTTTTTTAAAATTTTTTATTAGCTCCAGAGGCAATTAAAATAATTTCGTAAAATTTTTAGACGATGATCAAATCTATATATTTTTCTAAAATTCTAAGAATGCTACCATCTCTTCTATATTTGATTTTTTAAGGGCACTAAATGAAGTCTAATATTTCTAAAAATTTTAATACATTATCCTTTGCAACTCTTTATGGTAAAATTAAAA
The DNA here is from genome assembly GCA_036346375.1 of Guadua angustifolia. Lineage (NCBI taxonomy): Eukaryota > Viridiplantae > Streptophyta > Magnoliopsida > Poales > Poaceae > Guadua > Guadua angustifolia. Next base: position 85,499,771 of record CM070500.1, on the reverse strand, counting down.
TTTAAGAGCATGATGAAGCTTGTAATTTTTTTATAAAAATCTGATGCTATCTCTATTCCTTTTCAGTAATTGTTGTTTTTAATTTTCCTGTAGGATTAAATGAATTTAAAATTATTTAAATTTCTCTTAGTTGTTTTAGATTATTTGGAATTTTATATTTTTTCATTTTTACAATTTTTATAATTTTTATTTTTAAAATTTCCTTGATGGTGTTCTAAAAATTGAAAAAAAAAACGGAAATTGAAGCTAAAAAATTGGTCGATAATCGAAGAAAATCGGTCCAAAATTACTAAAAAATGGTAAAATAACTCAATTTTTATTTTTTTCCCACTGTTGTCTGACCGCTGAGTTTAAAATTTTTGAATTTAAACTTTTTCAATTTCTACCAATTTTCGATCGGGCTATTTCCCAAAATCGAAAATAAGAAATCGAACGAAAATTGAAAAACGATCTTGTGAACCGTGGTTTGGGGGCTTCGCTCATGGATCCAACGTTGGAGTCCTCTAGTGCTATTATATTTGTGTACGTGCTGCTGGCTGCCGACATTTCCCTCGATCGATCTCTCCACGTGATCGTGCATGGTCTCTGTTGAAGTGTCATTGCAAGGAATTAATCAACATCAATTACATCGCCATCAAGCAGCAAGTATCGATGCCATATCATCTCATAAACCAAAGAGACAGTGGCATGTTGGCATCGTTCTCCTACTTTATAGTCCAGCTTGGCAAAGACGAAAGTCATTCATGAATCATGACCCGTGCTTTTCAGTAGGCTACTGATCACTGAAGCTACATGGACCGTACTGTACAATACTAATCAGTTCCAACCGTATTTACTCTCTGGCTTACACTTATCGGTCTTGTTTACCCCTAGTTTATCCCTTCCGTCTCAACGAAAACGAATGCGTTTTTGATGCATTCTATTAAAATAAAAACATGGCTCTGCTTTCTTGCCTTTGATTGATGGCCCTAAACCAACAGAAGGCTTTTTAACCGTCCCATTGCTCGAGATTCGTGCCAACACCTGAGCGCTCTCTCCTTCGTTCGACGTTTAAGATACATCGTACCTGTAGCAAGCAGAGTACAATACAATTCCTCAAACGAGCAAGTATTTTGTCAATCTGAAGGCAACTTTATTTGTTTTCCATTTTGAGATAAGCCGCCGTAAGAATTAACTATCACCAAGCCACCAACTAAACATGTGATTTTTTTTAAAAGATTCATATTTCTCCTTGCATTGCATTGCAAGGAGTTCCTTGTCAATGCCGTCCTGGAGGCTATACTGGTTTAGCTCTTGAAATGGTGTGTTTTGGTATTGGTCTATACTGACGTACCGTTTCGGATTTAATATAATAATGTATATTTATAAATATACACATGTTTAATTATATGTATACTAAATTTCACTTACAATATTACTCCAAATACATAGTAGTATTGTGAAATATAACATATATTTTAATGAACCATATTATCAATTTCACTAGTATAATTAGTATTAATCAGTATCAAAGGTGGTATGGCCGGTATTCACCGATATCGAAACCGGTATTACCGGTATCGAGGTTGATAAGGTACATAAGACTACTTTGTACCCGTTTAAGAGCCAAAATAGTGGGTATTGACCGGTAGCAGTGTAGTATTGATAGCTACGTTTTCTGTAGAATTCTAGCAAAATAGTTATACCGTTTCCTATAGAATTCTTGCAAAATTAAACGATGAGCCCTGTTAGAGCCCGAGCCATGTGCCAACCGCTCTTCGCGCAATCGGACGGTGACGGAGCCACTCCTGTCCTGGTGGTCGCCACTCGACCGTTGCTCGGTGCCCAAGTGCAAACGCACGGCGCAAAAGCAGAGGAACTCACACGCCCGATTGAAGTTGAACCACCAGATGGCGTCGCCGGCGGCACCGCCGGCTTGGTCGGTGACTCTGTGCCTGAGGCACCGCGGCGGGCTGGAGATCCACGCCGCGGCAGAGAACATCCTCCCCGGGTGGGGCCGCGGCGGCGAACGCATCTCCTTCCTCCTCCGCCTCCGCCGCCGCCTACGCCTCGCCGTCACCTCGCAATGCAGCCACGCCCGCGCTCCCGCTTCCACCGAGCCCGAGAAGCCACACGCCTGTAGGATCCTCCGCTTCCTGAGGAGCAGGTGGGCGCGTATGCCGCGTGCGCCCTCCATTTGGCGCCTCAAGAAGAGGCCGCCGGGGAGCGCCGCCGCGGCCAAGCCGGGCTCTCGCTCTCAGGTACTCTCTCCCCTCTCTCATTCGGTTTGGCTAATTTAACCTCTCCAATTACACAATTAGTGTTCTAATTACTTGTTGTGTGATTCTTGTTCCTGTTTGCTGCAGAATCGAGCGCTGATTCGGCCGGCTAATAGTGAGAGGGTATGGATGGCGAAGGCGACGACGGTGCTGTGCGTCGTCGTCGTGCTCGCCGCCGCCGCCGCCGCCGCCGCTTCCATTGCCGTGTTTCGTCCAACGGTACGTACATTACTGCATCGTGCATCGGTGCTGTGTTTTACCTTGTAAATGGCCAAGTTCTTGCGCAATCTGCACGAGGATGCTGCAACACAACGCCATCTGCAGACAAAACAATCTACAGCATTTGGATTGGGTTTTGACTGAACTGTGCTGCGTGCCGTATCTTGCAGACTGGGTATCATCACCACCGCACGTCCTGGAGAGGCTTTCTTGCAAAGAGATTTGTCGGGTTCTTGGAGCCGCCGCCTCTGTACCAGTGGCTCCTGAAGATCAGCCTGGAGTGGCTCCTGAACAAGTAGAAACCATCGTTCTTACATGCAGGCTAGTTTAGTTTATGATTATGTTATACATGACTGAGGAGTTTCAAGTGTCCTTCTGACGAGCATGACAGACAATTCGGGGAACAAATGGATGTCGTATTAGCCTCTTCAAATCTGAGTTCTGTGTTTTGTGATACTAGTTCAGTACCTTGCACAATGGGGATCAGCGAGAAACTGAGAATGTTAAAGTTCAGGCTTGAAAGTTTCAGACTGCAGCTTTGGAGAACAATTGGTTGGCAATACGACATCACGTTATTCCAGTTTAATTCTGATTACATAAATCACACCCAAGTCACTCGAACACAAGATCTTACAAGACATTGTATTCCCATTATTTAACTGTTCAGATACTTTTCGCAAGGACATGAGATCCATCCTCCATCATCCTGAATTGCTTATCCTGTATAAAAAGCATATCAGAAACTAATCAATCTGCTGAGAGAAAGCAGAGTATAATATTCATAAAATGTTATATATCCTGATGACATTTGCTGATTTGCAAGCATTGCCATAGGGATTACGCATCAGATAAGTTGCACATCAGCATAATACCTCCCGGAACAAAACAAAAAGGATATCCTCAGGACACGTATGCGATTAAGAGCCAACAACACGTGCATATATTACCATTTGAACGCAGGCATATAGCTATTACCTTATCTAGCTTTTCCATAATTGGTGTATCCACCTCTCTTCTGGACACTAAGCCGTTGGAGAACACGATGTTCAAGCATATGCTGGTACTGAACATTACTATTGTTCAGTGACACGCTTCCTATTATCTTCTTCTGATTTCCCATCTCCTCTATAGATCAGCAAGCCTAGTGACATAGATGAAAGATTATCTTGAGAAAGTTGTGGTACAGAGTGGAAGGATGAGCTATGGTGGAATGGCCAACATAAAGGTGTCATTATTAACATGACCATCCTTCCAAAATGAATTTAGAAAGTGTCAAAATTAGCTTCTTTCTTTTTGTCTACCTTCTGTCCCAAGAAATTACCCATATCAATGTCACTCTGAAGGTCTGTGTCACAGAATGTGTTTGAAAATTCAATTTTATCACCAAATATATCTGAAACAGGATTCTGCAGGTGGATGCCATCATAAAAAATGTCAGGTCTGTGAAAAACAGGAGAAACCTTTGAGGCAGGTCTCCTTTCAGTTGACCCTACAGTCTGATACGAGCTCATATCTGGACTGGAATTGAAAGGTTTATCCTCGATCATTACAGTGCAACTCGATGAGTTATTTAGGCCAGTGCCACCCTTCAGATGAGAAGTAGGAGAACTCCAGTTAGCAAATCTCCTTAAGTAATAAACGGCAGCTCGGTTCTTGAGTTATCTGTTGCTTTGCATCCTTGTCTGGCCAGTAATCTGCTTCAAAATTCTTCAAACCTGTTGTTCTTTTATGGTATTCTTCTGGTTTGTTGAATGAAATTCCATCAAGATGTTCATCCATTTTTGGAATATCTAACTTACCTAAGCTTATATGGAAGTCATCCTTCTCATTCAACTTATTCTCTTCGCATTGTACAGACGCTGATGGTTCTTCCTTCATTCCTTACCTTTCCCAGTCAAAATGTACCATATCCTCATCAGCGTCCATCAACGAATGATCAGAAAAGAAGTCATTTGATGATGGAATTCCTTCAAGAAAAAGTGCAATTAAGAAACACAAAAAGCCCAGAACAGAAAAAGGGTTGCACTAATTAGTCATGTCGGTATGACATTGACAAGTATGCAACACAAGCATCCTGCTAGGCAGACCTAGGGTCAAAACATAAGGTAGTGTTTGAATCGTGGAATTGGGGAATTGGAATCGAAATTCCTAACCAGAGGCTGTTTAGATGATTTCGAAATTGGAAATCAGCTCTATTCCACTAAATTGGTGGACAACTAAAATGGTCCTTTGGTTAGGAATTTCAATCCCAATTCCCCAATTCATGGCCCAATTCCGCAATCCAAACGCTACCTAGTAGAAATTAGGAAAAACAAAGAGAGTATATCATAAATTTGAAGTGTCACATATCATAAAAATGCAGCACTGTTACATTAGTACAGAACAATATTTTTCAAGTGTACACCATGCTGGGTGGCTTAAGTAAGAAAATGTAAAGCAAGTTGTAAAACCATATTCGGCACCTTGTTAAGCTAAAGATTACCAATGCTCTCTACTAGTACAGAGAACAGATGAAATCATGATCACTTCAATGTCATAGTGCAATTCCACATTCACAGCCAGTTAGTTTTTTTTCCCTAAAAGATCCCAGTTAGAAATCAATTGGCAAATTAAGGAACAATAACATAGAATTCCACTTAAGAGTATCAAAATAAAGAAAACGCAAACACAGATAAATCTAACCTGAAGTCTCAAATCTTGTGCTAGTTCTTGTTGAAGTTCTGCAAGAATAAAATTAATTATTTGTAGTCCAACATGTTTGGGACAAAAGGCTTGGTTGTTGTTGTTAGAACTTATTAATCGAACCTAAATATATGTGGAGAAGTAACCTTCGTTCTGGAGAGTATCTGTCTTTAAAACCATACTCAACTGCATCAAATTGTTCCACTCTTGGAGTAGGAAAATGATCCTCTGAATTAAATGATTCTATCTTCCATAATCTCTCAGAAGTCAGAATTTACATCAGGTAGATTGTCATCTATACCGCACTTTGCTGTTCAGAGTAGAAAAATAGAACTATAAATCATAGATGCTGTAATATGTTCTTAGGGCACAACACTTGAGTGGTTAGACTCATTAATAAGATGACGGAGCAGAACTTACATTGCCAACCTTTTGCTGCATGAGGTTCACAAAACATGTCTTCATCTTCAGGATAGGGGTTATCATTATGGTTCTCGGATGGATGTGGAAAACAACAGTTATATTGTTTGCTCCTTTCATGGCCTGATTCATCTAAAAGACCACCCATTTTGTCTGAAGGTCTTCACTCTTTCAGCATGTCGATACCATTCAATATAGAATCCTGTTAAAATGATACAAAAGAAATGTCTACAATTTTAGTTTAAAATAGTACATCTTACTAGGGGAGAAAAAGAAATCTATAGTTACTGTACCAAGTAATCTAATGAAGAACATACATCATATCAGCTGTATGAGGGAATTGAGTTCACTACAGATTTCTGACGAAAGAAAACTGTACAAAATAATAGATGAAGTAGAGCAGTCAACTCTCAATGGCAATAACCAATTCACCTTAATTCTCAAAATCACATTTTATCTATGCTTTATACCTGTTTTCAAATTCTTTTGTGCCTACCTTATATAACATTTGGATCAGACAAAATGAGGCATCTAAAATTCTCACCAGTTCCTTTGTGGCATCGAAGGGGATAGACCGTCTCGCTTTATTTTGTGTGTACCACATGGCCTTTGGAGGCAAAGTTAAAATCCTGGAAAACCAAAGTAATTGCAACATAGTTAGGGACATAGCATTGAACCTGTGTGAAAGATTCATACATGACTTTTTGTGTGAGGCAAGGAGCTTTTTGTCCCTTTTACTTATTAGCTATAGCAGCAAGGTGGGCAAACTAGATCATTTGGACCAAACCCTATCCTAACTGGACCAATCGTTTGTTATTCTACTCCCTCCAGTCACATATAAATGTCGTTTTGGGATGTCGCAGTCAAATTTTGACTATCGATATCTTTTTAAATATTTAGATTGGGTACATGAAATCATATGTATAGATTTATCTTGAAAAATAGTTTCATAATACTATAACTTTATTGGGTTCTATAAATATATTACAATATAAATTAGTAGTCAGATGTGTTTTGGGAAAGACGCCAAGCATCGGATGTCCTATGTGATAGAAAAGTATCTTAAAAGTTAAAGAGTAAGTTCCATGCTTATCACGGCATCGCCTAGGTGTCGATCGGCAAGGCGGGACCGCTAGAGGCTCGCCTCGCTGAGAGCGAGCACGTGGAGAGAGACGCGACAAAGGAGCTCTGCCGTCGCTCCACTGCGCGACTAGATCCGTAAGATCCGTCGCTTAACTTCGCCTCCCTCGTCGTAAACGGCCAGTCACCTCCGCCTCGTCGCCGCCACTTCCATCGCCTGCCAGCGAGTCGGCAGACCTGAGTCGTTGGCGTGGAGGTGGATCTGGTTGGCGTGGGGTTAGGAGGATCCGCCTCCGCGTGCATCTGGATGGGAAGGAGAAAGCGAGGAGGAGGAGCGAATGCGAATGGATTGGGTGCTTGCTTTCATTGTGGCGAAGAGAGAGGAGGAGGAGGTGGTGGCTGTGTGTGTGAGAGAGGGAGGTAGGCTAGGCAGCTTAGGTGGTGGCCGAGAGAAAGGGGGAGGAGATTTGGTGAAATTGTGGGAAAATAGTAAAAGAAAAGATGATAATAATACTCATTCGGTGGTTAATTACTATTTTCCTACATCGTCTAATGAGTCTTCTCCTCTTCAGAGTCCTCTCTTCTTGAGTGTACCTCTCCGCTCCCCTCATCGCAGTACACTCTTCGTGATCGTGAGTACGATTCCTCTACCCGATCGCTATGGTTTCGTTGTTCTGCCACTGCTCCTCTCGAGCCTACTTCCTATCGCGATGTCACATTTCATCCCGAGTGGCGATTCGCTATGGTCGAGGAGCTTGATGCTCTAGAGCGACCGCACTTGGGACCTTGCCCTCTTCCCGCTTCTCACACTCCTATCACGTGCAAGTGGGTCTATAAGATCAAGACTCGCTCGATGGCTCTATTGAGCGCTATAAGGCGCTCTCGCTGTTACGTGGTTTTCAAAGCAGAGTATGGGCGTGACTATGAGGAGACCTTTGCTCTGTTGCTCACAGACCACTGTGCACACACTTGTGGTCATTGCTTCGCTCACGGTGGACCATCTCCCACCTTGATGTGAAGAACGCTTTTCTTCACGGTGAGCTCCGTGAGAGGTCTACATGCACCCACCTCCGGCTATTCTGCGCCGATGGCCACGTGTGTCGCCTTCGCCGTTTTCTATGGGCTCAAGCAAGCCCCTCGTGCTTGGTTTGAGCGTTTCACCTCGTTGTCACCACTCGCCGGTTTTGTTGCTAGTGAAAGCACGACCGCCTCTTCGCTCACACTTCTCCTCGTGGTCGCACTCTTCTTCTTCTCTACGTGGATGACATGCTCATCACAGTGATGATCCGCAGACGCTGCCTTTGTGAAGGCGTCTCGATGAGCGCTTCAGATGTCCGATTTGGGTCCTCTTCGGTATTTCCTTGGGATTGAGGTCACTTCCACGCCGAGGGCTACTACCTCTCCCAAATGAAGTACATTCAGATCTCCTTGATCGGGCTTGTCTCACCGATCAACGATCGCTGCCACTCCTATGGAGCTTCACCTTCACTTCGTCCCCATCGACGGTACTCTTGAGGATCCTACTCGCCATCACACCTCGTTGGGAGTCTTGTTTACCTTGGCATTACTCGCCTCGACATCTCCCACGCTGCTCACATCCCGAGCCGCTTTATGCAGACTCCTACTCAGATACACTACATCGTCACCTCCTTCGAGTCCTGCAGATCTTCGTGGTACCATTGATCGCCGTCTGTTTTTCTCTTGCTCTAGCCCCTTGCGCCTTCAGCCTATTCAGATGCTTCCCGGCTAGTGACTCTCCGATCGTAAGTCACTCTCGCTTATTGTGTCTTTCTCGGCTCTTCTCGATTGTTCGAAGACCAAGAAGCAGATCATTGCTCGCCCAAAGATCGAGGCCGAAGTTATGAGCTACCGCCTCTGTGGATTACCGAGGTGACTTGGTTACGGTGGCTCCTGGCAGACTTTGGCGTCACTGTCTCTACTCCTACGACGGTGTGCTCGACAACTGGTACATGATCAAGATTGCTCGAGATCCGGTGAAGCACGAGCTCACCAAGCACATTGGCGTTGATGCTTCCTATGTTCTGGTCAGAGTCGAAGAATAGTGGTTGCCTTCAAGATGTGCCTTCCGAGGTTCAGATCGCGGATTTCTTCACCAAGGCACAAACTAAGGCGCAGCATGATCTTCATCTCTCCAAACTCAATGTTGTGGATCCACCTTGAGTTTGAGGGGGGGTGTTAAAGTAGACTTGTATAGGGTGTTATTTGTCATTTTTCACCTTCACTGTACATGTATATTTTGGCCCATTTGGCCCATTGAACGCATGCTGCCATTCCATCAATTCTGGAATCCTAACACAACAAACCTCCAACGAAAGAAGATTGGAACATATAATTGCCTTTAGAATAATCTCCAACATCATGAATCTTGTTTCTCAAATGCAATGAAGCTTTGAAGTCAATGCCAGGATTATCTCTGGTAATGGAGAATGAAAATAACCTCCATGTAAATCCTAAAATAGACAATGATTTAGGAAAGGAAGGTATTTGAAGGGGGCACAACCTACATATTTTTCTTTGTTGCACATTCAACATGTTCATGAACTTGGAACATTTCTCCTGAGGTTTCCTGAAGACAACTCAACTTTGCATGAAGTTGTGCTGCTGCTGCTGATGTTTCCTTGTGCAGTCCAGGATAATTGGTCACTTCTGACCCATCAGAACATGTTTCAGCTTCACTCATCTCAATTCTGCAATTTGCAGAGGGTTGAGAAGTTTCTGTCAACATCTTAGTTTCTGGCTAGAACTTCTCAATCTTGTCTTTATTCTCATCACCATCTTGTCTTTATTCTCATCACCATTTCTTGCCAACAGACCACTCAGCTCAAGATCTCCTTCAAAGGTGTCATTATTAACATGACCATCCTTCCAAAATGAATTTAGAAAGTGTCAAAATTAGCTTCTTTCTTTTTGTCTACCTTCTGCCCCAAGAAATTACTCATATCAATGTCACTCTGAAGGTCCGTGGCACAGAATGGGTTTGAAAATTCAATTTTATCACCAAATATATCTGAAACAGGATTCTGCAGGTGGATGCCATCATAAAAAATGTCAGGTCTGTGAAAAACAGGAGGAACCTTTGAGGCAGGTCTCCTTTCAGTTGACCCTACAGTTTGATAGGAGCTCATATTCTGGACTGGAATTGAAAGGTTTATCCTCGATCATTACAGTGCAACTCGATGAGTTATTTAGTCCAGTGCCAACCTTCAGATGAGAAGTAGGAGAACTCCAGTTAGCAAATCTCCTTAAGTAATAAACGGCAGCTTGGTTCTTGAGTTATCTGTTGCTTTGCATCCTTGTCTGGCCAGTAATCTGCTTCAAAATTTTTTAGACCTGTTGTTCTTTTATGGTATTCTTCTGGTTTGCTGAATAGTGAAATTCCATCAAGACGTTCATCCATTTTTGGAATATCTAACTTACCTAAGCTTATATGGAAGTCATCCTTCTCATTCAACTTATTCTCTTCGCATTGTACAGACACTGATAGTTCTTTCCAGGTTCTGTCCTTCATTCCTTACCTTTCCCAGTCAAAATGTACCATATCCTCATCAGCATCCATCAACGAATGATCAGAAAAGAAGTCATTTGATGATGGAATTCCTTGAAGAAAAAGTGCAATTAAGAAACACAAAAAGCCCAGAACAGAAAAAGGGTTGCACTAATTAGTCATGTCGGTATGACTTTGACAAGTATGCAACACAAGCATCCTGCTAGGCAGACCTAGGGTCAAAACATAAGGTAGTATTTGAATCGTGGAATTGGGGAATTGGAATCGAAATTCCTAACCAGAGGCTGTTTAGATGATTTTGAAATTGGAAATCAGCTCAATTCCACTAAATTGGTGGACAACTAAAATGGTCCTTTGGTTAGGAATTTCAATCCCAATTCCGCAATCCAAACACTACCTAGTAGAAATTAGGAAAAACAAAGAGAGTATATCATAAATTTGAAGCGTCACATCATAAAAATGCAGCACTGTTACATTAGTACAGAACAATTCCATACTGGGTGGCTTAAGTAAGAAAAGGTAAAGCAAGTTGTAAAACCATATTCGGCAACTCGTTAAGCTACAGATTACCAATGCTCTCTACTAGTACAGAGAACAGATGAAATCATGATCACTTCAATGTCATAGTGCAATTACACATTCACAGCCAGTTAGATTTTTTTTTTTAAAAAAAGATCCCAGTTAGAAATCAATTGGCAAATTGAGGAACAATAACATAGAATTCCAGTTAAGAGTATCAAAATAAAGAAAACATAAACACAGATAAATCTAACCTGAAGTCTCAAATCTTGTGCTAGTTCTTGTTGAAGTTCTGCAAGAATAAAATTAATTATTTGTGGTCCAACATGTTTGGGACAAAAGGCTTGGCTGTTGTTGTTAGAACTTATTAATCGAACCTAAATATATGTGGAGAAGTAACCTTCGTTCTGGAGAGTATCTGTCTTTAAAACCATACTCAACTGTATCAAATTGTTCCACTCTTGGGGTAGGAAAATGATCCCCTGAATTAAATGATTCTATCTTCCATAATCTCTCAGAATTTACATCAGGTAGATTGTCATCTATACCGCTACCGCGCTTTGCTGTTCAGAGTAGAAAAATAGAACTATAAATCATAGATGCTGTAATAAGTTCTTAGGGCACAACACTTGAGTGGTTAGACTCATTAATAAGATGACGGAGCAGAACTTACATTGCCAACCTTTTTCTGCATGAGGTTCACATGTCTTCATCTTCAGGATAGGGGTTATCATTATGGTTCTCAGATGGATGTGGCAAACAACAGTTATATTGTTTGCTCCTTTCATGGCCTGATTCATCTAAAAGACCACCCATTTTGTCTGAAGGTCTTCACTCTTTCAGCATGTCAATACCATTCAATATAGAATCCTGTTAAAATGATACAAAAGAAATGTCTAAAATTTTAGTTTAAAATAGTACATCTTACTAGGGGAGAAAAAGAAATCTATAGTTACTGTACCAAGTAATCTAATGAAGAACATACATCATATCAGCTGTACGAGGGAATTGAGTTCACTACAGATTTCTGACGAAAAAAACTGTACAAAATAATAGATGAAGTAGAGTAGTCAACTCTCGATGGCAATAACCAATCCACCTTAATTCTCAAAATCACATTTTATCTATGCTTTATACCTGTTTTCAAATTCTTTTGTGCCTACCTTATATAACATTTGGATCAGACAAGATGAGGCATCTGAAATTCTCACCAATTCCTTAGTGGCATCGAAGGGGATAGACCGTCTCGCTTTATTTTGTGTGTACCACATGGCCTTTGGAGGCAAAGTTAAAATCCTGGAAAACCAAAGTAATTGCAACATAGTTAGGAACATAGCATTGAACCTGTGTGTGAGTCAAGGAGCTTTTTGTCCCTTTTACTTATTAGCTATAGCAGCAAGGTGGGCAAACTAGATCATTTGGACCAAACCCTATCCTAACTGGACCAATCGTTTGTTATTCTACTCCCTCCAGTCACATATAAATGTTGTTTTGGGATGTCGCAGTCAAATTTTGACTATCGATATCTTTTTAAATATTTAGATTGGGTACATGAAATCATATGTATAGATTTATCTTGAAAAATAGTTTCATAATACTATAAGTTTATTGGGTTCTATAAATATATTACAATATAAATTAATAGTCAGTTGCGTTTTGGGAATTACGCTAAGCATCGGATGTCCTATGTGATAGAAAAGTATCTTAAAAGTTAAAGAGTAAGCTCTATAGGATGGCAATTAGACCTACGATATTGTATGGAGTGAAGTGTTGGGTGACAAAAAGATAGTATCTACAAGCTGAGTGTAGCAGAGATGCGAATGTTGTGGTAGATCTATGGTCATACAAGGTGAGACCGAATCCGCAATGATGATATATGTGATAAGATTGGGGTAGCATCAATTGAAGAAAAACTTGCCCAAAATTGTCTGAGATGGTTTGGATATCTCCACCGGAGGCCTCCTGAGGCACTGGTGCCTAGTGAAATTTTAAGACGTCACGAAAACATAAGAGGCAGAGGTCGACTGAGACAGACATGGGAAGAAGCAATTAAAGGAGAGTTGCAGAATTGGAACATTCCCAAAGATTTATTGTTAGATAGGAGTACATGGAAGTTAGTAATCCACATACCAAAACCATGATGGAGTACATGGAACTTTGATTGGGTTCCTTTTCCAGCTTATCCCAACATGTTTGGGATAAAACGCTTTGTTGTTGTTGTTGTTGCTGCAGCATTGGGACCATGTCGATGTCCAAAACGACATATATTTGTGACCGGAGGGAGTAGATCTCAAGGGCAAGGTTTTTAGTACCTACTGATGAATTTGAATTTCGACAATACAAACTTTTTAAGATAAATTTCTTTAATATAAGCAAGTTTTCCTTCAGGTAAATAAATTTGCAGCAGTTGTCTCAGTTATTGCATGAGCCCCTGGATACTTTGTTTTGGAGAAATGTCAACCTACTGTTCTCAAAGACACATCCATAAATAGAGAGAAGAGTTCATGCTACCCTTTTTCTGTAAAATAAAAGGACTGCCTATTATTTGAACTTCTTTACACGAATAAACTATGTAGCTGAAACAGTCATTCAATATGAGACAACCTTTTGATCGATCTTGGTGATTGGGGAGAACTCTCCATCTTGACATAGCCAAGGCCTGAAAACAGAAGCATAAAGATGCCTAATGAACAATTTTTGTATGCTGTTAACAGCAACAATGGGAATGGGCTAAGATTCATCAAGGATAATAAGTTAATAACAACCACACGTCGCACTCGCACAAGCACCACGATGTAGCGAAACACATTTACAATCACGTAAGTAATTATGCACTCAATGTTCTTGAAACATGCACCTTTAACAGAAAATGAAACATGAGCTTCACGGGCAAGTTGTGCAGTATATTTATTTTTTGGTCCCTCATCACTGACCAAACCAATAGGTGAAGTTTCTGCAAGGACAGATCATTAGTCAAATTAAAGCACGATGCAAGAGCACTCTGTATGAACAAGTGATCTAAAGAAGGCTCTGTACGATTGATATACAGAAGGCTGCACTCTTAAACTTTTACTTGCTTCCTTCTGATTGCTATCGTATGAACAAGTGATCTTCCTTAGCACCTCTATAGGGCAAGCGATTAAAACAGTGCAATCCACTTCTGAAACAGCACTATCTGCTTCTGAAATAATAGTGAAACGATCATACTAAGAAAAATTGAGAGGTTAAAAGCAGAACAGACACTCAGATTCAAGATAAAACATGCAACGTTTATGCTGCAAGAGTGCTCCCAAAAGGCCACCATGCAAAACAAAATAAGGCACGGAAAGTGCATTGTAAAATTCATATCCATTAAATAAACAACAATGTTGATTACTTGATTTTATATTTACAGTGTAACCCAGTAAACTCTTGCTAATTATTATACGTGGTTATAAGAACACTGTGCTCTAACTTTTAATCATGAAGAAAATCAGATCCACTCCACTGTTTGTTGGGTTCACACATGTCCCAGATTTGCCCAAAGCTCCTAACCTTCCAATATACTTGAACTTCTCTATTTGTCAAGAGTGGTATTAGACAACGTAAATTACCACAAATTCCAGAGAATGTGGTAGAAGAACAGAATGGAATAACCATGTAAAATCATGCCCAGCAAGTTGATTGCTAGACTGCGAAAACTGTAGAAAAACTCACTTTCAGAGCCATTGTGATGACTGCTTGGAGTTGCCAAATAGGTCAGGCTTAGAACATCCAGCGACGGAGGCAAGATCAGGATAAGCTTGACTGCCCGTGCCTTCTAAGCCAACCTGGCCCTCCAGTCCTGGCCTTTGTTGTTGCCCTCTCTTTTGTTCAAAACACTGCCTCTGTCTGCCGAGCATTTGGTTGAGATAATCAGTTCCATTGACACGAGCGATTTCTGTCACAGCAGCATAAACTTTACAACTTGAGATCGGTGATGAGGATAACAAAGTTACCTGCTCTGTGTTGATTTCCTGGACTGCTCATTCCAGGGCCAAACATGCAGAAAGTCCGATTTCCAAACACAACCAAGCGTTAGTGTTTCGTTAAGAAAAACACTGCTACAAGCATGCAACGATTATTGTACAGTTCATTCATCACATGCCAACCAGCTACCACCACTGCGGTACAAAACAACCCGAATCGTGCTAAATGCCCAAATCAAATGCGGTTGGAGCAGAGCATGAAGGAAAGGCGGAGATCTGGAAACTCACGGCGTAGACCTTCCTACTCGAACCGCCCGTCCATTGCAGCATTGTGAAGAGACGATGAGCAGCTCAGGGGCGGACCTAACGAGGAGGTGGCAGGCGTGCTTCGGTTCGGTGGAAGGAGGCCTGGAGGCGTGTCGGGCGGAGAGGGAGGGTTCGATGATGGCGTGGGGCAAACGGGGAAGCCGGTAGGAAGTAGGCCGCCGCCGGCGTCGCGTCGCGAGAGGAAGACGATAAGGGCTGGAGGGGCGAGCGGCGAGGGCGTGGAAGAGCGAGCTCGAATTCTCAGGGATCGAGAAGCCGCGGCGCGGGCGGCGCCTCCGATCGGCGGAGGGGGTGAAGAGAGGAGAGCCAATATTATTATATTTTGTACGGTTCTTCGCTTTCCATTTAAATAAAGTTATATGCTAAATCTTGAAGCAAAGGAAAAAGTAAAGGTGTGGTTAGTTGGGTGTATGAGAATGAATAGGATAGAATGGTACAGGATAGATAGGATGATCTTGGATAAAATGGTACAGAGAAGGTGTTTGGTTGCCTAAATTGAATGATACAAAATTTTGTTTGGTTGCTTGGATGAAATGATGTTTGGTTGAAGGGATGAGAATGAATTGAGGGATGAGGCTGGTTTGAGGGATGATGCGAGTGAACGATCTTTTTTTGGACCGATTAGTTCCGCCAAATTTTTCATACGGGATGGTGCAACATCTTTTTGGAATATTCCAAGAATCTGTATCATCTTATCTTGTACCAAATGGTTCCGTTCAGCCAACTAAACGTAAAAACAGAACCAAATCCTGTATGGACCGGTTCGATTCACCCTTGTATACCCAACCAAACGCACCCTAAATAATCATCATCTACTCATTATTCATACTTGAATACTTATGCAACTGTTAAAAAGAAAAACACCTCTTATATTTTAGAGCAGTGTTTCAATGTTTTCCCTCATAATACAAGTTGTACAAATCTTGAAGCAAACGAAGGGATAGATAATCACTATCTACCTTTCACTCATGTTTTAATATTTGTGCAACTGACAAAAAGAAAAGTCAAAAGCAAAAGCACAGAAGCATCTTTTTATATTTTATTATATGAGTTCAATATGAGTTCTTGATTCAATTTTATTATATTTTTGTGGGGGCAAGAGCCAAGCCTTGTATAGTTCAACTCAAACAAACAATGCCACAACTACGATTGACTGACGACAATAGGAGCAAGCTAATTGAATCGAACAATCAACAGAACTCACCAAGTAGTGGGGAAGAAAGATACTTGTAGACCAGTAGATGAATTGCAAATTGAAACCATACATGGACTAACATGAACAGTTCAGTAGAACTAATTGTTCCATTCCATGGAGCTAGCTAGCTCATTGGCACTGTACCGAAGAAAGCTCATATGTCATCTGAGCTAATTGCTCCATTTCTACAAAACGTGATCCAAGCATCAGGAACAAAGATCACCAAAGCCCGGGAATAACCACCGGTCAGATGCAATGAGTTTGGTTTGTGTTTTCCATTGAAGAGATGGTAGGAAAATACGCGATGACGCACCATATCCTGTAGTCATCCTGCCAGCATAGACCACAGCAAGGGAATAAAGAATGGGCTTCGTTACCGAGAATTCATAGGTTAAATCGCAAAATCAAGAAACGTGCAACAGTTATAAAGTTCACAGAGCTCATACATCATTACATCCTAAAAGGCTAAAACTGCCTAGAAGAAAAAAAGAAAAGAAAAAAGAGAACCAACGTCGCTTCTGAAGCCACAAGCGTCAAACTTGTCATAGCCATGAACTGCTGAACTCGCTAACCATCATGTCCTTCATTCAGCCCACAGCTTCTTACGACACAAAACACAGGCCCTGTATTTTTCAGACAAAACCAGTAAGCAGAGAAGAA
Source organism: Guadua angustifolia (assembly GCA_036346375.1). Classification (NCBI taxonomy): domain Eukaryota; kingdom Viridiplantae; phylum Streptophyta; class Magnoliopsida; order Poales; family Poaceae; genus Guadua; species Guadua angustifolia. The sequence goes on along the minus strand of CM070500.1, from coordinate 85,482,938 downwards.
CAGTCCACGAATCTTACTCTTACACAATGGTTCAATACTGCAACAGAGGCAGACAGCAGGGAACAAGGTTAAATTGCAGCAAAAACCATAAGTCTAAATCACTCACCCAGCAGTTCTCATTTTGGACCTGATCTGCCCCTCTTCCTCTTGCCTGATGACCTTGAATGGACTGTGCTGTCCGCTTGTGTGTGGCCAGCCTGGCTTTGAACCCACCTCGTAGAATCGGGGACAGACTCAGTCTCCTGATCACGCACCGTGGAATGGTTTATCTCTTCCTCCTTATCTCTCTGGTGCTCCGCCTCTGGTTCAGCTGCAGCTGTTGCTGTTGTCGATGAGCATGGAATCACATCAGCAATGTCACAAAGTGACGATCCACCAAGTTCCCCAATAACTTGTACACTTGTTCTAGTGACTTGCTCAACAAAAGCATGACATTCGCTTCTGGCACAGCCTTTTTGAGCAGCTGCCTCCCTCGCCAGGATGGTGAGTTTGTCGGTCTGGGACGAAAGATCGATGCATCGGAGATATCCATGTATATGCAAAAGAAGGCAACTGAAGCACCACGCTTGATAATAGCATGATTTATGTACATATGAACCAAACCACTCTTACAAGTAGGATGTCTTACCACTGAGTGGATCAAATGAGCCCTGGGGGTATACCGAAGCTGAGAAGCACGAAAAGGATCTTCGGAATCAGCACTTGCATTTCCCCCAGGTGCCCCACCATTGTGGCCATTACTTATCCTCCTTGGTGTGCATAGGCGGATACGTGTTGATCGTCTGTACCACCGCAAATAATCCATGTAGTTGGCATGATCGTATGGTCGCTCTTCCATGATAACATGGTGCTCCTTTGCTTCCCACATATCCACAAAAGATTTGTGCTTCTGTGCCCAATCGTTATGAACCCTTCCACGACGGAACCTGCAAAATCATCAGAAAACCTTACGGTCAGCTACTGCAGATGATCTATAACTTCCGAAAACACAAATCATGCACAGACAACGCAGAAGAAGATAAACTTAGCACAGCATCTTTGAACATACCAATGGAGTTCCATGCTGGTATCCCGTAATGGTGGTGGACACTCCTGATGGAGACCAAATTGCCGCATCACTCTCTCAGGTGTGTAAACCTCCACCATAAAGAAATAAATTAGAGGTGCTTGGGTCAGCCATAAGTGATAATGCTGGGTACATATAGGGGCAAGCTGTAGCTCCTTCACCCGTTCCTCCCTATATGGGCACCAAACAACTTGGTCATCCGTTAATAAGTCAAACTCATTTGTGAAGTGCTCATAGCAACGTGCTGGAGCTGCTCGACGCGCACACAGACCCACAACCCATCGGAGACCAACTGTGGGTCTATCCCTCTCATCCTCTAGCTCCTCCACGTTTGGGTATTTTACCTTTACCATATCTGGTCTGCCAATTGGGAAATGCTCCCATGACCAAAATTGAAGGAGCAAAAGACAACCAGTCAGATTACTTTGATCTGATTGCCTCCTGCAAGCATCACACATTGCCCTGTAGAGATATGCCAGAGTAGCAGAACCCCAACTGTATGAACCAATATTTTCAAGATCAGCAATCAGCGGGAAGGGATAGAAAGTGTACGTGTCACCAGAAGCATCAGGAAACAATAGACCACCAATCAGGCTAAGGATGTATGCCCTGGCATGCTGCTTTACAGTCTCCTCATCAGCACCTTCTGGGCAGTTATCAAACTCAGCTCTGACCCATGAAACCCTCAACCCAGGGCGGGGCCTATCTGATGGAGGTGCCTTCCCAAGGTATCGCTCAACCAATTCATTCTGGGACTCTGTTTGGTTTACAGTGACAGCATGACCAGCAATAGGCAATCCAAGAATCATTGCAACATCCTGCAGTGTGATTGTGACCTCACCACAAGGCATGTGAAAAGTGTGGGTCTCAGGTCTCCACCTATCAACTAGTGCAGAGACAAGTGCTCGATCGATGGAGGGCAGTCCAGCCCTACAAATGTTTGCCAACCCCATCAGCCCAGCTGGCCTAAGGTAACTTTCATACCTCTTGTCAAACCGAAGAGGCTCACGGGTACGAGGGTTGAGCTCAGCCAGATGCTGTGCCAAACCATGGAAGTTACAAATCAGTGGTTTATTGTTACACAAACAATAATTTGTAATATAAATGCTATAAATTCTCTTTGATCTACCTGGCCTGATGCTAAAGCACGAGCACGGTGATCCTCATCATACAACCCAATTAAAGGATAGGAAGTTGTATCAGCTGTCTCTGAAGCTCTGCTTTGATCTTGACCAGACTGAACCTCTGCATCTACAACCTGTCCACCACTACCAGCACAGGATCTGGTGCTCCTTCTTGGTTTTCGCAGCCGAGCATGTTGAGGATGTGCATTTGGTGGAGCGATGGTCATCATTGATGGGATAACAAAAGAAGTGCCCTGTTCTGGATTTCGTGGCTGGGTGTTTTGACGTTGCTCATTCGGTAGTTCACTATCCATTAATGCAGCCTCTGAGGAAATCGCCTCTGTAGAGCAATGCTTCTCTGCTTGAACATAAATGTCTAGACAATTCCACTCAGTCCCGTTGAAAACTGCTTTGACATAGCTACTCCAGGACATGTCATCGTCAATAGGCACCATGATGAAGTGCCGATGAGCACCCCCACCAACATTCATTCTTCCCTGCGCATGAATGTTGTGAGTCGTGGGTTTCCACCCGAGCTTCTTGTACACAGCATCAATTAGCTCATCGTATGTTGGTGATGTCTTGAACCATATACCCTCCTCGGGGAGGTTCCCAAACTCCACCCCGTTTGGACCCTTCACCAGCTCTCCTCCACTGTAAACTCGCACAAATCTGTCCATTGCTCCTGCCAAGCAAGAATGCACCCTAATTCGAGGTCAGCTCAAATTCAGATCAGTAATCTAAAACAAGAAACATGATGCATAAGCATGTTACTGGTAATCGTGATAGAAAATCACCAAATTACATGAGAAAGCAAGTTTATCTACCCAATCGAGGTAAGATTAGTGAACATGTTGCCAAGAACCACTCCAAGACACCGCAAAGCTTTCGTGGTCTAGTCTCCTAGGCACCACAACATCTCATCGCCACCTGTTGCACCGGCGGTAAGAATTGCTGAAGATCCTGTTATTTCTCTCTTTCCAAATGTTCCATAGGCTATACGCGACAGCTCCTGACGAGGAAGCCGGCACCGCAACATCTCAAAAACCCAGGCTTTACCCTTCACTTAACTCACACTACATCATGAATGATCAGCAGCTTAGCTTTCTTCTCACTATCACTAACGCAGCACAGCATCTTGCGGAACAAAGGAAGAACTTCTGACCGGAATTCTACCCAAATCTTTGCCCGGAAAACTAGCATGAGAGGACGGGGAGCTTCAGGGCGAGAAGAAAGAGGGCATTCTTCTGGGAGGGCGGAACTTACCGACGGCGCCGAAAGATTTCGCGGCGGTAGCGGCGTCGCTGGGGACGGCGGCGTCGAGTGGGAATGGCCTTTATCTTTCCCCCCCTCTCTCTCTCTTTCTGAGGCCGGGTAAGAGGGAAGATGGTCGCGGTTTTAGCGTTTCTTCCGTGGGTACATGTATATTAAACGCGATTTAGAATACTGACTTATCTATGGACTCAGGGCCCTTTAGGCGGCAATCCTTGGTAACATTATATATTAGATATAATCGACTTATCTATGCGTATATTTGACTTAGGCCTGCAGACAAGAAGTTTTAGATACGATATCGACTTACCTATAAGAATATGTCATATAAAATTTTCGATGATATAGTGAAGAAAAAAGATATTTTCTATTATTTAACAGACAATTTTATAAATAATTTTATACTGTGCATACCATTGTATTAACAATACATTCCTTAGTATTCCACGTTGGGCCGTTCAGCGAAATTTTTATGTTCCAAAAGGCCCCTCAAGGCGGGGTTGGATACAACGATGGGTCATCTAGGGTTGATTTCTACTCTACGGCGGTCTGCACTTAGCAACTTCTAATTCTTCGTAGGGCATCATGGATTTAGAATTGTAGACCGTTGAGATTTGAGCTAAAGAAGATTCCACCCTAACTTAGTACCTTCTAATTCTTCGTATGGAATCATGGATGTAGAATTGTAGACCGTAGAGATTTGGGCTAAAGAGATTCCACCCTAACTTCGACACATCATTCAACCTTCTTCACTTTGTGGTTCTCCGGTAAGGTAGTAACCGGCGGTTGGCAGTAAGCTGGAAATGATAGGAAAACGAGAATACAAAATATTTAGCATTTATTCATCTTTGTATTGTGTAGATCGAAGTGTATTACTTCATTTTTTAGAATATATTACTTATCTCGTTACGTTAGAAGATTGAAGGGTACGAGTGCAAACGGAATGGCTCGATGAAAGCGCACGAGTGTAAAGCGCACAGCATACTTCGAACCACCAATTGTTGCTTGCACATTCACCACTTGCAGAGGCATGCCAATACACAAAATGTGCAGACACATTTAGGTTGTGTTTGGAGTGCACCAACTAACATGCAAGATGATAAGATGCCTTAGCGTCCAAGTTGCAAACAGTTGTTTGGACTTGTTTATGACTGCATTAGAGAGAAGTTTAATTTTTATGTTTCATCCATCCTGTATGAGTGGGTGCAATTGTATCCACCTGACTTGGATGAACAGGAAACCAAACACGTGTTTAACAGGTACAGTTGCATCCACTTATATAATTCAGACACCCATGCAAGCAACCAAACGCACCCTTAAGTCCCAACGCATGCAAGATATAAGATGTAGCGGTATTGGGAGTGAACTAGGTAACTGTATGTAACAAGAATCCAACGTATGTTACGCATCAGGGACATTTTATTGCCAAAGGAATACGTTCGGTGCAAATATTTCTCATATAGCATCGGTACATCACCACCATCCATCTTCTAAGAAGGAAGGAATCAGCCAAGAAATGTAAACTGATGTATGGTAGGACTTCTTGGTTTTGCATGATGGTGTATGTAGAAAAATATTATGTTGTTAATTTGCTAAATGCTAGCTATAGAGTTTTCCGACAAAATTCGGTTTCTCGGGGAAAATGCTCCTTCCTCGCTCCACGACTTGCTCCAAATCTGCAAACCATGATTTCAGCAACGATTTTTCTTGAGCAATGACCTCGGCTTTGGATTTCAGTTCTTCAAAGCTTTGCTGCAATGTAAGAATCTCAGCCTCGTGTCTGAACTTCTCTTCTGAAAGTATCTCAGTAGCATGGATCAGTTCTTGCCTGTACTTTTCAGCTTCACCATTTGCTTCCTCCAGCTCCTTAACCTGGCTCTCAACCAGTAATTTCTCGTCAGAAACTTTTTCTACTTTGAGCTTGATGCTTTCGATCGTTTCTTGCAGCTTAGCTATCTCAACGCTGGTGATTGATTTCTCTTGCAGCAACCGTTCAGAAGCATCAGCAAGCTCTTGCCTATACTTGCTGATTTCAGTATCTCTCTCAGATAATCTCTCTTCAAACTGCTGTCTAGCTGAAGCCATTTCTTCCTTCAGATTGACAATTTGAGCTTCCAGTTTCTTGTTTTCTTCCAACAGCCTAGAACGCTCTTCTGACAGAATTGCACCATTTTCAAGACTCTTTCGGAGATTGTTGATCTCCTCTTGTGAATATTGGAGCTTCTCCCGTGTGGCCATGAGCTCTCCCTCTATGTCAGTAACTTTTGTAGCTTGATCAGCACCGTTTCCATTCTCTTTATAACCACAACAGCACCTCAAGCTCTTCTCCTCAAAAACCTCAAGTTTTTCATTTGCATCACGCAGTTTCTGGTTCGCCGCATTGAGCTCATCCTCAAGCTCAAACACCCTCTGATGCAATGTGTAGGCAATGCCATCATCCTCACCGTCTTCAGACTTTGCATCGGATTCTGATTGTGAAGCTAAGTCCTCAGGCTCCTTCCTTGAGGCTGGTGAGCCATTGTTCTTGTTGCTCAGAAAGAAGTCAAAACCGGCAGCTCTAGGACTCTGCTCCCTTGTCCAGGACTTCTGTGGTTCAGGAGATGGTGAGGGCGACCTTTGTAGCTCAGAACCGCACTCCGAACCAGTTAGAGATCCTTGTGACTGCAGCCTTGAAGGGATGTTCTTGCGCAGTTCACCAGTAACATTGTCGTAGCGCTCAGCTAAAGCACGGTACATGCGGTAGAAATTCTCAACATGGGTGACGAGCATTGGACGCCTCTGATAGTACATCTGTGCTTTCTTCGCAAAGGAGTCGCCGTCCTCCTCGATTAACTGCAGCATTTCCTTCACTTGCTTGTCCATTTCTGCATATTTCAGTTCAGGGAAAGATTAGAAACGGCTACTTTAAAGATGAACAACAGTGACAACATACGGAATGACAGCAGCAAGGACAACAATACCTCAAAACAACCCCAGTACAATTTCTGCTAAATCCAGTACAGTGAGTAATAAGATATTTGTAATGTACACATGATCAGATATACGAACAGCAGTAAGTGTCAAGGAAAATATCAACAGTGTTTCACTTCACGGACAATTTCTGCAAAAATGAAATATGTACAGCATTTCTCACTCAGTCACTTGCCTATTGCAGCATGTCAGTATTTTCTAAGCATGTTTACACTTAGACCAATGAACAATTACGGCAGGATACGGGTTACCCACATATACCTATATGAACGGTAATTAGCATTAAAACATCTGTAGTGCTTCATTAACTCAACTACACATTCCTGGTCACTAGTCAATGAACAATCAGATGATGCTACTGTACCATATATACCATATGTTCATCAAGAGAATCTGAGTACTAAGAAAATAGATGCTGTACTTCATTCGGTTTATTGTTCATTTATGCTCATTTTTGTGCGAGAAACAATTAGAAAATGCTACTGTACCTATATGCATTAACAGCATATGAATAGTACCAGCTAGTGCTAAGAAGAGTGTATAGCAAAATTTTCCAGGTATAGTTTCAGCTCACCTTCCAGATTTTCTGCAAGCCATTTCGAGTTCTTGGGGCTAATGTGACTGTCCCACCACCATGAATGACGCTTCTTGGTAGGGTTCCTCTCCAAAGGCGGCTTCATTGTTCACAAATCTTCCAGGAAAGCTAGAAGTTTAACAGATTCAAGCACTAAATGAAAAAGGGAAATGTGCATGGTCAGGATCGATAACTGCGAAATGAATACATTATATAAGATAAACTCAACCTGAATCAATCTAGACTAAAAAAAGTATGACATCTGCATGTAATGACAACAATGGCATCAGCCACTTATTCAAGGAAATCTGAATTAAGAGATTAATGTCTTTGCTCTACCGAAGGTACCCTAGTCCTTGTTAGTTGGATAATCAAATGTTTTCCATATTAAACAAAGAACCATTGCCACCATACAGATAGCATATAAAATCCAATAGTACTACATCAGTGTATTCTTGAGGGAAAACTGTGTTAGATTCGACCATCCTTTTTTGCACATGGCTAAATCTCACATGTGATGCAACTAGAGAAATGAATGACATATCAGGTCAGATCATCAGGGTAACGGATTGAGTTTGTATGTGCAATAACCAGCACAGTTGCTCATGTTGGACAAAATGTTTCCTGATTGTATTACCAAAGGGAAGCTCTTTTTTTACCAAAGGCATCCTATTGTTCCAGGCGTGTATGAATATAGCACAGTTGCATTCAAAAAAAAAAGGAGGTGGCCATTGAACCAAGAGGAAAGAGCAGATCAAAAGATAACAACATCCCTGCAGAAATGCTGCGAGATCTCGGAAATAACCATTTCTCTCCAAAAAACTGAATACACCAAGATACTGAAAGATACAACTGAAAAAAAATGAAACAGATTCTAAACAAGCAAGAAACATCAAGAACACAATCTCACCTGAGAAAAAAGGGTTCAATCAGAGGTCAGGATCCTGCACCAAAGGTCTCAGCTTTTGTTCATGACGACCAAATCTGAGTACTCAAACACTACACAGACAGGCATGGAAGAGAAGAGGTCAAGAACAGGTAGCTGGATTTATGCTTCGGTCAATGCTTGAAGCAAACGCGTAGGAGAGTCTATAGTCCAGAGAGCTTTGGAACATGCAAGGCAAGAGGGGGGTGGGAGACGACCAGTACTGCCCAACTACTTCTACTATTACGTGTATTACTACTCGAAGAATCCAAGATCTACTGCTGCTTTTAAAAGAACAAAACAGGAAACACACACACACACACAGAATCCGAATTTTTTTTTTCACACCTGGGTGTAACTACAGTGTTCATACCTATTCAAAATAAAATTAAAAAAACTCCTCAAAAAAGAAAAGGAGGATGAAAGCAAAAGGATGGGACAAAATAGACAAGAAATAAATAATGGCACATGGTGTCACCAGCCATGTATTGTGGCCAAGATTGCAGATGGGATGTATGCGAGCCACGCATTTAACTCTTGCCGTGGAAATGAATAAATGCATGAGTAGAAAGGAGAAAGAAACTTGTCCACAAGAAAAGCAAGGGGTAAAGGAAGAAACAAAATCTTAGAAAAGAAGAAGGAAATAGTAGAAGGTGAGAATGCAAGAGTGGAAGAGATTGCTTCTTGTTACCTTCTAAAACTTTGCAGTTCTCAAAGTCTCTGGGCATGGAGTTAACATATTAACAAAAGAAAAGGCCTGCAAATTTCAAAATACTACTTGAGAACCCAGAAGAGTTAAAAGAAGCCAGTTACAATCTGTGACCTTATATAGCATCAATGGGAATAAACAAGCTAAAGCACAGGAAAGAGTTTTACCGTTGGATCACTGGATTGGGCGGCTGATGCAGCAGGAACAGGGTGTAACCAAACGTTAACAGGCATAAATGCGGGAGAGCTGTTAGCCAATTGAATGGGCAAGAAACTGAAGTCTGAAACGTGTAACTGGGTTAAGTGCAGCCCGTGAAAGGCTTGACCATGTGATGTTTTCTGAATTCCTGATTCCCAGGGTATTTAAAAACCGATCATCTGATACGACTCAAGAATTCAGGTGATTTAATAGTCCAATCCCTGCACACATCTCCTTGTATTTTAGTAGATGTGCTGTCTGCTTTTTACACTTACAAATACAGTATGATGTGTGCTTTGTTGTGATACTTCTGCCGTGTTTCCGCCAAGATTAGGATTTTCTTACAACTTTCTAGAATGCACTAACTAAACTTTTTTGGACAGAGGCAGTAAATTAAACTTGGAACAAATAACGGAGAAAAGTAAGGTCAGCTCAAGGCATGGAGAAGTCAGAGACAAATGCAGCAGACAGGCAGAGCTGCAACCTCCCATTATTTCTGCCGTAATCTCTGACTTGCTTCTCTTCAAAGTTTAAACACACTTCCAGGCTTTTGGACAATAGAAGTGTACCTTACTAGAAGGTAGAACAGTAGGATTTAAGAAGTTAGGGGTACAGTCTACTAGCTTCTATTAGGACAGTTTGGACATTAATTGATGTATTGCTTGGCGAATGTGTCTTCGCATTGCGCTGCTGTAAAGGCCATCTTAGGGCTCTTATTTTCTTCTTTCTTTTAATGAATGGGGCACAAGCCTTTGCGTGTTCTCGAAAAAAATGTATTAAGAAAAATTAGATCTGTTCAGAGAAAAAAGCTTAAGGTGTTCATGCAGTTAAGGGAACAGAGTGTGAATTTAATTATAAACTATGAACTATGCCAAGGACTGTCAGTATATTACTCGTTCTTAAACGAAGATATGATCATACTTAAAAAAGAGCAGCTATTATTATAAATCTGCAGTTCTCTCAAAGTACATGGACAAAGAAAAAAGAGAAGCGAGACCATCCATTGTTCAGGTAAACAACTTCACATCACCACCGAAGAGTGCAAAATGGCTTTCATCAGTCATTACCACAAGTTCAAAGAAACACAAGAAATTACACAAGGAAAGACTAATGAGTTGATACAACGACAGAACTCATATTAGATCAGGTGAGGCTTATCAAAATGGCAAAAATCTGTGACTCATGTCACAGGTTTACAACTGACAGCAGTTCAACACATTTGAAAGAGCAAATATATCATTCACTTTACAAACTCAAAGCAGCAACAGACAGATTGCATAAAAAAGGAATACCATGATTATCCATAGCTCATTACATCCCACACATCATAGGGTACCAGTAGCTGAATCAACTACAAAACGAGTTTTACTCAAACCATATAGGAGTAGAAGGAAGCTACAGAAGGAAAAGGGAAGTTTACATTACATTGACAGAATGACATACTGATTTTAGGCATCTAGAAATAAGGATCCAGCAAGCTACTCACTCAAGTCGCCATCACCATTGGCCTCTTTTGGCCCTGCAGGAGCTGCCGAAGCTGCTGATACCCATGGCGGTAGTGCTCTAGTGAGAAGCACAGCTGCCTGATTGCCTCCCGCTTCCCCTCTGCACCGTCAGAGATCATAAGCTTTTGCTTCTCAACCTCTTCCTCAAGCTCACACACCCGTGCACGCAGATCTGAAACAGCCTTCCGTGCAACATCTGCCTCTTCAATCAGGTTGGCATGCTCCAGGTGCAGCTGATGCAAGCTGGACAATTTGTTATCAACTGCAGCTTTCTCTGAAGACAATAGTTCTAGCTTTGTCTTAAGATTGGCAATGTCTTGATTCAGTGCAGATATTTGCTTCTCACTCTCAAGGGATGCTTCTGCCTTCTCGGCTTGAAGTTCTTCAAGTGCCTCTGTGGATGCCAAGTGGCTTTCAATAGAAGCATTAGCCTCTGACAGTTTTAGGATCTCAGCACTAAGAGAGGACTTCTCCAGTGAGAATTCCTCCAAATTACGAGCAGTTACTTGTTCCAGATCCTTGACACGGCCCTCCAGCTGTGATTTCTCTTGCAGAGTTCTTTCTAGGTCCGCTTTCAGGTTCTTGGTTGTAGCTCGTAGCTCTTCCACCTCAGGTCTTGACTCCTCCAACACCCTATGAAGTTGCTCAAACTCTATAACACGTTCCTCAAGAACTCCCTTCTCATTTGAATCATTTTCCAATCTTGTTTGTAGATCCTTGATTATTTCTTGTAACTTTGTAATCTCAGCAGACGAATCATCTAGGCTGTGAGATGATTGCTCAAGTTCTATAATCCGAGCCTCAACCTTTAGTTTCTCTTCTGACACTTTTGCTAGGTCGCCTTCAAAATTCTTGAGGGTTTCCTGGAGCTTTCTAATTTCGGTCTCAAGAGTGGACTTATCATGGAAATACCTTAAAGAAACTTGTTCGAGCTCCTGTTTGCACTTCTCAATTTCAAGGTCTCGGTGTGCCAGTTGGGCTTCATAATGCTTAGCTGCTGAGGCTATTTCTCCTTTTAGACCCTCAATCTCATTCTTGTTTGCCAGAACTGCAGCTTCCAAACATTCCTTTTCACTGCAAACTTCTTTGAGACTCTTCAAAGAACGGACCTTTTCTTCCAGATCCTTCTGAAGGCTGTTGATTTCTGAATGCGAAGCCTGCATCTTCTCCTCAAGTTTTTCACATTGGCAGTGCATGTTCTTTTCCTCCAGTGCCTTGAGATTTTCCCTTGCTTCATGAAGCTCATCTTCTAGCTCAATAATTCGTTCGTTCAGTGCATATGAAATTCCATTGCCATTTTCTTCTCCCGCTCCATCAACATCGGAATCAGATTCCGAAGAAGATGATGATGACCCATCACTCTCCTTCTTCGAAATGTCTGAGCTTCCACCAGAACCAAGGAAGACATCAAAGCCAGCTGCTCTTGTTTTGCGCTTCTGCTGTGGTGTCTTTTGTTCCAAGTTAGGCTCTGGAGATGGGGAAGGAGATTGCGTCTCAGAGTCAGACTCAGAAATACCAACAGAGCCTTGTGATTGGAGAGATGACGGGATGTTCTTTCGTAATTCCCCGGTCACATTGTCATAACGCTCAGCAAGAGCACGATACATGCGATAGAAAGTTTCAACATGAGTGACAAGCAAAGGTCGTCGTTGGTAATACATCTCAGCCTTCTTAGCAAAAGAATCAGCTTCCTCCTCGATGAGCGTCAGCATCTCTTTAACTTGCTTATCCATCTCTGTTTGTTCAGAGAAAGTATATTCAGAAAAGGCTGTGCTATCAATAATTAGATTACAGGCTCAAATATCATAAAGACATGTCATCATTATCCTAAAGATTGTGTTGAACATAACTCAATATCTTAACTTATCATATCTTTTGGTTTTATCCAAATAGATTGTTAGTTCAAATCTTCTACAACCAGGGCTCTTTTGGCTATGTAAGCCAACCCCCTGTATTTGTAATCCTTAAAGCATTATAGTGGATTGTTTCATGTGATTTTTTCTCGTAAGAGTTTTTCCACGTTAAATTGTGTCTCTAGTTGTTTTGCCGTACAACTAACCCTAACAAATGATATCAGAGCTAAGATTCTAAATCAAGTCGCTGCCCCCCGGGAGGAGAAGACTCCCGGAACGGCCATCTGCACGGCAGCCATGCTCGCCTTTTTCCACACCAACCGCAACATCCCGATGTTGCTCAACCTCATGGAGTCATCACCGGGCACCGGGCGCTGCTGCCTCTCATCGCCCAGCACAGGCTTCTCTTCATCTTTTATCTTCTTTTTATTTCGGGAGGTTCATTCTCGTGATGGGTGGGTGATTCCGTAGTCCATACATGTCGATCCCCTGTGCAACTGGACTCTTGTGTCATCGTTGATTTCGTGGAGAATGGAGATGCAGTTTTGATGAGTCGATTGCTCGGGCTGTCGGTTTACCACACCCGCTACCATCTTCACCCACCTCCTGCAGGATCACTTCCCTGAGTGCAGTTTCATCTCCGCACGACGCCCACCGGTTAATCTTGGACATCAAAGGAGACTGGTTTGATTGATGATTCATGTTGGAAGATTGACGTGTTGTATCCAACAGGTTGGGGGTCTTGATGGTATTGGTAGTCAACAAGATGATGTGTGTTGCGTGCGCCTCCAAGCTCGAAGAAAGGTTGTTGTGCTTATTGTTGGCAGCATTTACGCAGAATTAATCATGGGCATTTTCTTCGACGTTTATCGTCTATTTATCATTAGCGGATTCTTAGCAATTTATTCGACATTTCATCGTCTATTTGGAGAGAGAAAATATCAGTCGAGGAGACAACTGAATTTGGTGTTTTATTCTCCATTTGGATACGTTGACCATTATGGAGGTTTTGGCAACTTTTATTTGGAATTTGATGATGCCTTAATAGTAGCATTATACTCTTTGGAGTTTTTCTAGTGAACGTTTTGCTTTAATGTCAGTTTGAGATGAAGATTGAAGTGCAAGGAGTTTGTTTTTGTGTGGATACTACAATGTTGTTTTGTTGTCTTTGCTCGATACGAGAGGTCTACTGCAATTTATACTACATTAATGGCACGAGAATTTTTTCTTCATATTGACATTTTTGCTGGAGCGGTTTCAACTATGTCATGGATTTTCACTAAGCAGTTTGATATACATTATGACTACATGTGCAAGTTGCTCTTTCAATGGGCGTTATTTGCCGAATTTTATGTTCCATGTGGAGCATATCAAAAATCCATGATATGAGTTCTTCGCTATCTATCAAGCGCTAAAAGAGATGTTTTAACTTATGCCATATGATGATTGAGTGTTTGTTTTAGAAGAACAGTTGCATAGACTCATACTTTATTGAGGTTATGAATCATTAAATACCCAAGTTTCTTCGTCTGCTTTATTGATAGCTATGTATTTGGATTGACTATTCCAATCTTTCTCTTGATCTACTGGTGGTTTGCTCAATCTTGCTTCGTTAGAAGCGTTTAGATAAGACTATTTCAATCTTAATCTTTTTTGCACTATAAGTGTTTAAATTGACTGTTTTAGTCTTCCTTGTTCAGTAGTCCTTTAGACTTTTTACGCACTTGTATTCAGTGCTTAATTACTCTTTGGGTTTTTCCAGAAACAATTTTATTATAGATTTTGAGTTAAAGAGAGGTTTGTTAGAGATAACTCAATATCTCAACTTACCATATCTTTTGGTTTTATCTAAATAGATTGTTAGTCCAAATCTTCTACAATTAGGATTTTTTTGGCTATATAAGCTAACTCCTTATATTTGTAATTCTTGAAGCATTATAGTGGATTGTTTCCCGTAGTTTTTTTTCTCGCAAGGGTTTTTCCACGTTAAATTGTGTCTCTAATTATTTTATCACGCTGCTAACCCTAACAGATTGTTATGCCCATTAAATACTCCCACCGTTCTTTTTTAAGTGACGCTCTAGAATCTGTGCTGTCAAAGTTTCTAAAGTTTGACCGGCAATAGATTTAAAACTATCTAGATTGGCTACATGAAAACTATATTATTAGATTTTTCGTTAAAAATACTTTCATAATATTATAATTTTATTAGTATATTATAAGATAAAGTTATAAAAAGTAACAGTTAAAATCACATCTTGGAGATCGTAAAAAGTGAAAAATGTCACTTAAAAAAGAATGGAGTGGGTAACAAAAGTACCTCAGTACATAGTACTTACTACCATTTGAGAAACAAGGACAGAGTCATTACCTTCTAGATTTTCAGCTAGCCATTTGGAGTTTTTGGGACTAATATGGCTGTCCCACCACCATGAATGGGGTTTCCTCGTTGGCATTCTGTGCATGCGCTTCATTGTCACCAAAAATAAGAAAAATATCCTCTAAGGTAGACCTAATCATGATGAAGGCAAAATTGAGAATACGAAACAAACAAGTGGATTAGTCTTATGATGAAGAGTAATCTGCAACTACTAAACAAATATTTGCTCTATAGTTTTGTGGCAAATTTTAGGGAAAACAAGAAGAAAACTACCAATGTCAAAAGTAGAACACAGTTGAGTATATTTTTGACAAAGTAAACAAGGAACCACAACCAATATCATCCATAAGAAGCGAAAAGTGGAAAGAAGATATCCAAAATGCAGAAAAACCATACACAGTATGAACTTGAACTTAACCGCAATAAAGCACTTGCCTGCATGAAAAAAGAATTTAAAGTGTGATACAGTAACAATCAAAGTAGGTCTTGCACTGCTGCTTCGACTCTATTCAAGAGGATGAATGAAAAGGCTAGACATGTCAACCTCCATAATGCAGGGACCAGAACATTGATTAGCTACCAAAAAGATGCTTACTATCATATCATCCATGAATCGTGATCTTATCAGCTAATCAACATTGATTGACAGAAAACCAAGGACCAGAAATTGACTAGCATCAGCTACCCAAGGAGGAAGCGGGGAGTGACTGGAAGTGAAAAAAACTAACCTGTCAAATGGTAAAAGAACATATATCTACTTCGTAGAAGCCGATGGAGAATGAAATAACACACTTATCTTCTTTCACACAACAGTCGCAACTATGAACTAACTAATTATGATTATTTAGTGTTTATGATACGAACATTTGTCTGGCAAGTATCATTACATGAAGGAGATTAAAATAGGATAGCATATGTCCCAAATAGATAGGTACAGTAATCAACCCAAAAGACCAAGCTTCTCAAGATAAACTGAACAGACATGGAAAAGAAAACGAAAATATCGATTGTAAAAACTAATGACAGTGAAGTTGATCAAATCTTGCAGGTACCAATATTAGTTGCAAAACTCATTTATGGAACAAACAAGGCTAGAACCTGGTTATCACACACCACAGCACAAAAAGATGTGGCAACTATCTCTCCCTTGTTTGGTCGGAGAGCAAGCCTAATTCAGTGAGCTCAGAATAAACTTAGGCACAGCCAAGGACAGCAAATATGTTCTGCCTCGGCCTCCACATAGATCAAAAGGTCAGGGTTCAAGCTGAAATTTGAAGATTAAGAATGTTTTTGCCAACATTTATCCACCCAATAATTGACACCGGACAAATTTAGTTAAAGAAAAGTTTTTTATGATCCATAAACCATGGCCTGGCTTACACCTAGATGGACGCATGCAGCCTGCGGCCATGAGGCTTCACCATAGACCATACGACTAACGGGCTAGTGCATTCTAATGTCAACTACATTTTTCTAGTCATGCCAAGATGGATACACCTATCTTGGATCTCAGGGAATTGTATTGTATCTTCATTTCTTGGAGGCAATTTTGCCACCTAGGCCGCAAAACAACACCCCAACAAAATTAAACAGAGCGGAGCGAGGTGAGGGCCGCTAGAGATTACCGGAGACGGAGATCAGGCAAGCCTCCTCTTCCTTCCCCCGTCTGCTGGAGAGGGGAGAGAGGGAGAGAGAGGAGATGAGACCGCGAGAGTGATTAAGGCCTTAAACCCGTTCGTGTTAAGCGCGGTGTGCGGCTTTGCTTTTTAAAACAGAGGAGAGGGAAGGAAGGATGGACGAAATGACAGGGATGCCCTCGCGGGGCTAGATGGACGGTGGGTGAGGACTTCGGGTTTCCAGAACCGAGCGACAATGAGCTGGACACGGTTGAGTCGCGGCGCAGGTGGATTAGAGGCGGATTAATCGGTGGAATTGGGTTAATTAATTCGTTAATTAGATCGAGTGGTGGCCACCTGGGCCGCGTGGTCCTCGAGTGTGAGGGGTTTGAAATTGAATTTTGGTGCCGCAGCCGACCTCCGAACTCCGAAGCCTCGCCTTTTTTTTTAAAGCACCTGGACTTTTTTTCAAATCTAGTTCTATATAAATATAATTACAAAAATAGCTCTTTTTTTTATCATAAAAGTGTTTGTAGGAGCTAGGCAGAACAGCTCAGTAGAAGATGTTACAGCTCCCGAGGAGCTCATCACCTTAATACCAAGCTGGGGGAGCATGGCAACACGCTTACCATGGTGGGCCTACCGATTGCTGCCGTGGTCGGTTGGACTGTCACATGTCTAGGCCTTTGCTGTGATGTATAGACGCGGTAAATGATACATGTCATTTGCTGTGCTTTTATAGATGGAGAGATGACTATTTTTATAATTACGTTTGCACGATTACATTTGAAAAAAAAAACTAGAGAACTAGAAAAGCTAAGGCTTGCTCGTATTGCACCGGATACTTTTATTCTTTTTACATTATTTGAGGGGGTTTTCGAAACCTATTATCGTTTTTTAATGTACTTGTATATTCAATCCAGCGTACTATACGATAGAAGACGTACCTTTTGATGGAATGCTAACTCCGCTTTCTGGGAAGAGAAGGCGTGACCAAGATATATATATATATATTCCGAATTTCTCGACAGGAATCACCCATTAATTTAGTTCAGTTAAGCATAGAACTCCTACTGTCATTTGTCAATCTGTCATTCATTAGTTAGTCACGCGTATATCTGCGTCTTGCAAACATGGTGTGCGTGTTTTTATGTTAACCAGTGCATAGAACTACCGACGTTTTAATTCTTATGTTGTCATGATGCCTCATGCATGATGGTTGACCAAACAACCAGTGCAGTGCAAGCATGTGCATGTGGACAAACAGCTCACATCATGATCCCTGATGCTTCATGTTGTTAGTAAGATCCAAGCGTCTAAAAAAAATAAGAATTTGAATATCACCGAGATGCTAGACCAGAATTTGAACATCACCGACATGGTCTCGTTGGGAAAAACAACGTATAGAACAAACCAATGTATATTTTTATTATTAATTCGAAACAAATATTCATCGTTTCCTTTTACTATTAATTCGAAACAAATATTCATCGAAGACAATATGACAAATATTCCAAGCTCCAGTGCAGATGAAGCACGAGACAATGAGACGCAGGCCAAGGTGACAGATGGAGGCCAGGGGCAGTTTGGGAAATCAGAGCGACAACGCGATAGTAGGTGGGGCCCGATGCGGGCCCCATGAGGTCCTACACGCTCGCGCGCTGTGAGTCGTGGGTGGGCCCCACAACAGTCGAGTCGCTTAGCGCCAGCGCGGGTCTGCCACGATGGCGATGGCGCGTGCAGCATGCGAGGTCTCCGTTCGAAAAAAAAGGACATGGCGGGAAAGGAGACGACGTCACCAACGCGGTGCGTGCGCGGAAGTGATTACCGTTTTGACTTTTTTTTTATTTTAAGAATAACTCTCGTCAAAAATTATTTTGTAAATTTAGCATCCCATCCGTCGCGGAAGGCGCCTGTTGCGCTCTCCTACTGCAGAAAGGCCTCATGTGCTCCCCTCCATGACACAACTCCTCCCGCATGCCACGCTGCCACTCCCACACTGCCCCTTCATGGGACCTCCTCCTTCCGCATCTTCGGAGCATTGCAACCCTTGCTGCTACGCTCGGTATCCGCTCCCGCACTGTCGCCTCCTACGCTCCAAAATCACAGTGAGGGAGGAGGCTAGATTTGCAAATTTTTATGATAAATTATTTTTTTTTAAAAAAGAAGAGGATCAAAATAGTAATCAATTTTGTGTGCGCGAGAAAGCGGAGAGATTTTCGTTTCATGTTTATTTCCGCGCTCCTCGTGTGCGAGGATTTTCGGACCAGGGGACTATATTTGAAAAAAAAATCACACAACAGTTAGTTCTGGAAAAAATAATTTTTAAGGCTACAACAACTAATAGTTCTATCCTATGTAAAAGTATGAAATGACCTCGTAAAATATGAACCAGAAAACAGTTTTGACCATTAATTTCTATTATAATGTATTCATAAAACCTAATAAAATTATAATATTATGAAAGTACTTTCCAAGACAAGTTATATATATGTGATTTTTATGTATCTAATTTAAATATTTAAAATATATTGGCAATCAAAGTTTAACAATACTTATATCTAAAATGACACCTATTTATAATCAGAGGGGGTATATTCTATGCCAGTTGATATTGTATCATATTTTAGGTTTAGCCATTCGCTTCTTGCCTTGGACAATCCTTTCTGGTTTCTAGTTCTATAATCTATACTCTACTGGAATAACTCTTTATTGTTGTAGCCCAAACAAATTTTTTTTTGAGGACTAACCTCTTGTGCGATTTTTTTTCAAACATGGCCTTTAGCCCGCAAAAACAAAAACATTAATTACTACTATTTATTGACTTTATAAAAAGAAAGTAAATTGGCAATTCCACACACGAGAAGCTCGGAAAATACAAATCCTATGCACGGAGAGCTCAAAAAATATAAATCCCACGAACAAGAGCACGAAAATAAATACAAGGTGACACGTGATGAAAAACTGAATGTCTTTCTGGTTCATATTTTATGAGATCATTTCACGTCTTTCTATATATGATAGAACTCTTCACTGCTGTAGCCTAAAATTTTTTTTTCTTCTAAAACTAGCTGTTGTACGAATTTTTTTCAAATCTAGCCCTTAGGCGGCAAATCCCGTACATGGGAAGCGTGTGAAATACAATCCCATGAACAGGGGACGTGGAAATAAACACGAGACCACACGTGACGAAAAACCGAATGCCGCGCAACCGCAGAGCAGAATTACTTAATGCCGCACTCCATCAGCAATAAATACTGCTCCTCTACTCAACGGATCAACAAAAAATTGTGCTACAGTACCATTCAGCGCTACAAAACTACTGCATTGTTATTTTTTCTAAATTACGTATAGATCTGATTGGATGTACGATAATACCACGTGTCGCCTAGTAGCATTACCGCACCCCCGAGCTGCAAGTCGAAATGCGGCGCTTTCGGTGCGTGACGAAAAAAAATTTAGTAACAACAGTAAAAAGTTCTACTAGCGATCGATTCTCTTTCCGTTTCTTGCGCATGCACGGCCGTGGTGAGCGGAGAGTTGACAGTTTTGGTTGCCGACCGTACGTCCATGCCCATGCGCTCCTGCTGCTCCCTCTTCCTTGGATCCTCTGCGGCACCACAGCCGCACCACCACGCGTGCCCTACATGCACGTGTTCTACCAGAGTAAAAACTTCTCATCATCGGTATAAGTCAAGAGAAAAACCTATACCTTGAATTTCCATATAAATGCATAGTAGCTAGTCTTTTTATTGTTATGTCGTCCGGCTTATCATGCGCTAGTCTTTCCGCACCTTTATTTCTTTTTTTAATTTCTCAATAATCTCGTTGGTTTTTAGGTCTAAACCTGGTGTTGAAGCTCTAACAGCCCCAAAGCCCGATCTCGACTATATGTTATTTTAACTTTTAATTTTCGTTTCTAAATATATGTTATTTTATAATTATGATGTGATTTTTACTATTTTTTCTGTCCATATCTTTTCGACTTAGCTATTTTTAATACTGTTCACTACTATGGATGTAAAGTAAAATATACCATCCAAATATATAATAAGGAAAGAATGATACAATTTTTTTATAGACATAATTTAGTGAAAATATAAAAACTTAAAATAACATTGTTCAAGAATACATAGAGTACTTTAACATTTGTTTTTTTCTATTTCGATTGCTCTCCACTCATTAGAAACCCGTGGAAAAACTTATACATAGGGTGATCATGCTGTGGTGTCACTGGGTGGCCTCAGGCTCTTCATGGTTGTAGCAGATGAGCTTCCCTTGCTGATGCATCACGGAGAATCCAAAGTTAGTCATGTACAGTCGATCATTGATGAGCCCGTGTTGAAGCCGCGGGAATTTCATCGATCGTCGAGCAGGCACACGGTGGCCCTGTCGCTGGTCCTGGGCGGTGAGCCGGTGACAATGAAGTGATCATTGATTCACTTCTAAGGGCATTTCAAATGGTGTCATTTCAGTTAGTTATAAGCGTGCTATCTTAGTATTTTATTTAGGTAGAAGAGGAAAAATAAGAAGAAAGATATGACCGCTACTAATATATAGTCAGTATAAGCGATTCTAAAGCACTTATTATCTATTACATATGGGCCAATATTTAATTTTATAGACAATGCTATAGCTAATCTATTGGAAAAGTTATCTATATGCTATCTATAGATGACATAGACATTTTTTATAGCTAGTACCATTGGAGATGCCCTAAGCCCTTTGTCTCGTTGTTTTTTCTAAACATTTCTAGTCTCTCGTGTTTTTTTCTACTATTCTAATTTTCTTGTAAGTAAAATTATAAATCTATCTTCTTCTCCTTTGTGCTTGTCGGCCATGGCAGACCATCTCTCCCGCGCTATTGCGGCGCTGCCTTTATGCTCCTCGTCGGCTGTCGCGTTCAACACACCTTTTTATGGTGAGCGAGGAGGCTATATTTATAATTACATCTGAAATTATGCTAAATTTGAAAAATATATATATAAAAGCCTTAAAAAATATGAACACTTCTAGTACCGGACCGCACGTACTAGCTAGTACAGGTTAAGACCAGTTCATAAATCTGATGCATTCATTTCATTAATTTGATGTAGTCGGCAGCTGACCTATTGATAGATTCATCTCCAAGACACGCGGCAGCTGATGCCTAGTGCTTGACCAGATATTTTACTACTCAAACCTAAGGACGCTTAAAAATTAATATATGATATTTTATAATTATGATGTAATTTTTACTATTTTTTCTGTCCATATCTTTTCGATTTAGCTATTTTCAATACTGTTCACCAATGGCGGAGTCAGGATTCTTTGAAGCATCAGGCCGAAAACTAAGCGGCAATAACTAACGCCAAATACTATCCACACCGAGATACAACAAAAACACTACATAAACGCACAATTAAAGATAAATTTGAATTTTATGCTTAACATTTCAATAAAATAGATAAAATATGTCAAAACAACATAACGTAGTAGAGTGGTAGAAAACTTAATACCTAATTAACGTAGTGGAGTGGCCGTGGCGATTCAAAATGTCCAGCTAAGCATGCAAAATCTAATGATCTTATCTAACCAAGTCTAGCATAGTTCCATAATGATGGCAAATCATAGTTCACAATGTAGTTTCAGACTTTCAGTTGTAACGTGCAGATTACAAGTGTTTGTCAAAGGGTAATGATCAGAACATTTGTTGAAAAATGAAATCATACAAAGCAAAGAAAAACAAAAAACCGCACCTGGTTGTCCCAAACAACTGGACAACTAAATAATTCAAAGTATTGATTCAGCACAAGGTCTAACAACTGGTAAATTTTGACCACAATTAATCAACTAAAGCAGATCAATTGTACTAACACTACTTGCACATTACAGTTTTCATCTAGATCATCGTAGTAATCCCATTATTGGTCCAACATTGGATAGTATATTCCAGGTGAGAGATGGCATCAGTACAAATTTGACGATAGACATCGAACTCATTCATTCATTGACAAATGACAAGTCACATGAGTTAAGCTTGCTTCATTTTACACAATTAGCTCATCAAAAGCAATTTTTTTGCCAGAATAAAATGTACCATACCACTAAATACAATGCAAAATGAACAAAGGAACCGAATCATCAGCTCACCTCGCCCGCATCCTGGTGTAGTGGCTGCACGCCTTCGTGGCGAGGATCCGAGCGGCGGCAAGCGGCTCTGGCGGCGAGATCCAAGCAAAAACGCAGGCGGCCACACTAGCGGTGACGCAGTGGCGGCGACATCGGCGGAGACGAGAGCTAGGGCTTGGAGGCGGTGGCGCGGGGACTTCAGCTGACACTGTGCACGGGTTCAGGAGGTTGGGTAAACCCTAGAAAGTGGCCGGAGCTAAGCATCTCTATGGTTCTTTGGTCTTGCACTTCTGGGCCCGAGGCCTAACTCCGCCCTGGCTGTTCACTATTATGGATGTAAAGTAAAATATACCATCCAAATATATAATAAGAAAGAATGATACAATTTTTTATAGACATAATTTAGTAAAAATATAAAAACTTATAAAACTTAAAATAACATTGTTCAAAAATACATAGAGTACTTTAACATTTGTTTTTTCTATTTCGATTGCTCTCCACTCTCTCCACTCATTAGAAACCCGTGGAAAAACTTATACATAGGGTGATCATGCTGTGGTGTCGCTGGGTGACCTCAGGCTCTTCATGGTTGTGTAGCAGATGAGCTTCCCTTGCTGAAGCATCACAGAGAATCCGAAGTTAGTCATGTACAGTCGATCATTGATGAGCCCGTGTTGAAGCCGCGGGAATTTCATCGATCGTCGAGCAGGCACACGGTGGCACTGTCGCTGGGCGCCTGGCGGTGACAATGAAGTGATCACTGATTCACTTCTAAGCCCTTTGTCTCGTTGTTTTTTCTAAACATTTCTAGTCTCTCGTGTTTTGTTCTACTATTCTAATTTTCTTGTAAGTAAAATTATAAATCTATCTTTTTCTCCCTTGTGCTTGTCGGCCACGGCAGACCGTCTCTCCCGCGCTATTGCGGCGCTGCTCCTATGCTCCTCGTCGGCTGTCGCGTTCAACACATCTTTTATGGTGAATGAGGAGGCTATATTTATAATTACATCTAGAATTATGCTAAATTTGAAAAAAAAAAATACATAAAAGCCTTAAAAAATATGAACACTTCTAGTACCGCACGTACTAGCTAGTACAGGTTAAGACCAGTTCATAAATCTGATGCATTCATTTCATTAATTTGATGTTAGTCGGCAGCTGACCGGTTGATAGATTCATCTCCAAGACACGCGGCAGCTGATGCCTAGTGCTTGACCAGATATTTTACTACTCAAACCTAAGGACGCTTAAAAAATTAATATCATTGGACCATACAACTTTAATAAAATAATATCTACAACTACTCATCCACAATCTCAACATTAAAAAGATATATAATAAAAATATTACAATAACAACACATTTTATCTTTTTAATATACTTGTATTGTAAGACCATGTTACCTAGGAATGGGAACTTATATTAGGGATGTAAGGAGTAGTATGATCAAGATTGGTCGCTGACAAACCTATACGGAGGGATGAAGAGAGTAGTATGATAACGATTGGTCACTGACAAATCTACTTTCGCGTTTATATGTGCGTGAAAATTTCCTGGTTTCCAAACGAACGGAACATACATTGCTACCATTAAGACATGTATAATAATATAATATTAGTTTTCTGTATATTTTTGCCATCAGGGGCGGGGCGGGTCCATGCTGAAGCTTCATGGCCGCCCACGAACCTTGGGCCCATTTCTTGGTGACTCTGCTCTTGGACCTGTTTTCTTAAAGGATTTTACTCTCAGGCCTCGAGCCGAAGCCCTGTTTCCGTCTCTATTTGCCGTGTAAGATTTTTACTGCTGTGGAGGGAGAGAAATATAATAGAGAGTATAACTATCTCTTTGCGAAGAAACATCGTATAGACAACATAAAATACTATTATATAAATTATTGTTTATGATAAATACTTTTCATACTATAATTAAAAAATTATAAAATCTTGTAGAGACAACATTAATATGCCATCTGTTGTAGAAGCTGTCTTTAGTTTTGTCTTTAGATAACATGGATGAGTATTTAGACAGTATCCCTCTCTACTATTATATATGCTCTTAGTGTATTATCCACACAGTTATTTTTCCCTCCGCGTTTTTTTTTACTTTTCACTATATCTAAAATACGAATATAAATATAACTTACATTAATATATACTAATAAAATTATAATATTATATAACTATTTTTAACGATAAATATAATGATATAATTTTCGCATGATCAATCTATATAGTTTTAAAATTTATTGATGGAAGTTTAATGACACGAATTCTAAGATGTCAAGTAATAAAATACTCCCTCTGTCCAAATTTACAAGGCGTATTTCTTCTTGGCATATAGACCAAGAAGATATCGAAAATAACTAAATTACTCCTAATTATTATCACTAAGCATTTATACTAAATGCATGCGTGTAGATAATATAAAGTAAAGATGGATACTTATTAGAAATATAAAAATAACATCACACTAATTTCATTTTTGAATATGAAATACATCCTATATTTATGATATAGGACAAAATTATTAAAATAATACGCTAAATATTTTTTTTTTGGGTGGGGTAGAACGGAGCGAGTACATCACGAAACGGCAACACGGTTTGCTTGCAGCCTATATCATTTGTATAGTCCTATTTGGAACCTTGGAATTTCATATGAATGATTTTTTTTCAGACAAGAAAAGCCTCCAAGATTCCTATAGTTCTAAATAGGGCAATTCCCAGGACGTGGCCGAACAAAGTTCATTCGGCATGCCTTGGGTCAGCACTATGGGCATGTTTGGAGTAGCTGTGGCTGGATTAAGGGGGTGTTTGAGACAGCTCCAGCTTCACCAAAATCTGTGGAGTTGGTGGAGCAGGGTATTTCTAGCTCCAGAAATTTGTGGAGCTGGAGTTGTGGGTGCATTAAAAGTGTTTAGGTAGATCATCTTGTTTACATTTTAGACTAAAATGATAAACTTAATTCACTTTATTTTAGCCTATAAGTTTATTTCGAAATTTGGAGTTGGGATCTGAAGCTCTCCCAAACAGGGCCTAAAATCTATTTTTAGTTTGCTAAGTAATAGCATGTTGTAGTCATTGTTATGGCTTTTTTGTTATCTTGTTTGCAAGTAATTATGTCTTGTTGCTATAGCTTTTGAGGGCTAACCGAGCGGGGAGATAGCAACATAGCGAAGTACAACGGCGTTCGAGTGAGAAGGTGACGTGAAGGCGGGGTGGTGGAGGTCGAGAAGGCAAAACGACCGAGATGGGAGGTGGTCAAGCGAAACCACAGTTGAAAAGCTCCTCCCCAGTAGCTGCAGTTTTTGAGGGTGCTTCTGCTATGACTTAGTTTCCTAACTGATTTACAGCTATACTGTTTAGGAGAGTTTTTGACTCAAAACTGAAGCACAACTCCAAACAGCCTCTATATATGCTCCTCTATACATTCAACCCAAAAAAACAAGGGCCCATTACCCCTACAGTCTATACCGTCCCAGCGAAAGCAAAACAAGGGTCCATTACCCCTACAGTCTACACCGTCCCAGCGAAACACATGCACTCTGCCACACTATCCTGGTACACCGGTCCACGACCACCATTCATAACATATGCCGTGAAAGTCGTGAATCTTATCCAGCAATACGATTTGTATCGGTTAACGATACTAGCAGTGCTTCTAAGCATCACACTCTTGATACAATTTGCATAAATTTTAAAACAAACTAAGGAGCAAATAATCAAATATTTGGACAAGTTTCAAATAATGACGCATAGAAGCACTTCCCTAACAATATATGTTGGTTGACAAATCACGTGTGCGTTTGTAAGGCCAGGCATGAACAAGCAGAATGACACACGCAGCCAGATGATATCTGCCGAGAACGTCTGAACTTTGGAGTCTCTCGTCTCAGGTCTGCCGTCACTTGCCTCCGAGGCTCCGACGTCAAGCGCAGCCACTTAATTCCCGAGCTCAGGTTTGTTGTCTCCGACACCATCGGCAAGCGCGGCGACCTTCTTCTCGAGCTCAGGTTTGTTGGCCCCGACTAGCTTGTCCATCTGCTTCCCGTTCTTGAGGAAGAAGAGCGTCGGGGTCGCTCGGATGTCCCACGTCGCGCTGAAGTCCTGCAGAAACATTCAAGAGAGGCTTTACTGGTTTCACCACCGAAATACGTGGTGTAGCTTGTGACAAGAAGAGTTCAGATGAGAAATGCATCAGAGCATATCAACTGTGCTCACTTCTTAGGCGGTCAGATTAGGCACCTAAGGAGTCTCCACAAAAAGTTTTGAAGCGCATTATCATTGTGTAGTGCGTGCAGCTGTCAGTAGTAGTGTCAGTGTCAGTGTGCCATAATTTCTGAATACACTACATGTCGCTCACAAGGTTCAAATGTAGAATAGAGAAGTACTACAAGGCTACAATTTGACTAATGTTGGAGCATTATTGAAAAGAGAGTGTGTGTGTGTGTGTGTGTGATATCTTAACCACCTATGTAAATTCTAAATGCAAAAACTGTGGGCCTCAAAGAAATAATGCTATCTTCAAGAATCAGAATGCCAGGAAGTCCATACAAGATGAAACTACTTGCACATAAAAAGGGGAAAGATTGGGAGAACATTGGTTACCGTTAACTCGTCAACATCCACTGTCAAGAACATAAGTTGGGGATATGTCTGTGACATCTCAGCATAAACTGGTGAAATGACCCGGCATGGCCCACACCAGGAAGCACTAAAATTTGCAACTACCTACAAAACGTCCATCAATTCATCATTTATAATACAAATCATACCAGAAACTTATCAGAATAAATGCCACACTTCATTAATAAAAAGCTAATGTATATGTTTATCCCACCAAGATGGTGCTCGTTAGCCTGACCACAGTGGGCACAATTTTCTGCAGTGGATAGCTATATGCCTGGGGGTAGAAAACTAGAAATACTTGTATCGTTGAATGTGCCCTTTTCAGCAGAAAGTTAAATACTCAAAACATAAACAAACTATGAACACTGCAACTTAAAGGGAAAAGGTTTTAAGCCTGTCGATATAAGCAATATGGACACCCTTTGGCATTGATCAATTTGCCAATTCTTAACTGTCAGGAGTCAAGGCTAAACATGCCAATTCCTATTTACACAAGATGGCAGACCACTGCAAACATATAAAGCATACTACACATTTTGTAGGTTCAATACTGAATAGAAAATGACCTCAATGTAAATTTTGTGTAAGTATGTTATAGTATAAGCAAGCAAGCAATCGCAATATACATCACGAAACGGCAACACGGTTTGCTTGCAGCCTATAGCATTTCTATAGTCCTATTTGGAACCTTGGAATTTCATATGAATGATTTTTCCGGCACAAGAAAAGCCTCCAAGATTCCTATAGTTCTAAGGCTCAGCTTTGTTTGAGGCTTGAGCTTAAGTTTATTTGGCTTCTACACCTCTATAAGCCACAAGCCAAAACAAAGCAGAGATTTTTCAGTAGAGACGGAGAGATAGAAGCTTCTAGCCCAATTTCACTTCTGTGAGAAAGCAAGGAAAGCGATGCTTCTAAAATCACTTCTAGACTTAAAATCCCACTTCCTTGGTATCCTACCAACTTAACTATTTCCAGTTTCCTTAAAAAATACCATCCCTATCCTTACACTTATTTCCAAAGAAATTGATTCTCCTCACGTTCAGCTCCAGCTTCTTCCAAAGCTCCAGCCTAAACAAACTCAAATTTAAATAGGGCAATTCCAGGACGTGGCGTTAACAAAGTTTATTTGGCATGCCTTGGGTCAGCATTGCATATGCTCAACCCAGCAAAACAAGGGCCCGTTACCCCTCCTAATACAATTTGCATAAATTTTAAAACAAACTAAGGAGCAAATAATCAAATATTTGGGCAACTTTCAAATAATGACGCATAGAAGCACTTCCCTAACAATATATGTTGGGTGACAAATCACGTGTGCGTGTATAAGACCAGACATGAACAAGCAGAACGACACACGCAGCCAGATGATATCTACCGAGAACGTCTGAACTTTGGAGTCTCTCGTCTCAGGTCTGCTGTCACTTGCCTCCGAGGCTCCGACGTCAAGCGCAGCCACTTAATTCCCGAGCTCGGGTTTGTTGTCTCCGACACCATCGCCAAGCGCGGCGACCTTCTTCTCGAGCTCAGGTTTGTTGGCCCCGACTAGCTTGTCCATCTGCTTCCCGTTCTTGAGGAAGAAGAACGTCGGGGTCGCTCGGATGTCCCACGTCGCGCTGAAGTCCTGCAGAAACATTCAAGAGAGGCTTTACTGGTTTCACCACCGAAATACGTGGTGTAGCTTGTGAGAAGAAGAGTTCAGATGAGAAATGCATCAGAGCATATCAACTGTGCTCACTTCTTAGGCGGTCAGATTAGGCACCTAAGGAGTCTCCACAAAAAGTTTTGAAGCGCATTATCATTGTGTAGTGCGTGCAGCTGTCAGTAGTAGTGTCAGTGTCAGTGTGCCATAATTTCTGAATACACTACATGTCGCTCACAAGGTTCAAATGTAGAATAGAGAAGTACTACAAGGCTACAATTTGACTAATGTTGGAGCATTATTGAAAAGAGTGTGTGTGTGTGTGTGTGTGTGATATCTTAACCACCTATGTAAATTCTAAATGCAAAAACTGTGGGCCTCAAAGAAATAATGCTATCTTCAAGAATCAGAATGCCAGGAAGTCCATACAAGATGAAACTACTTGCACATAAAAGGGGAAAGATTGGGAGAACATTGGTTACCGTTAACTCGTCAACATCCACTGTCAAGAACATAAGTTGGGGATATGTCTGTGACATCTCAGCATAAACTGGTGAAATGACCCGGCATGGCCCACACCAGGAAGCACTAAAATTTGCAACTACCTACAAAACGTCCATCAATTCATCATTTATAATACAAATCATACCAGAAACTTATCAGAATAAATGCCACACTTTATTAATGAAAAGCTAATGTATATGTTTATCCCACCAAGATGGTGTCTCGTTAGCCTGACCACAGTGGGCACAATTTTCTGCAGTGGATAGCTATATGCCTGGGGGTAGAAAACTAGAAATACTTGTATCGTTGAATGTGCCCTTTTCAGCAGAAAGTTAAATACTCAAAACATAAACAAACTATGAACACTGCAACTTAAAGGGAAAAGGTTTTAAGCCTGTCGATATAAGCAATATGGACACCCTTTGGCATTGATCAATTTGCCAATTCTTAACTTTCAGGAGTCAAAGCTAAGCATGCCAATTCCTATTTACACAAGATGGCAGACCACTGCAAACATATAAAGTATACTACAATTTTTGTAGATTCAATACTGAATAGAAAATGACCTCAATGTAAATTTTGTGTAAGTATGTTGTCAGATTCGGCCAGCAGTATACACGCCGGAACCGAACCTGACACGGACAGGGGGCAGAGCGAGTTGGTTTAGGAGTCTAGTCTTAATATGAGTCGGTTTGTTATTTCCTTTCCTTAGGCTGTAATCGAAGGGGCTATTTAGCCTGAGGTAGAATCAGCAATAAAGATAAGAAACAGAGTATTACCTGTTGCTTTTCACCTCTTGTCGCCGCAGCGTTTTCTGTTGCGGAATTTGTGTTCGTTAAATCCGCAGGCGCCAAAGACGACGCCTCTCGACTCTGCAGTCCGGCGTCCCACGCACCACTACGATCTCCGAAGCTGTGCTCATAACAACTTGGTATCAGAGACCATGGATGGCGATGAGGGACGCACTCTGGCTGACAAGATCGATCAGATCTTTCGGAAATTGGAGGACATGGCGCTGGTTCAGGACGGCCACACGGCTCAATTCGCCACCCTCACCACTCGGCTGGACCGCCATGACGCTCGCATCGCCAAGGTGGATGATCTGATGAGCACAATGGTTGGCGGCGGCGACAAAGGAACGGGAGCGGATCCAACGGTTTATGTTCCGCCTACTCGACGCGACGCTAGCCCCAGCGAGGCGTGGCGGCAACAATGGCGGCGGAGGTGTGTGCATGCGGGCGGTGGCATGCACAGGGGAGCACGTTGTTCTATGTTGACGAGGAGGCGGAATCATGGCGCCACCGGACGGCCGACCTCCAAAACCCCATCGGTGGGATTTTGCGACCTCTGGCGCCGACGACCCACTCCATTGGCTCAATTCTCGCGAATTGTTCTTCCGCGCCGCCGACACGGCGGAAGGCGACAAGGTCGGCCAGCATGGCATACCATCTCTGGCGGGACGACAAAGAAGGGTACATGCTCCTGGAAGAGGAGATGGGAGCACTCACCTGGCCGCACTTCAAGGACCTCGTCAATCTTCGTTTCGGACCACCAACTCGGCGCAATCACCTCGCGGAAATCAAGCAGCTTCGTCAGAATGGGACCGTGTCACAATATCAGAAGGAATTTGAGGCACTTCTTCCCCGTGCGAATCTCCGGGCCGACCAAAAGATCCAAATGTTTACGGCAGGCCTCAAGGAGAAGATCGCAATTGCCGTCGACTTAGCCGATCGCAATTGCCGTCGACTTAGCCGCACCGCAGTCTCTGGCCATGGCGATGAGTCTAGTGCGGGCTCATGAGCGTCTGCAACAAGTGGATTCGGAGGATAGCAGGCGGACTGTTTTCAAGAGCACCGGCACAAAGATTTCATCGATTGCAAGCACGCCTACTACGGTCGGTGCGGCCGTACCGGCAGGACTTTCCACACAAAAAGGGGGTGCCACCAGTGCGCCTGGACCCAAGTTTATCAAGAAACTAAATCGAGCACAGATGGAGGAACGCCGTCGCCTGGGACTGTGTTACAATTGCGATGAAAAATACGTGCCCGGGCATTCCTGTCAGCAGCTCTTTGGGTTAGAGGTCATCCCTGATGATGCTCATACATGGGACAGCCACGAACCCTGCGAAGATCCGTCCATCTCTCTGCTCGCTCTGACCGGCATCACCGTCGCCGCCGCGATGCGTGTTGGTCGCGATTGGCAATCATGAATTAATGCGCGCTCGCCGACTCGCTCCACCCACAACTTTATATCCGAAACACGGCGCCTGTGCAGAGGTGGAGGTGTCTGCAGCAACATCTCCTTTCCGGGTCGCGGTGGCAAATGGGGAACGGATCAGCAGCAGCGGTGCCTGTCGCCAAGTCTCGCTCGACATCGACAACCATGCCTTCATCATTGACTTCTACGTACTACCGATTCCAGGGGTTGACGTGGTTCTGGGAATTCAGTGGCTCCAGACCCTGGGACCCATCACATGGGATTTTCAACGTCTCACTATGACGTTTTGGCGCGGGGATCATCAGGTGCAACTTCATGGGGTCTCACCGCGTCCACCATCCTTGGCGGCCATGACAACCGCACCACCAGATCTGATGGAGGCTTTACTGGCTGAGTACCCGGAGGTTTTTGCGGAACAACCGGGTCTTCCACCGTCACGCAGCTACGACCATCGGATTCACCTCATCATCAGATGAGTTTCCCCAGGTTTTCCTTTGCATCATCAGATCTTGAACAAAGCCTACCCCTATTCACCCAGATCTGGGCTACATGCTGTTCATATCATACACAAACAGACTTGTTTCAACATTCTCTTCAAATAAACAGGAAAAAAATCATATTTATCTACGCATTTGCATTGTTTACCATTTCCCAAGCATAGGGGCATGATGAGCAGCATGGGACAGATACAACTATAAAAACATTAGTTGTCATGGAACAAATGTAAACTGGCAAGCAAGACCCATCTATACAGATTGGGGACAATGTGAGAAACTTCAAGTATCCATTATATTCTATATAGTAAACATATGGTTTCTCCAAGACACAGAGTACATTTACTTACAATTTTCCCATCCGTGCTTGCCTCTGCAATTTTTTGGTCCCAATTCTCCTTGCTTGTTATGACATGCACATTGCCACCTTTGAAATCAACCTTCTCTTCGTCATCAGTGTGTTCCTGTCCAGGATGGAAAACATGAAAATCACTGGAAAGTGGAAGCTACTTGTGGAATTGAAAACAGACATCAACAAAATTGCATTATAGTCTGTCAAATAGAGTTGTTTGCTTTCATAACAGGGCTTACCTTTCCCATGCAGCATCCCATAGTGAACTTCAACGAATAAAACCAAGAAACTACTCTCAACAAGTGACTCCTGGACAAACTGCAAATTCCATTAGAGTCTGCTTCAAACAGTAAAGTGTTTCTGAAGCTATGACAGAAAAAAGAACAAAACTCAGGCAACATTAGGTCATGGTCAAGAAAAGGGTTGTCGATGAACGAGAATACAGGTACTTGTTGAAGTGAAAACCTCCCGATCAAAAGCAATGCTACTAAGTCTCGTACACAAGATCAATTCAAGATGATATTCACCCATTATCCAACTTCCAAACATCTGCTGCTGTAAGATCATAGGACAAACCACTTAAATCCTAACCAACCACTCGACGTATCAACCACGGAAAGAGCTTTAATCCTAGCTTGTCGTAGTGGTAAAATTTGGTAGCTCATCATTCAGGACCAAACTTCAATCACGTCCACACCGCAACAATCTGATCAATATGGCGTCTAACTCAACCTAGCTACTCTCCAAAGATCCAGTTTTCAGCTAAACTGGAACCAAGAATGCAAGAATTCACAGAGTCGTCAACCAACCAAGAAAAAAAAAGAGAAAACATCAGGAATCCATGACCATGGATTCAGGACATGGAGAAGCGGATTCGATTATACTTGAACCTGGAACAATTTACCTGGAACGAAGGGGTGGATTTGGCGCCGACGAAGACCTAAAGCCGCGAAGCCGAAGCGGCAGAGTTCGGGGAAGTTGCTTTGCTTGCTGTACTAAATACTAGTCACTTAGTTTCTACGTTCTCGCACTTAACTGATACTCTTCCGTTCATTTTTATAATTCTTATTTTTTTAATAGTTTTATTATAAATATAAAACTTATATATAAATTTAATGAGTTCTTTCCTTGTATATTCCATTTATTCTCTCCTAACCATATGTGTTTATTCATTATCATCCATACAAAATATATCTTTTATTTTCTAAAACAATTAAGTGGGAACGTGTAGGTTATTTTCTCTTATACTTTTCTCAATTTTGATATAACCTTAATTTTTATATAGAGTTAGAATACGCCTTATAAAAATGAATGGAAGGAGTATATATTCCCTTCGTTTTCGAATATATACCATTCTAACTTATAAAATTTAGTTGCTATACTTTCTGTAATAAATATTTAGAAACAAAAATTGGAAGTTGAAACGACGGATATTCGGAAACTAAGGTTTTGTAGATTGCTTGTATAAAACTCATCACCTTCTGGCGTGCTTTACGAACCGTGCTAAAGACGATGGAAAAGAAAAGGAGAGGACAAAGCTGACTTGGACTGTTGGCGGGTAACTAACTGACTGACATGTCACATGTGGACTGTGGAGACGACCGTTGCGCGAAGAAGTCGTCGTCGTCGTCGTCGTCGTCTCCTTTCGATCACAGGTACGCCATACGCGCGCACACCGACACGCGCGAATAAGGAAGGTTGCTGGGGATACAGATCGGCGAACGCTGCATGATGTCTTTCTCTGGCCGGTCGTGTCGTACTACTACCGGTCAATGGGATTTCAGATTTAAGAGGGGTTTTCCGTCAACTGCTAACTTTCTATAATTCGATATTTTACTGGTATTTTGAGAATACTATTACGTGTAGTAAAGAAGCATTTCTACATTTACGTGGTGCATTTACCTTGCATCTGTCTGTCCTATGTTTGAATGTTTTGGATAGTACTACTACATCAACAAGTTGCTTAATTTTTTTTTCCATTCAAAGCATTAACTTTGCTACAAGAGCACGGTACCAGTATGTCAGTTTCACTCTTGAAAGGTTCTACTACATCAACAAGTTGCTTAATTTTTTTTCCATTCAAAGCATTAACTTTGCTACAAGAGCACGGTACCAGTATGTCAGTTTCACACTTGAAAGGTTCTGTTCGGGACAGTTTCGGATTGTGCATATTTTGGATTATAATCAGTTGTCTAGAGAAGCAACTACTGAAAGAATCTGCTGGTTAGAGAATTTGATCGTTTGGCAATCCGCTCGAGAATCTGATTGTTGATGAGCTGGCTTTGGGTAAAGAGGTGGCGACAAAGGAGCTCGAGCCAGCAGTGATGGAGGAGGAGAAGCTCGGGCTAGCGGTGGAGGAGAAGGAGCTCGAGCTAACGATGGAGGAAGAGCTTGGACCGGCAATGGAGGAGCTAGAGTGAAGGGCGCCATGGCCTTCGGGCGGAGGAGCTAGGATGGGCTTTGGGCGAAGGTCACGAGGAGAATCGGGATCTAGCCGGTTTCTGATTCTCTGTTATTTTGGTGATTCTAATTGTCGAAGAAGCAGTTCACAATCCTTCAATTCAACAAACAATTAGTTTTTTTTAAACAGAAGTTGTGCAACAACTGAAACGAATGGGGCCAAAGTCTAAAATATATCTGATTGGTTAAATCCATAACCAAAAAGGCCTTCATAAACAACGTGTATGCGTCGTGGGATCAGCACACAACCTATTCAGGACATTCAACTACCACTATTATCATGCTCGTCTGGTTAAGCAGAGCAGCAACGTGGCACAGAGAGACAGCTGCCAAGCTGAATGGCCTATCGAGAACCAAGACGAGAGGCTCTTTCCGGTAAATGCAACATCTACAAACAAACGCATTGGCTCAAGCCCATCTGAAAGCACCAAGGATCGCCAGCAAAAGGGCTAACCATGAAGCAACCACTAGGTTTACAATGCACTCCGAAGTAGTCCGTTGAGGAGCAGCCAAGATTATTACTTTCTCGACGCGCTGTGAATGCTGAAGGCAAAAACAGCCGCTCTGAAGCTCAGATGCAATCTTCTGTTGCCGTGGGAACGCCGATTGCTACATTGTCAAGTGGAACGGAAGGGGGAAAAATTGCACAAGAAGAAAAATTGATGCAGTTAATTGTGTCAAGTGGCTTTCTCCAGATTCTCAGCTTGTCGCCGCCTCCTCTCTTCAGCCTCCTCACGCAGTCTTTCTTCCTCACGCCTCAATGCTTCGGCTTCCTCTTCCTGTTGCCTTCTCTCTGCCTCCTCACGCTCCCTGCGTTCATCTTCTGCATCCTCTCTTTCATCCAGGTAATCGAATTCCTTCTCAGCAGCCATAGCTTTTACTATAGGGTCTCGCAGCTCAGCTATCAAGCCCCCGCCCACCTTGTACTCCTGCTCGTCACCGACAAGGTATAACCGCTGATCAGGCCCTGTCGCCATTGGTATGTCAACAGCAAGTAGCTTCATGTCATACTGCAAAGAAAATTGTAATAAAGTCAGAAGACTTGCTGTCATGGGAAAGAATATAAACATTGTAGCAATGCCACTCATTTGCTCACTGTCTCAAGCAGCTGAGATCAGCTTTCTTCAAATAGGACTAAAGGCAGTCCTTTTTGGATGGCAAGGGAAAGGAAAAAACTGATACACCAAAAATGAACTAGTTGGATACAGTGTCAAGGACCATACAGGAACTGTGACCAGCAAAACTCAACTTTGTATGCAATACTTCATTCATTTCTATAAATGAACTGTCAACAGTTCTCCACAAACATAAAATAGTGCCATCAAATTCGAAAGAAACCAACATTTGCTCGACTTATATCAATAAGAGAGACACAGAAAGGGAAGTATGAGTTCATTTAACTCCGCTTTCGCAACATTTTTACAAACTTTCCTCCATTCACTAAAGGTCCAGTACTCTAATTATACTGTGCATGAATAAGTATCAGATTGTTCAATCTAGAGGCACTGAAGTAGTGCTTGCTACAAAATAGAGAAAGATGGTTTAAATACCTGTCCCTTTTTCTTCTTGACTTCAACACTCACGAGACCCTTTCTTTCTGATCCTTTGATGGGGAAGATAAGAAAGCACCGCTTGCCACCAAGCCTAAATTTGAAGTCCTTTAGTTTCGGCCCCCCTCCAGACATGACGTATGCTCTGACGTCAGTACCAGCTAAGGGTGCACCCATGATTTCAAGGATTGCAGCAGATGTATTGAGCTTTGTCATCGCGATCCTATAAACCTTGTCAGGATTTATGGTGAACCTTGCACGTACGTACATACCCTATAACAGACATATACAATTGAAATCATTTGCTCCCCCCAAAAAATGAGGCATAATCTGTCAAGAAAATTAGCACTCAAAAGCTTAGATGTTGATTACACCATTTTATGAGTACTCAACATGATAATACAACAGCAAAACAAACAAAAAATTAGTCACATAAAACTGGCAATAAGCTATAATGTGCCGCAAGTAAACTAGTTTGTTGAAAATTTCCCAGCTAAAAAAGATTTCTGCAGTCAAGTTCACACTTCTCAATCATTTCATATTCTGTCGCTGCACCTCAGCAGATAAATGACTCTTCGCAGTTTCACCATAAAATTAAAATGGCCTAGGCTACTAGCACCCAAAATGACATAAACAAGTAGAGGAATGGTGTTATAAGCATGCCTATCCAATACTTTGGCTGCATAATAAACATCTATTGATATGTTTCTGATAGGGGATACTTCTACATGTTATAGGCTCTCTTTTGATTTCCCTACGTGGTATCTGCATAACAATTCACTATTAATCTCCACATTGTGGATTGTCATCCATAGTCCATAGTTAAATGTGAATTGTTGATCTGTATCAACCCGAAGTCGAATGAGACAGCAATTACACTATGAACAATAGCTAGTGAAGGTTTAAGCAGTGTTACTAAGTCGTCGCCTAGGCGTCCGGTCGTCGGAGCAAGACCGCCATGGCCGGTTGCCTCGCCTGGAGGAAGATCTGCCATGGCCTCATGCGACTCCAGCCGCACCGCTGTCACCTCCCTCTTCCGTCGCTGCAAGACCCGGCATTCCCGCCTCGGCCGAGACCAGATCAGGTGTTCCCGCCTCGGCTAAGACCAAATCCAGCAATCATGGTGTCGGGGACAATCGGATCCGGCATCTCCACATCGCCGCCGTCCCCGATTTGGCCGCCACCATCCCTGATCTGGCCGCCACTTCGTCCAGGCTCTAGCCCATCACCTCCGCCGCCTCCAGGCTCCAGCTCGTCACCTCCGCCCTCTAGCCCGCCGTGCCTCTGTCCAGGTTCCTTGGCCTCCGCCCGTCGCTTGGCATGGAGATGAGCTGGGAATGTCAGGAGCTGCTAAATAGCGCAATGGAAAGTTCAAAGTTCTGCTGAGAATTGAGTATAGAAGAGAAGTCGGCAAGGATACTGGAGGCTAAACGACTTCAAGCTTACTGGATGGAAGGCTAAGATCTATTCTTAAGGAGGCTTTAAGTGGAATCCAATGGAGATAAGCAGGGGCGCAGGCGCAGGTCACTCTGTCCGGTGGGAGGGTATTGGAGTGAGGAACAGAGAGTATTGGACTTGGAGATGGAGTATTGGATCTTCCTCCAGGCGAGGTGAGGCGAGGCGATGCTTTCTGCTCCATGCCATGGAGATGAAGTATTAACAGTCTTTAATGCCATGGAGATGGAGTATTGCCATGGAGATTGGGAGCAGAAAGCTAGGGAGCGAGCCATTTCAGCGATGGAGCTTGGTCGCCTAATTGGCACCTAGGCGTCCAGGCGCCCGGGAGGCGCCTCGCCTCGCCGCGCCGTGATAACCATGGGTTTAAGTACAGCATCAAAGTAATGGCTGGTGGTACTTCAGATGCAATGCATTTCCCGGAAGATAATCTTTGCATGTTTAGCATGGTATGAGTCACACTCAGGCAGGTCAGTGGTTCATATGATCGATTGGATGTACCACTTTATCTACCCATCAAGGTGAAGTGTGAGAAGTTAGGAAGCATGCCATATACATCACACAGTCTTAAGGGCAAAAGGATTGGCATTGCAAGAAATGAACTACCAGGAATCATCTCAAAGGTCACCTAGAATAATTGATGAAGTCACATCATGAACACAGCTCCGTAACATTCCTAGAATGTCTTCACCACAAGTACGTTATATCATAGCTAGCAAGTACGTAGCTAAACCGAGAAGAGAAGATCACTCACGGCGAAAGCGACGATGGCGGTGGCGAAGGCGAGGAAGCCGTACTTGGCCATCCCCTCGGAGAGCCCGACGAACGTGCTGGCGATGCCGAACATGATCCTCCACAGCGCGAAGCAGACGACGACGGCGCCGGCGCCGACGAGCACCATGTAGTTGCGCCTCCAGAAGGCCTCGACCTGCAGCCCCAAGGCCTCACGGTACCGCGCCGCAGCTCTCCTCGCAGCCTCCAGCGGCCGGCCCAGCCCCTTCACCCCCTGCCCCAGCGGCGCCAGCTTCGAGCCGCCGCTCGCGACCGATCGGACCCCGCCCACGAGCCGCTGCGCCTGCTGCTGCGGCAGCCGCGGCAGCACCAGCATGTGCCGCGGCCCGGCCTCGGGACGCGTGGTGGTGAAGGAACGGAAGGAGGGGGAAGAGGTGGAACGGGAGGGGAAGTGGCGGGGGATGGGAGCGCGGAGGGCGGAGGCGGCGGCGGGTGAGGGGTGGAGGAGGAGGCGGCCGGTGAGGGTGTGCAGGGCTCGCCGCGAGGAGGAGAGCGCGGCCGCCATGGGAGAGTGGGGGATCGAGATCGGGTTCGCACGCAACGCAGGGGAGGAGAGGAAGGAAGGAATCAACGAATAGGATGGTTTGGTTTTGTTAAGACTGGAGACTAGACTAGAGCGGCTTGCACTAGGGGGCAGACTTGGGCTTGATTTTATGATTTATTTTCACTCCTTTTTTTGCTTGTGCTTTGATCTGTGCGGTGTAGCCTCTGAGGTATTGCTCTAGTTTGTGACAAAACAAAAGCTGGTTTTTAAATGTGGAGGGCTAGCCTTTCGTCTAATTTTCATCCTAGTGCTAGCAATCGGGCGTCCGACATCAGTGTTTTTTTTGAATATGTCGGTGCAATATTTTTTTGCAACGTCTACAATATTTTTTCCAACGTCCACAATATTTTTTTTCGCGCGCACATTTCTACTGTTATCAAAGAAAAATGTTGCACGCGTAGAGAAAATATTTCACACATGAGAAGAAAATGTTACAGCGATCCGGATTGATATTCTACCATTATCGAAGGAAAATGCTGCACGCGTAAGAAAAAAAATATTTCACACATAGAAAGAAAATGTTGCAGCGTTCGGAAAAATCAGACGTCTGATCTCAAGCCATTCCGTGTTTTCTATGTTCTCAGAACTAGAAAATTTTGTCTACAAACCAAACCAACTTTACTTTTATTGGGATCGATTTTAGCTTGAGGATCCAATTCCAACTTGATTTGCCTCTTTTAGCCTCGTCCACGCCTCTCCGTGGAACACAAAGTTTGTCTGAGTCAACTCTAAGTGTCGCTACGCTACGGCAAAGATGAGAAAAAACAGCAAAAACATTTGCGAGTTGTTCCAGTAAGAACTAATAGGACTTTGATAGGAACCAGCGACGAAATTGAATAAAAACTGTGCAAAATAAGGAGGACAGTTACCTAAAAGCAAAGTATAGTCTGTGTGAAGTTGCTAAAAACTCAAAAGTACAACTGAAATTTACCAAAATCAAACGGGCAAAAATGCTGGATGAACACTCGCTGAAAAAGACACTGGCATAAACCAAAGTGGTTGCGTGTGTGTGAAGAGAAGGCGGCGGCGGCCCACCTGCCACATGGGCTAGGCCCAACTCAATCTCAGCCCCACGGCCCTACTACACCTGACCCAACTACCCGAAGCCCACGTCAATGTACGCGCCGCTCCTCACTCTCCCCTCCATATATAAAGCCTCCACCTTCCCCGGTGAGCCGAACTGCCCGCCGCCGCCGCCGCCGCCGCTATGGGAAGAAGACAAGAAGTAAACTCATGCATCAGTGCATCCTCCTCCCTCTCGTCTTACGCGTGTTTTGTCGTTCTGATCAGCAGCGATGCTGCATACATGTTTTTGGTAGGTGAGGAGTTCACCCGTGATGACTGATGAGTATCCTAAAAGTAAAAGATTGAGGGTAGAGTTGTGCCTGACGGCAGGGGCGGAGCTGGGCCTCGAGCCACTGGGGCCTGGGCCCGAGGCCCAGCAAATTAGCGCAGCCCTTACCCTTTACCCCTCACGGCCTCACCCAGTCACCCCTCACTCATCAATCGGCAATCCCTAACCCTCGTGCGCCGCCAGGGTCTCGCGAGGCCAGGGACTACGCTCGCCGCTCGCGTCCTCCTCACCTCGCCCAAATTCGTCGCGTCTCGCGTAGCAGCCGCCAGGCGAAGCGCTCGGCGCTCCACGGCTCCAGCCTCCCCGCGTCCCGTCGCCTTCGGCGCTTCGGAAACCTTCCGGCGTCGCCCAAGCCAAGTCTCGACTACCCGCGCCGACCCGACTCTCGCATCCGGCCACCCCGCTCGACTCGGCGAAAAGGCGCCAGCGGCCGCCGACCGACCGCGTTCCACACTGACCTCCGCGCGGTCGCTCTGTTCTCCAACGCCGGCCGATCTGGCGCTGAGTCTCGAGACACCGCCGCCGCTTCTTTCGAACTTGACACGCGACACGGATCAGCGTCGCCGCTTGATGCAGAGCCAGCGCCCTACCGTCTAGGCACCATGCCGCCATCCTCTCGTGGTGTGGCTCTGTTCGGACTTCTCGACCTGCCGCTCGTGAATTTGTGAATGTCAATGTGAATATGTGATTCTTTGTTTGTTGATTGGTAAGTCACTAGTAGAGTGGTAGTTGATTGATCTAATCATCTAATGATCTTGATTGATGAGTGAGTGGTGATAGTTGATCAAGAAATTGATGAGTTGATTATTTGATTAGTTGATCTAATGATCTTGTCATCTTGATGCCTTGATACAATCAATAATCATTCAACTCAATTATCAACCATCATTCTATTTGTATGATTGACATGAATCATACAAATAGAATGATGGTTGTCAATCATACAAATAGAATGATGGTTGATAATTGAGTTGAATGATTATTGATTGTATTGCTCCGGTATTACTTACGAAAAACTGAAAAGGATTGCTATTTGTTAGTTATTACTTGCTATTTGTTAGTTGTTACTGTATGAAAAATTGAAAAGGATAGTTTTCGTTATTTCGTGATTAATTGATTGAACTCAATTTCATGTAATTGAAATAGATGTTACATTCTTCTAATACAATTTGCCTTAATAGTTATCTTCGTAGTTTTGTGTGTCTAATTTACATATGCAATTTCCTTTTTACTGAGTTCGGGTTCTTGTTCTATTGTTGATGAAAATATGATAGTCTCGGATGCACCAAACATTTCTTAATTAGGTATTAAGTTTTCTACCACTCCACTACATTTATTATTTTGACATATTTTATCTATTTTATTGAAATGTTAAGCATTGAATTCAAATTTATCTTTAATTGTGTATTTTTGTAGTATTTTTAATTTTTTATTGTACCTCGGTGTGGGTATGTTTTGGCGTTAGCTATTGCTGCTTTGTTTTTTGCCTGAGGCATCGAGCAATTCTGGCTCCGCCACTGCCTGACGGTGTCCATGCTAAGGTGACAGAAGCATGCTCGAGTCCTACTTCGATATACTGCCTTCCTAGCTGGTTGTTGCATTGACTTCATTTCATCTGCCTTTTGATCTACTTATCGGCAAGTAGCATTTTCTCAGACTTGTTCTTTTGGCTGTGCAGTTGCTCAGTGTCCATGGCTCCCTTGCTAACCTGGGCTTCTTAAACGCAGCTGGGTGGATTATCTTAATCATCTAACATGTTCTTCTCCTAATGAAATCAGCTGAAGCATGCTTTCCCCAGTGGTGAAGCTGTGAACAAACACTAGGAAATTAAAGGCGTGGCTCATGATCCTATTTCCTGCGGTATCTCTGCCTCTGCAGGTTTGCTTGTACAGCTTGGACCATCCGTCCGGTTTGAATGATTGGAGCATTGGTCAGGCATTGAAGTGAAGCCGCAGAAAGCTGTTAGACTTAAGTTTAACTAAAATATGAACTAGTCTTAAGACATGATCACCAAAACATAATGCGGAAAATAAATCGTTAGATTAAACTAACCCAGAGAGGTAAATGAAGCCATTAGTGTTTCTGGTTGATGTTCTTGAGTGTCGGTGAAGAAGTATGGCATCGGTAGAGATGTGCGAAGGCCTGAGGAACACCGAGATCTCCTCAGTGGTGGTCGCAGATCTTCGGCAGTCTCAGCG
Source organism: Guadua angustifolia (assembly GCA_036346375.1). Lineage (NCBI taxonomy): Eukaryota > Viridiplantae > Streptophyta > Magnoliopsida > Poales > Poaceae > Guadua > Guadua angustifolia. The sequence continues at coordinate 85,440,452 of CM070500.1, read as the reverse complement.
CGAGCTTAGAATCGGATGATATGCAGGGGAAGAGAGAAAACTCAAGAGTAGAGATTAACCAAATGAGTGCCGGCCTTCCCCTTTTAATCTCGCGCAGGCTGACGGAACCGAATCAAGATTTTTTTCTCGGACACTCCCGATCAATACACACATAAAATAGGTTTAGCCTAAAATTTTCAGATCTGACATTTAGCTAAGATCATAACCAACGAAAGATATTCCATTCTTGATCGATCTGGGGCTGGTCCTCATGTTCGGACGCTGACAGTGAGCAACGACGAGGCGATAAACACACCGATGGCATCGTTGTTCCGCGGCAGCTTCTTCAATGCCCTCCCTCTCCTCTGCGTGTGACGGCAGTAGGTGCTTGATTGTGCCCGGCCCTCTCTGTTGCAAGGCAAGATATATCGACAACCCTCCCTCGAGCATCCTCATCGATGCTGTCATGTCATTGTTGGTCCCCCCTCGATTCCGGTTGGAGAAAGGCGAAAGTGAGATAAAATGTCACTGCGACGCTAGTACAAGGAAAGTGAAGCAAGATACAGGTGTCGCTGTCAAACCTGCCGGTGGTACCAGAGAAATTTTAAAGTGTATTGTTAATTTATTAAGGATATTTTTACTAATTTATTATCGAAGGAAGTATAAATTAAGAGACTTTTTATCATCTTTGTGAGTATCAAAATTTATATTGAACTAGTATCAAGAGTTACCTAGAGGAAATATAAATGAAGAATTTTTACTATTCTTATGAAATAACAAAATTTACATTGAGCTAGTATCAAGAATAAATACTACCTAATCTAAACCAGTTGATCGAAAAGAATAAGCATCTTATATTAAATTTAATGTACCGTAAAAGAGCTCGTTTTAGGGACAAACTAGTGGGTTTTGGTTCTTCTACGTGCTCTGTATTGCAGAAAATCGATTCAAGACATAGACCCTGCCAAACATTATGCCCCCTCTCTGCCAAAAAAGATAAAGCATATACCTAAGGCTGTCGCTGAGTGTTGATGATAACATCCTCCAACAGCATCGACCCATCTGATCACCATCGTTAATGTTAGGACTTTCGAGTCCCTAAACAGAGGAACAGTGATGCAACTAAGGGGCTATTTGGTTTGAAGTTTGAATCAAACTCTGTCACGTCGAAGCTTAGACTTAGACGGACGTTTAGTTCGTTGACATAGCTATAGCTTGTTACATTTTCTTAACCATATATCTCACGTATTACAGATTTATTTTTTTTCAAACTTTGCTATACTTGTAATCAGTGGCGGAGCCAAGGCCCGGCCTAGGGATGGCAATTTTACCCGTGGGTTTGGGTGCCGTGGGTGCAGGCCGATAAACGGGTATGGGTAGCACTTTAGACCCATGGGTTTTTGGGGTTGGGTGCCGATAAGATAATAGGATGGGTGTGGGTGTCAATTTGTACCGTGGATACCTAATGGATATCCTATGACATGTGGGCCCACTTTTTATTTTTCCATACTTTTTTAATGGATACCATGATGCCAAGATCACCGCACACAACTACGCAAGACCATTTCAAACATTTCTTAATTCCTCCGATCCTCCAACATAAACCCCCTCGACCGGCACGGTGTCTCGGCATGAGCAAACCCCAATCCCATTTCCTCCCTGCACAAAACCCTAATCCCCGTGGCCGCCACAACCGGATCCTCGCTCGTCTTTGCGCACCGTATGACCCACAGGATCCTCCGCTCTGCTTGCACCGCCTGGCCGCCGCCACCGGGCTCCTCCATCTGCCCACCTTGGCCGTCCGCAATCCCCGCCTGGTTCTCGCCATGTGCCGCTTCCCAATCCTCCGGCTCCTACTCGACTACCGGCCTCCGCCACCACAATCCTCGGCGTGGTCATCATCATCTCAGATCCGCCATCCGAGAGGGAAGGAACGCAGAACGCACCTCAAGTCCTCAACATCTCGGATCCGGTATGATGCAATAGATTTATATCCAAACCGGTCGAATCGATGCTTTGCATCTTGTTCTTTAGTGCTAGATGTGTGTATTTGATTGTGAGATTAGGATTTGCAGCCTGATGTTAGACATACTAAACCTAAACATGTGTGACAATCTTGACAGAAAGAGGTAAGAGATGGTATTTAGTACTCTACCATTGAATTTGTCGGTGCACTATCGTAGTTCTCTTAACACAGAGATAAAATAGTTCGTATGATGCTTACGTAATCTTCAAAAGAAAACTCTATGATGCTTCTCGGATGTTGGTTTCTTTGAAGTGGAATGGCAGGTTGGTACCCATTCGGTTCGGTACCCATCGGGTTCGAGTGTGGTACACATCCGCGTGCTAAAAAGTCTAGTGGGTTGGTAGGGTACACATTTTCGGTTTCGGGTTGGTGGGCACCAATCGTGCGGAGGTACCCACCGATTGCCATCCCGGCGAGGCCAGCCCATGCCGGCTAGCTTTTCACCTCCTTCTCGTGCCGCGTTGTATGCATCTTGATGAGTGATCCAATGCCATGCACATCACACACACACACACACACACACACACACACACACACACACACATATATATATATATATATATATATATATATATATATATATATATATATATATATATATATATATATATATATGCAAAGAAACGCCTACTCTTCACTAGCTAGTAACCAGCACTCTCCAATGCCATGCATAATTTGATGTTAAATATAAGTACCAGAATTAAAAATTTATTTGATGACTTAAACTATTGTGTGTCATTAGAAAAATGGTTGTGTCCATTATATATTGTTTCAATGAATTTTAGTAGTATGTAATTGCTTGTTTGTTTATTTGTCTTTGGCTCGCTTAACGCTTGTAATGCCGAAGTTTATTGCAACAAAAAATGTAGCAAGTCGCACCTGTCTAAAATTAATTACGATAAAATTGGTTTTAAACTAAATAGACCCTAAGCTTCTTGTTTGAGTGACGAGGAAGAGCCTCAGGTAGGTGGCTGTGATATTTTCATCCATACTGCTGCGCATGCTTCTTGCCCGAAAACGGCCAGCGAACGACCATCCGTGATCACGTATGTATACATTTGCATCAAGAGATCCTTCTGGGTTGTGTATATGTTTGGTGGTATGGTAAGGGCGATAAGGTTCTAAGTTGGATTAGGCTAAGCTAGTACTTAAATAACTATGTTTAAAATATAATACTAGGCCAGTGTCTTTCCATGCGGTTGTCAAAATAGGTTGTTAAGAAGTGTTTTTGGCATGGCAAGTTCGCTCTGTTTTTTATCAGTAGTTGGATGTATTGGACAGGAGCTACCACTGCTGGTGCTTATCTGGTCCAAGTGAGTGTTGACCACTTGATAGCAAACCCGAGGTTAATATTAGCTCATCCTTTCAAAGGTACTGGCATTTCATTTGACACTACCCCAGACCCAACCTGTGGTTGGCCTTAGTACGGTACCATCTAGAACGGGTAATTTTGATTAACTAATACTCTCTGCGACCAAGTTTATAAAGTTTATTTTTTAAATAGTTACATCTATACCCTTAATAAATAGTCATCTTTACTATATTTTCCATATATGTATGTATTGAGTATAATGCTTAGTGATAATGATTAAAAATAATGTAGTCATTAATATCTTCTTGGTCTATATATTATAAAAAATACATCTTATAAACTGAGACAGAAGGAGTACATTCCTCCGCTACAATGTGTTGCATTTTCCAGTAATAGATTGCTAGGAAGAGAAATGGTCCATTAGTACGAGCAAGAGATGGCTTAGAGGGAAAGAAAAAACAATCCTTGTCCAATCCGGTACCCAAGCCGACAAATTAGACGCTTAATTAAAAGAAAAAAAACCGCACCAAACAAAGAATTAATTAATTAAACCGACACAAAAGACACAACCAACCGAAATCCGGACGCAAGCGAGCAAAGGACGATATCTCTGTCCAGCTCATTTAATTGCTCCCCCGAAACAACAAAAACAAACCCACGCCCGAAAAAAAAAAGGCAGACCAGAAAATATCCTAAAAGCCTCCAGAAATTCCTCCCGCTGCGACCGCGACAACGACGACGACGACGACGAGCACGGGACCCCTGCACCGCCTCCGCCTCCGCCTGGCCGCGTGCCTCCGCAGCTCCCCGACGTCATCCCCGCCGCCGCCGCCTCCCACCTCCGACGCGGCGCCGCCCGCCCTCCGCCACCGCCGCCGCCTCCTCTGGAAGCTGCCTTCCCGTGCCCAACACGCGATGGACGCGCCGCCCCATCCGCCGCGGCCTCCGTCCCCGCCGCCCCCGCCTCCTCCCCCAGCAGCCGCCGCGTCCAGGAGGTACGGCGTGCACTTCTCCGCCTCCAGCTTCATCCAGGCGCCACTCTCCGCGCTGCTCGAGTACTCCGGCATCCTCCGAGCTGACCCCGGCGGCGGGCCCCACCATGCGGGGGGCGGCGGAGATGAGGTGTCGATCCGGATTGTGGGGGCCGGCGAGGCGGGGGCGTCGTCTGAGAGGGGGGAGGAGGGGGTCGTGGAGGACGATGGGGAGGCGGCGAGGGCGCACCCCTCCGCTCCGGCGCCGGCGACGGGCGGCGGGGAGGGCGGGAGGGAATCCTCGTCGTATCAGAGGTATGACATACAGCAGGTGGCGAGGTGGGTGGAGCAGATACTGCCCTTCTCCCTGCTGCTGCTCGTCGTCTTCATCAGACAGCACTTGCAAGGTCGTGCCTCCCCTTATTTTCCCTTACGATATGTTATCATGTGTTTGATGCATAGACGATTGCATTCGTTTCTTTGTGTGTGAGAATCGCAGAGGAAATGTGGAATGTTGGCTAAATTTGATTTGGGTGGTTTTGTGCAGGTTTCTTTGTGACGATTTGGATTGCCGCAGTGATGTTCAAGTCCAACGATATCCTGCGCAAGCAGACTGCTTTGAAGGTCCATGCTTGTTTTGTCAAATTTTTGGTGTAACATACCCATGGCTTAGTGTAACAAGAGTTGACTAATGAAATAAATCCAATTTGTTGAATGCCATCATGTTGCTTAGTTTTAATTTGGTCTAACGAATATATTTGAGTGTACCAAATCTTTGAATGATTGCGCTGGTGATATTTTGGTTATTTGTTCATATCACCATTGCATTGAGCATTTTCATAGATTTTCTGTATTCCAACACTCTCTCATTCCATGCTTGCGTATTAGCAATCACTAATGCCATGCTGTGCTTTGCACTTGTGTTGTGCTGTTGCCCGATGATAAATTAAGAGGATCCCTTTGCAGCTTTATGACCTCTGTCCTACAGCCAACAAATGGCAATTGCTACATGTCTGTTATAAAATATAAATCGATAAGCTGCCCTTTAGTTTGAGATTTACTGCAGCAATAAATGAGTTCCTGAAATTTCTTGAGAGTTCCTGTTTGTGTGGGGACTTGTAACTTGTAAGTATATTCGTGTCCCTGACTTTTCCAGCATGCTCTTTAGTTACAACAATCTGTGAGCTTTGTTGATTTTGATCCTTTCATAAAGATGTTCTCTGTTATTGACACTATGGTTCTTAACTATGATCTTTTTGCCATTTGGCTAATTTTGCTTGTTTTCTTTGCTTGCTGCAGGGGGAGAGGGAAATTTCCGTTCTTGTTGGGATTACTATATTATTTGTTGTTCATGTATTTGGAGTTTACTGGTGTTACAAGAATGGCGACCTTATAAGACCTCTGGTGATGTTTCCTCCAAAAGAAATACCACCATTTTGGCATGCCATATTCATCATCTTGGTGAATGGTATTTTTCTTGTCTCCTATGGTGCTTGAACATATTTAGTTTTTGGCTCTGAGATGGTTTGTAAATTCACACTGTTGATATCAGTATAGTCATACTGCCTGAACACATTTAGTTTTTTTACTAGTCTTTCATTTTGTGATCTGGCTCAAGTGTTCACTTGGATTTACTTCATCTGGATATTATGTACAAACAAATTGGGTTGTTTTCTATGTTGCAAGTGGTAACGTGTCCCTATAAATCAAGCACAGCCATTTATATTCAATGGCTGACATAGGTCAAATTAGCCATACTGTCTTTACAAGTGACACTTACTTCATAAAGTTTTTAATCACGTGGGTTTCTTCTTAATTTTATGCAGATACAATGGTGCGCCAAACTGCTATGGTCTTCAAGTGCATGCTACTGATGTACTACAAGAACAGCAAAGGCCGTAGCTATCGTAGGCAGGTAAGACATTCTACATTTGTAATCGTAGATTTTTCTGTGATGTATCTTAGTATTTTTTTCCCTAAATAGCTCCAGTTACAGTGCTATTGATTCTGTATAATTGAGGAGCCATAACTGATTTTTCCATTTGTTCAGGGTCAAATGTTAACAGTTGTGGAATATTTTCTACTTCTGTACCGTGCATTATTGCCTACTCCTGTATGGTACCGTTTTTTCCTGAACAAGGAGTATGGAAGCCTCTTTTCTTCTCTAACTACTGGATTGTATCTTACTTTCAAGTTGACATCTGTCGTGGAAAAGGTGCTATACCCTTCCCTGTCATAATTTCAGAAGTGATACTGAGTGGATGCCTTCTAACACAACTGTTTCTTTGCCAGGTTCAGTCTTTTTTAACAGCATTGAGAGCGTTGTCTCATAAAGACTTTCATTATGGTTCACATGCAACGAGTGAGCAGGTAACTAATATGCTTTAAGCACTAAGCGGTGGTTGGCCATCACTTGTCATTGAATGTCCACAAGTAATGATGGCTTGTGAAATATGCATTGCATGGGACATTGCATAGTGATAACTTTTGACAACACATTTTTTCTTTACTTGACTACCTATATGGTGTGTATGGATTCAGATTAGTGCTGCTGGAGATATGTGCGCTATATGCCAAGAAAAGATGCACGCTCCCATTCTGTTGTGTTGTAAACATATCTTCTGCGAGGATTGTGTCTCTGAATGGTAATCCATATTCCTTTTGCCTCCTCTCCCTTTAGGTTACCATTTGATCTTTCTTCCACCTTTTACATCATTTATCAATTTCATGTTTTTGACTTCCTTCTAGACGGTAACACTTTGTGAATGATGGCAGGTTTGAGAGGGAGCGGACATGCCCACTGTGCAGGGCATTGGTGAAACCAGCAGACCTCCGGTCTTTTGGTGATGGTTCAACAAGCCTCTTTTTCCAGCTATTCTAGGCCACTGAAGTCTCTACACTGTGCAGATTAGCAGATGTTAGGTGTGCGTGGGTGTGTGTGTTCTCACTTGCGAGCAGAGCAGCCCGGTGTGGTGCTGAATGACTCTCTCCACGTCTTTCCCAAATGATGAAGGAGACACGAGAGGCGCGTTTCGGAGTGGGCATGTTATCCCCTGTATAGGCTCTTGCTGGATATGCTTGGGCACATTACTATATTTTACCTGATCCTACACGAGTTACATCTTAACTAATAAAAGGAGTTTACTCCTGCCCTACGGAACAATCGTTCCACTCCGCGCAAATCGCTCCAGACCGCCGGTCCTCTTCCCTTTCCTGCGCCGAGCCGCCAGCTTTCCCAGCCGTTTCCACGATGATCTCCTTCCCTGCGTGTTGCACCCCTAATTGCTCACTGTTGAAAGTAGAGTAGAGATTTAACTCAAGAAAATGAGAGAGATCGCTTTTCATTACACATGTGATACATATTTATACAAACTAATAGGTGAAAGTTGATGGTGTTTAAAAGACACCCATCTACAAAAGGCACCTATTCTAAGAGTTGGAAGTTATTTGCACAAACTCCTTATCACTCCCCTTTGGACGAATAACAAAGTCTTCATGTGTTTCGATAAACTCCTTGAAAAACCTTATGGAAAAATACGAGGAGTTTAAAACCCAATGGGAAAAATATAAGAAGAACCTTTACGGCTTTAGTTTATATTTAATGTTGCCTCATTAAAAACCTTTTATGAGAAACTATTTATGTAAAATTCATAAAGGAAAAGAGTGCAACATGTTCTAGTTCAAGTGTTAACTCCCCCATGAACCTTGCAACTCACGAAGCCGTCTCATACTGATCCCCTGGACACATATTTGAAACAAGAACGTCGGTAAAGACTTAGTGAATAAATCAGCTAGATTTTCACATGACTTCATTTGTAAGATATTTATCTCACCACACTTTTGAAGTTCGTGAGGATAAAATAGCTTAGAAGCGATATGTTTTGTTATATTACTTTTTATATAGCTTATTTGCATCTAAGTAACACAGGCAGCATTATCTTCATAGATAATGGTAGGAAATTCCAATGGATTAATACTACATGACCTTTGTATGTGGTTAATCATTCTACGAAGCCATACATATTCATGTGATACTTCATATAAAGCAATTATTTCAAAATGATTAGTGGAAGTGGCTACTAAAGTTTGTTTACAAGTTTTCTATGAAATAGCTGTACCACCATAAGGAAAATGGATCCAGTCTATGACTTGGCATTGTGGGGATCAGACAGATAGTCAGCATCTGTATATCTAATTAAAGTCATATCTTGATTTCTTTAAAATATCAAACCAAGATCTTTTGTACCATTAAGGTACCTTAGGACTTGTTTACACCAGCCAAATGCCTTTTTGTTGGTGATGCGCTGTATCTAGGCAATAGATTGACTGCAAATGTAATGTCAGGTTTGGTACAATTTGCAAGATACATTAGTGCTCCGATGGCACTAAGATATGAAACTTCTAGTCCCAATATCTCTTCATCCTCTTCCTTAGGTCAGAATGGGTCTTTATCCACATCAATGGATTTCACGATCATAGGTGTTTTCGTTGGATACGATTTATCCATATTAAATTTCTTCAATATATTCTGGATATATGCAGACTGGTGCACAAATGTTCCTTCAGGAATATGCTCAAGCTACAAGCCTAAGTAAAATTTGGTCTTATCCAAATCTTTCATCTCAAACTCCGTCACAAGAGAATTTCTTTATAAACACACATGGACAATTATTATTATTGAAGTATCCTTTCTTCAAAAGAAACTCACTTAGTCGGTTGTACCACATCCTTCTCGACTGCTTTAATCCATATAGTGACTTTTTCAACTTGATGTTATACATGTTGCGATTTGTATTATGATTTGGAATTTTAACCCCTTTAGGGACTTTCATGTAAATTTTCGAATTTAACGACCCATACAAATATGCGGTCACTATATCCATTAACTGCATTGATACTTTCATATTAACTGCCAAAGATATTAGATATCAAAACGTTATTCCACTCATAACAGGAGAGTATGTCTCATCATAATCGATGCTAGGTCTCTGCGTGAACCCTTGGGCTACAAGCATCGTTTTTTATCTCACCACTTTATTGTTTTCATTCCTTTTTCGAATGAAAACCCATTTGTTTCCCACAGGAAACGCTTTAGGAGGAGTTGGTGTTACTGGATCAAATACTTCCATTTTATTAAGTGAGATCAATTCTACTTCAATTGCTTCCTTCCATTTGACCCAATCTGTGCGCTTCATGCATTCTGCTATGGTCTTTGGTTCTGAATCCAGTTGAAGGCTCTTAGCAATTTTTTAGGCAAAATGTATGTCGATAATTGTAGTATCTCTTTTATATAATTCTCCCGAATCAACATAATTCGTGGAAATTTCTTCATTTACATCCTCTAACTCCTTGTGATTTCCTATTTGCTGGTGATCCTCCTGTCGACCGTTGGTCTCTGTTTGCTCGTGCTCAATAGCCGTCGTGCTCATAGATTAGAGTAGTGATGATAACGTGTTGAAAGTAGAATAGAGATTGAACTCAAGAAAATGAGAGAGATCACTTTTCATTGCACATGTGATACATATTTATACAAGCTAATGTGTGGAAGTTAATGGTGTCTAAAAGACACCCATTCTAAGAGTTGAAAGTTATTTGCCCAAACTCCTTAACACCCACCACTCTAGCGTCTCACCTCTTAAGACTCTGATCTACACCACCCTCTCTTATCTTTCCCTTCCATCTCCTGCACAGGCACCTTGCCATATTTACCGATAAGACCTGGTCGAGTGACTTTGGGGCAGTTCGCTACTGGCTACATTGGCGACAGGAGGAGGTACCAAGTGTCGATGGTTGTGATCGGCAATGAAGAAAAGAGAATGGGGCAAGGCCTAGATATATCTCTCTTGTTGTATGGAGCGGTAAATCCTATCTTGATTGACCATACCTCGTATCATGCTTTACGACAAACTCGAAAGCCATCTTTATAATTGCCCAGTTACGGAGTAACGTTTGATAACCCTTAAGTAAGTCATTACACATCTGGAGTACATACGTCAATCTCAAATGTAAGGATATAGCATACACAGTGTATATGGGACTAACTGATGACAAGTAAGATTACAACGCTCTTGCGGTGTCTCAAGGTGGGTCGATCCAACTCCATGCTCCCTAACATGTGTCCATAATTATTGGTTTGATATCTTCACATCCATAATCCGTGAAACATGGTCATCAACCAATACATATGTTATCTATTCATACATGTCATATGTTTATCAACTAGGAATCACTTTTAGAATAATCACAATAAGATCATATATAGAGTTTCACAAACAAGTTACATACTTGTTAATAAATAATAATGATATTATTTAAGGAACAAGATAATAAATCATGAATATAAGGACATATAATCATCTCTATGATTGCCTCTAGGGCATATCTCTAACAGTCTCCTACTTGCAGTAGAGTCAATTATTTAAGTGTTTAATACCTAAAGTTCTTATGTGCGCCTTATGTTTTAGTTGTGTGAGAGGCTTTGTCAACGAATCAACAATATTTGAATCCATGTGCACTTTGGATATCTTTACATCTCCTTTATCCACAATCTTGCGAATAAGATGATAGTGCCTGGGTATGTACCTTAGCTCCTTAGCCTGTGTAATAGCTCCACTATTATCTCAATAGAATTCATTGATCTAAAGGCACTTAGGACCACACCTAGTTCAGAAATAAAATTCTTTATCCAAACACCCTCCTTTGTAATTTTAGAAGCCACAATGTACTCAGTCTCCGTCGTAAAATCAGCAATCGTGTCTTATTTGGAACTTTTGTAACTCACTACCCATCTATTCAAAATGTATACAAATCCAGATTGCAAACGATGATCATCCTTATCGGTTTGGAAGTTTACATTGGTGTAACCATTTACAACGAGCTCTTTCTCACCTCTACAAACTAGGAACACATCCTTAGTCTTTCTCAAGTATCTAAGGATGTTTTTAATTGTTGTCCAGTGACTTTCATCTGGATCAGACTGATATCTACTCGTAAAACTTAGAGCATATAATACATCTGGTCAAGTAGTAATAGAGCAGCTAGCTTCTTTTCTTCTCCATTCCACTTCTCTCAGCCACCCCTCGCCATTGGTAGCATCAGAGTCACCTCCATGTCAGATGAAACGACCTTTAAGACCGCCACCGCCCATGATCCTCTCAGTAATCTTGCCCAAATTTGTCTCCATCTGTGTGCCTTCTTAAAAAATCGACCCCATTCATCTCTCTGTGAGGCAGCCTCATCGCCTGTAGTCACCGCCATTGTCAGCGTATTACACGCTAGGGTACCCTCTCCACCGCATAAAGGTACAATCCATGTGGCGGCCTGGCAATCAGGCGGGCGATCACGGCCCGCCGGTCAGGCGTCGGTCCACGTGGCGCCCGGCGGCGGTGGGCGAAGACGCCCGCCGCCGGTGCCTAGCTACGTGGCGGCACGCAATCGGCGGCGATCACGCCCGCCGCCAGCGTCGGTCCACGTGGCGCCCGGCGGCAGGTGGCGAAGCACGCTACGCCGCCCGGCGCCCAGCTACGTGGCGGCTTGGCAATCGGGCGGCGATCACGGCCGCCGGTCAGCGTCGCCCACGTGGCGCCCGGCGGCAGTGTGGCGAAACGCCGCCTGCCGCCCGTAGCGTAATCTCGTGGCGCCCGTGACGCAGTGGCGGACACGCCTGCCGCCACGCCGCAAGGCAAAAGGTGGAGCGAGGTGACTTCACCTCGAGGCTCCTCCCCGCTGCGATCTGCTTCGAGCTATAGGGGGCGATGTCGGACACTGCTCGCTGCAAGGATTTCTGCTACAACCACAGCCGGTGTTTCGAGAACGCAAGTGAATTTTGTAAGTCCGAGGGGCCGCGTGCCCGTTCCTCGAATGGTTAGACCCCCAAGAGAGAGGGAAGAGGGTCCAGGGGTTTATACTGGTTCGGGCCGAATGTCCCTACTCCAATCCGCCCAGGGGTTCGGGGGCTATTGACGGATACACGACATACAGGTATCCCCAGAGGCCCAGAAAGGTACATGGGCCGCCACTGCGCCTAAAACCCGGGGGGCCAAGGCCTCCGGCCAAGCCGACCCCAAGAGATAGCTCGACCAGGGCGTTAGATTAGGCGCCTACAAAGAATATCGACTTCGGAGGTGCCCGACCGCGAGTCTGACGGCCGAGAGCATCGGCGAACTCGAGCCACCTTCGTCAACAAGCCAACCTCAAATCATCAGAAGCCGGCGTCTGACCCGGCCACCTACCCCACCGATACGGCGCTTCAGCATGACCAGACAGAGAGGGGAGGCCGCGCGCCTTCCCCAAGCAATCCCCGAAGTCGACACGTCGACGCTACCGACAAGCCACAGAGAGTCGCCGTTTCTGAGGGGGCGGATCGCGCCTCGCAAAAAGCCTTCACCAACCCGACACAGGCCAACAACCACCGTCCGACGTCAAGTCCAAGACCAGACGCCGAGGCGAAGACCAGACTCGGTAGCGGGAGCCCCATCCATTTTTCCTTTACACGCTCTATGTAACCAGCTTCCCGGATATATAAGGGAGGCTGGCCCTCAAAGGACACGCCCACACACGAAGGCCAGAAAGGGAGAAGAACCTCGATATCGCGATAGCTCGAGCACACCCGAAGCGTCGAACCCTTCGTGTTCTTAGCTCCCTCATCCGACTATCGCACACGAGGAGCTCGCGCAGCCTCGCTTGTAACCCAACGAGCTCATCAAGATCAATACAAATACGCACCACCACGCTGGATCGGAGTAGGGACATTCGCCCGAACCAAGATAAACCCTGGACCCTCTTCCCTCTCTTGGGGGTCTAACCATTCGAGAACGGAACGCGCGCCCTCCGGACTTACAAAATTCACTTGCGGTTCTCTCGAGCGAGGGCGCGGTCCGCCTCCCGAAACGGCGCGACTCGCTCTCTGTGGCTTGTTGTCAGCGCCGACGCCGGTGTCACTTCGGGATTGCTTGGGAAGGCGCGCCTCCCTCTCTGTCTGGTCATCTTTGAGCGCCAGACGGTGGGGTAGGTGGCCGGGTCGACGCGGCTTCGATGATTTGAGGTTGGCTTGTTGACGGCGGTGGCTCGAGTTCGCCCGATGCTTCGGCCCGTCCAGGCTCACGGCCGGGCACCTCCGAAGTCAGTATCAGAGTAGTTTGCGAGGCGCCTAATCAGAACGCCCGGTCGAGCTATCTCTTGGGGTCGGCTTGGCCGAGGCCTTGGCCCCCGGTTTTAGCGCGATAGCGGCCCATGTACCTTTCGGGCGGCTGGGATACCAGATATGTCGTATCCGCAATAGCCCCCAAACCCCGGGCGGATTGAGAGCCGGCGGGGTTTTTTTCTTGTTGGCGGATCTTTGGGCAAGCGTGGCGCTCCGAGGTGGCCGGATCTTTTGCTGGCCACAGTCCGACTGATTAGGTCTGGTCGGTTTTGCCCGGTGCGCGAAAGATCCGGTGGATGGAGTTTCGAGCCCCGGCGGTCGGAGAGCTGGTCGGGGGTTTATCTCGTGCGCAGCGGTCGTTCCGATTGACGGATTCGAGCTCCCGGCGAAGACTGTCCAGGTACATGCGAGCGCACCGCTTGAACTGGGCGGCTTCCCCGGTCGTTGTCGTCCGACTAAACAAATTTGGTTGCTCACGCCGGTAAGCGTGGCGATCCGGATGGAGCTTCGAGCCCGGAAAGCGGTCGGAGAGCTGGTCGGGGTTTATCTCGGCGAGGAGGCGCCTGCTCACGGAGAGCGATGGAGGCGTCCCGCCCCATGCTCCGAAAGTGAGGTGGCCGTGTTTCCCACGAATACGCCCCGTCCGCAGGTGTGGGACCTGGAGGGGGTGAGCAAGCGCGCGTTTGCCATACGTAGGCTCGAACGTCGTGCTCGTGACGAGCTGATAGCGGGTGGTTCGAGTGGGCCCTGATGGCTTCCCGAGGGAGCACCATTTTCGAGCGGACGTTATCCCGTCGCGGGTGTCCGACCCACTGGGGGCGACCCATGAGAGTCTTTCGTTACTCGATCCCGAGTCGGACCCCAGGTCATCCGCCGACTGGGCGCAATTGGCCGCCACCGTCGACGGCTCCGCAGAGAGTGTGACGATGACCTCGAACACTGCTCAGGCGATTGGTCGTCCACCGACCCAACGGGGCCCAGGGGGCTCGCCTCATCCTCGCCCTCGCCGGTTTTTGCTTCGGGCGACACGTCGCCCACTTGGTGGCGGGCGTTCGGGGCCCACAAAGACTTGGTCGAGCCCCGAGTATAAGTCGGTAAGCCTTTCAGGGCTTACTGGCCGTGAATGTCCTGGCATGTTCTATCTCCCACCGCAGGGCACCTCTTGGAGTTTCGGGGGCGAGGCCCGAGGAGCCGTGCGCCACTCTGCCCGATGTTGCTCCCGCTTCGCCGCGGTCCTGTCAAGGATTGAGATGCGGGGCGATCAGGGATTAGGGCAGCGTACCGTTGAACCGTCAGGACGGTTGGGGAAGCGGAACGGGCGCCGTTTCCGTGCGCAGTATTCCGTTTGGTCGACGCCTGTCCGGTCAGCGGTCGAAGCGCTCTTTATAAGCGGAGAGGAGGGGAGCTCGAGGGCGGATTCCCCTGCGTTGCCCTGTTCTTCGCTGCGAAAGGAAGAGAGACGAGGGCGACCGTGAGGAAGGTCGAAGAAAGCCCAGCAGAGGGATTCTGTGCCTTAGCCCCTTCTTCACCCAGCGGCCCTGCACCCTCGGAGATGACGTGGCCGGAGTGCGCCATTCTTGACGCTCGGGTGCTCGATCTGGCGAGGAAGCGGTTCCTTCCGCCGCGCGAGGTGGCTCGGTGGAGGGTGCCGACGGGGGCCGCGGCTCCGGAGCCTGG
Organism: Guadua angustifolia; assembly: GCA_036346375.1. NCBI lineage: Eukaryota > Viridiplantae > Streptophyta > Magnoliopsida > Poales > Poaceae > Guadua > Guadua angustifolia. Next base: position 85,425,345 of record CM070500.1, on the reverse strand, counting down.
CGACGGCGAGATCGTCGTAGCCGCGTCCTTCTTCGAGCGCGGGCTCGGCCTTCCCCTCCATACGTTCGTCCGCGGCCTTCTTCACTTTTACAAGGTGGAGGTGCACCATCTGAACCCCCACGGCGTGCTGCACATCGCGATCTTCATCACGCTGTGCGAGGCTTTCCTGGGGATCGAACCCCATTGGGCCCTCTGGAGGTACTTCTTCCATGTGCGGTCGTTGAAGAAGTCGGGCGCATTGCTGGCGCCGATCGGCGGCGCCGCCATCCAGCTCCGGTCTCACCGGTCGGCGGAGTACCTTGACATGAAGCTGCCGACCTCGAACCGGGGATGGCACCCGGAGTGGTTCTACATTCGAATGTAGGGGACAGGCCCGCTTTCACCGGAGACGGCCAAGCGGTTCGAATGGGGTCGTCCGGCGGACAAGAGGAGAAGAGGAAGATGGTGGTGATTCTTGAGCACCGCGGCTCGAAGAGGCGAACTCGACGGGTTATCTTTGTTGTCGCTGCTCATGGCGAGGCGCGTACAACCTCTCATGGACAGGCCCCACCCGATGTTCGAATACGAGGGGGCGTCCGACCCCATGAGGATGGAGGGTTCGGAGCTCCCTCGTCGGAGGTGGAGGCTCGGGTGGCCGCCGTCCTCGTGGTGAAGGCCACGGTGGCGGTGGGCGCCCGAGCCCTTTTCGGCGGAGAACCCCCCGGATTTGGTAAGTGGGAGGTTTCCCTACCCCCTTGCGTGCCTTAATTCCCCCGCGACTCGCCCGAATAGAGTTCTGCGCCTTTCGAGTGGCTCAGAACATCCTCCGGGCATTGCTGCCGGGGGAGAAAGAGATGAGGGCGGCGGTCCGCCAACAAGCCGAGCTGCGGGACTCCGCCCGAAAGGAACGCCTAGAGAGCAAGAGGAGGGAGAAGAGGGCGGCGCGTCGGGCCATGATCGCGCGCGGCGAGGAGGCGTCGGAGTCAACCGCCCTTTCTTCGGTTGGCAGGGGGTCATATTCCAAATGTGGCGGAGACTTTGCGACTGCACGGCGGGTACGACTTGGCCGCCACGGCCGACGATCCGATGGAGGACATCGACACGGAGGTCATCACCGATGTACCTCAAACAGGGACACGCCCGACGGGGGCCCCGGAGGAGGGGAGTGATGGCCTCCCTTCGCCAGGAAGACCGACGAAGAGGGCGCGGCTGTTCGGCGTCCGCTCGACGTGGTTAGTCTTGTCCCCTCCGCCGTATTTGTTGGTTTTACCCTAATGTCCCCGACCGCTTTTGCTTTTAGGATTTTTTGAGGAAAGCTGACGGAGGCGGCGGACTGCCACGGACCGGCATAATATACCCGCCGCGGAGCCGAGGATGGGTCGGTCGATCGAGGGCAAGCGTCGGGGGCGGGGGCGCCCGCCGTGCCCGTGGTCGCCGGCGTGGCGGAGGTCGAGCCGGTGGTGGTGCCGGAGGTGTCCACGGAACTGGCGTGCCATGACGCCCGGCGATCGTCGAAATTCGCCGTCACACGACGGGCCGAGGAGGGCGGACGATCCATGCGCCGCCAACGCAGGTGCGCCAGCCCGGAGAGTCCGGCATTGAAGCAAAGGCCGCCACTTTCGCTGAAGAAGCGGCCGAGGACGAGCCGCGATGAGGGTGGCGGAAGCCACGGACCTGCCGGTGGTGGCGATGGAGGCCCAATCGTCGGAGCGGGCCGCCGGGGCGACCGTAGGGGAGCTTTCTCCGCCGCCCCCGACCATCCTGGCCTGGCCGGGCGGTGGCCCATCCGACGAGGCATCGTTCTCGCTGGACGATGAGGCGGAGCTTGAGGAGTGGGAAGCCCTGCGGGGGGGTTCCCACCGGGCCCGGACCGAGCTGGGGCAGATTCGGGTGAGCCTGAATCTTCTCCTTGAGTCCTCCGGGGCGGCTGGGCCGATCACGGAGGGATCGACCGCCGGCGCAGAAGTCATATTCAGAATTTTTCGCCTTTCGAATATTGCCGGATCTTGAAATGGAGCGATGGTCGGTTGCGGCATCTTCAAAGTCGCTCGGAGGGAGAAGTCCGAAGCTCCTCCGTCGCTCAGGTACCAGAGGGTCGCCATGAGGAGCGCCGCGATCGACGGGACTCCGAGCCGCAGGAGGCTCGGGATGCTGCGCGCGATGAGCGCAACAAGTGAAGAGGCCCGTCGGATGGCCGGCGAGAAGGAGGACGCCCTGCGGGAGGAGCGCCGGTCGAGTGAGTCTCTGAGGGTGAGGGTGTCCGAGCTTGAGTCCCCTCTGGCGAGGCCACAGGCAAGACCGCCGCCAAAGCGGATGCTGTGATGGCGCAGGCTTCGAGGAGGAGGCCCTAGCAACGCGGGACGTCGCGCTTTCGAGGCGGGCCGCGGGCGCGGTTCGGGCGAGGAGGCCCTGAGGAGGCTCCAAGCTATGGAGGGCGCCGCGTCCGGTAAGGAGCTGTCGTCTGGGTTGATTCGGGAAGTGCCGTCGTAGGTGCACCTCTGACCTTCGTCCTGATTTTCAGAGCTGCAGAAAAGGTTCGGCGAGGTCGCGGAGGCGCGACGTCTGGCGGTGGAAGAGCGCGACGCGGCGGTCGCCGAGGCGGCTCGGGCGACTCGAGAAGAGATGGAGGCTGAGCGGGTCGAGCTGGTCGCCGAGTTGGGGACCTTGGGGAAGGTCGGCCGGGCTGTCTGCGTCCGACCGCTTCGGGGTCGCGCGAGGTGTAGTCTCCGCTGTCGACCGAGTTGGCCAGCGTTCGAACACGTCGAGAAGTCGGTGAGGACGAGCGCTGCTCTGGGAGCCACTTCCGCGCTTGTTAACGCCATGTCCTTCTACAATGGCCTTGACCTGGACAAAGTTAGCAGCGGGATCGCTCGGAACCGGACCGACGAGGAGGTCGAGCGCCTCGGACTCCAGGTTGAGCCCCATGCCCGAGCGATCGCCGACCGGATACCCCCGCAGAGTGTCCTCCACGGGGATTACGAATGATGTTAGGCATAAAGTTTTTGCAGACGTAAAAAACTTCAATATGTAGCGAATCGGGGTTTGTTTTTTGTGCTTGCCCGCGAGATCCTTTCTTTTGCGCTCGGAAACCGTGACCCTGGAAACCACCGGGGGTTTTTCGGGCGTGGGTGTTTTCGATTCTCCGAAAGAGGCGCGAAGGAAGGGTTAACGGACCTCGCAGTCGGAGCGCGCCCATTCGAGCCTCATGCGGGAGAGGAGTGGCCCCGACCGACTTGTGGCTCGCGCCGCCTGGTAGCCCTTATCTGGGCGCCACTTGCCGTGCAGCCGGGCGAGGCCAGAGCGCTTTGGGTCGGATAGGTTACCCGGTAGGAAGCCAATGGTGGTCGGGTCGTCGACCCGTATGAATATGAATGACGCCGGAAGTGGGAGCACTTATTCACATTTTGAGCAGGAAACGGACGTTTCCGACTGACTTGTGGCTTGGACCGCACAGGTTACCCTTTCATGAGCGCTTTCAAACCGTGAGCCGCCGGGCGAGGTCGTAGCGCTTGGGTCGGATAGGTTACTGGCAGGGAGCCGTGTGGTCAGTCGGATCGCCGACCAGTAAGAATGTAAATGGCGCTGCCGAAGCCTCGAAGCGCGCGCGTGCACCGTGGTTTGGTCGTAGCAGATCGTGGTCGTCTAAGGAAACCGTTGAGGAGATGGAGTCGGGTGACTTATCTCTTTTTGGGTTGGCCGGAGGCGGTTACCGGCGCCGGGCGCAGTTCCAAGGACGTGCGGTAGCCGAAGTCTCGCTGAATCTGGGAGAGTCGCTGTCGTACGTGAAGCGGCGCTTCTGCACCGGTGTCGCTTCTGCACCGGTGTCGCTACGTAAGAAGGTTACGCGGACTTTGCAAGTCTCCCGAGTCGGGTTCGCGCCCCTCGGGCTGGTCGGGCGGATAGACGCGCTCGGCAAGGAAACGGGTTTTTAGGGAAAAAACCGCCTGAGCTTTTCGATGTTCCAAGCGTTCGAAAGAACGTTGCCTTCAGCGTCTCTGAGTCGGTAGGTGCCGGGCCGGATTACCTCCACGATGGTGAAGGGGCCTTCCCATGGAGGTGAAAGCTTGTGCCTGCCGACGTTGGACTGGACTTGTCGTAGGACCAAGTCGCCCACGTGGAAGGCTCGGCCGCGGATCTGGCGATTCTGATAACGCCGTAGCGTTTGTTGGTATTTGGCCGACCGGAGAATGGCAACGCCGCCGCCGCCGAGTTGGTCGACGGCGCCTTTGTCGCGAAGTCGAGCCCCGAGCCTGGTCGAAGGTTTGAAGCTCGGGGCGCCAGACAGGTCGGTCGGTGGGACGGCCTCGGCGCCAAACACCAAGAAGAACGGCGTAAAGCCGGTCGACCTGGTCGGAGTAGTTCGCAGACTCAGAGGACGAGGGCAACTTCGCCGCCCACCGCCTCCGCCGACTTCTTCAATCGATTGAAGATTCGCGGCTTGAGCCCTGAAGGATCATGCCGTTTGCCCTTCGGCTTGGCTGCTATTCTGCAATTGGCGGCGGCCGCCCTACCGACGCGATGTTGAAGTTGTCGCGATTCGAGGAATTCCTTCCCGTGAACCGCGTTCGTTATCGGTGATGATGGAGTTCGGGACCCCGAACCGATAGACGATGCCGCGGAAGAAGTCGGCCGCCTGCGCGGACGTAATGGCGGCGACTGGCTTTGCTTCTATCCACTTGGTGAATTTGTCTACCGCGACGAAGAGGTGGGTGAAGCCCCCGGGTGCTTTCTTGAAAGGCCCGAGCAGATCGAGCCCCCAGACCGCGAACGGCCATGTAATGGGGATCGTCTGGAGGGCTTGAGCTGGAAGGTGCGTCTGTCGGGCAAAAAATTGGCAGCCCTCGCAGGTGCAAACGATTTGTTTCGGCGTCGGCCACCATGATCGGCCAAGAGAAGCCTCGGGCGAAAGCCTTACCCGCGAGGACCGTGGGGTGCGTGATGCCCACATACTCCGCCATGGATGTCGAAAGCAACTCCTTGCCTTGGTCGGTTAGGATGCACCGAGAACCCCGAGGACTCCTTCTTGTAAAGGTCTTCGCCACTGTATGGCGACTTATGCCGGCGGGCGAGGCGCCGCCTCGGTCGGATCAGGAGAGTCCCATGTGTCAAGCGCCGACGTAAGGCTTCCTCCAGTCGGACTCGTCCGTCAGCACGTCTTGGCTTGATTCGGACGGGGCGGCGTCGGGCGATCGGTGCTTGCTTCGAGCGAGCCGGGCGGGCCGGCCGCCTGATCGACCACCGGGTCGACGCGAACGGACGGTTGGCGAAGGTCGTGGGCAAAGATCCCGACCGGAACCGGTCCCTTGCCCGAGGTAATGTTGGCGAAGATCGGCCTCATTGTTGTAACGCTTCAGAGGCGTGTGATGGAGCTCAAACCCTTGAATTTTTCTTCGAGCTTATGCACTCGCGCAAAGACGCTGCCATCTTGCGAGTCTCGGCTCGGAGGTCTTCATGACCTGGTCGACCACCAGCTTGGAGTCGCCGTATATGTAAAGCCGTCGCACGCCGAGGTCGGCGGCGATCCGGAGACCATTGATGAGGGCTTCGTACTCGGCGACGTTGTTGGTGGCGTCGAAGAGCAGTCGGAACGACATATCGAGCTCGTTGCGGCGGGGAGACGATGGCGATCCGGCTACCGCTCCGCTCTTCGTAGGACCGTCGAAGTACATAAATCAAGATTCGAGGTCTTCGAGTGCCGGGCGGCGCTTGGGCTTCCACTCAATGACGAAGTCGGCGAGGGCTTGGGACTTGATTGCCGCCTTGGGGACGAAGAAATGTCGGGCTATTGAGCTCGGCGCCCACTTGGCTATTCTTCCCGAGGCGCCACTTGCAGGACGATTCGCTTAGCGGCGAGGAAGTCACCACGAGATGGGGTCTTTGGTGAAGTAGTGAATCGCTTCCTCTTCGCGATTAGTCGCAGAGAGCAACTTTTGCACTTGCGGTAACAGGGCCTTGACTCGAGAGTATTTCATCGATGAAGTAGACCGGCCACGCACCTTGAGGACGCGCCCTCCTCGCCCGCCGGACGAAGCGCCGCCACGACCTGGGTCGTGGCGGCGACGTAGAGGAGCAGAGGCTCGCGTGGCGATGGCGCCGTCAGGATCGGAGGTGACGTCAGGAAGGCCTTCAGCTGGTCGAGGGCTTCGAGCCGTCGCGTCTAATCAAGCGGTCGGACTTCTGAGTAGCTTGTAAAGCGACATTCGCGCCGCCAAGGCGAGATCTTAAAGCGGCCAGGTCGCAAGGCATCCCGCCGGCTCTCGGACGCCCTTTAAGTCGGTAATCGGCCCCATCTTCATGATTGCGGAGACCTTCACCGGGTTGGCTTCGGCGCCGCTTGGATATGATGAATCCGAGGAGCTTTCGGGGACCCGAAAACGCATTTCGAGGTTGAGTTTTATGCGGAACCGACGGAGGTTCGCAAAGGTTTCTTCCAGGTCGGCGACGAGGTCACCGGCCTTTCCCGACTTGACGACGATGTCGTCCACGTACACCTCGATGTTACGGCCGATCTGGTCTTCGAAACAGGTGTACATACAACGCTGGTATGTCGCTACCGCGTTTCTTGAACCGAAGGGCATAGTTACGCGAATGTAAGCAGCCGAACGGAGTGATAAAAGAGGTCGCGAGCTGGTCGGACTCTTTCATCAGGATCTGGTGGTAGCCAGAGTAGGCGTCTAGGAACGAGAGCGACTCGCACCCAGCGGTGGAATCAATGACTTGGTCAATCCGTGGCAAAGGAAAATGGTCCTTGGGACATGCCTTGTTCAGGCCTGTGTAGTCGACACACATCCTCCATTGCCCGGACTTCTTTTTTACAAGGACAGGATTGGCAAGCCACTCGGGGTGGCGTACCTCTTTTATGAATCCCGCCTCCAAAAGCTTGGCTACTTCTTCCCCTATGAGCCTGCGTTTTTCTTCGTCGAAGCGGCCAGCGGCCGGGCGATCGGCCTGGCGCCAGTCGGATGTTCGTGGTGTGCTCGGCGACCTCCTTGGGATGCCCGCACATCGGAGGTTTTCAGCGAGACATCCCGATGGTTCGGAGGAAGTCGACGAGCGCGCCTTCCTATTTGGCGGAGGGCGGACCCTACCAAGACGGTCTTGGCCGGTCTTCGGATCGATCGCGATCTCTTCGTGTCCTCCGCGACTCGGAGGACCCAGTCCCGACTTGCCGGAGCCGGGGGCGAGTCGGAGGCCCGCCTCCCAGAAGGCCGAGCTCGGGACGCGATGACCGCCGAGGTTAGCTCAGAATCGCTTGGCCGCAGCTTGAAAGCAATTTGGAAGGATGAGGACACGGTGATGATGCCCGTGGCCCCGGATCTTCACCAGTGCGTGTAGTTGGGGACCGCCATGAACTTGGCGAGCATGGCCTCCCCAAAATAGCGTGGTAGGAACCCATAAACCCCACCACCTCGGCGAGGATCTCGGTCGGAAGTTTTGGGTCCTCCGAAGGTGACGGGCAGTCGACCGCCCCAGAGGGTAGGCTTGGCGCCGGGGACGACGTGGAAGGGCGCTTGCTCGGACGCAGCTCGAGCGGGAGATGCCCAGGCGCCGAGCGCCTCAACATACAGATGTTGAGGGCCGCCGCCATCCATGAGGACTTTGGAGGCGCCGACCCCACGATGGGGTCGACGACGAGTGGGTACCTTCCGGGTGCGGAACACGGTCGGGTGGTCCGTCCGATCAAAGGTGATCGGGTCTCCACCACCGAGGTAGTTTGGGACCGCGGGGTCACCGTGTGCACCTCGCGTAAGCGAAGCCGCCGGCGCTTGTCGGCGTAGCTATCCGCCCGCCGAAGATCATAAGGCATCCGTCAGGCTCGGGAACCGGCGCCGCCTTATCCGGTCCGGCCTCTGGCGCCGGGTCGCGTTTTTTTTCGCCATGAGTGCGTGGGGTTTCGGAGAGGAAGCGCCAGACTTCGCAGCCCCAGATTTGTACTAACGGGTACCCGTGGTTCGCACGGGCTATCCTTCGCTTTTGAAGTGGTCGGATTGCCGCCGCCGCCGCCGCTTGTCGGGCGTTCGGGCGGTTGCGACTGTGGTCCTTGTGGACTGCCTTTCCTTCGCTCCATTTGTCGGCGTGGTGAGGGCGCTGGCCGGCTCGGGCCGGCTCGCTGGCCTTTGCCTTATCGAAGATAGCCCCACCGCCTCGCCGAGGCGTGGTTGGTGGCGATGTCGAGCGTGTCCTTGGTGGTCCCGGGTTTAAGGCAACCCACCAGGACTAAGGCTCGCATGTGGTGTCAGAATGAATGCCCCAACGACGTCGGGCGCCGATGTCGGGAGTTCATTGCCTTCGCTGGAGAAGCGCCGGATGTAGTCTCGAGCTTTCTCCTACGGCCGCTTGCTGACTCTTCAGTCCTCAAGAGTTCCTGTGGCGCTTTGTACGTGCCTCGAAGTTGCCGGCGAAGACGTTCTTTAGGTCGGCCCAATTCTTGATAGTCCCGGCAAGCACTCGAGCGTGCTCGAGCCGAGTCCGCCAAATAGAGGGGAGGTATCGAATGACTAAAAGGTCATTAGTGGCCCTCTACCGACAAAGTAGCCGTTAATCTTCTAGCCAAACGCCGGGGTTCGTTGCCCCGCTGCATTTGGTGATGTTGGCGGTTCGGAAGCGGGCGGGGAAATCCGCACGGCGGATCTCCCGTGAGAATGCCTGGGCCCCCGGGCCCTCTGGGGTCGGGCTGCGGTTGCGGCGACGGCCGCTATCGGCGACCTGCGAACGAGTCGCGACGTCGACCGCTTCTTCGAAGGCCGAGAGTGTCGTGGGCAAGAGTGTAGTCCAAGACGACGCGCCGACGAGAAGCTTGGGGCCGCCCGCGCTGGGCGGTTTTCTCGCTTCGGGCGGTTTCGCTTTGACGGTTCAATGAGACCCCACGCGGGGTGCCAGGGTCGGCAGTGCATGTTGTACGGCGAGGCTCTACCAGCTCCCGGAGGTGCCGGTAAGCGCTCTAGCCTCGGGCCTGCGGGCTCGGGGATGCCGCTGAGCAACATTGTACCATGGCGGTTTTGGCTCGGAAGGGAAGCACGGTCGTTCACCGGCTTTTCCTCTATCTCGCTGCTAGACTCGGGCTTGGCAAGATGCTGCTACGACTAGCCCTCTGGGGTAGCGTTGGCTCGGCCCCGTTGGTCGACCGTGCCTTGCTGTCTGCCGTCATAGCTCAGCCTCCCGCTGCATGGCTGGTCGGGTGGACTTGGGATGATCCGCCTCGTCGCAGTCATTGCCGCCCGCTGCCGGAGGCCGTGGCGTCTCTTGACTTGGTGAAGTAGCGGCGCTGATCGCTTCACGCCGCCACGTTACATTCGGGGTGTAGGGCTCCTCCGAGGCTCGCCCGAAGTCGGAACCGAGCCGCCGCTTCGCGGAGCTCTCCAAGATCTCGTGGATGGAAACCGCGCAGAGCCGCCGCCGCCACCAAACACAGTCTTCGGAGACGGAGGCATCGCCGCAGGCGCGAAGCGCGCTTCGGGAGGCGGCGCTGCAGGCACGGGCGCCGGCTGGAGCGGCGCGAGGGCCTCGAGTCAAGGTCGCCGAGGTGTGGATGACGCGCGCTGGCACTCCATGAAGCTCGCCCTAGGACGGGCGGAGCGAGGCTGAGCTCTCCCGTCGGACCGGCGACGAAGTCGAGGGATCCGAAACGGATTCGGCTCCCAGGCGCAAGCGCGCCGTTGTTGACGAAGGAATCCATCGAGGAAGCAAAATGGGAGTCCGGAGACTGTGGTGACGCGCTAAGCCCCTACCTGGCGCGCCAACTGTCGGTGTTTCGAGAACCGGCAAGTGAATTTTGTAAGTCTGGAGGGGCCGCGCGTTCCCGTTCCTCGAATGGTTAGACCCCCAAGAGAGAGGAAAGAGGGTCCAGGGTTTATACTGGTTCGGGCCGAATGTCCCTACTCCAGTCCGCGTGGTGGTGCGTATTTGTATTGATGCTGATGAGCTCGTTGGGTTACAAGCGAGGGCTGCGCGAGCTCCTCGTGTGCAGTAGTCGGATGAGGGAGCTAAGAACACGAAGGGTTCGACGCCGGGGTGTGCTCAAAGCTATCGCGATACGAGGTTCTTCTCCCTTTGCGCGCTTCGTGTGGGCGTGTCCTTGAGGGCCAGCCTCCCTTATATATCCGGGAAGCCGGTTACATAGGCGCGTAAAGGAAAAATGGATGGGGCTCCCCGCTACCGAGTCTGGTCTTCGCCTCGGCGTTCTGGTCTTGGACTTGACGTCCGGCAGTGGTTGTTGGCCCCGTCGGGTTGGTGAAGCTCGAGCGAGGGCGCGTCCGCCTCCGGAAACGGCGACTCCGCTTCTGTGGTTTGTCAGCGCCGACGCCGGTGTCGGGATTGCTTGGGAAGGCGCGCCTCCTCTCTCGTCTGGTCATCTTTGAGCGCCAGACGGGGTAGGTGGCCGGGTCGACGCCGGCTTCGATGATTTGAGGTTGGCTTGTTGACGGCGGTGGCTCGAGTTCGCCCGATGTTTTGGCCGTCCGACTCACGGCCGGGCACCTCCGAGTCGGTATTCTCAGTAGCTTGCGAGGCGCCTAATCAGAACGCCTCGGTCGAGCTATCTCTTGGGTCGGCTTGGCCGAGGCCTTGGCCTCGGGTTTTAAGCGCAGTGGCGGCCCATGTACCTTTCCCTGGCTGGGGATACCAGATGTCGTATCCGCTAAACCCCATTCCTCCGACGCCTCACCAACTCGTCAGAAAGGGTCACATCGCGGGCGGACTGCAAGGCTTAAGGCCGGCATTTAATGAGGCCGGAGGAACGGACAAAGACAGAAGGCGATAAATGTGTATGGATCAAGATGATGACCCCTTTCACCTACTCCTGCTAGCCTGCCTATATAAGGGCCCCGGGTGCATGGGGAAAGGGGCAGATCACCTAGAGGTCAAGACAACCAAAGAAGAATATAGCAAGAGAGCCCAAGGAGAACGGTAATTCCCAAGCTTTGTATTGCACCAGCTCAAAACACTCTTGAAAGCAATCTAGCAGAAGTAAGGCTATTACCCAAGCAAAGGGGCCTCGAACTCGGTAAAATCCTTGTGCCGCCCTAGTTCGTAGACGCCAAGGTTCGCCGTGCGGGGGTCTCTAGGGTCTCTCCTCGCTAGGATTAGCCAGCTGCGAAGACGCCCACCTTCTGAACCAAACCCGGGTCTGTAGATCACGGGTCTGTCAGGCGGAATACGCTGACAGCCATCGCGCAGCCGGCCTCGTCACATCCCAAGTCGATCTATTCTTCCGACCTCTTCCCACCAAACCGACCATGTGACAAGTTCTAGGTCCATCCCTTACCTTCTTATCCATCTCGTCCGCCATAGGGTGCCGGCGCCAAGCTCCTCTTAACCTGCAGCTTCGTGACTAACTTTGTCTAATTTGTGGCCACCGTTTTATCGGCCATACTTTTTATGATATACCACATTTTAACTAAGTTTAGGTTTGGCATGCTTAACCACTCGGAAAGTTTCTACTAAGGTGTAATGACTAATGAGCAGCAGTAGCACCCTAGAGTGTGCATCTAATCTCTTGGTCTATCATGATATCATGAAGAACATTATGCCATCTTGAAGAATGAAAACCCTTTCATTCATAAGAACAGGTCTCGGAAAATAATGAGGAATTAACAATAAGATATAAGACTAGGGTGGAGGTTAATTGGAATTCATGCGCCCCTGAATCCATGACATACATCCTTTTCGCAGAAAAGCCGTTGTCCCTTTCTCTCAATCACAAAAAAGAAAAAGAAGATCGACCGTAATCCTATCTATACCAACTACAGATGAAATTGAAGATTTTGTGATGTGGCACTTTGATCTAAAGGCATTTTCTCGTATAAATCGCAATATGAATCTTTGTCGCCAATTTAGAGCAGAATTATGTGGGGGCAAAGAAGTACTATCCAAATCCAGCATCAGAAAGTGGGTTTCAATGGAAGAAGATTTGGGAACTTAAATGCCCATGGAAAGTTAATATTTTTGTATGGAGGATGGCATATAACAATGGCAATGTATACTGTGCACACAGGGTTTTTTGTGCACGCATCGTGCACACTAACTAACAAAAGTCATAAAAAATTCTAAAAAAAATTGTAGATGTACTTCATAGATTACTCTACCTATGTATGAAGTTTCAAGATCAAATTCATTATATATCGAGAGTTAAAAAAAGAGAAAATTCTGACAAGTGTGTGCACAGGATATGTTGCCTATAACAATTTGCCTTTACAAATAAGATTTTTTTTTGAAGTTCTCGGGCAAGTTCTAGCAATGAGGGTGCAAGCTGAAACTCCTTGGCGTGCACCAAAGATTAACATTGATGGAGCTTTTTACAAGGAAACAAGAAGAGGTGGCTACGGATTTATAATTCAGAATTCTGCTGTTGAAGTCCAGGTGGTGAATGTTGGCGATATCTTGATAGCAAACCGTGCCCTTCATTATGAAACCGAAGCTTATCTTCAGGCATTGCAACTTGCAAGTGAAGTGTGAATTGGAAGAATTGAGATTGAGACAAATGCTTTGAATCTGATGATTATGCTTGAAAACTCTAACCAATTGATTTTGGAAGTACTTTTTTGAGAGGCGAAGTTTATATTATTACCTTGGTTTTTAGATTTTAAAATCTGATATAGTCATCGTTTGTTTAATAGGATAGCTGATTCTCCGGTAAAATTTGGTGTGAACCTGGAAGTAGGCTCGATGATGCTTTGGCCAGGTTTAGGGGTGAAAATGGGTCGGGTAATACCCGACCCGTATCCGGATCCGACGAAAATTTTACCCGAAAATTCGGATATGGATACGGGTATTTTTTTGTCGGGTCGAATATGGGTAATTACCCGGATACTTTTGTTTGGATACTGTGTCGGATACATGGGACAGCAGATACCGTAAATACCGGATTTTCGGTCGGATACGGTACCTGGATAAAACTAAAACCGCAATCGGTTCATGCCCAAGCCCAACAGTAACAGCCTGTTGCCTGCCCATTGGCGTTAGGGAAACCCTAAACGGCTAAACCCTTCCAGGCCACCGTCAGTCAAGCCAGTCCCCACGGTCGCCTCTCACGATCTCCACTCTCCCGAGGCCCCAGGGCTATCCTCGCCGCCTTCCTCGCCAAGGCCGACCCGTCCGCCCACCTGCTGTTCTCGCCTGCCTCCTCGCTCCCACCCGCCTGTCTCGCTGAACGCCATGGGCAAATCACCCGGCTCGTCCTCGAGTCGGCCGGACTCAACGGGACGTTCCCGCCCGCCACGCTCTCCCGCCTCACCGAGCTCCGCGTAGTGTCCCGAGTCCCGACTCCAGTCCCACCGGGCGCCGGCCGCTGCAGCTCTCGGATCCGCACCAAAGACCAGATCACAGGTATCTATCCCGCTCTAGCACCCTCCCCTTTACTTCCTAATTTTTTTATATACACAACAACAACAATTCCTTTTGTCCCAAATAGGTTAGGGTATAATTTTATATTTTTCGTAATTTTTTAGCGCGTGTGATGCGGCTTCCTGCCAAGGTTTAAAGCCTAGTTGTGGTTTGGTGTTAGTAGCTTGTTCCAGTTTTGACATGTCACTGTAGTTTGGATGGATGGTGAATTGGGGTAAACTAGGGGGATTTGTGATTTGTAAGTGCTGTAATGAATTCTTAGCTATGTTTAGTTGCAAGGTACAAGGGAATACTAATTAGCTAGGGTGTGGTGATCAACAAAGCGCAAGAAACAATGCTTTAATTAGAGTGTTGTGCTAGATGTAGAGGCACATCACAAGAAACTCATTCTTGGAATGTCTTGTGAGGCCATTGGCATACTTAAGCATTTATTGGAATAGTCCTGTTATATGAGTATGTAACTTAATCTAGTATGTTACAGCATGGAAAACTTTGAAGGCAAAAGGGCGAAAACATGGTAGCATATCGGTATGATGAAGATACTAGCTTGAGATATTTTTATGATGCCATCATTATGCATGAGTACCCATTTTCTATCTCTCAGCATAAGTACTTTGTTCGATGAGTCAAGTCTATGCGACCAAGCTTTCCTTTAAAATTTCATGTGACTGTTCGTAAAGATCTCATGGATCTTTATAAAGCTGAAAAGAACAAGTTGTATGAGCACTTCAAAACAGTCTCTTGTCGTTTTAGCTTCAATATGGATATGTGGACATCCATTCAAAACAAAGCATATATGTGTGTCACAACGCATTGGATTGATGATAATTCGAACATGCAAAAAAGGATTATCAATTTCATCCATGTAGAAGGCAATCATTCAAGGCTAAAATTGGGTGAAACCTTTTTTTCAAATGTGATGAATTGGAACCTTGATAAGAAATTGTTTGCTCTATCTTTGGATAATGCATCTTCAAACAAAGTTGCTATTGATGTGGTCATTGAAAATGCTAGAGGCTTGCTTGTATGTGGTGGAAAATTCTTTCATGTTAGATGTGCAAATCACATATTAAACCTTGTTGCTAGAGATGGATTAGAAATAATTGGAGATGTCATTGGAAACATTAGAAAATTCATAACATTGGTTAAAAGATCATCTCAACAATTGGTAGACGCTTTGGTTGGACTATTTTATGTAATTTGAAAACTATTATTATGTGTTGTATTGGACTATTGTGTGATTCAAACTCTGTCATTATGTGTGTTGGACTATATGTCACTATCTTGGAGATCATGACACTAAATTAGATGCTTCCTTCTATTTATTAATTTCTGTGATGACATAAATGCTTTTTATGGTTTTATAAATAGTTCTCAGGGGTTGGATTACAAATCTACTGCTTTTTATGGTTTTATCTGATGAGTATATGGATATATGCACTATAACTTGTACACACTGTAAGTTCCAGCAGTTAATTGGTAATTGTTCTTAAGCAAGTATTTTTTATGTTATGATGTGATACATGTATATATGTTTTTAGGGACTTACCCTATAACATGATCTCTGGTTTGATTCCCTCAGCTATTGGGAGCTTAGAGCATCTTTTGAGACTGTAAGTCATATAACTTACCATTTTTTGTTGAAATTCGTGTATCTTGTCTGACAACATTTGCTAAATCTGTAGCAACTTGAGCAAGATTAATCTGGTTGGATACATTCCTGCTGAGTTTGGAAACTTGAGGAGCATCATGGAGATGTAAGCACCTTCTCACCTATTGGTGCTTAAATCTGTACTCTGTTCCTTTGAGAGTAACATGGACACCTGTTGCTTTGTTTCAATGATCTGTCCAATAATCACATCGGTGGCTTGATTCCTCAAGAGGTTGGAATGCTGCAAAATATGATACTGTTTCAGAACTCTGCAACATAAATGTGAATATCTGATCAATCCAAATGCTAAAATCAATTATTACTAAGCATGATGCTTATATAAATCGGTTTGATTTGGATATTTTGGATTTGGAACTCTAGTAGTAACTGCAAAGCTACACTATTCGTATGTGATTTAGATTTATGCTTGCATGAAGCTCCTATCGCAATACTGTACTTTAATATCCCAACAAACGACGATAGCTTAGAACTCTGTTGAGTCTGATAGCTTACAAACTTCTCTTTGTAAATAGGTCTTACAAATAGTAATCTAGCAACATGTGGTTTGGGGGCTGTTCAAGTATATTTTTCTATCCATGTTGCACGTATCAACTTTGTACAAATGTGGGTTTGGTGTTGCATACTTAACGGAATCTAATCATTGTTAGGTGATTGCTATTGGAGTCACAACCTGGCTGACTGACAAAGCTGGTCGACGGCTACTTCTGATTGTTAGTTGCATCACAAGTGTTTATTTGGCATGCCTCTTTTGAGGAAAACATCAGTTATGTTCATTCAATTGTTTTTTTTCAGGTTTCAACTACAGGAATGACCATTACTCTTGTCATTGTCTCTGTGTCATTTTTTGTTAAGGTAACGTCACTTAATAAAGTTTTTTTGTGCTTTATGTAATGGTTTGTAGTACTCTAATTGTCTAGTTTAGATTGAATAATATTACTTGTTTCATGAAATCATCTTCCCTTCATGAAATATTTTAGTGTCGATTTTGAAACAGGACAACATAACTGAGGGCTCTCATTTATACTCCGTAATGAGTATGCTTTCACTGGCTGGACTTGTGGTTAGTTGCAGCTCAATATACATGCCGTTTTCATTTTGTCGAGAGAAGCTGGTTTAATGCCTTTTCTTTTGCTACCCCAGGCATTCGTGATTTCATTTTCTCTTGGCTTGGGAGCGATTCCATGGATCATAATGTCTGAGGTATAGTTTGCTCCTCACTGCTAATATTAACCAGCGTCTAAGTTCAATTGTTACATCTATATTATCTTTATATCATTATATGTAGGCAACATATCCTATCGACAAGATGAGATTTGATATCCAAAGAAAATTTCATGGTAAAATCTTGTGTATAAAAATTACAGTAATTCGACAATGTGCCCTGTCGATTTTCTGCTTTCTGAGTTTAATTTAATTTATGACCAAATTGTATTTAATATTTTATTTATATTTTTATTAAGGTTTAGAATTAAAATATTTGTATTCTATAAAATTTTGAGATTTTTATATTTTACATTTTATTTATAAAAATTTTGACATTGCTATTTTCAGATTTATTTACTTTCAATTTTTGAATTTGTAAAAGCTTTAAATCTTATCTCATGATTAAAATTTCTTTTTAATATATTTTTGTCACATAGTTTGATCATATGTGTTAGTTAAATTATTTTTATCACATATTTTGATCATAGGTAGTTTGCGATTATTCGACTAAGTACCGTTATCCATATTATACCCGTCTCAGTATAATATCCTAGATCCGCTTTCTACTCGCTCAGAATACCCTAGATCCAGTATTCTACCCGATTTTCCACTACCCGTACCTGTATCCGAAAAAAAATAATTAAGGTAAGATACAAAATGACCTACTATCCGATTATATCTGACCCGTTTTCACCCCTAGCTAGGTTGGGTTCCAGTTTTTGTACGGCCAGCGATTCTGGAGTCAATCAAAGCATCCTTGTTTCTATAAAACGAAAAATAAATTCAAGAACGCTTGTGCCTTTCGGCCTTTCCTTGCGGACTCGACCTTCCTCAGTTGCTTGCCTTGCCTACCTAGCCTTCCTCCTCCTCCCCTTCCGCCGCTCGCACTCGCGACTCGCCTCTCCCCCGCATCCGCGTCGCCTGCCGCCGAGCCCGCGAGGGCAAGAGGTGCGTCGTACTCTCTTCCCTCCCGTGCCCTCCTCCGAAGCCCGGGGATTCGGACCTCCCTCGCGTGCCGATTTGGTATTCGGTGCTCCTGGAACCTTCCGCGGCCATCGATTTTGTTTGGGGTTCGGGATCCGATCCTCTGCCGCTGCTCAGTCGCTGCTATGCTAGGGTTCCCTTCCCTTCTCACGGAAGCTCGATCGGGAGGCGCTGCCATTGCTTGCCCTCGCCGATTGGTTTGGGCGTTCCGCGATCCGGGTGGCGCCGACGCGAATGGCGCGGGTTTGAACCGAAATTTAACAAGATTTTAGAGTGTATCGCAAGTCGCAACAGCTAGTGGAGCAGGAGGGCGTTAATCGCCCGTCCTGTTGGATTGGGCCCTCTGTTGTTGTTATTGGGTGAGGTAGAACTGCAGCTACGCGGGTAGAATTGTGCGGTCGTGTGATCTTTTAGTAAGTCGATCACACACTCTTGTAACAAGTTTAAGCACCGCGATGCAATATGCGCAGCCCCATAATCTGCGGTTTCGTGCGGATCGAGCTCCACTGGTCGTCTTTTCTTGCAGTGCACTCGACGGTCTGATAATTGTTGGCATCGCATCTAGATTTCAACACATGCTTGAATGATTAGTGTTTTTGGTTTGGGAGGAAGTTTAAATGATTAGTTCATTTCACTCACTGTAACTTGTAAGGTGTTCTCTTTTTTTTTTCGTTTTTAGCTGCTTTTGATGGTTTTTCCATGCTTCAGGCTCTTCGAAAGCTTAACTGTTGATTCTTTCTTGCTGTTGTTGACACAGCAACAACCTTCGGTGTAGCTGATCTCATTGCATTTTGGAGTCGATTGGCTTGCCTTGTCTGCTCTCCTCATGAGCTCACAAGTCTCCACGCCACGGGGTTCACACCCCCCAGACAAGCTTGGGACATTTGATTCCCCTCCCACATGGCCACTGTCAGCACCTACGAGCCAGGCTGAAGCAGGTGGCGGTGATGATCAGGAGGTCAGGCTGTTGTCGGTTTCTTGGAATCAGGAATTTGGTTGCTTCGCGGCTGGTACCAGCAATGGCTTCAGGATCTTTAACTGCGACCCTTTTAAGGAAACTTTCAGGAGGGATCTTAAGAGTGGTGGGTTTGGAATTGTTGAGATGCTGTTCCGTTGCAACATCCTTGCTCTTGTAGGCGGTGGCTCCAATTCGCAGTATCCGCTAAACAAAGTGATGATCTGGGATGATCGCCACGGCCGTTGTATTGGAGAGTTTGCCTTCCGCTCTGATGTTCGGGCTGTAAAACTGGGGAATGACTACATTGTGATTGTTCTTGAGCGGAAGATATACGTTTACAACTTCACGAATTTGAAGCTGCTATATCAGATTGAGACACAGTCAAATCCCAAAGGATTGTGCTGCCTCTCTCATCATTCCAATACTTCAGTGTTAGCCTGCCCTGGCCTGCAACAGGGACATGTTCGGGTAGAGCATTTCGGGCTGAAGGTGACAAAGACGATCACAGCTCATGATTCAGACATTTCTTGCATGGCGTTGACTATGGATGGTCTTCTACTGGCAACAGCAAGCATGAAGGGTACTTTGATCAGAATATTCAACACAATGGATGGGACTCGCCTGCAAGAGGTGAGAAATATTTTCTATCACTCTCTACGATGATATCTTGGATGATTCTTCTTTTGTTTCATGACATCCTTTTTGTGAATAAACAGCAGGGAAATCTTATTTATTTATTTCTGCTTCTTGAGGTTTTGCCTCACCAGTGTTTGTAGTGTATGTAATTTGTGGATGTTTAGCATGAGCCTGCAATGATCTGTTTGTCTAAACGACTTGTAGGTGCGCAGAGGGCTTGACAAAGCAGAGATATACAGCATTGCGCTATCGCCCAATGTGCAGTGGTTGGCAGTGTCCAGTGACAAAGGAACAGTTCACATTTTCAGTCTAAGAGTCAGAGTTGCAGGGGAAGATGCAAGTAACGAGCAGCGTAGTCTTGAAAGTCCAAGGATGGATCACCAGAACTCTTCTAGTTCTATGGATCCTCTTATACAAACAAACACTGGATCCAATGCAAGCTCATCATTGTCTTTCATGAAAGGTTAAAATGTTACTCTTGTTTCACTGTTTCTTAGCTGCTCTGATCTGTGAATCCTGTGTAGTTTTTGGCATAAATGAAAATGTAAAAATTTGTTAACTTCTATATGGCTTGACCTAATCCATTCATTCAATGCTCAATACAAAGGAGCCATTGTACAGAAGATTGGCAGACATTAACTAGCTGCACAGTTTTCTGAAATTTTGCATGTTTCTACCAAGTGATGTGATGAATATTCAGTCTGGCTTTTGCTGGAAAGGTATCTGAAAATAGAACATTTCAACTTTATTTACGATTTAATAAAAAAATGATGTGAAGTGTTTAAGGAGTGATGCCAACACATAAGATCCGGAAAACTGTTTTAGTAGCAAGAGCACATGTGTTATTTATCAACTCTACATGGTCCTATTGGATTAGTATGTATATATGTTGAGAGTATTCTTTTGTCCAATTTTATAATTGTTTTGGGTTGGCTTCTCAAAGAACTCAAGTCCTTAACTTATCCGTGCTGAATTTCTCTAGGAATCCTGCCGAAGTATTTCAGTTCAGAGTGGTCATTTGCTCAGTTCCATTTACCAGAAGTGACACGCTACATAGTAGCTTTTGGCGCTCAAAACACTGTGATGATGGTTGGCCTGGATGGCAGGTACTCACCTCTGTAGACTTAACTTTATTTACAAGATTGCCCTGTCTGCAAAATGCCTACATTGTATGGTGCCTTTGTTTGGCAAATATTCATCTCTGGGTTCATTATACAAAAAGGAACATAGAAATGAAATATACACTTGTAGGACATTTTGTAGTCAACCTTTTTCTGTTAATAGTCATTGCACAGGTACAGTTTTATAGCTATGTGGATTTTTCACTACATAGTGTCACGTAAATTGTGCCATATATTGCTACAGAGAAATACATTAGTAAGTAGAAAAAAAAGGGACAGTCTACGGTGCAGCATAAAAAAAGGTTTCCATGTGCTAATTTATTTGTTGTCAGATATGTCTTCTCTAGCAAATGGATGGCACAGCATCTTCTTCCTGCATCTGTTGAAAGTTTTGCTGATTTCTATTATTTCATCCTCTTTGGCTTTTTCAGCTTCTACAGATGCAGCTTCGACCAAGTAAATGGCGGGCAGATGTTGCAGAAGGAATATTTCCAGTTTCTGAAGTCTGACAGCCCTCCCCTGAGGACCTTGGCCGCCCGAACTGCATGATGATACCACATTGCCTTCACGACGTGTACATACAAGGTTGTGCTCAGTCCATTGTATATAGATCGCCTTCTCACCGGCCAAATTCTAAGTAGCCGGAATAAGGAGAGCCTGGGTATTCGATCGCAACCTACTTTCGTCCCCATTTTGAAGAAGTTGTTCTCCCATCCAAGTTGCAGTCTTTATTTGATCCCTTTTCCTTTTTATGAACAAGAACATCCCTTGATATACACAAAAAGGCTCAAGAGGAATGCAAATATTAGCTTGTGCGTCTGCAAGGCTGTAACAATTCTCAGACTCTCTTTGTCAGTAGCTCATTAATCTGGCTGTTACCTTAGCGTGCAATGCATCATTGGATCCTGCGTGCTGTGATATTGCTTTGTCACTCTATTGATGATTAGATTCTATATATATATGGTATTTATCCATTTTGCGTCCTGGTAGGTCTCTGATTCTTGTGTTTGTGCTGTTTGATGGATTGTTTAATATACGTCTGCATGTGTTGCTCAAGAACTGACTAGGATTCTGATCCAATACTAAATTGAACATGATTGCGGAGGAATATTTCAGAAATAGAATGATCCGATAAGATTGTCTTGCCTGCCGCTTCATAGTGCTAGCTACAGTAAAAAGATGATGGAGACAACTAAAGCGAGGAACTGCTTCTTTTCAGTAAATAGTACTGTGCATATTTATGCACGAATGAGGCCTAAATATCCTTAAAAAAAATATAACCCAAAAATTAGCAACGAACAACGCGATCAAGGTCTGTCTGCATCCGCTCGAGGTACAGTGCGCAGTTCTGGTACAGCTCACATAAATTTCCACGAAAACATCTGACCAGTCGTTCTTTGCTGCCCTTATCATCGATTAGCTACGCAATTGGATCAGATACATGCCAACCAATCAACTAACTAGATCTGTTTGGCTCGAATTCAGTTAGTCATGTCGGATTTGGCATCGGCTTTTGATAGTTGATTTTGGATTTGGTGTCGGATCAATTCCGAAAAACTCTATTCGGAAATCCAAATATTTATAGTATATATTCTAGGAGCTTCAATTGGCTCAGCTAAATAGTCTAAACTAAGCCCTCCCTCCACGGCTCCACCCTCATACGACCGTCCCATCCGCCATTCTACTGGCCAATGTCAGTCGCCACTAGAGCTTAACATATAAGAATATGTTTCTATTTGCCTATATTTTTTTGATAAAGGAAGATTTTTATTAATTTCAAGAGCATTACATCAAGATGACACAAAGTCCTTGAAAAAATACTTCCGCCTCTCGCTTAACTCCTCAAGCACACAACCAAACAAAATAATGTAAAACACACACACTCTAAAGCAATCCAAGACTAGACCGCCACCCATGTGCTCAGAATAAAAGTCCTTGGCAACCCGCCCCAAACAATGAGTAGCCTCCTCCAAAGAAGCTCGCAGATCTCCACTTGTGCAACACCGCCCCACATACGGAGCAGTGAGTAATAGCAAAGATAACTCGCAAAGGAGAAGAAATTGTTTTTGAAACACTCTATCATTTCTGTGAAGCCATATATACCAAACCGTAGCTGCAGCATCAAGAAGCACAAAGTTTCTAATGTTTGCATTAAAACGACCTAGCCAACTTCCAAACATATTCTTTTGTAAAATACAAAGTTTCTATTTGCCTATATGAATACCTGTTATTCTGTTGTAAAATACAAAGTAAAATTTGATACATTTACAACTTTGTTGGACCACTTGATAAAATAACTTGTTAAATTGCGATAATTCTGCTATATGTTGAACTCATACGGTTGGTTAATCATTACTGTATGTGTGTTATATGCAGTATCTGTTTTTGTGCGATATTCGACAAAAACTATTCTATTGATTTCGATTTGTATTCGTATCTGATATTATCCGTATTTGCCTTGAATCTGACAAAAAAAAATTTAAGATACTAAAAGAGTGATATTCGACATCCGAGCCAACGCAAGCAGACGGCGATGGTGCTACACAGCGCAGCATACGGCGAACGTCACCACGCTACAGTACAGGTAACGGCCCAGCCCAGGTGGAGGCAGCCCATGGGCTTCACAAATCACAACACAAACAAACGCATCCTTCTTGTTACCTGACGATAGCTTACCAAATGGATTAATCTATTGCATTCGGTTTTTCTAAAATTGTTTGATCTCGTAATGCAGCTGAGCATCGAGTGTAACAAAAGGAGTTAAATATGAGCATTCAAATATCTGTTACGGGTTTTTGAGTCAAGTCTTTCATGCCATTTGTTGCTCCTATTGCATCGTTAGTTTTTGACCTATCCAAGAATCTACATTTGATTGGAGCAACTATTGTGTTTGACTGCACATCTTCATTGCCCTTCTGCTTCTTCCATGTTCATTGCTTAGATGAGTGATCCAATTTTTTGCTTTGTCCGAGCAAGTTTTGTGGACTTGGTGATAACAGGATTGTCCCAGTCATTTTCTGTTGGTGATAACAGGATTTTATCCTTTATCTAAATTTTTTTTTTCTGTTGGCATCAGAAATTTGCTTAATGTAATTTAATTGATGGTCCAACCAGGGCTTACAAAATTGAATCGAGATTGAAAATCGAATCCCAGTCGACACTGATTTCGAAAATCACAAAAAACCAAAGGGTTTCGAAATCAAACTTTTTGAATTTTTTTAAAAAACCAAAATCACTGGTTTTACCGATAATTGACCTTTCGCTTAAATTTCGACAAAGCGATCTTCGAGCGGTTTTCACCGATAATCGGCGGTTTAAATTGCATAAAATTTCCAAAATTGTTTTTTTTAATTTGATCGGTTTATTGACCGGTATAGCTAATCAAACCAGCTCGATACGGTTTAAAATTGTGATTTTCAAATGATTTTTGTCGATATTTAAAACCCGGGTCCAACTCCAACGCTTGTTGACCTGGGGATCATTTCGCGCTCGATTTGAACATTTTAAAACCGAGGGGATCTTGGCCTGTTTGGTTCACACTCCTAGGTGTCAAAGCTAATCTTAGTTATGGGGACTAAAATGGGCCATAAGGCTAAGAAAGTGAAGCCAAAATTGCCCCAAAAGCAGAATAAAAACAAACAGTCGATTCTAAATCCGATTCTCACAATCCAAATTTCACCCATATGCATTAAAATCCACATCCACTTCATATATGCTTTTGGATTTTAGCTTTTAGAGAATCGTGTTCTTTACAACCACAATCAGAATCGCTTTTTAGAATCCAAAACTAAAACAAACAGCCCATTAGTAGAGGATTCCGATTCAAGTAGCAATGGCTGAAAATAAAAGGAATTACGTACAAAAGTACAATTCGTTTTACAAAAAAGGATAATAGGGCCCAACCGGGTTCGAACCGGTGACCTATTGATCTGCAGTCAATTGCTCTACCACTGAGCTATGGACCCACTTGGTGTACAGTTTTTTTTCATTTTTTTAATCCAGACAAAAAAGATTAATTTGTTGAAATCAAAATGGGTAAGATACACACGCAGCACATGCGTATATACTACCCCTCCTATTTGTTGAAGACTTCGCGCGTGCTGGTGCATTTGAGTCGAGCCGGCCCGGCTCGAGCCGCCCGGCCGACTCAGCTCAAAATTTTTTTTCGCAATTTAGTCCTTTTGTAAATTACGAATAGGTCCTTCGTGATTTTTTGAGAGAGGAAGATTTTTTCGTCTAAATTTGCGTTCGGGTCCCTCGCGCGCCATTTTACGAAAAGAACCTCCCGTTAAATTCAAATCGCGAACAAGCTCTTTTCAAATTTTTAAGGATAGCGGACAAATCCAAAAACGTAACATTCAGGTCCTTACTCTTTACGTCTAGATCCTTTCTCCGTTTTTCTCGGGAATTTTTTTTGTCACTAGAAATACGTGTGCAGCTCTATCTCTAGACTTTTTCCCACCTCGATTTCCCATCTCCATCTCTAATATTTTTAAAGTATATATTATTACTCTACCAACGCTTCGGGCCTCTCGATATTTTTTAAAACATGTATTATTACTCCAGAACGCCAGATAGTGTTAAGCTCGATAAAAGAATGTTGTCATCTCTAATAATTTTTCGCTCTTTTCCTCTAGACTTTTTCCCCACCCTCGATTTTCTAGCTTGGCTCTAATATTTTCCAAATAATTGGCCGAAAGAGATATTTATATAGCTCTATCTCTCTACTTTTTCCCCGCTTCGCTCATTATTTCGACGATTCTAGGTCCTTTCTCCGCTTTTTTCCGAAAAAATATTTTTGTCACTAGAAATATGCGTGCAATTCTATCTCTAGACTTTTTCCCACCTCGATTTCCTATCTCGAACTCTAATATTTTTTAAAGCATATATTATTACTCTACTAACACGCTTGGTCTCGATATTTTTAAAACATGTATTATTACTCCGTGAACGCCAGATAGTGTTGAGCTCGACAAAAGAAGGTTGCCATCTCTAATAATTTTTCGCCTTTTTCCTCTAGACTTTTTCCCCACCCTGCTTTTCTAGCTCGGTCTCCAATATTTTCCAAATAATTCGCCGAATGAGATATTTCTACAACTCTATCTCTCGCTTTTTCCCCTTTCGCTCAATATTTCAACGATTTAAAAAATAAAAGTCCTAAAAAAGAAATCCATACAAAAAAACGACAAAGGCTGACGTGTTCTGCGTGAGTCTCTAATATTTTTAAAACATGTCCTTTCTCCGCTTTCCGGAAAAACGCCGATCTCTAATATTTTTAAAACATGTATTATTACTCCGCGAACGCCAGAGAGTGTTGAGCTCCGAAAAAAAAGGTTGTCGCTCTAATATTTTTTTCACCCTTTTCCTCTAGACTTTTTCCTCGCACATGTTTTCCAAATTTCTGCCTCCAATATTTTCCAAATAATTCATCGAAAAGAGATATTTAGACAACTCTATCTCTATTTTTTCCCCATTTCGACGATTTAAAAAATAAAACGCCACCTACAGAAAATAAAATTTTCCTACGGAAACAACACGCGCGTGTTACGCCGCGAAGTTTTAATATTTTTAAAAATATGTATTATTACTCTATTTAACGCAGAGAGTATTAAACCTCGACAAAAAGAAGGTTGACATCTCTAATAATTTTTACCCTTTTCCTCTAGACTTTTTCCCGCCGCGGTTTTCCAGCTCGGCCTTCAATATTTTCCAGATAATTTGTCGAAAAAGATATTTCTACAACTCTATCTTTCTATTTTTCTCCGTTTTACTCATTATTTCGACGATTTAAAAATTAGATTACGCATTAAAAAAACAATTTTTTCTTTGAAAAAGCGACACGCTGTGGCGTGGTACGCGCAGATAATTTCCTAGTAGTATCTAAATATAACCCGACATCGTCCAATGTGCGTGGGGATCGATCAAACTCGAAGTCGATAAGAACGTGACAATTGAAGACAAAACATTTCATCCTCACTCTCCACTCTCTATCTATCTCTAAAGCACAAGGAAATTGTCTGGGATTGGCTACACTGCATGCAAGACGACCATCGGGTCTCTGGCGCCAACCGACCATGCCTTGCTCGGACAACGATGCAAGATCGACCAGTGCACCCGGCCGAGCAAGCCACTGGGGTCTCGACAAGGCGACGTGGCATTAAATGCATGGCGGCTCGTGATTGCGCGCCGGATCCGCTCCGCCACGGTCCGGCCGACTTGGTCCACGCCACCGTGCTTACTGTCGCGTGGTACCCGGCGGTGGCTAAAAGATCGCTCACAGACGCCCTCTATGAAGAGCGCCTCCGTCAATAAATGATTTGTCTCTGTAATTCCCTTATAAATGCCCTCCCACGATGGATTGAGGGTTGGAACCTTGTAACACACACACACTCACGCTCTGAGCCCACCGGGTAGGTCCTTTAGACCTCTAGGGACCCCGAGCAAGCTTTGTAACACCTCTCAGATACTAGTGAAATTCCATCGACGAGGGTTGTTATCTCCACTGCGAGGTCTGAACCAACAAATTGACCCTTTGTGCCTTCCGATTGTCCCAGATACTGCTTTCCTTGTTCGCACACCCTCGTGACGACAACCCTTGCGGAAAAGGCCTCACGTTGATCCTCATTCAACAAGTAAGTTTTCGTGGGACCTCGTCCCGAATCGCCGATACCGCGCCGTCGTCGGGGAGCGATCAAGTCCTTCGCAAGAAATCCTCGAGGATGCCGAACTCGCAGATAATCAGACCTTCGCGTCTTTGACGACGCGAGGACGGAGATGAGTACTACGCCAACGATGGCGTAGGGCGACGGGCACCCGTATGCTGCAACCGAGACCGGAGTTTTTCCCAGAGCCGCAAAGACGGGAGCGCGTTTCCTCCGCCGCGATCGAATACCTCGCCGGGGAAGAACACGGCGACCTCGGTGGCGCATCGAGCCATCCGGATCGCCTCGAGCTCGCCAGAGAAACGGCGCACGGACACCACTCCTGTCGTCTGTCGCGCGAGCTTGGTATTCCGCGCAATAACGTGGCGGGCGAGGGCGCACAGTATGCGAGCATCGGCCCCATGAAGCTTCCCCCCACCACTGAAGACGATGCGGGCGGAACCTCGAGTTGTTCCCCCGGGAACTCCGGTAATCGCCTCGCCCAACCTAGCGAGGGCGGACGCGGCCGGAATCTATCTCAGCAAGCGACCCCGGTACCATTCCCGAGCACGCGGCGCTGGCGCGTTCGAGATCGCCTTCGTCGCTTCCCCTCAGAGCGCCGAGCGCCACGCCATTGCGACAATGACTGCTGCCCCAAAACTTCTTCTCCAGCGGACTGCAGCCATAGGGCGCTTTGTGGTAAAAACTCGAAAATCTTGCCGACGATAGGGCTCCTCAGACGGCCGGGCGCCAAGGGCTCTTGAATGTTTCTCGACCATTCCGGCCCTTCCTCGTTCGGCCCCAACAGGCGCCTCAAGTCCCGCTTAAGGGTCGGGAAGCGGAACGACTCGCGATGATGCTTCGAGTAGCTTCTCGGCAGACTTCATGCTCGGGCGTGCTCGACCGCCATTTAGCCTTCCAATACTCGCTCGAAGGCACATGGGCGTGTTCTCCTCATTCAAGCCTTGCGAAGGACCGACTAGGACCGACCATCGCGATCTCTACGATGGGCCGCCATGACGGCCGACTTTCGGCTGTCGAGTTTCGACGCTCTTCGCGAGGTAGTGGCTGGCGGGCAAGTTCAAGCCCGCCACATCGAAGCGATTCAACGGGGACCCGTAACCCGGATGAGTTCCTCTCGATCTACTCCACCGCCTCATCGGCGGGGAGATGAGAGAGTCATGGCTAATTACCTCCCCACGGTTGCTCGGCGGCTCTCGCTTTAGAACGTGGCTCTTCAACCGTATGAGGGTTCGATCCGCTCAGGCGGTCCGCGATGCCCTCCGCAAATTCCAAAGTCACTACACCCGCCCGGCAACGCTGCGGATCTCGAGCGTTGATCCAGACGGACAAGGAGACCTCAACGCCACTTTGTCCAGAGGTTCATCAAAGTAAGGGAATTCCATTCCGAGCATCTTCGACGGCTTGCCGTCCGCCTTCAAATTTGGGGTCCGCGACGGCGCTTCACACAAGATTTGGAATCCACTCGACTCGACGTTAACGAAGCTTTTCCAGATGGCCTTAACGGGTACGCCGAACGCCGACGGCCGCAATGGAAAAGGATGATGGATCTACGGCAAGTCCGCCTCAACCTGTTCGAGGGGTCTTCTTCGCAAGAAACGCACTGCTCGGCTGAGAAGAAAGCCAAAAGAAGAAGAGGCTCGGTGAGTCGGGCACGGCTGCCGCTGCCGAGCGCCATTTCGCCAGCGTTTCCGGGGACGGAAGCCCGACGGCGAAAGCAAGTCTCGGCCATGACCACGGCGCGACTAAGACCCGGTCGACTAAGGCTAACGCGCCATGCACGTTAAGGGGCGCTACCGGCGTCTGCCCGCTTATACCATCAAGCGGCGGGTCACGACTCCGCGAATCGCCAACTCGGGCGATTGTCCGTTCGAAAGGTTCTACTACGGTGAGGGTCCCATGCCCACGCCTCCCGAAGAAGTGATAACGCCATGGGCAAGGCCCGGCGGAGACGCTGACGATGGCATAGATTCCAGAGCCTCAAACCACATCTGGCCATATTCGGGGCTCAAGCGTACAAATCCCGCATAGGGACCTCAGGAGGCGACGGAGGTTCCACATCACTCCACGGCAAAACCGCCTGGCCAGCAAATTCGTGGTCCGAGCCGCTTCTCACTTTTCCAGGAGGATCGCCCCTTGAATGACCAGTTCCGTGAGGCTCCTCTGCTGGTCGAAGTCTTACCATCGCGAACGCTAAGGTCTGCCGAGTCTCGTGGACGCGGGCTCTTGACCTCATATTCGCTTTGCCCCGGACGAGATGCGTGTTCTCGGCCCAGATCGAGCGTTGTTGCCCCGTTTCACGGATCGCCCTGCACTTCACAGCCCCTAGGCCGATGACACGCGTTCAGAACGCCGGGTCCACCAACTTCCCGACCGAAGCCGATCAATTTCAAGTCGCCGACTTCAAGTCATTTATAACGCCATCCCCTAAGCAGCCGGGCCTCGTCTGTGTTCATGGTCGCCACACACCACGCCTACCAAGGTTCAAGGCTGCTCCGCCAATGGCGCTATTACCATCAAGGGCGCACCATGTATGCCTTGAACCGCGGATGAAAAGGCGCCGACATGGTCGGGCAGCCGCTCTGCCTCATGCTGCTCGATTAGGGCGCCATTGCTCCTCGACCAAAAGTTACCTCCAACCCGTGAGGAGAGACTACATGAGTTTCTCGACGCAGGCCGACCTGGCCTGTTCTTCCATCCGGGGCTCTTTAGACCCCAAATAGGAACTCGAGTTTCACATTTTCTCCGAGGAGCGGACGCACGTTCGCTGGGAACCGTCCGACATGCCCGGTCCCAAGGGAAGTAATTGAGCACAGTCGGGCCGCTCACCGGGCAAAGCTCCGGCGCCAGAGGCTCATGCTTTTCCTTAAAAGCAAAGCGATCATCCCGGACGAACTCGATGAACTCCTCAAGGCCGGCCAGTAGGGAAGTCAGCACTTGAGTGGCCGGCAAACCCACCATCGTGAAGAAGAAGGGAGGCAAGGCGATGTGTGTCGCACTACACCGCCTAAACGCCGCCTAAGGACAACTCCGCACGCACAAGATTGATCAACCGGTCGACGAACGGGCGAGTCCTGTAATGAGTTTTTGATGCCTATTCAGGTTACCACCAGATCAGCTTGTTCTCGGCGACGAGGAAAGACCTCCTTCATCACCCCTGCTCGCACATTCGCCACACGACCATGTCCTTTAGTTATGGAACGGGCGACCTTCCAAACATTGATGCGTAAGACTTTCCAGACTGTGATAGGCTTAAACTCGAGGTATACGTGGATGATATCGTAGTTAAGAGTAAGCTCCCTCAGTCATATATGCGACCTTGAGGAAACCTTGTAATCTTCTGAGACATAAAATAAAGCTCAATCCCGAGAAGTGTGTTTTTGGGGTGAAAGTCGGTAAAGTACTCGCGTATGTCATCGGCCCGGGCATCGGTGCTAACCCGAAAAGATCGAGGCCATCGAAGGATGCGCCTCCCTGTTCAGAAGGAGGTGCAAACCCCATTTGACGCAGATGGCGTAAACTTAGCCGCTTCATTTCCGGGACAGCGTAACGCTTGCCTTTCTTTAAGGCACCCGCAGCATGAGGGTTTTGTATGGACTGAAGAAGCTAACCTTCCTTCGACGAGCAAAGCAAGATTCCGCCCAGCCTCTCAACTCGCCACGCCATGCTCTGGGAGCATTTTCCTTCACTTTACTCACTGGTACACATTCCCGTGTCAGTAAGCGCCTGATCAAGCAGAGCGAGATGGGACGCAGTCAGTTGTACTACGCCGTCAAGTATTGCACGGGCCAAAGGAGCGCACTCGAGGTCCGTAAACTCCTCAGCATCGCCATGGCTTCCGTGAAGTTACGCCACTACTTCCAAGCCCACGAGGTCATCGCCCGACCGCTTCCGCTTAAGGAGATCCTAAGAAACCCAGACGCCAAGGGTCGACAAATGGGGCCATGGAACTCACGGAGTTCGACATACACTTCGCTCCGACGGCAATCAAGTCCCTATCTTGGCGATTTCGTATAATGGACGAACCCCGCCCAAAATTCGACACCGATCTCGAGAATCATGCGGACGGCACATTGACCATGTATTTCGACGGATCCCGAAGCTTCGAACGCCGGGTCGGCGTCAGATCGTGTCCCTGGGGACCTACCGCGATATGTCATCCAATTACACTTCGCCGCAACCAACAACGCCGCAGTAGTACGGAAGGCCCCCTCGTCGCAAGCCATGCGGTAAGGCGCCTGAGTCCAAATGATCCACGCGTGAAGGCGATTCACAACTAGTCGCCAACCAAGTAAACAAGGAGTATCAAGTTCGATGGCTCAATGGCGCTTTACCCGTTGAAGCGAGGAAGATGGAGCGATACTTTAGAAATTTCAAGTACTCTACATCCCCTGTGAAGGACAATTTCGGCCACCACCCTTCTAAGGCCTTCTCGCAGCTTGTTTGAAAATGCCGACAAATCGACTCCATTCGGCCCCTGTGCTATCTCCCCATCTCCATAGAATATCTGAAAATACAATGTCTCCGACATACTGCCTACAACGTCGAACCGAAAAAATCATCATTTCTCCACCTAACCGCTATATAAATGTCACAATATATTGTCGCCAAATTTTACCTCTCTCGATTTGTAATTACTTTGCTATATTTTTAAATATACTAATTTTTAACGTAACACGGTCATTGACTATAAATAAGTAATTCGATTACCTATATTACATACCGCAAATACTAAATATTAAATCTCTAAAATATTAAATACCGCAAATACTAAATATTAAATCTGTAAATATTGCCTAATATTTCTACTATCCAATCCTAACTAAATTAAATTTCCAAAAACTATATTGATTCTCAACATTTCTAAATACTACAATCCTAATATGTCTAAATACTATATTAAATCTCTAAACATTGCCTAATATTTCTACTACCAATCCTAATATTTCTAAATATTACAAAATACTAAAATTTTAAAAAATTACATATAAATTTACCGGACTTACCTTCAAAAAACGATGAATATTTTCCCCCTCTTTTTTTCTTCCCTCTCTTTTTTTTTCCTCTCCTTCCTCTCCTCTTCTTCTCCTCGCTCTCGCTCTCTCTCGGCAATAAATGGAAATGATATCGCTGCATGGTATAAAAATACCACCGGTCGCCTTAAGCCCTGCGATCGCCCCAGCCACGGGCGATCACCTGGCGACGCCCGACGCGTGTCCCGTGCGGCGCGTAGCTCCAAACGGCGCCGTTTCCGACCGTTGGCGGGACCCGCCTTCGCCCGTCTGAGGCGTCGCGCCCGAGGCGGCGGAGGGTATTTTGAAATTTTTTCCCGCGGGCGACTAGTTCTGAAAAAACGATTAAAAATAAATATTAAATAAAAAAAATTCTAATCTATTGCATTCGGTTTTTCTAAAATTGTTTGATCTCGTAATGCAGCTGAGCATCGAGTGTAACAAAAGGAGTTAAATATGAGCATTCAAATATCTGTTACGGGTTTTGAGTCAAGTCTTTCATGCCATTTGTTGCTCCTATTGCATCGTTAGTTTTTGACCTATCCAAGAATCTACATTTGATTGGAGCAACTATTGTGTTTGACTGCACATCTTCATCGCCCTTCTGCTTCTTCCATGTTCATTGCTTAGATGAGTGATCCAATTTTTTGCTTTGTCCGAGCAAGTTTTGTGGACTTGGTGATAACAGGATTGTCCCAGTCATTTTCTGTTGGTGATAACAGGATTTTATCCTTTATCTAAATTTTTTTTCTGTTGGCATCAGAAATTTGCTTAATGTAATTTAATTGATGGTCCAACCAGGGCTTACAAAATTGAATCGAGATTGAAAATCGAATCGATCGATTAATCGATTTGAAAATCACAAAAACCAAAGGGTTTCGAAATCAAACTTTTTGAATTTTTTTAAAAAACCAAAAATCGACTGGTTTTTACCGATAATTGACCGTTCAAGCGAAATTTCGGACAGGCGATCTTCGAGCGGTTTTCACCGATAATCGAGCGGTTTAAATTGCATAAAATTTCCAAAATTGTTTTTTTTTTAATTTGATCGGTTTATTGACCGGTATAGCTAATCAAACCAGCTCGATACGGTTTAAAATTGTGATTTTCAAATGATTTTTGTCGATATTTAAAACCCGGGTCCAACTCCAACGCTTGTTGACCTGGGGATCATTTCGCGCTCGATTTGAACATTTTAAAACCGAGGGGATCTTGGCCTGTTTGGTTCACACTCCTAGGTGTCAAAGCTAATCTTAGTTATGGGGACTAAAATGGGCCATAAGGCTAAGAAAGTGAAGCCAAAATTGCCCCAAAAGCAGAATAAAAAACAAACAGCTTGATTCTAAAATCCGATTCTCACAATCCAGCCCACCCATATGCATTAAAATCCACATCCACTTCATATGTGCTTTTGGATTTTAGCTTTTAGAGAATCAGGTTCTCTACAACCACAATCCAGAATCAGCTTTTAGAGAATCCAAAACTAAAACAAACAGCCCATTAGTAGAGGATTCCGATTCCGAAGTAGCAATGGCTGAAAATAAAAAAGGAATTACGTACAAAAGTACAATTCGTTTTACAAAAAAGAATAATAGGGCCCAACCGGGTTCGAACCGGTGACCTATTGATCTGCAGTCAATTGCTCTACCACTGAGCTATGGACTAATGGACCCACTTGGTGTACAGTTTTTTTTTATTTTTTTAATCCAGACAAAAAAGATTAATTTGTTGAAATCAAAATGGGTAAGATACACACGCAGCACATGCGTATACTACCCCTCCTATTTGTTGAAGACTTCGCGCGTGCTGGTGCATTTGAGCCGAGCCGGCCCGGCTCGAGCCGCCCGGCCGGCTCAGCTCAATTTTTTTTTCGCGATTTAGTCCTTTTGTAAATTACGAACAGGTCCTTCGTGATTTTTGAGAGGAAGATTTTTCGTCTAAATTTATGTTCTGGGTCCTCGCGCCATTTTACTTAAAAGAACCTCCGTTAAATTCAAATCGCGAACAAGCTCTTTTCAAATTTTTAAGGATAGCGGACAGATCCAAAAACGTAACATTCAGGTCATTACTCTTTACGTCTAGGTCCTTTCTCCGTTTTTCTCGGGAATTTTTTTTTGTCACTAGAAATACGTGTGCAGCTTTATCTCTAGACTTTTTCCCACCTCGATTTCCCATCTCCATCTCTAATATTTTTTAAAGTATATATTATTACTCTACCAACGCGTCGGTCTCTGATATTTTTTAAAACATGTATTATTACTCCGTAAACGCGTATAGTGTTAAGCTCGATAAAAGAATGTTGTCATCTCTAATAATTTTTCGCCCTTTTCCCTCTAGACTTTTTCCCCACCTCGATTTTCTAGCTCGGTCTCCAATATTTTCCAAATAATTCGTCGAAAGAGATATTTATATAGCTCTATCTCTCTACTTTTTCCCCGTTTCGCTCATTATTTCGACGATTCTAGGTCCTTTCTCCGTTTTTCCCGGAAAAAATATTTTTGTCACTAGAAATACGTAAAATGCTCTATCTCTAGACTTTTTCCCACCTCGATTTCCCATCTCGAACTCTAATATTTTTTAAAGCATATATTATTACTCTACGAACACGTCGGTCTCTGATATTTTTTAAAACATGTATTATTACTCCGTGAACGCGTATAGTGTTGAGCTCGACAAAAGAAGGTTGCCATTTCTAATAATTTTTCGCCTTTTTCCCTCTAGACTTTTTCCCCACCTCGGTTTTCTAGCTCGGTCTCCAATATTTTCCAAATAATTCGTCGAATGAGATATTTCTACAACTCTATCTCTCTGCTTTTTCCCCGTTTCGCTCATTATTTCGACGATTTAAAAAATAAAAGTCCGCCGAAAAAAGAAATCCATACAAAAAAATGACACGTGCGACGTGTTACGCCGTGAGTCTCTAATATTTTTTAAAACATATCCTTTCTCCGTTTTCCCGGAAAAAAAACGTCGATCTCTAATATTTTTAAAAACATGTATTATTACTCCGCGAACGCGTAGAGTGTTGAGCTCGACAAAAAAAGGTTGTCGTCTCTAATATTTTTTCACCTTTTTCCCTCTAGACTTTTTTCCCGCCGCGGTTTTCCAGCTCGGCCTCCAATATTTTCCAAATAATTCATCGAAAGAGATATTTATACAACTCTATCTCTCTATTTTTTCCCCATTTCGACGATTTAAAAAAATAAAACGCCACCGACAGAAAAATAAAATTTTCCTACAGAAAAACAACACGCGCGGCGTGTTACGCCGCGAGTTTTTAATATTTTTTAAAAACATGTATTATTACTCGGCGAACGCGTAGAGTATTAAACTCGATAAAAGAAGGTTGACATCTCTAATAATTTTTTACCCTTTTCCCTCTAGACTTTTTCCCGCCGCGGTTTTCCAGCTCGGCCTTCAATATTTTCCAGATAATTTGTCGAAAAAGATATTTCTACAACTCTATCTTTCTATTTTTCTCCCGTTTTGCTCATTATTTCGACGATTTAAAAAATTAGACGCCGT
Source organism: Guadua angustifolia (assembly GCA_036346375.1). NCBI lineage: Eukaryota > Viridiplantae > Streptophyta > Magnoliopsida > Poales > Poaceae > Guadua > Guadua angustifolia. The sequence goes on along the minus strand of CM070500.1, from coordinate 85,390,252 downwards.
CGAAAAAAACAATTTTTCTTTGAAAAAGCGACACGCGCGACGTGGTACGCCGCAGATAATTTCCTAGTAGTATCTAAATATAACCTGACATCGTCCAATGTGCAGGTGGGGATCGATCAAACTCGAGTCGATAAGAACGTGACAATTGAAGACAAAACATTTCATCCTCACTCTCTCCAATTCTCTCTCTCTATCTCTCTCTCTAAAGCACAAGGAAACGCTCGTGCAAAAAACACACACAAGAAATCAAAACTAAGAACTCCATATATGCAAATATGTACTACCTCTCTATTTTGCAGCAGCGGCGGCATCAGAAGTCAGCAAGAAGTTGACGACGAAGTCGTTGAAGAGCTTGGGATATAGAGATGGCAGTTTTACCTATAGGTTTAGGTATCCGTGAGTATTCGATCCGATAAGGATGGGTACGAATAACACTTTAGATTCATGGGTTTTCGGGTTTAGATACCTAATAAGGATATATGATGGGTGTGGGTGTTGTACTTATAGGTACCTGATGAGTATCCTATAACATGTGTGTCCCACTTTTTATAAGATATATATTAGAAAATTAAGACCGTAACTACCTAAATGAGAGGTTGAGACACACATAAGGTTTTAAAAGACAATACTATATTCAGAAACTTGTTGAGCATATATCATGCTCTATATTTGTTTTGCACATATCATATTCTAAAATTATTGTGTATATATCATGCTTTTTATTTTAGACGATACTCTATTATGTGTTGGCATCTCTGCTAAATGCAAGTCAATTGAGTTTCCTATCTTATCTTAGTCATTGATTAATGAGCTTATATATCACTGTCCCATATTTTACTCTAATGCTTATTATCTTATTCATCGAAACCAAATACAATATCTATGAAAACACTTCAATATGTAGTATCATTGATCACCTATAGGCCATCATAATGTGTTGATTAAATAAAATAGTCATGCGCTCCGTGCGTTGCAACGAAATCTCAATTTGCAACAAAAAGTTTATTTGCAAAGAGGATTAACAGTGGCAAAGGTGGGCAATTAAAGAGTGGTGGCAAAGGTGAATAATTAAAGAGCAGTGGCAAATATGGGTAATTAAAGAGCAATGGTAAAGATGAGTAATTTTGATGAAATGACGTGAGAAGAAACTTTCACTTTATATAGTAGAGATAAACTGGCGTATCATTGGTCACCTATAGCCCACGTTAACTCTATGTTTTCAACACAGATTGCTACCATGGGTACCCATTGGGTAGTGGGTATCCATTGGGTTTAGATATGGGCACAGATCTATACCCGATAAGTCTAATGGGTTTAGGTGGACGATATGGTTTCAGATTTGAACGGGCGACAGTGGTACCGGAGGTACCACCCGATTGCCATCCTAATGGGATATGTATATCCTCCTGATGTGCCAGGTGCCCCATTTTTGGGATTTATCTTTACCGTCACCTTCTCGCCAAGCTTCCTGCAATAATTGATTTGCCTAATTGCCTAGACACGCAAATTAATAGGATTAATTCCTCATATGTCACTAGAATTTAGGAGAAATTCATGAATATGTCACTGACATATAGGGTCAGGTGGCATATAAGGGATATGGTTAACTTTCAGTGGTATATAAGGAATTTCTCCAAATTAATATCCGTTGATTTGCTTAAAGATTCGTGACGTTTGACATGGATATCTTCACATACCAATAAAAAAAGTGCATTCGAGATATCAAACTCCAAAAAATTAAATTCATCTTCAATTTAACCAGTTTGAGCTAGTTTCATGGTATATAATCATTCTAGTAATAATGATTTCAAAAATAGTTCAAACTAGTTCGAAATGAGTTTAAAACTTAATTGCATGACATAAATGTATCAAGGGTGTAAAACATTTCATACCCAAACCCTGATATTTCGATCGATCCTAGAAGTGCATCAGACGGTTATCGAGTTGGATACCTAGGCACACAGGTGCCTTATGTATATACAAATGAAAAGGTAAATATTTCATTTTTTTGTTTTTTCATTTCTTCGTGCAGTACTTCTCTTATTTCCATTCTATAAGGCATACCTACATTTTTGAAGTATCTTGCAACTTTAGCCTTATTTTTGTGGAGATTATTGAGGGCTCATGCGAATTATCCTCGAGTGTCTGCTCTTCTTCGGCTTGTAGATTGTCTAGATATAGGTTTTAAACATTAATTAAACATGATATATATTAGGGTTTTGTTTGGATTAATTAGTTTATGATGTTATTCTAGGTAGGTAGGTGTGCTTATTTGTTTCTATTTCGACAATTGGGAGGCGGAACTGACATATATGAATGATTAGCTGCTGGTGTGGTGTGGTACTGAGGTGTGGTGGGGAATAATGCTAGTATTCCTTCTTTCTTTTGTTTATCTTCCTTTTGTTCTAGTTCCATTCTTGCATATATATAATTAAGTTGATACACATATATGCAATGCATGTTCAGAAGTACATTTGGTTCTGAAAACCATCCGGAACAAGTAGTGCTAGCTGTTTGCCTTTTATTTTCTTTCCCCTCCCTTTTGAGAGATGCCTTCTCTTTTGTTGGAGACAGACGTCAACTAATTGAGCATATAATTAGTCAGGCATACACCGTACACTCTTGAGTGTGTGTTTGGTTACTTGTACTAAGAGATATATGAGATGGTTCAAAATAGTTATTTATGTGTTTTATTGTTTGAATGGAGCCATTTCATGTTGGATGATAGAATATAAATTTGAGAAATATTCCCTATAGATGCCAAACTATTATTCTATTCATCCAAAACGATAGAACCAAATGATACTAGAACCATCCTATTCTATTCAACCTCGTTCCACCGACCAAACACACCAATGGCGGAGCCAAGATTCTTCGAAGCCTCAGGTCGAAAACTAAGCGGCAATAATTAATGCCAAATACTACCCACACTGAGGTACAACAAAAACACTACACAAATACATAATTAAAGGTAAATTTGAATTCCATACTTAACATTTCAATAAAATAGATAAAATGTCAAAACAATATAACGTAGTGGAGTGGTAGAAAACTTAATACCTAATTAGGGAAGGTTTGGTGCATCCGAGACTATCATATTTTCATCAATAATAGAACAAGAATCTGAACCTGTAAAACAGAAAATTGCACATGTAAATTAAGCGCACAAAACTATGAAGATAACTATTAAGGCAAATTGCATTAAAAGAATGTAACATACCACTAGCATGAAGATTACAAGGTAATTGTTGCTTACGAGACCTCGTACTTTAAAAATATTGTAAAATCAAACTCCTGATCATAAGTGCATAACCACATTTAGTGCATATGCAATGTCAAACTCTTCCATCAAGTTAGCTTTGATACCGTTTGTCCTTGCCATTGTTTCTTAATTCTTAATAATCACTCATACCTACATTGAGACACTAGCTTTTACCTAATTATCACAAGGAAAAAATAAACAAGTCCAAACACATACTTAAATCAAACTAGTTATGTGCCCGTACGTTGCAACGAAAACTCAATTTACGATAAAAAGTTTATTTGCAAAGAGCACTAACAGTGACAAAGGTGGGTAATTAAAGAGCAATGGCAAATGTGGGTAATTAATAACACTGATAGTGGCAAAGGTGGGTAACTAAAGAGCAGTGGCAAAGATAGGTAATTTTGATGAAGTGACGTGGGAAGAAACTCTCACTTTATATAGTAAAGATGAAGTACACGGAGTCAGGATAAGGATATAGCAGTCAAGATTACTAGTTACATAATAGCTCACCTTAATGGCCACACTGAGGAACTTTTCCATACAATCATTAGAAGACAAAAGGTCAAGTGTATGCCCTATGCAGTATAAGTATAATAATCCAATTATTTAGACTTTAGTTTTTTGGCATTTTAGCCGGTAAAAAAAAAACCAAACAAACAGGTATAATGATGCAGGTGGAGAATTGCCTTTAGTGTGACAAGGCCGAATAGTGAGACAACAAATTTGACTACTTCCTTTGTATGATTGAGGAGTTGCTATTTGGAGTACCATACTTCCCTATTTTAGTTATGGTGACTAAGAGCATCTCCAAGAGGAGCCCTAAATAGGTTGCTAATTGTAATTATAGGGCTTTGATGGAAAAAAAACACTCCAACAGAGGTTGTATTTTGAGAAAATTATCAAAATAGGTTTAGGACTCGAGCCATGTTGCTATATTTAGCAAGCCCTAATGAAGGATTGAGATATAGGATCTAATTGCTGGAGTCAATAGCTATCTTGGGTCCTAATTTTTTTAGTTTAGACCCTATTTTGAGATATAGGACTCTATTTTAAGGCTTGACTATTGGAGATGCTCTAACGTCTTTCCTTCGGTTACAAAATGAAAGCTGCTAATTTTCCCATTCTTAGTTCTTACTGCTACAGTTCGTCTGATATTGCCTCACTGCAAGTTAATCCTATTGGTGGCCAGCTAACACGCGTGCAGTTGGTGAAGCAAGGATTCAAATTTCGTTTGCGGAAAAATACTGGGTACGGTCAAAATCTGAAATTTCAGTGAAATTTCGATATTTTGGATAAATTTTGGTCAAAATTCAAAAACCAAAATTCAAATTTGGTCCGTTTTTATTGTAAAATTCTGACAATGTAACTGTTCCAATTATGTTCATTCTGTTTTTAATTTTTTAAAGATAACAAATGAAATTCAATTATTCTAAAATTTTTTACATGATCCTACATTGCTCAAGATAGTACCATAAAATTTTTAGCTTATTATCAAGCTTGTAAAAGTTTATAAAAATCTAACAATATTTCTGCTAAAATTTTAAAACGTATCAAAAATTCGGTTTTTCAACAAATTTTCATAGAAGATGACTTTCTTATGAGTTATTGGACCAAATCCGGTCAAATTTAGCCCTAAAAGTTCAAAATCCAGCCAAAATTCATGAAATTTCAACGAAATTTTGTTGAAAAACGAAATTACTGTAGTAATTTAAAATTTTTTATTTGACCAGTAGTTTAGATTTTATAGAGACCTAAAATCCAAAATTTCGGCAACAGCCAGCTGGCACTGTCAAGTAGCGCAAGTAATGAACGCAATTTCTGATGACTAGGCAGTACTCCCTCCATCGCTTATTTTCTCTTTATCACATATAACATATAACAATGAGATATTAAAAATAAATAGACTATGTCTAATTATTATCTTTTAATACGTAAATAAATTTAAATGTTATTAGAGGTAAAAAAACATCACACTAATTTGTATTGCACGTGAAATACGTCCTAAATTTTGGACAAAATCATTCAAAAGTACGGCCTGTAAATTTTACTTCCCTTCAGTTCACAGTCTTGTCATTTCTTTACATCGCCAAAAGCCTATTCATAATATGATTATAAATGACTATTTTCGTCTCAAAGAAAAAAAAACTGATTATCTCTGGGCTGACCAGGGGCGGAGGCAAGGGGGGGCGGGCAGGGCCTTGGCCCCCCTAACCAAAATAAGATCCAGTAGATAGTAATTAGTAGTAGCTAGTATTAGCAAACAACAAATAAAAGTCTAATCCATTCCCAACAGGTAAAACTTCTATTTTTCTCAACTTGATGTAAGCAATGTTTAATTTCTCTTCCTAACTTAATAAATGGACTATATAAAATAGGTAAAACTTCTTATTATTCAATAGTTGATAGACTGTTACAATTGGTCATAACTCTTCCGGTGTCAATAGCAACCACAGAGCAGGTATTTTCAACTATGAGACTTGTCAAGACTCGCCTTCGAAATAAAATAGGAAATGACTTTCTTCGACATTGCATGATAGTTTACATTGAAAAAGAACTAACAGTGAAAATTAGTTCAGATGAACTTATTGACTTATGATCTTCTAGGTAGTCGTAGAACTAAATTTAAGTTAATAGAGATGTAAGTTTTTTATTCTAAAAAATATGTCATATTTTTCTTGTGGACATATGGTTATACTATTTTTAAATTTAAATACATCGATATTGCTATGATATTTTTTATGGATACTATAATATTTTTTAGTTGATTCATATGACCCCCTAATCTGAAATTCTGGCTCCGCCCCTGCCCACGGCTCAGCTCATGACACAGCTGCATGGATCTTATCGGTCGCATGCATAGCCGAATAAGTGAATTATTAATGCCAGCGGCGAACGAACAGGGCCAGCCTGCTGCTGGTGACCGTCCGACCCAGATTTAGATGTCCATGTTATGTTCCGGCTCGGCCGAACCACGAATGAGCCAGGACTAGGTTCTAAACTTCTAATGGCTTGGTCAGCTGCTCAAAACCGTCGAAGAACCCGGTTTGATATCTAAAAATTAGTTGGTAAACTAGTCTAATTAAAAGATAATTCATAAAATTAAAGAAATTTTGCAACATAAAATCGGTCGATTTTTGATCAAAACCGACCAGTTTTAGATCAAAATCGTGTAGCAATGTTGCAGTGGTGACCAATTGGCGACCAATTTTGGTCAAAGCTGGCCGATTTTTTATTTTTTGATTTTTTTTCAAAATTTTGATTTCTTAACCCTTTAGTTTATAACGATTTTCGACTTGATAATTTTTATTTTTGAACGATTTTTTCGAAATCGGTACTGATATCGCTGGGCATGGCACGTCTGAATATTTCTTCTCCGGTATGATTCTAATGTTTTTTTCGAAATTAATATTATACTAACCATTGATTAATTCACTGGCAGTAAACACACAAAAAAAAAGACTAAAAAGCAGAAGAAGAAGCTAGCCGGGGTACGCAGTAAATAACAAAGTAACTGTGCATCTCACTGGGCGCGATCACTTTTCTAGCCTAGTTCCATCCTCTCTCTCTCTCTCTCTCTTTTTAAATTGACTCTTTTCCGATCGAATTTGTAAATCTAGCCCTCTCCTACCACGGAAGGTGTGGGAGTTGAGACTTGTCGCCTGTTTCGCCTGGATTGCGCCCGAGAAGCATGGCAGCCAGCAAATGCGGTAGCAGGCAGGGAGCGCGGGAGAGGAGGTGCCACACCGGCGAGCACAGGAGGAAGGTTGTTGTGGCTTCGGGACTACGAGAAGCCCTTTCGTGGTAGAGGAGTACGGAAAGTACCTTCTCCAATAGGAGGAGACGAGATTTGTAATTCCACCCGTAAGATAGTCAATTTTACATTAGAGAGAGAGTGAAACAGTTAAAAATGTGATCAATTATCTATGCGCGTACATGCTGACAATAGCCAGCTTAATTAGCTGGCCAATACAGTCATTGGTCATGCACGCATGCGGAGGTAAGTACATACTATATAAGTAAAAGCAGGAGTCAATGTGGAAAAGGTAAGCAATGAAGCACGTGCGTGCATGCACCTGGGCAGGACCTGGTATCAATTGTTAATGACCAACTAAACTGGCTGGGCAGCCACTGTGATTAATTAAACGAAGTAACCATGCGTTCCCCTGCACCTGCTTAGGCTGGAGGACTGGATCATCGATCCATCTCACGACTTGTGCTGGAAAGTAAAGTGCGTACGGCTAAGAAGAAACCATTAATTAAACTTTGCTGTCGCACGCAGTACTGTCTCGCGCAGCATGTGCCCTTCCTGCACTAGCCATCCACCAACGTGCCATGCATGATTAGTTGATTATTACAGCTGATTAGCTGAGCTCAGTGAGTAATTAATGATATGATATATTTTGCATACGTGCCCGCCAGCAGGTTCACAGTACCACGAAAATCGGTCGATTTTTATGTTTTTTTGACAAAGTTCTTTAAAATTAGTATTAATAGCTTCTTGACATTTGTCATGATTTTTTTTTTTGAAAAACCGAATTTTTGAGATGCTTTTTAGCAAAATCGTATATAGATAATCTCCAAAATTACAAATTTTGATCCTGATCTATTGTACCATTACAAATTTCCAAAATTTTCAGCGGCGTTCGAATGGAAGAATGTATAGGAAAAACATATACCCAAACCTTTTGAAAAAGATGAAGCCTTTCCACCGGTTTTTAGGCTCTCAGATGCAGCCTTCCCATTTGACTTGGAGTATATGAGAGTCACTTCTACAAAGCCTAAAAACAGGAAGTGGTATATAAGGTTCTTGTTGGTTTCAACTTTCAACTATGGCATCGTATTATTCATATTCACTTCTTCAGTGACATTAAACTGTCTTGTATAGAATTTTTTATTATATATGTACCTTGGTCCCTTATTTTTGCTTTATCAAAATACTCCATAGCAATTACCACATAGGCAGTTCAATCATTACCACTTGTTACCCCTGAATTGTGATCCAAAGGTGACTTGCAGTACACTTGAATTTTCTATATTTTTTCAATTTTTGCTGAGTGTGCCAATTTTTATATAAATCGATCGAAAATCGGTAAAAATCGGTCGGCTTTTGAATTATTTCACCTCTATTTAGCTGCTAAGGTCAAAAGTTTGACTTTACATTTTGTTCAATTTCTATCGATTTTTGATAAAAATCGTTACAGATGTGTGGGCGATTTCCGGCACGAGTCAGTAATATAAACCCTGCCGTCAGCTTTGGGAAGCGGCACATATGCTTGGTACGTACCTACAAAGCATATAACAATTCTCAACCGAGACTTCCTAGACCGACAAATGCCTGCAAATTAGTATTTTCTGTTACTTCTCTTATGTGTTTTAGTCTATATGCAATGGTACGATATTAATTGCTTATATATTTTATCATATAAGATTTTTTCTCGATATGAAAGAGAGTATAGCTATCTCTTTCTAAAGAGATGATCATATAAATAGTATAAAATATTATTATATAAGTTATTATCTATAATAAATAGTTTTTCATGTTATAATTAAAAAATAGTATGATCTCATAGAGATAATCTTAAATTATCATCTATTATAGAAGTTTTTAATTTTATCTTCAGATAACATACAAAAGCGTATAGACAACCGTTCTCTACTATTGTATAAGCTCCTACGATTGTACTCGAATCGAAAAGAGAAACTAATCAAACGAATTGTGAGTCGAAATAAACAGATTTAACACTCGATCATTTAAATTAAACGATAGGTAATTAGCACAAGGTAGCTAGGTACGCACGTAGAAATGCAATTGAACAAATTCACCAGAAAAGCACTAATCCCCCTGAGCGCTGGGCTAATTAACAATTAAGAGAGCTCCTCGATTTTGCGCAGTAGTAGAGTTCACTCTCCCATGCCTCCAGTATTCCCGGCACATCCATGAGCAGATCGACCGGGTACTGATCGAGATCGTCGAACGAGAGGAGATTGATCAAGTCGCCGTTGCCGGCGCAGCAGTGGTGCTCCCGGTCCCGGGCATCCTCTTCGCCGCCGCTGCCGAAGCTCACCTCGCCCACTGAGCTGGCCTTCTGCTCATGGGTTGTGGTCGACTGGGTGCCTGCAACCGCAATGGCGTCCCCGGCGCCGCCTCCGCCGAGCATCTGGCACGCGAATAGCGAGAGCCGTGCCGGGACAGGAGGCGCCGGGGCGGCCGCGCTAACCACCGATTCCGTCTCTCCCGCTGGCCTCATCTCCGTGGGCTTGCCCGTGAGGTCACCGTCCATAGTGCAGCCGCCGGCATAAACATTCTGGTGCCGCTTCCTGATGCGGGAGTTCCAGTAGTTCTTGATCTCGTTGTCCGTCCTGCCCGGCATCCTCGCCGCGATCACCGACCACCTGGAATGTGCATCGATCGATGCGAATTAAATTAATTACACGGTAATTCAGCCTCCATGATCGATCGAGGTAACCATTGCTAATTAGATTGTACTGTTGTAGTAGTCTAGCTAAACAATGGGATTAAGCAAGCATGCACCAGAGCTAGCTAGCACCTGTTGCCCAGGACTTTCTGCAAGGAGATGATGGTCTCCTCCTCTCGCTTGGAAATGGGCTCCTTCTTCAGGTCCGGCCGCAGGTAGTTCATCCACCGTAGCCGGCAGCTCTTGCCGCTCCGCCTCAGCCCTGCAAGCTGCGCCACCGAGCTCCAGGTGGAGACGCCGTGGTGGATGATCTGGGCGTACAACCGCTCGTCCTCCTCCGGCGACCATAGCCCCTTCCTCTCCTTCGCCTCCGCGCCGCCGTTGGCATGGCTCGGCTTCCGCACCATTTCCTAGCTAGCTACTCCCGCGGTGATGGAGAGTTCAGGCAGATTAGTTGGCTGGTGCTTAATTATGTAGTGATTGGATCTGCAGTATAGTGATACTATTGAATATAGGAGAGCTCCTCCTCTCACAAACAGTTATCGTTTTATATGGAGATATAGTCAAATTTTCGAAACTTTGATTATTAATATTTTTAAAATATTTAAATTAGATACAACTAAATTATACGTATAGATTTATTTTGAAAAGTACTTTATAATATTATAATGTTATTGGATTTATAAATATATTATAATGCTTTTATACAGTGTGGCCTTCCTGTATGAGCTAGCAGCGAGCTGGAGAACGTTGATACATGTACATATAGAGACAAACTAATCCTATTTGGCGTAGCGTGTTCTTCGCTCGGTTTCTGTTGTTTCGTCAGTCCCGGAATGTTCGCTTGTCGTTCATTCGAATTTGAATGGTGTGGGCGGTTATTGTGGTGGGCTCGGGGCTGTTGAGTGGCGATCGATTTCATGGTCGCAGCTATGGTGGTCAACTTCATCCTGCTCGTGGAGGTCTTCGTTCCCCAAGATTTCAAGGGCGTGGTCGTGGACGGTATGGAGTCCGTGCTCGCGTTCAAGATTTGGGGGGCCGCGCTGATTCAAATAGTCGCGGTGTTCTTGCTGGTGGCGCCCAGAGTGTTGAAAACCCTAGGGGCTTCCGGACTGCTTCTGCGGATAAGGTTCCTGATGATGTTATCGCTAAGCAATCTAATGAAAAGGGGGAGTGCTCTGCGATCCAGGCTGATAGTAATAAAGGCTACGTTCAGGGGAACATGCTGGATGCGGTTTTGGGCTCTATTGCAGTCTGAGAACAACAGGGAGACCATTCGACTTGTTTGCAATGCATTGGAGGTTGTGGCGTGACATTTTTTTCCAAGAATGGATGGAGAAGCAATTATAGAATTTGCTTTTAATTTTACACTCTCTATTATTCAATAATGCTATGTGGATGTGATATTTGTAAGAACTTGGCTGTGTGCAATTGTAAAGGCCGGATTTTAATCCTTTATCTAAAAAAATCCTATTTGGCGTGGTGTTGAGCTGATTTTATCTTTACTATTTTTAATTACGAGTTGATGACGATGGTCTGTTCTCTCCTCTGGCATATTCACGAAATCGTCATTGTCTCAATCTTCTATACATTAGCGAACGGAGAAAGTTTTAATTCGGTTGGATATGTACATGCATGCGTGATCTGCGACGTATCAGACTCTTATCTCAATCAGTCGATTCTATTTCCAAATATTGCACAGCCGATTCTTTTTCCAAATACTATACGCATACAACTTCTGAGTTACCATGTGCCTTTGAGTTTCCATTCGCATCCTTTCCATTAAATATTTACTTGCATGTGTAGATAAGATCGTGTTTTCTTTTTATCTAATCACGTATTGACTTAATTCCGACTGGCCAGCAGCATGCACACGGCTATACATGACGCGACTAGATAAGTTTGTTATCTTTATCTCTACTAATTCTAATTAAGAGTTGATGGTGGTACGTCCATTCTCCACCCTCACTTGACACGTGCGCACTTGCTGCGGGTCGAGTGGGAAGCGGCACGAGAGCTATTCGGTAGATTGGATTGGATTATCCCGTCGCGGGAGGTAAATGAATATGCATGACTCATTTATTGCATTTCTTTCTCCTATTGATCTGGCATTCGAATCGGCGGTAATTGCTCCTAATGCTTTTCGAATTTGATTGATTGATTCCCTTCCGAAGGAAGTAGAGCACCGATTCATGGAGTTGGGTTTCTTCTCGCCTCTTTCCCTTTTGTTACATTCCTTATTCGACGATTTTTTAATCTAGATTCTATAGATATCTCCTCGGTTGTTGAATCTATATAACCCCACCACTTATTTTCTCTTCTGCATATGTGTTGAGCTTATCCGTTGAGCGGAGGTAATGGGTGACTTTCCTGATCTCATCGATGCGGCGCAGGGGCAAGTCGCCAGTGGTGGGTGACGAGATAGGCTGGCGGTGCTACTGGAGCTCGCCGCGGTGGATGATGTCAATAGGTTGAGGAAGACACTCGCGGGGGAGGCGATGGAGCTGTTTGATGGGGTGGGGCTATGGTATGGCCGGAGCAAGGCGTACGAGCCACGCACGCCGCTGATAGCGGCAGCCACATACGGATGACGCTTAACTCTTCAATGCCTTGCACCCATGAGGTAGTAGGTGATGTTTCTTTTAGTCGATCGATCGATCTCGAATTATGGTGTTACAAATTTACAATACCAAATGTTCTGATGTTATTATTTAAGTTTGTGAAATTAAAAATAATTTTAAGCTCGAATCTGTAAACAGGTACTTGGAATTTGTATGCTTTGATGAATTGATTTAAACATTTAACCATTGCATGTTTAGAGTGAATATTATTATTCAGATAAGATTAGTGCTATTTACAATTAAATTTTTTATCGCAAATTGAGTTTCTGTTGCATCGCACTAGCACATAGCTAGTCCTATTATAATGTACTACGTACTCCACTAATTAAGTTGTGTGAAGTTATCATCCATCCATCGTTATAGTAAGTCTTTAAGGGTTTGGATAAGATTGTTCTAGTTTTTTATATTCTTGATGTTTTTTTGCGTTAGAGTGTTTAGCTTGACTGTTCCAATTGTTCTTGTTCAGTAGTCTTTTAGACTTTTAACGCACTTATATTCATATGCTTTATTACCCTTCAAGGTTTTCTCGAAACAATTTCGTTATAAATTTTTAGTTATGGGGAGGTTTGTTAGAGATAACTCAAATATCTCTAACTACTATATCTTTTTAGTTTTATCTAAATAGATTGTTAGTCTAAGTCGTCTACAACTAGGATTTTTTGGTTATATAAACCATATGTACTTATAATTTTTGAAACATTACAGTGGATTGTATCTTATGGTTTTTTCCGTAATGATTTTTTCACGTTAAATTTTATCTCCTGTTTTCATGTACCGTGCTAACCCTAACATGCAAATTTCTTATGGATTCTTCAGAACACGCACAAAGGCCTTCTTACATCGCTTAGGCTGGGTTGATGACCATGAGTCCATGTAGTGGCGTATTTACCAGGGGGCGTGGGTGGGCTGGAGCCCCACCCGTGCCCCCCCTCTTAAGCTAGATAAATTTAGAGAAAACTCATCTACAAATTTAGGAAAATTATCGAGTTAAACAATCGGTTTAGTGAATCTTCGATAGAGCTTTTGAGATATATTGCTTGTATATACCCAAGAGATTCATTTGCAAATTTTGAACATGGTAGGTTTCTTTGGCTTTCAGAGATTTATTCAGATGATTTCTCATCATATGATCGTGTGGTTTTAGAAGCACAACTTGACTTATTCATTGATGACTTGAGAAGAGAAAAATTTTCAAGTTGTGATGATCTTGCTAGTCTCGTGGTGATGATGGCTGAAGCAAAAAAGCATGTTATTTATCCATTAGTCTATAGACTTATTGAATTAGCATTAGTTTTACCTGTGGGTATAGCTACAATTGAAAGGGCTTTCTCGGCAATGAAGATTATCAAGACAGATTTGTGTAATAAGATAAGTGATGACTGGTTAAATAATGTCATGGTATACTACATCGAGCGAGACATATTTTTCAAGATAGACATAGAAGATATTTTGCAACGTTTTCAAAACATAAAAACCCGTAAATATCAACTATCAACTCTTAAGAAGTAATGATCGGTACATTTTTTTTCTTTGTAATGTTACATATTTATATTATATGCGACTATTAGATAAGTGTTGGTATTTTTATATTATATATATCATTCTGTCATGTTCTATGTTTTGAAAAAACTAGTATATATATATATTAATATATTATATATATTAGTTTGGAGGTCTTAATTTTAGCCCCCTCCTTTCTAAGTTTCTGGATACGCCACTGAGTCCATGACTGCCCCTTGTGCTCTGTCGTGTCCATCCATCCATCCATCCATCCAAACGTTTCGGGCCTAACAGCTTCATACACACGGAGATTGAGTGTGAGTGGTCAGTGCAGAGGATCGCTAGCTATGTTCTGAGTCCTTACTGGCCTCCCTCACCCACGGACCATGGTTTCAAAAGCCAGCGAGATTTCGAAATCTTGATCAAGATCTCAGATTTCGATCGGAAACGAGATATAAAATTCTAGCCAGATAAAAAAACTTTTAAAAAAATAAATTGATATATTAATTTCAAAAATTTCGGCGTGATTTCGTTAAACCTCGATTTTTTTTACCAAAATTTGACTTTTTTGACCGGATCTGGCCCAATAACCCTTAAGAAAGTTATCTTCTATGAAAATTTATTGAAAACCCAAAATTTTGAGACATTCTATAATTTCGACAAAAACACTATCATATTTTTACAAAATTGTACAAGTTTGATCATGCTATAAAAAATTTATGGTACTATATTTAGTTATGTAGGATCATACAAAAAAATTTCACAATATTAAACTTCATTTGTTATCTTTAAAAAAAATCAAAAACAGAATGAACATAACTGAGACAGTAACCTTGTTAGAATTTTACAAATTTTCTCGAGAGCGATCATGATTCAAAATTTTTATGAGAGCTTATAATTAACTAGGAACCCTTCTCTAAAATTTTTAAACTTTTTTATTTGCTCAATCAAATCTATGGATGCATTGAACTTCATTTGTTATTTAAAAAAAATAATCAAAAACACAAGTAACATAAATGGTACAGTACCATTGTAAGAATTTTATAAATTCACTGGAGTGTGATCATGATCTAAAATTTTTATGAAAGCTTAACTATTTCCTCAGCACCCTTCTCTAAAACTTTCAAAAATTCTATCATTTTTTGGTTGCTCAATCAAATCTTATTTCCTCAGCACCCTTCTCTAAAACTTTCAAAAATTCTATCATTTTTTGGTTGCTCAATCAAATCTATCTATTGATCATTAGGCTTTTATTAGGATAGTAGCACTGTCATAATTTTTTTTAAATTTTCATGCTTGATTGTCATATAAAAATTCTATGGGAATTTAGTGACACTTTAGTACCATCTACAAAAATTTCAAAATTTTTTAATGTGGTTTGAACTATTTTTCATTCAATTAAAATTTGTTGGTCAATCTTCAGTAGCACTCTCCTAATTTTTAAAATTTTCTCATGCTTGTTCATCATCTGAAAATTTTATAGGAATATTATTGATGTGTCGGTGCAATCAAAATTTTTTTTTGAAATGTTCTAATGTGTTTTGCACCATTTTTTATTCACTTGAAATTTTGTTGGTCAAACTTTTATCAAGACAGTAGTACTATTAGAATTTTTAAAAATTCCTCATACTTGATCATCATCTAAAATTTTTATGAGAATATTATTGATGTATCAGAACCATATGCAAAAAATTTTATTATTATTTCAACTATTTTTCGCTTGGTTGAATTTCATCGGGATTTCAGCATTTCTCAGTGAAATTTGGGTAATTTTGGTTCAAAAATTCTGGATTTTAAATTTTCTTTTTTGCATTTTGACCGAATTTCATCTGAAGTTATGATATTTTGTCAAAATTTTGGATTTTTCCCGTCTCGATGATGTGAACCGAAAACGAAATTTGAAACCCTGCCCCCCTCAGACACACTTCTTTTGTAAATCGAGTATAAAATAAAATTATAAAAATAATCCCCTCCTCGATCACAGAAGCAGTGGCGGATGGCCTACCGTGCCTGTGTATCGCGATGGGTGCCTGAGTCACTATCGCGCTTGGGCACCATAGCAGGTCCTATTACCATGCCACCCCGCAGCCTACTATCGAGCCAAGGGTCTGTTGCCGCTGTGGGTCGCCTGGTATTGCCACACTGAGTCGAGGTGCCTCAAGGCCGGTAGCTGCTACAGAACACATGCGCGACCTACCGCTACTTCCACAGTTGAAGGGAGTTTTTTTATATAATTTTACTCGCATAAAGGTCAATTTAGAAGAGAAAAAAGTTCAAATTAACCTAAGGCCATTCCCAGTGAGGGTTTCAAATGGGTTTTATTCTCATTAAATACTGTGATACATCAGCAAAACTGATGACTTGGTAAGCTAATTAAGAGGAGAGAGAGAAAAAGAGTTTCATGGAGATGAAACACGTCGGTCACTGTTTCCAACGCGGATGAAACGATCTGAAACTTGCACTGGGGGCAAAATCGTTTTATTTTCACTCACAACACCATCCAAACAGTAAATACTATTGATTGCCTATGAAACTATGAAAATAAAATTATGCACTGGGAGTCCTTGTTTCATTCATCAGTCCACACCTCTTTAGATGATATGGCACCCTTAAAAACCGTAGAATGAAACTTAGCACTGAAAATAGCCTAATAGCTTCTGTTCTACCGCGGTGTGCCCCTCTGACCGGCGTGGGCCTCGACACTTCTGCTCCTCGCCTGGAAGCGTCGCAACCACAAATCATTGTATTGACATGGATTTTGCCGCTACCATCCCTCTCCTTCAGGAACACATGGACATGGAGTTCTGGCACGTCCGGGGGACTAGGCCTGGGCGTTCGGTTTAACCGAAAAATTCGGTTTTGGTTTTCGGTTTATTTGAAAATTCGGTTATTCTAAAACTAAAACTGAATTATGTTTGAAAATTTCGGTAACCGACACTTCGGTTAACCGATAGTTCGGTTTCGGTTTCGGTTTTAACCGAATTAACCGAACTTGGCTAGCACACAGAATAAACAGTAGAATGTATAATTGAATGAACAAAGATCCAAATCCAACATGCGTGATGTTTTCTAAGCAGCCAACATATAACAACACTACAACAAAATGAACATATTACAATAAAATAATATGAGGGACTGAGGGCTCGAGTCACTAACTTATTTCGCTATCTGTCCACTTGGGTCGCGCATCGAACAAGGATTCGACCCATGTCACAGTAGTTCGGTTAGTTCGATTAACCGAGGGTTAAAGCCGAATTAACCGAAAAAAGTTCGGTTATTCCATACAGCTAACCGAATCAACAACCGAATAATTCGGTTTCGGTTTTTTCGGCTTCGGTTCTGGTTTTAACGGTTTCAGTTTTCGGTTTATTTGCCCAATTTCTACGGGGATCATGACTTGACCTCAAGTACGCACGCTTTAGCATGGTGTATCTACAATAATATATATCAGCTATTTATAAGACTATGCTATATAGAATTTTAGGTGATATAAAAGAGAGAGAGAGAAGGATGAGAGAGAAACCTACTATCTATTATTTAACAGACGGTCTTATAAACAGCTTTATATTTTATGTACCATTATATATACAGTATGTTAATTGGATAAAAGTCCATTACAAATAACTACATAGACAATCCATTGTATAAGTTATTTTTATTACTATTTATAAATAATATAAAGATATATTACAGACAGCTACCGTATCACTATACATGCTCTAACCAAAAATATACTATGGCTAGCTAGCTAACCAGAACCGAAAGAAGCTGCTCCTTTTGTTTCGGAATAGATAACTTTTCATGATTTTATATTTTAATCAAGTCAAATGTAAAAATAACTAAATCACTTTCCTTTATTAATTCACTAATTTGTTGTTGTATGGTATGTGTTACTATATTCCACAAGATTAAATAATATTATAAATAATGAATGGTAGAGATATAGAAAGGAAAAAATTATTAAAAGTTATCTCAAAATTATAGAATAATATATATTTAAAAATAAAATATAAAAGCTAAAGCGACGTGTATTCACGAATGGGGGACTACCCCATAGTACAGATGCAACTTACATCTATGATCAAATTATACCACAATGTATACCTTACATATGTATGAATCTGCCTAGAGTATGATGCATTTGGTACTTATTACTATTAATTATCCCGCGATTAACTGATGGGGGTGCTAATTATTTTTGTTCACAAGACAAAGATTAGTACGTCTATTTATATGCCCAAAATGGCCATTAATTAACTAGCTTGACAGCGAATGACTGATGTGTGTCCTTTGTCTCATGCTGCTGCATGCTACAACATCTGTCGAGTTTACAAGACACATTTTTTTAATAATTTTATTTATAAATCTAGGATGCATTTCATGTCCCAAATGTAAAATTAGTATTATGTTTTCTTTCAACCTCTAATAAATATACAGCTTTAATTGCAATACTCTACTGGTATGTATTGGATATAATACTTAGATATAATAATTACAGGTGTTTTAGTTATTTTTACTATCTTCCTTATTTTTACTATCTTCCTGATCTATTTTTCAAGAGAAAATACACCTCCTAAACTTAGACGGATGAAGTGCAGACTTCACAAAAGTTTAGTTTCGGTGGGTTTTTAATTAGTTAATCCCTCGTCATTAGTCGCCCATGACCACCTCGATAATTGATCATTAATTCTGCATGAATTATATATCTAATTAAAGCCTCCATGTGTAGCGATAGATGAGTCAAAAGATTCCCGCAATGATCTATGACACCTTTTCCTTCGATCTGAATGTATATATCGTATCATAGTTTTTTAGGGGGGAGATTGGTTAATTACTGCACTAAGGTTCTGTTTGTTTAGGCTTAGTCTTTTTGTTTATATTTTAAAACCAGCTTTTTAGCTTAAACAAGTTAAAAGCTAATAGCTTTTGTACGTGATAGAGGTGGGTATAATTTTATCTAACTTTAGTATTATTAGTCTAAAACCAACCATTAATAAGCCAAAAAAAGCCTCTCTTCAGTGGTTTTTGGCTTTTAGTTACATGGAGGCTTATGACTTTTGAAAAACTCAAATAAAAAGCTATTCGTTTGTTTAAGCTTTAGTTTTTTGGCTTTTAAGCCGGTGAAAAAACCCAAACAAACAGGACCTAAATAATCAAGGAGAAAGTTGCTGATTCGGAATAGGATAATTTATTGGAACATAATGATGCACCACTTATCACAAATAATTATCATTTTAGACATCTTGACAACTTTATTTTTTATACTATATTTATAAAACTCAACAAATTATAATATTATGAAAATACTTTTCGAGATAAATGTAATACCTCAACATGTTAATGTGAAGGCCCATGTGGAGCGGTGGTGGGATTAGTCTCACATTGCTTGCACAAAGTGTAATACTACAAAACGCTTTTCCAAATTTTTGGCTGGCGATGTTCTCATTTTCTTGATTCGAGGTTTATTCTGAAGAAAAGTTTTGTCACCTCGCAGATTAAAAAGTTTAGTAAAGGTTAGGGTTAAAGATTTAAGTTTGGGGAGGGGTACTTTTGGGATTTCTCCTCTCCCTCTTTGCATCTTGTGGTTGTTATTCTTTCTCAGGGACAAGATTTTTCTCCCAGTGAATTCCCTGGCCGACACCCCACCTTTCTCTGGCGTTTGCCCCAGGCCATGCGCCTCCCAGCTGATCTTCTCCCCTGGCGTCGCCCAGCCCTAGCGCTGCTCCCCTCTCCTGGCGACTTCCTCCCGGCTCCTTTCCCCTCCTGGGCGTCCTGCATCCCCCAATCGGCGCCAAGAATCGGCAGAAGAAGAAGAGGAGAGCAAAGATTAGCAGCCCACCAAGGCCCTCCCAGCATCCCTGCTCCCATGACCTCCCTCCGGCCAGCCGTGGTGCCTCCCCCTTCCTGCTGGTTCCCCTTGCCGAGCTCTTCCCTGGCTGCCTCCTGCGCCTGTTGGTCGGGCCGTAAGGCGTCTCCAAAGAAGCAGCAAGAAGAAGGGGCATCGGCGGCTCATCCTTCGGCACCACCAGAATAGCAGCTCCAAGAAGCAAAGATTCGGCAATGACCCTCCTTCCTCCCCTTGGCCTTCTTCCTCATTCAAGTGATGGGGCAAGGTATTGTTTTGGGAGGGGGGATTTGCTTGCATAATTGGTATTTTGCTTCTAGTATGCATACCATGTGTTTGATGAAATGCCTAGAAGGTGTATGTTGTGGTATAACAATGATTCAAGTATGCAAGGTTGAGAGATGGGCTTGAAATGCAAGAATCGATGCAATTGTTAATTTTTATACGCATCTATAAATCCATATCTGTTGTTCTATATGTTTGCCTGCTAGTGAATTAAAAAGAATTGAGCGACAAATCATGCAGCCAATTGTATGTGTTTATTAGTATTAGGTTCTTGAGGGCTTTAATATGGTGTTGTTGATAGAATGAGATATGTATATGAATGTTAGTTGTGTATGAGCTTCTGTAATATCATTCTTACCCTGGTAATGATTGTGAATATTATGTTGTGACGTGATCCTTATTACTTTTTGTTTAGCTCAATTCAAATGTGTGAGTTAAGAATTCTTTATCGCCATCTGCTTATGATCATTCTATTGTATAGTAGCTTAATTGGTTATTGGTTATGCATAAGATCCCAAACCGAGAGTGTTGTCGATGTGTTCTCCTATTATTAAGTTTTAATGCCTCATTGCCTAGTAGACCGCCTGGAGTTTCCATTAGTGTGAATTGGGATTTGTTTTTGGCAAGAGTTGAGATTTAGTTATGTATTGAGGTATTGAGTCGGACCACGATCCATTCTTGTGCGTAACGATGTTTTCAGGAGAGTTTCTTCGAGAGTGGTTTTGACCCGAGTTGCCTCTTGCGTCGGTATAGGCAAGTGCATTGTATCGATTGTGGCTTAGGTGGCCACTAGGTTTTACACTAATCTGATTATTCATGTATTTCTTTAATATTGTCATGTTTAATTTTTTGCATGCGATATGATGAATGAGTAGGGTTAATTGGTTATGCTTTTATTTAACACAAGTTCATATGCAAGTGTAGCCCGTATATCTCTTATACGATATCTAGTTGATTGTTTGGCGCTATGTATATGTTTACGCTTATGGATTTCATTCGTGTTTGATAGCACGAATAGTAAGGTAATTGTCTTTTGAGGAAAAAGGGTAAGTAATGTCGATATAAGTGCATCGTTGTTTGATCGTGTTATGATTTGTTTGATGAACTTTATATACCTTGCCATCATGAAATTATGCTGCACCCCTAGATTGATTGTTATGTGTGATGCTAATGAATTTCGTATAGATGCCGTGATTGACATCTTGCTAAATTTTACTTTCATACTCCGGTTCACTAGTTTGATAGGCTAGTAAGTATACTGAAAGTATGGGATTGGATTGCGAAAATGATTTGATTTATGAACAAGATTGATGGAATTAGTAGTTACTCGAATATTGGAGATGCGAGTATGAATATGAATGTTGATGATGTGATTACGAGTGTTGAGAATGCGATTATGAATGTTGAAAAGGTGATTACGAGTGTTGAGAATGTGATTACTGAATGTTGAGAATGTGATTATTGAGTGTTGAGAATGTAATTACACGTGTTGAGAATGTAGTTTGCAAATAGCTTTATGTTAATTGCATATGTGCATTCATGATGGAAGAGGCGACCCATTCTGATGTGGGCCTCTGTGCTCACATGTAGTGGGCACGTAAGTCCTACCTCGTAGTCCCATATACGTGGTTGTATGGGAGCGAGTCAGTAAGAGTAGGCACCCTCCACCACGGGGTGGAAGGGGAATGAGAGGGTGCACACCGACGGGTGTGCACTCGGCCATACCGGTATGTGCTAAAAGAGAAGATGAGCATGCATGATGCATCATATGCATGTTTTATGCATTGATTATGTTGTATGGATATGAGATTCTTCTTTTGTATGGCATATTTGCATATGCATGGCATTGACACTAAGGAAATCATGTTAAATGAGTTGATTGTGATGTGTGGATTTGAGATTCTGCTTTTGTATGGCATACTTGCATCTGTATTGCATTGGCGCTGATGAATCATGTTTAATGAGTTGATTGTGATGTATGGATATGAGCTTCTTCTTTTGTACATTTTGTGCACTTGAGCATGAAAACAGAAACGCATTCCATTGCATTGTGTGTTGCAACGGATAAATAGGATTGATAGGAATGGGAAGAACAGGTTGAGGATTGAGGCGTGGACTCATCCAGAAATATTTATTGAGGCAGAGGTAAGTTTTGTTACGTTTTCGAGTTGGTTGAGGTAAGTGGAGTCAATTCTCGCTCCTGTTCTGGATGTTTTCGTTAAGTAATGATTATGGTAAAAGATGGAGTAATCGTTCTCTTATGTTTTGGATCTTTTATGAATTCAATCGCCTTCATTTATTCTGAATGCCACTTAAATAAAACCATTACTCTATGTTTTGAAGTAGCTGTATTTTAGTTTAATTTCAGTACTTTGTCTACTTGTTGCACTTTGTCGAGTCTTGGACTCACGCTTGTTTGCTTCCCGCTCTAGGTACTTTGAAGTCGATTCTTGGGATGGGAGTAGAAGCACGCGTGCGACTTCGGTCATCATCTCCTTAAATTAATTCATAAAGCCTGATCGTATCTAATGTGGTTGTAAAGTGTTGTTTGTGGTGGTGTAATTTATCAATTGCTAGTGGGTGTGTGATTGATATCTAAGGACCTGTTAGAATGTTTCATCTTGGTTGAATGAATGATATCTATACTGCTATTGTTCTTTTGTCTGCTGAGTGGATGTCCTCTTTTCTAGAGAGGTCATGCCAAAATTTTGTAAATTTCGGTGGCTTAGTCTTAAGCCGGTTTTAGAGTTTGGTTGATTACAAACAATTTTGTAGAGATGTCGTTGAGTTGATTAGGGTTTTGGTAGCATTTGCGGTGCGTTTGGCGCCGGGGTGTTACACAAAGTGAGTTGTAGTAGTATATAATACCTTTTGGTTCCAAATATAGCACCTCCAGATTAACTCTTTTACACAAAACGAGGATAAAAGTATAAATGCGGTACTATGCATGCGTGAGCCCGCCCCATGGTGGGCTGGGCTATGAGTGAAATTTGGGACCGAGTGTTACGATAAATCTACACATACACATTTGATTTTTTATGTATCAAATTTAAATAGTTAAAAAAATATTGATAATCAAAGTTTTAAAAGTTTACCTATACCTATATATGCCAACACTACAGCTATTTATGATTGGGGAGAGCAATAGGTTAAATGGGTTAATTTGATCTGATTGGTCACCATCAGCTGGTTAGAAAATTGCTGTCGGGGGAGGAATCAAATGGAATAATTAACGAATAGCCTCTCGCACACCTCAGCTGCATGATTAGCGGTGAGCTTAATCACATGCAACTAAGTACTACTGGACGTGTCCCATAATTAATTAAGGCACTGGCGCAGGCAATCGTAAGGCTCCTTTGGAACAAACGAATTTTAAAGGGATTTCGTGGAAAATTTTCCTACAAGAGCCTTTGGGACGTAGGAATGGCTCAAGGAATTTCTATGGAAATCTTTCCTTTTCTTTGAGAAGTTCAAGACAATAACACTCTTTCTCTCACGTCTTCTCTCTCTAATCAAGAAACATTTTCCTCCAAAATTCTCCTAACACTAACATCTTTATGCAATTCTCGTAGGATTCTATTGGATATGACATTCAATTCCTATATTTTTTTCTATTCCTGTGCTCGAAAGGGGCCCTTATATATCTTGATCAAGAAACATTACTTTTCACTAATCCACGAAAAAATAAAAAAAACGACAAACGATTGGCCAAAAAAAGAAAGGCAACAAATAGAGTAAATTTTTCAAAACTACTCTTTTCTTATACAGACTATCAGAAAACCATATGTTTTAACTTCTATTTCATAAAACTTCAGGTTGGTTTTAGAAAAACTTAATGTCACATAACTACATATTTTAGAATTGACTGTTTCCGATAACATGTTCGACAGTGTGGCCCACATGGTAGCCTCACGCGTCCTCATTTTCTGTTTCACTCGCGTATGAGACTACTGGCACGTAAGCTCATACTACCAGACCTGACATAAAAAATATCAATTAATTCTAAAACTACAGTTTTATGATACGAGTTCTTTTAAAATCTATATAGTTTTATAAAATTTTACTCCAACAAATAGCAAACTCGAAATTAAAACACTTCATGGCTGTATATAGTTGTTTCGTGCTGAGCTGACTCGAGGAGATCTCACGCACAAAGTCCCGTGGACGCATACGCATGTCTTCGTGTGTGCTTGGAACAGGTAATCGCGTGCGCATTATAAGTCGCATATGGCTGCACATCGGCACGTGAAAATACGGTAGAGCGTATATATCCATCAAAGGATGGGGTTTAATTTATTTTTATATATATACGCGAGCTCTCGTAGTCGACGACCTTTGCAAGATATATTTTCCCGGTCGGCTAGCTTCGACTATGCATGCATGCATGGCGCCGCCGCCAGCATGTCGTTGGATTCTGATGAGGTCTTAACGATTTGTTAATTTCAGTCAAGTCGGCGTGCAGACCAAAGATGTTAATTAATTTCTCACCATATGCAGGTCAGACTAGTCTACGCAAGTTCTTAGCCGTTTGATCGTGTAATCAGCGGTCTAGAGTAAGGCAGCGACCGAGAGGACCAAATTAACTTCTACTAGGTGCCTAGTTGTTAAAAATTATTTAAATTTCTAACCGTTGAATCAAACTTTGGAGTATATTACTCAAATCAGACTCATTAAAATCACTAATCATAGCGTGCATCCAACGGTTTGTATTTTAGATAATTCTTGAAAACAAAACATCCAGATAATCTCTACTAATATAAATTTGCAATTGGTGGCAGTGATCCGTTCTTTCTAGCCCCCTCCCCTCGCCATATATTCAATAATGACCGGTCATTATAGCTACTTATTCTTTTCTGATTTACAGCCAGCCATATTTCTAAATATGGCTGATTATTATAGCAAAATCCCTGATTATTGCTGGTAATTAATAGCCGGCCAATCATTCCTTTTGTCCGCCGTATCTCTAATAACGGCCGGTCATTATAGCTAATTATTCTTTCCTGATTTACAGCCAACCATATCTCTCTAAACATGGCTGATTATTATAGCAAAATTCCTGATTATTGCTGGTAATTAATAGCCGGCCAATCATTCCTTTTGTACTCTATATATGCTGTACAGTTTTCACAGAATCAATCAAGAGAATTCATTCAAGATCTTCCATGTTGTGCCGCCGTGGCAAATGAATTCGACGAACAGATCAATAAGTGATGGACCGACGTACATGGCCGCAAGACGCAGGAGGCCGAGCGCCGCGATCAGTAGTAACTGTGGCCAGAAGGACAGCCAGAGCGCGACACCCACTGGGTATCGTGACCCCAGCGCCGGCCAGTCGGACGTGAACAAAGCGTACGACGCTTCGACGCGGTTGCCTGGTGACACTGGTTGGATGTCGGCGGCGGTGAAAGAGTCATTGGCATACCTCTTGGAGATAAACGGATTGATCTAGCTGAACGTCACGAGAGAGAGGAACAACATGGCGGCACATGGCGTGGCGGGCGCCTCGGCGCTGGTGTTTTCTGGTTCACCTTCATGGGCTCTGGCGTCATGGCCGGTGAAGCCAATGATAGCTAGGTATGCCAGAGGTATGGAGACGAGTAGACCGGCAAAGGCGAGAGGGTCATCTGGGAAGAGCAGCGAACCGTCGGTGCAGTTGACTACCGTTAAAGTAGAGAAGAGCACGGCGCCGAGGGCGGTGGCGATCTAGAAGACGCGGAGGTGCAAAGACTGGGTGGCGGCGGCGGCCTCTTTCTCCCAGGCGACTGACCACGCAACCATGACGTGCGCAACAAAGTGGGCGGCGAGGAAGGCGGATTCAACAGCGCGCCATGGCGTGCTCGGCAAGAGGAAGAATGCGAGCGTGAGGAGGACGGCAGACGCTGCGGCGAGAACGACGGACGCCCCGAGCGCAACCGCGTAGCAGCTAGTGGTCCAGAATGGCGGTGGCTTCGGCAGCAGCGCCTCGTTCTTAGGGGAAGCCCCCGTGTTGCCCCTGCGAAGGCGGTGGATGACGAGAACGAGCGAGGCGACGAGGAAGACGATGTCGATGGCACTGAGGAGCGCGCGCTGCGGGCATGGCGAGGGGAAGAGGAACGCGAGCTGGTACTATAAATTGCAAAAAGGGATAAAAATGATTGATTGATTTTTGAGATTGGTAATATATATTGCTACGTACAATATATTTGGTTTTAATTCATACCGGAGAAGAACCCATAAAAACTTTTGTAATCGGGAGAAATAGATGTTTGATCTTGTAGCACAATTTTCTTTTATTACTTGACCTTTATGTTTCGTTACCAATTTTATTTTTCGTAGCAACCCACGGGCATCAATCTAGTGTTTATCAAAATCCAACAAGGAAATCCCTGTTTTTCCACCATGCATGCTGTGGCTCGGAAGCTCAAGAAGTCGTCCCTCTCTTCTTTACTCTGAGAGAGAGCCGAAACAATTGGTTAGCATATCCATCTTAATTAATGTTCACATATTTATGCGATACCAAATCCTCGAAAATCGTAATGGACAATTCGCAGAAATATCCCACCTAACAGACGTACATATATCTTTTGAGGTGTAAAAAATTAGTACTTCGTATTCGATGCTTAATCTATAATTTTCTTTTCTTTTGCAACCACTGGACGATTTATTTATTTTCTGACACCACTAGATGCTTAATTAATTTCTTGAATTATGGTTTTTTTAGAGATTCCTGGCTTCGTTATTACTCAAGCTGCAGCAGGTGATGACTAGAATTTTTTTTTAGGGAAGCAGGTGATGACTTCTGTCAAGTGGGCCTCCACTAACGGCAACTACGCAAGAGGGCCCTGGGCCACCCACTACGCCCACGTGAAATGCATGATCGCATAGGCTCGCCGCTCGCCGCTGCCTCCTCCGTGGTGAGTGGTGAACGCTGTGGCGTGGCGATTGACTCGGACGAGATGGCCTGCCTGCGTACTGGTGCTGTACAAGCAGCATCAGAACTAGACCTGGAAATTGGGCCGTGCCGGGCCAGCACGGCTCGAGTCCGTCGTGCTTTGGACCTATGTGAAACGGGCCAGCACGGCCCGGTCATTTCTTCGTGCCAGGCCGGGCCAGCACGGACGGCAAAAATCAAGGCCCGGCACGGCCCAAAGGTACACCGGGCTGCTGTCGGGTCGGGCCGGCCCGAACACGGCACTGGAGAGAACGCAGCACACTAAATATTTTTTTATAAATTCATACTTTGTTCAAATGAAAAAGTTGTCTACATGAAAAAGATGTGTCTCGAAATTCTCTATAACTTTCATGTAGAATATAAATTCATATGAGCAAAGGAAGACCCTGAAAAATGCAGATTACCGAGAGATGTGGCGTCGGTCTGAAACTATACAGCGCACTAAATATTTTTTTATAAATTCATACGTTACTCAAATGGAAAAGTTGTCTACATAAAAACGATGTGTCTCGAAATTCTCTACAACTTTCATGTAGAATATAAATTCATATGAGCAAAGGAAGACACTGAAAAATGCAGATTACCAAGAGACATGGCGTCGGTCTGAAACTACACAGCGCACTAAATATTTTTTTATAAATTCATATGTTGCTCAAATGGAAAAGTTGTCTACATGAAAAAGATGCGTCTCGAAATTCTCTACAACTTTCATGTAGAGTATAAATTCATATGAGCAAAGAAAGATCCTGAAAAATACAAATTACAGATTCGGGCCAGCTTTCGGGCCGTGCCGGCCCGAGCACAGCCCATACAGTCGGGCCGTGCCGGGTGACCCATCGTGCCAGGTTTTTAGGCCCGGCCCTGCACGCCATTCGGGCCGTGCCAGCCCGGCCCATTTTTTTTCATGCCGGGTCGTGTTTCGGCTCATTTTTTTTCGTATCGGGTCGTGCTGGCCCACTAAAGACCGGTCCAATTTCCAGGTCTAATCAGAACGGATTTATTTACACCGATGCTAGCTCCTTCATTAACCCCTGGTGAAATCACAGGGGATTGATAACTTATAATTTTCGTTGACCAAAATTATATACTCCCTCTGATTTACTGTATTTGTTCACAGCTCGCTGTATGTATAGACCAAAGAAACACTGGATTTAAGAAAAAAGTTAACAAATGACCTGCATATTACCTCCCTTATAGCGGAGAGAATCGGCGCGATCTAGGCCGTTCCCACGTCAGCCCGGCACCATCCGTGACCAATTAGCTCCTCCGTGCGTCGTCTCTGTCGGATCTAGCCCACGCCTCCCCGTGTGCAGAGGCGGAGCCGTCAGTGGGGTGGGGCTAGAGCCCACCCTACCAGTCAGCAAAAGGCTTTTGAGATGTATTTATTGTCTAGATTCGAAAGATTCATTTGCAAATTTTGATCATGGCAAGCTTATGCGACTTTCAGAAATATATTCTGATGATTTTTCAGCATATGACCTTGTTGTTTTGGAAGAACAATTTCACTTATTTGTTGATGATATGAGAAGGGAATCAAGAGATGAATTTCAAAGTAATGATGATCTTGCTAGCTTCACTGTAAAGATGGTTCAAGCAAAGAAGCGACTGGTTTATCCATTGGTCTATAGACTGATTGAATTGGAACTAATTTTACCTGTGGGGACAGCTACAGTTGAAAGGGATTTCTCGGCAATGAAAATTATTAAGACAAATTTACGCAATTAGATAAGTGATGACTGGTTGAATGATTTTATGGTATGCTACATTGAGCGAGATATGTTTGTAAAGATAGACATGGAAGATATTTTACAACATTTTTAAAACATGAAAACTCGTAAATATCAACTGTTAACTTTTTTGAAGCAATGAATGGTACGTTTTTCTCTTTTCATAGTTACATACTTATATTGTATACAATTTAAATTTTAACTATTTTACAATATGTCATAGTAGTTGATTTTAGATGTGTCGGTGTTTCGTAAACCGGCAAGTAAATTTGTAAGTATAGGGGCCGCGCGTTCCCTCTCCTTGAATGGTTAGACACAGGGAACCCAAAATGTATACTGGTTCGGGCCGAATATCCCTACGTCCAGTTCGTGGTGGTGGTTTTGTATTGCTCGGGGTGCAGTAGATTACACGGTGTTACAGGCGAGGGCAAAAGGGGAGGCCTGATGCGCCTTGTCCGAGTGGGAGAGCTCGGGAGATCGGGTGGAACTAAGGGCTCAAAGCTGTGGAGCGTCCGAGCCGTGAGTGCTAAGGTTCGTAGGTTTGATTGATCGATCCCCCTCCCTGAGGGTCCTGCCCCGCCCTTTATATAGGCGGGGGAGCAGGTTACACGGGTGTTTGGAAAGGAAAAGGTAGGGGTATGCTATGTCTGGGAGTCCCGGTCTTCGGTCCTGGTGACTTACAGGCTTCTGTGCGTCCCACGTCTGGGTTGGTAGACACAGCATGCAGTGTTCCGTCGGGAAGGGGCGCACCTGCTCTCTACACGCCTATCAGGTGCTGACGTCGTTGCGCTGTGCCCTGGTGCCGCCTTGGGACGGAGCGCGTCTCTCCACTGTGCATGATGGGGTGAAGGGACTGGCGCTTGACTTTGGCGGCCTCCTGGCCACCTTGGGAAGGAGCCACCTGCCCCAGCATGGCCGTCGTGTCCATAGGGCAGGTGACCAGCTTGAAGCCGGTTGACGACGTGGCGGAGGTCACTGAGTTGGAGCTCGTTAGGGATCCGACACGTGGCTGGTCTGAGCTCATGAGGCGCCCGACACATGGCTGGTGAGTCTGGGGCCCGACCTGTGGCTGTCGGAGCGTCCGAGCGTTCGAGAGGCAGGTCGGACCGCCCCTGGTGGGCTTGATCGAGGCCGAGGATCCTTCGTGGCCCAACGAGGCCTAGAGCTGGATCCAAGACGGGTCATTTGGTGTTCCAGCCAATATTCAGTGATAATCCCATCTGTGAGGGACGGAGACTTTGGTAATACCCTCTCCAGCACTCTGCATCGTTGCCAATCTTGCCGCCATGTCTATGCGACCGAGAGAGAAACGATCTTAAAATAGATGTATACCTTACTGTGGGGTACCCCCTGGTATAAGTATTCGTCAAGATGTCTCCTTTTTAAGCCCTCTCTTTGAATAGAGATGGCAACGGGTATATACCCGGCGGGTATCACCACCCCGTATCCGTACCCGTATTAATAAAATTCACCCGCTATAATACCCATACCCGCATGCGGGTACAAAATTTACCCGTACCCGTGCGGGTAACAGGGACCCAACGGGTAACCCGTACCCGCATTAATATGTAGCTAATTCAAATTTTGATTTTTTTAACATGTTAACTTGATGATATGTTTCTCATTAATGGGTCAACTTGATGATATGTTTCTCATTAATGGTTGATGATTATGTACTCTTGTATCGTGTTGGAGAAATGAAGAAATTTGATGGATGCATGATGAACAAGTTGAACTTGATAACACTCACCTCATCATGCGAGAAGCGGGTGGATCATACCCACAGGTGAACGAGTACCCCCGTACCCGTACCCGTCATACCCGACGGGTGAAAGTTTTCTCCCATTAAGGTACCCATGGGTATGATTATTGGACTAGATTTATACCCTAATGAAGTAAATACCCATCGGGTATCAGGTTTCGGGTACCCATTGCCATCCCTATCTTTGAAACTTTCTGGCTCCATCACTGCCCGTGTGATGGATCCTTGCGCGTCGTGGCTTTTGTCCTTCCGGAGCTCCCCACGTCACGGTCCTTCTGAAGACCTCCACACAACATGACGTTTTCCCCACCCATTCCAATCCACCACCAGGCAGGCCTATGCCTCCTCCTCGCTTCCTCCGCTCGCCCTCTCAAATCCGACAACGTGGGTGTCATCGACAGCTAGCTCGGCCCGGTCGGCAAGCTTCTCCCCCACTCCAAGTTCATCTATTAAATGACCTAAGCTACCACAATAACTTAACAATATCTTCCAAAGGTTTTAAGCACGGATATAAAGTGCAAATATTGCAATAATGACACTCTTTATTCTCTCGATAGCTAAAAGTTTCGAAAGTTTAACTACATGTATCTCAAAACGATATATATTTGTAACAAAAAAAATACTTGTTAGGGAGTGAACGTAGGCGAGGGCTGCCACGTGGTGCAAATATTTGAGGTCTAGGCACATGTAATAGTTTGGCATGAAGATTAATTTGGTGTTTTTATTTACACTTTTACATAAACTTGGAGTTCTCTGCCACTGTTGCGTCTAACTATGTCTCTATGTTAAATGAACGGCAGATGGGATAGGAGGTGTTGCTACTAACAGGTAAAATTAAAGTTTTTCTCACATCGATAGGGTTTTAGAAGTTCTGAGACGCTTTCCCGTCCTCCTATAAATACCCATAGACCTAAACATTCGATCTCCCTAGTAACTCTCTCCGGCTATAAATAGTTATTATTTTCGACATCGACACTGTCTCTAAAACACAATTTTAATCACTAATTTCTATTTAATATATTTATAAAACCCAATAAATTTATAATATTACGAAAACACTTTTTGAGACAAACTTACATATATGATTTTCATGTATCTAATTTAAATATTTAAAATAGATATTGATAGTCAAATTTCAAAAGTTAGACTGCACCTATATCGAAAACGATAACTCACAGAAAATCTTATCATAGATGGTTCTATAAACCATCTATAATTCGTGTTTGGGATAATAATGGTACATCACAGACGGCTCTCAAACCCTCAGTAAAAGTCACATATCACAGACAGTTACAATTTAGAAGCATCTTTGATGGGAGCGATATCACAAATGGTTCCAAATTGGAACGTCTGTGATATACTACCTATCACAGACTGTTTTCAAGAATAACCGTCTGTGATGTTATTTTATATTAATGATGCTTTTTCTGTTTTTAGTTAGCCTCAGAAAATACTAGCCATGCCCTCTGAAACGAGCAGATTACAGATTACATTACAAGCATATATATTATCACATCCATTTTATATATCAACTCATATTACATATTAAACCACATACAACACATCTATTTTAGAAGTCAACTCATATATATTAACTAATTGAATGCATAACTTCAATTCACAAATTTACAACGCCATGTTCACAAATTAACCCAATTGGTAATTCACAAATTCACAACTCAGGCGGAGTGCACTCGCCTTCTAGGGTGACGTTTGGTTGCCTGGATGAGGCTAGATGGGATATGACCATGCATAGATTTGGAGTCATTTAATTATTTAGATGAGTGGATGGATAAGATATGGTCATCCAATTTTTGGGAATATTTCTCCAAGATGCTGAATAGAGCCCTAAAAAAAGGCTGGACGGGTCATGTAGTCTGTTGCATGAAAAGGTATACTCGGTCAAATTCAAATTTTGCCAAGTGTACTCGATCAAATTTTGTCTGAAAATTCAAATTTTGCCCAAAAATTTAAACCAAAATTTGAAATTCTTAATCACAACTAGCCCATCCATCGAACAAAAATAAAAATGACTCATTCTATCCAGTCTTATTCATCAAACCAAACAAAAAATTGGTTCATCTTATATCCACCCAACCAAACAGGCATCTAGATGGCTCCATCCCAACCAGGTTGAATGGACATATTCCATCCAGTCTTATCTAGGTAACCAAACGCACTTTAGATTTATATCCTCACACATTAAGAAGAAACAAAGTTGTCCTTGAATTTCTAATAGATCGGCCTGTTCCAACGCAGCTGTAGCACATTTCCAAACATATCGATAGAAGACTAAAGTCTTGCATGTATATTAATTGGTAAGTATGAAACAATTATTGCAAGATTAACAAACCTCTAGGTCATAGGTATTCTTTTTACCTGTACATGATGAGTTGTATGTTGTGATAAACGTAGAACCACATTGGTTAATACCCTTTGGCTACTGGTGGCACTGCCTAAATAGAATTGATTAGTTCCAGAGGCATTATTATGGAGTGTGATATTAATACTACCGCTTCTTCTATAATTTGCTCTTCACCGTGACTGATCCAACATGTATATCCCTTTTGAAACCCCTTAGAATCAGGTGTGCTTCGATCTACGCTGAGTTTTAAAACATCTTCAGATTCCATAGGCAATGCACGGACAAGACATAAATTGTACCCCCTTATTAAACATATCCTCCTCTGTAGCTCTTCTAAAAGCAAAGACGCCATTAATGTACTTGGTATTCACACAGTTCTTAGCGTACATTCAGCTTCGATCCATCTACGCTACGTATATAACAGTTAGAGTTACATATTAAAGCTCTAGGTGTGCGCAAGCACATATTTTTAAATTGGAGCATAAATTAACTACTTAAACCCCACCTTAAATCATAAATTAATCATGCTAGATCTAAAATAATCTTCTCTCCATACCAAACTAGCTAGATCTAAATCAAATATTTTTTAATTCTCTCTTTACCTAGCTAGTTATATCTTGAATATAATGCAATTATAACCAATTAGTAAGAATAAATGGATCTACAAGCTACTATTTTCAATTCTCTATTGACCAAGCTAGCTACATCTTGAATATAATGTAATTATAACCAATTGCTATGTTAGATCACAAAGAACAAATGGATCTACACCAAGTTAGATCTAAATAATATTTAATTTTCTCTTTACCAAACTAGATATTGAATATAATATAATTTGAACTTATTACTAATCTTAGACCAACAAAAATAAATAGATCTACGATCAGCCTTCGAAATCAATGGTCTCTTTTCACCAGATCGTCTCACAGCCACAGCTACCTCAAAGATAGATCTCGAAACCCTAAAAATACTAAGTGGGTCGGAGCTCTGTTTTTTAACATATAAGCTATCATAGACGGTTTTATACAAAAACAGCCAGTGGATATCCATCGATATCACTGACGTTTTTATATAAAATCGTCAATTATCACAAACAAATTTTTAAAACCATATGTGATGAGGAGTTTAATATAAATTTTTCTGTAGTAGTGACTATCTGTGACCAGAAAGAGTAAGTATTGCACAAAAGTCAATTACTTGCACTTTGATCTAGGGTGGCGGCAATGCGTGGCTTTGCTCCATGGTCGTCACTGCTGCTCCTGATCTCGCTCCTACGCGTCGTCTCACGCCCAGATTCCTCGGAGGCTCGCACATCGTCAGGTGTACTATATATTTCGATATATATGGTAGCTAGCTATTACGAGCGATCGATGAATAATAACCCATATAATGGCGCCTGGGCTAGCCGGCTCCAGCCGAAGCCAGGTGTCCCCTTAGGCATTTTTCTGAAAAAGCCCCTACGTTTCCTCAAATTACGGAGTAGTCTCTCGAAATTACGAATAGGTCCTTCGTGATTTTTTGTGAGGGGAAGATTTTTATTTTTTTCGCGTTCAGGTCCCTCGCGCGGTACTTTGCGGAAAAAGCCCCCGTTAAATTCAAATAGCGGACATGCCCTTTTCTAATTTTTCAGGATAGCGGATAGGTCCAGAAATGTAACAAATAGGTCCTTGCTCCTTACGTCATGGTCCTTTCTCCGTTTTTCACGGAAAAAATGTTTTCGTCACCAGAAATATGTGTGCAACTCAAAAAAATTTGTCGTCGCTAATAATTTTTCGCCCTTTTCCCTCTAGATTATTTTCCCACCTCGTTTGTCCACCTCGGTCTCCGATATTTCCCAAATAATTAAATGAAAGAGATATTTCTACAAGCGTGTGCATCTCTAAGAAGGTTGTCATCACGTCTAGATCCTTTCTCCGTTTTGCGGAAAAAATGTTTTCGTCACCGAAATATGTGTGTAACTCAAAAAAAGTTGTCGTCACTAATAATTTTTCGCCTTTTCCTCTAGATCTGTTTTCCCACCTCGGTCTCCGATATTTCCCAAATAATTCGTCGAAGGAGATATTTCTACAACTATAGCTCTTTATTTTTCCCCCCTAACTCGGTTTCTGCTGTTTTCCGATGTGAGAAATATATTGAAAATCGCGTTTGCGTCGTTTCGTCGATTTTTTCCACACGCCCACACAACACGGCGTGCAGTCGCACGCTACCATGCCTAGTTAATATATACAGTTAGTTAGTGTATCTATATTGCATCTTGAGACTACAGCATTTGCCAGTTAGTTAGTGTATCTATATTGTATCTTAAGACTACAGCATTTGCCTGAACTTATTGTCGGAAAGCAGTACGCTGCATGCATGTATGCGTAGGCATCGCCGGCGATAT
This sequence comes from Guadua angustifolia, assembly GCA_036346375.1. NCBI lineage: Eukaryota > Viridiplantae > Streptophyta > Magnoliopsida > Poales > Poaceae > Guadua > Guadua angustifolia. The sequence goes on along the minus strand of CM070500.1, from coordinate 85,355,152 downwards.
GCTCAGATCCTGCCACGACAAGATGCTCGAAAGCTTCTCGATCGGCACCGTGAAACACACAACAACAACAACAACAACAACAACAACAACAGGAATACCCATTTAACAACGGCTACATAGCAACACATGATTTTATACGTTGTAAGTAACAGGATGGTAACGCTTGCAAACCGTTGCAAGCATCATCCGTGGAGCTAAGCAACCACTGGCAACGTTTATCAAGTGTTGCAAGAATCATTCGTAGATCCCTTTGTTTTTTTTCGGCTAGATCCGTAGACCATACTGGGGCGAAATCCCAATATTTAACGGCAGAGCAAAAAAAATTGAAAAATATGCCAATCGTCCCATGTTGGGGCGATAGGTTACTGTAGATTTTTTTTTGCCAATATTTGTTGTAAATTTTTTTTACAATATTTGTTGTATTCAACCGGAAAAAATTACCTGATAAAAAAATTCGTGTGATGTAATGAACGGGAAAAATTATTTTACTTGTTAGTGATACGCATCACACATAGGGATTTTCATAGCCTCATGGGGTCCGCCGGATATGGCCCAAAAATACGGGAAAAATCACGGACGACCTACGCAACGTGGGATACCACTTATGTACGGGCGAGATGGCCGGACGTTGCCCCGGCACGAAGTTGCGAAAATCGGAAAAGGCACTCGCGGCCACGAAACCGCGGAAATTGTGGCCATTTAGGGTTTTCGAGTTGCAAGCGGACCGGATCTGACCCAAAAATACAGAAAAAATCACGGGCGACCTACGCAACGTGGGATACCACTTATGTATGGACGAGATGGGCAGACGTTGCCCCGACACGAAGTTGCGAAAATCGGAAAAGGCACTCGCGGCCACGAAACCACAAAAATTGTGGCCACTTAGGGGTTTTCGTAGCCCCGCGGGACAGGTCGGATACGGCCCAAAAAATAAGAAAAAAATCAAGGATGACCTACGCAACGCGGGCTACCAATTATGTATGGGCGAGCTGGCCGGACGTTGGCCCGGTAGGAAGTTGCGAAAATCGGAAAAGGCACTCGCGGCCACGAAACCGCGGAAATTGTGGCCACTTAGGGTTTTTCGTAGCCCCGCGGGGCAGACCGGATACGGCCCAAAAAATACGAAAAAAAATCAAGGGCGACCTACGCAACGCGGACTACCACTTATGTACGGGCGAGCTAGCCAGACGTTGGCCTGGCAGGAAGTTGTGAAAATCGGAAAAGACACTCGCGGCCACGAAACCACGGAAATCGCGACCACGAAATATCTAATTTTTGACTGCCAGTTTGCTTGTTTTGTATGGTGTGTCATACAAACGGTGCTTCACGGTGGAATTTTCAAATTTGACGACGAAATTATCAAATTTTTTAAAAAAAAATCGCCGGTCGCCCGATACTAGGGGGTAGGGCCCACCATATTTTTATTTAATATTTGTTTTATAATTTTTTTATATAATAAATGAGGAAAAATTGAACATCCGAAACATCCGCAGCCGAACACTCTGGGCATCCAAATTGAACATCCGAAACATCCACTTCAGCAAACCCCTGTATGTCCTATCTCTCGGCCTAGATATGCCCCGTATGACTGTTGAAAATGCCGACAAATCCACTCCATCCGATCCCTGTGCTATCTCCCCATCTCCATAAAATATTTGAAAATACAATTTCTCCGACATGCTGCCTACAACGTCCGACCGAAAAATTCATCAGTTCTCCATTCAACCGCACCATATAAATGTTACATTATATTATCAAAAAAATTTCTCTACTAATTTCTAACGATGCCTAACATTTCCAAAAAAATTTCTATTCTACAAATGTCTAACGTATGGTGATCATACTAAGAAATCTGACTCTAAATATATCATACTTCCTTTAATTTCTACATTGCAATTTTCAGAACATTACTCGCGCAACATATAACTAGTCTACCATGTTTCATCGTAATATTAAATTACTACCGCATTACATTTCTAAATATTGCCTAATATATTATTTGCACAACAAAATTTTTACTGCACAATTCTACTAAATTAAATTTCTAAATATTGGCTAATATTTCTACTAGAATCTCAACAGTTCTAAATACTACACAATCCTAATATTTCTAAATACTACATTAATTTTCTAAATATTGTCTAATAGAAACTACCACATTAAATTTCTACATTTCTAAATACTAAATAGTACACAATCCTAAAATTTCTAAATACTACACAATCCTAAATATTAAATACTACACTAAATTTCTAAATATTACATATAAATTTTTGGAACTTACCTTCACAAAAACAACAAATCTACTTTTTTTCCTCTTTTTTCTCTCTCTTTTCCTCTCTTTTCTCTCCTCTCCTCTCCTCTCTTCTTCTCTTCGCGCAGCGCTCGGTCTTCCTCTTCGCCCGGCCAAATGTGCACAGTATTGGCGCAGCCGTTTTAAAGAGCTGTCGCCCCAGACCCAGGCGACAGGCGACGCGTGTCCCCGCGCGTTCGAACGAGACAACGGTTGGCTCTAACGGCTCTAACGGCCGTTACACGCACAGTCACCTGTCGCCCTAGTATCGGGCGATCACCCCATACTGGGGCGACAGGCGTGTAGTTTTTTTTTTAAAAAAAATCCCTGATTAGTTTTCAAAAAATGAATTAAAATAAATATTAAATAAAAAAATCATCCTCGCATGGGCAGACCCGACCCCCGAGCCTGGCCCAGCCCGACATAGGTACATAAAATAGAAAACATAATGTTCAATGTTCATGCATGCATTCGTTTTTAGATAAAGGAAACAATCCGGCCTCCTCACATAAGAGTGAATGTGGCCAATAATACAGACTCCAAATAGCATTGATGCTAGAACAACTGGCTCTACAGCCAACAAGACCCAACCAAGCAGCAACCATACGAAGAATTAAAACTAGTTCCAAAAGGATTACAAAAGACATGGCTCTAGGCCTTAATTCTAAGATTCCTTCTCCAACCAAATTTGGCAAACAACTCCAAGATTGTGGTCTCTAGCAGCCTGCATCCCCTTAACAGCATCCCCTTCTCTTCCTCTTTAGACAGCGGAGACCAGCTTCTGATCCAATACGTCCCCCTGAAGATTACCTGTGCAAATGAGTTAATAGAACTTCTATTGAATACCATATCATTCCTATACATCCAAATTGACCAGCACATGGCTGCAGAACCTACTAAAATTTGGAACTTAAACTTAGAATTGACACCCTTTAGCCAAGACCCAAACATAATAGATACATTGACAGGAGGTTGAATTCCAAAGGTAATAAAAATGGTATTCCAAATAGATCTTACCAAATGGCAATCAAAAAACAAATGTTGAATTGTTTCATTAGCATTACAAAAGCAACATTTAATACTTCCTTGCCATTGTCTTTTAGCTAGATTGTCTTTTGTTAGAATTACTCCGGTCTTTAAATACCAAAGAAAGATTTTAATCTTCAGCGGGATTTTCAGTTTCCAAAGATCACACCTCCTAGGAATGGAATTTTCCTGTATCAAAGCATTGTACATCGAATGTACCAAAAAGATACCCTTTTTGCTAAAATCCCATCTAAACTTGTCTCTATCTTGTGTTAAAAAAACGTTGACAACTCTTGACACTAGTTCAAACCAAGCTGTCAAGCCATGTCCCCCCAACGACCTGCGAAAGGATATGTTGAGCGGGACCGACTCTAACACATTTGCTACTGAGACGCCTTTCTTCCTAACAATCCTGTAAAGATTAGGATACACCTCCATAAGAGGCTTGCTACTGATCCAAACATCCTCCCAAAATCTAGCACATTTCCCATCCTCTAAACCAAAAGAACCCATGGACAAGAATTGCTCTTTTACTTTCATCAGCCCTGACCAGAAATGAGAATCACCAGCCTTCCTGGTTATTTGAGTAATTGATTTACCATGCAAGTATTTCCTCCTAAGTAAGTCTTGCTATAGACCTTCCCCACTTAACAATTTAAATAACCACTTACTTAGTAAGCACCTGTTTTACAATTCCAAATTCAAAATTCCCAAACCCCCCATACATTTAGGTTTATTGAGCACCAACCATCTAGCTAATCTGTATTTCTTCTTTTGCCCATCACTTTGCCAAAAAAATCTGGATCTGAAAAAATCTAGTTTTTTAATCACCCCTTTAGGAGCTTCAAAAAATGATAACATAAACATTGGTAGACTAGATAGGATTGAATTAATCAGTACCAATCTGCCTCCTACCGAGAGAAGCTTGCCTTTCCAACTAGCGAGTTTCTTTTGAAATCTTTCCTCCAATGAAACCCAATCCTTATTGCTAAGTCTTTTGTGATGCATAGGAAAACCTAAGTATCTAAAGGGGAGAACTCCCACTTTGCATCCAAACAGTCGCACATATTCATTCCAGCAATTTTGAGCCTCACCAAAGAGGAATATTTCACTTTTATGGAAGTTAATCTTAAGTCCTGATAACTGTTCAAAAACACTCAAGACTAGCTGAAAGGACAGGGATGTCGCCTAGAGGGGGGGTGAATAGGCGAATTATAAAATTTAAACTAAATCGCAGCGAAAAAATATCGGACTATCCGACTTAGGATGTCGGACTATCCGACTTAGAATATCGGACTATCCGACTTAGAATATCGGACTATCCGATATGCACAATTGGATTATCTGATAAGAACGTGAGCAAACAAGTTTATCACAAGTTAGAGCTAGGCAAGGCTAAGCAACAAAAGGAGTAGTAAGCTAGCTATAACAATTACTTTTATACCAAACCAATCAAGGCAAATTTAATCAAAGCAACAAGAAAAGACCAAACCAAAGATTTGATGCACGGTTGGTTTTTCCCGAAGTTCGGATCCTTGAGGGGATCCTACGTCTCCGTTGAGGCGGCTCGGTCACACTCAAGCCGGGGTCTCTTTCAACCCACTTCCTCCCGGTGTTGCACTTAGCACTCGCCGGTTCTTCACTTCTTGATTCCTTCCTTGAGGCGAAATCCGGCCTTCACAAACTTCCTACGGCCAACCACACACAAAGCTCCGGTGGCTCGTAGGCGACCTCCTAGCCGTCTAGGAGTCCTCAACCTCCAAGAGTAACAAATGCTCACGAAGAACAAACTTGGAGATGAAATCAAGTGCTCAAAGATCAACACTTCCTCAACACACACTCAACCTAACACCTCACTCCTCAAACCCTTCCCAACCCTTCACACAAAAGGGGATCACTTAGATCTAAAGGTGGAGGGGTGTTTAGGGGCTCAAGAACAAGAGGAGAACACCTCAAAACCAAGTGGAGCAATGACCACTTGAAATGGAGAGAGAGGGCTTTAAATAGAGGCTCCAAAAACTAGCCGTTATGCCCTTGTCGACCCACATCGGACTATCGATGTTGAACATCGGACTATCCGATGTGTAAACTCAGATCGACTCCACTCGAAATTCAAATTTTGTGAATAAAAAGCACAGATCGGACTTTTCGATATGGAACATCGGACTATCCGATGTGTGTAAATTTCAGATTTCCAAGTGAACATCGGACTATCCGATATCGACATCGGACTATCCGATATTGGAACATCGGACTATCGATATCAACATCGGACTATCCGATATTTCCAGAGAGAACCCATTTTCAAAGATGTTTCACAAAATTTTCTAAGTCCACATCGGACTATCCGATGTCAACATCGGACTTTCGAACTCACTTCGGATAGTCCGAACGGCATTGAGCAGCCCGATTAAAACGGGCATAACTTATGATTCCGCACTCCGATTTCAGTGATTTTGGACTCTATTGAAAGCTAAGAACAAGGGCTACACAAATAATAAGGTCTCACTACCCAAATCCCAAAGTATAAATTCAGATTTCACAAAGAATTCAAGGGAGACCTACAACCCTCACTTTCCGGCACCACCAACACCACTTTCTCTCTAAATTTCACAAGGATGGATCACTTGAGCACTTGACACATCTAAAAGTCATTCAATGGAGCATCCCTCTTAATAGTACGGCAATCCTTAGACTCAAATTCAAACGAGAAATCTAAGTCTTACATTCAATCCGCATGCCATCTTCTCCGTGGATGCAATGTGTATGATGTCTTTTACCAAATGATTGATGACGTCTTCGCCTTGTCCAACTTGACTCGATTCACCTCATGAGACTCTCGTCCTATCAACCTTGACTTGATCATCCTCTCTGACGATCTCCACGCCAAGTCGATCTTGACTTAGTCCTCAACTCTTGGTGACACCGTCGTCTTGTTGACCTTGGCTTAACGATCATCCTTCAAGATATCTTGGTCATCACACACACGGGACCTAATTCTTTTCAAACCACTCATGAAAGACATTAGTCCCAAAAGCTCAATAGATATAAATGAGTTGATAATTTGTGAGCAATTGATTACAACAAGTGTTTCATATAAAGAAGCATAATATAACTGGAAACACTTGACATAAAAAATGTTCTCTACTAAGTACATCATGATGAATATGTGATTGATCTATATGTACTAGAGAGATAATTGCCAATATGACGAAACAATTAAATCATGGCAAAGGATCACAGTCTTTACCTTAAATGAAGCACATGAAGAATATACACGAATTGTACATGTGCAACTAATATTCGGAACAAGAGTAAATATGTGATCCAACTCTAGGTTAAACTTCACTAGGAGAGGTGCATGAGAAGATACATACTAAAACATGCATGCACCAAGACAATTTATGGCAATGTAAAGTTTAACTCTAGTTAATATATGCATACTAAAAATAAAGCACATAATGAACTCAAATGAATATATATGCACAAATAAATATGATATCAACCAATGTGCATATATATAATCAACATACTACTTGGAGTTCACTATGCATTTGCACAAAAGGAATGCAATAACAAATATAGAATGGATACCAAAATTGCATACCTTATCTTTGCTTAACCATCCACTTGATTTTCCTCTAAATAGATGAGACTAATACACTAATACTCAACTTGGCAATAAATATGTTAGTCTCATTAGCAATATAATCATATTAGAGGTTTGTCATTTGTTGAGCACTAAGTTAAGCATTTACACACTTATATAGATTGTCATTATATGCGTTTGTCATTAATCACCAAAATAACATAAGTGCCTAGATGCACTTTCAATCTCCCCCTTTTTGGTGATTTATGACAAACCTATTATCAATTGCACCAAATGACAATATTAAGACATTTAGCATTAAAACAAACATTAAATCAATAATAAGATATCATACTTACAAATTATCCCTTTTTTTTTGACCAATCGAGTAGGGAACAATTGATAAACCCATAAATTCTCCCCCTTTTGTCATTAATCCCAAAAAGGTGTTGAATAGATCCTTGTTGTTCATTCAATAAAATCTGTTCTCCCCCTTGATTGCATACTCAATAAAAAGATTAGGGAGAACAAAATATAAATAAAGAGCTAGGAATAGGGCAATGATATTAGGCTCCCCCTAAATCTAGGCAAGATATGATATCAATTATATCCAAGATTTAGGTAAAGAATGTGTTCAATGATAGCAATTTAAATGTAGTCATGGTTCACAAGATGTAAGTGGTGCTTAAAACATGACACATGAATATGATTTCACATGGAAAAGATTTATTCTTTAAACATCAAGATCATATAGCAAATTTATATAATTTAAGCACATGCTCATGATCAAATTAAATTCTGAGAATCACGATCATATAGAGAATATTACACAAGAAGGAATTGCTTATATGATCACAAGATGTATACAAGATCATGAATCAAGATTGTATAAGTAAAATGCACTTTCAATTCCATGATCAAGAATGTCATAAACTTATCAAGAGCATACCTCTTTGCAATGTGTCACCCATATGTACCTTTTTAATTCTTCATAATGCCAAATGCAAGTTAGATGACACTTCAAAACAATTTAGGATTAAAGGATACGTCTTGAAAGATACCAATTAATGATACCAATTGAAAGGTACAACACCATTTAGAATAACACAATTTAGCATAATGGTGTGCAAAGACATTATTGAATATGGTCAAAAAAGAAATACGTCCCTTTGTCGGTTCTTGTCCACCGCATGTTCAATCGGTCATGATCACCGCGCCCGGCCTTAGATCCCTCGGACTATGGAGCTCCTCTCCATTTCCTTCATCCCACCGTCGAAGATGACCCCTTTTCCAATACCTTGAACATCAATAGACAAGCACACAATTTCCGGGAACAAATATCTTTCAACTTGACCCAAGTTAGTTTGATAATATTCAAGTATAATATGCATGATATAGATGATAAACATGTTAATACTATTTGCATGCAATTTGAAAAGATTTAAGATACCAATTTAAGCTTTCATTAAACCAATTTATAATAAAAATATTTGAAACTCATTCAAATTTAATCTTGACATCCACTTGTAAGAGAGAACATGGATAAAACACATTCGAGTTCACTCTCAAGCTTACAAGAGAATTTCTAATAAGATTCAAGAATTCCGCAAACTTTTTCTTTATATGGCCCAAAAGAGTGAAACCATGAAAACAGACCATATTTGGAGTTTTTAGAATACCACTTGTAAAAACAACATTTTACCCCTTTTTGGCTTTTTGAAGAACCACATGTAAGAGATGCACAAAAAGGCGAAAGAAGGGTATCACACGAGTTATTTGAAACAAAATCAAATAACTCACTCCTCATTTTATTAGGCTTTACAAAGCTCGCAACATGATTCTTTTGAAGAATCCACAAATTTTGACTAAAGAGGGTTAAGCGAGGAACCCAAAACAAATACCATTTGATAAATTAGATACCACTTTAAAGTATATCTCAATGGCTTTGCTTGAAAAACAACGTAAATGAGCATTTGCAGATTTTGCTTGAAAAGCAATGCTCAACTAGGAATTTTCCTCTTTATGTATTTCAATGCATAAAGAATCTCACAGAGAGAATTCTTAAGAGATTGAACTTACAATTTTAACTTGGGAGGAAATTCTTAATCAAGAATTTTCGGTATCGAATCTATGCTACAAGGAGGCAATTGAGAATACCACTTGTAGGAAATAATCGAGTTCAATGATACCACAAGAAAGAATTTAAACAATCAAAAGATATCACTTGAAAGTATAAGCAATAAGTCTTAATGATACCAATTGTCAAAATAGGAGAAACTCAATGATACCGATTTGTAAACATAAGAAATGAATAAATGCTCAATTGATACTACTTATAATCAAATCACTAAGAATTGATATCACTTGAAGGAATAATCGATAAAATCGATGAGTATCAGAGCAATAAACATTTCTGGGTATCAAAGAGATGGACAACTTAAGATAGATCAAGAAAATTTAAGATAGATCAAGACAAATTGGATTTTCTTTTGAATTTTAAAATCTAAATCACAAAGATTCAGAAAGAGTATCAGAGAACATTAATAAGATGATACCACTTGGAAGCAATTAAGTGCCCAAAACTAGCAATAACTAAATTCCCCAAGATATTCAACAAATGAATCACGGAGTTGTTTGCATTTGAATTGCACAAGTTTTGTCTTTTTGAAGATCAAGTGGATATTCAATTGGATACAAGATTGATACCAAGTTTAAAATCCAATCCAATTAAAAAACAGGCCAATCGGAAGTTCCGACTTGAAATCGGATATTCCGATACGTTGAAAACTCCAGAAATCGGATATTCCGATATGATTATCGGATGTTCCGATACGATGAAAATTCCAGAAACCAGATTTTCTAAGGATGTATCGGATATTCCGATACTTGAAATCGGATATTCCGATTAGTTAAAAATTCCAGAAATCTGAATGATACCAATTTTTAAAATTAAGTTGATACCAATTGAAAACACTTCAAATAAGTTCCAAATGATTTGAAATTTTCAGGAAACCAACTTTAGACCATTTTGAAGGTTTTGGAACAACTTTTGTTTTCAACGATTTTTCTATTAGCACAAACTTGGCAAAATGCTCTTTGAGGCATGAAAAGGAAAACAAACTTCATAAAGACCTCAAAGTGCAACTTCAAATTTGATTTCATCCATAATTTGAATTCTCATGGCTTGAATAATTTGGAATTCATTTTGTAGCCATGAATTTCTAATGAATACAATGAAATCCAATTTGAATGCCAAAATACTACTTGTAGGTATATTTGAGTTAAACACAAATGTTTTGGCCAGATTAATTTCCAAAATAGGATTTCTCTTTTTGGAAGCTTGCAAAACCTTTTGAAATACATAATAAAATACTTTTGCAGGGCTTTTCACAAATTTAGGCCTTTTAAACACATTTTTTTAACTCTTGTCCAAAGAGGGTTTCTTTGAAGAACCAAATGAAACCACAAAGTCAAATTCAATCAACACACAAATTCAAAAAGAAGCAATGGGTAAGATATAAAGATTTGAATTTTGTGTATGAGTCTAGAATACCATTTTGAACCAAAATTCTACACAAGAATTGATCCAAATGGTGAAACTCACAAAGTGCTAGAATATGACCATTATGGGTCAAGGATAGTTTTTTGACGAATTTTAAAATCAAATAACTTTTGATAAGTTGGTCTTTTGAAAAACTTTTGAACACAAGAATTGTTAAGAATGACCAACTCTAGGTTTTTCGTATTGGAATTACTTTCAAAAACATTTCACTTTTAATTCTATGAAAATTATAAGTTTAAATCCAAAACAAGATACTAGTAACTAGATTTTGATTATGAAACTCATTTTCTTTTTCAAAATAGATTTTGCAAAGACAAAACCTTTGGAAAACATTTCAAAAGCATTTGTATACATTTTGCAACTAGTTTTTCACAAGAATACTAATAGTATACAAAATTTTGACTTTTGGCTAAATGGTTTGATTTTGAAAATATATATTAGCACTTATATAAATATGGGCACACGTAGGAATGTAATATACATGATTATGATTTAGCACTCCCCCTTAATGTGCCACTTTCCCAAACTTGCTCAAGATTGCAATTAAAACAACTAATAAGCATGAGCAAGCATACAACAGGCAATCTAAATTGATTTTCATTAATATTAATGCATCTAAACCTACACAAGGCTAGAAGCTAAATAGTAATCAATGTAAATGCTTGTTACCGAGATGGCATTGGCTCATGATGGATTTGATTATCTTCATGCTTGGTTCCCACTTGTAATTGATGAAGTCCATGTATTCTTGAAGGGGCCAAGCGTCCAATCCATCTCATATTGCCTAAAAATCTTTTAGACGGTTTTTGGTACCCAATTCTTGTTGGGTCCGGCAATGTTAGTCACAATAGATTTAGGAACCCAAATGGTCCAAACTTTAACATTATTGACATGACTAACTTGACCAGAAATAGGTTTGCGATATTGATTCCTCTTAAGCAAATTATTTGCATTGTAATGAGAGGGCTTAGGAGGACAAGCATATTTTGCAAATCTATTTCTAGTTTGATCCTTTCCAAGCGTATGATAATCATTAAAATGCATAGGCTTAGAGGATCTAGTATATCTAGCAAATATTTTGCTATTGTTATTTTTCCTAAGCAACTTATTTGAATCGCATTGCATATGCTTAGGAGTCCTAACAAATTTAGCAAACACATCCCTAGATTTACTCTTCCTATGCAAATGAATATTATCATTTTGAGCGAGCATAGGGGACTTGACAAGCTTGGCGAACATAATGCCATTCTTGTCATTCCTAAACAAATAATCATTGAAATGATGAGTAGGCTTAGGGATGATACCTTTGGGACAATCCTTACCGATGTGCCCCTTTTCCCGACAATGGTAGCAAGTAGGCTTTGAGCGTCTCTTCTTCTTGACTTGCTCTTTGTCGGTTTGCCTCATTGTTGATGGTGTGGCCGTATTATCCACTTGGTTGGGACACACGGAGGCGAAGTGGCCCTTCTTGTTGCATCCGAAGCACACAATTGTCTTCATTCTTGTATTGTGCTTCTTCTTGCTCTTCTCCCTCTTGGAGTTGTAGCCGAGTCCTCGCTTATCTTGAGGCGCCCTTGGCTTGCTCAAGATCTCGTCGAGGATGGCTTTTCCCTTTACGCACCTCTTCAAGTCATTTTCTAATCTAATGACTTGAGCCTTGAGCTCTTTATTTTCCTCTACAAGATTGTTAGTACAACAAGCACTAGAGAAAGTTGAACCATTTGAGTTCGAGCAACAAGGTAAATAATCGCTAGAGATAGACGTGCTATTATTAGATGAATTGCATGAAGTAGAGTTGGAATTTAAGCATGGCAATTCATCTACTAAATCACATTGGATGGCAACATCCACTCTAGACTTAATGAATTTCTTGTGAAGGAGAAGTTCATGATTTTCTTTTAAATCATTGTAAGAATTTTGAAGTAAGGTATGTTCCTTCATCAAATTCTTGAATTTCTTCTTCTCCTTCCCAAGATGCTTAGTTAGCTCCTCTATCATATATACAAGTTCATTGTAGGAGAGCTCATCATCATCATCGTCACTTACCTCATTCTTACCTTTCGCCATGAAGCAACGGATTTGTGATGGAAGTGAATCTTCATCGTTGCTTGAGGCGGAGATTGAGGTCGATGGAGATGCTTGGTTCTTCATCGCTTGAGCTTGAGGTGGAGCTTGTGGTTTCACCTCCGACATCTCTTCCTTAATGCAATCTTCAATTGACGTGGATGATTCAAATAGATCTTGAAGCTTTAACCACATCTCATGAGCGCTCGAGAGATTGCATATTCTATCAAAGAGTTCATCGCTCACAACATAAAATAAAACATTAGCAGCTTGAGCGTCGAGATGTATGCATTTCATCTCCCCTTCAGTAGGATTATCTTCATTCAATGGAGATGAAAAGCCTACATCTACGATCCACCATATTTGGGGGCTCATGGATTTAAAATAAGAAATCATACTTAATTTCCAATGAGCATAATTTAACCCATCTAGCACAGGTAGAACGTGTGAGTGCTCTAATCCTCTAGTCGACATCCTTTACTCTCTAGACGGTTAAGTCTAATAAAATGAGAGACCTTGCTCTGATACCAATTGAAAGGACAGGGATGTCGCCTAGAGGGGGGGTGAATAGGCGAATTATAAAATTTAAACTAAATCGCAGCGGAAAAATATCGGACTATCCGACTTAGGATGTCGGACTATCCGACTTAGAATATCGGACTATCCGACTTAGAATATCGGACTATCCGATATGCACAATTGGATTATCTGATAAGAACGTGAGCAAACAAGTTTATCACAAGTTAGAGCTAGGCAAGGCTAAGCAACAAAAGGAGTAGTAAGCTAGCTATAACAATTACTTTTATACCAAACCAATCAAGGCAAATTTAATCAAAGCAACAAGAAAAGACCAAACCAAAGATTTGATGCACGGTTGGTTTTTCCCGAAGTTCGGATCCTTGAGGGGATCCTACGTCTCCGTTGAGGCGGCTCGGTCACACTCAAGCCGGGGTCTCTTTCAACCCACTTCCTCCCGGTGTTGCACTTAGCACTCGCCGGTTCTTCACTTCTTGATTCCTTCCCTTGCGGAGGCGAAATCCGGCCTTCACAAACTTCCTACGGCCAACCACACACAAAGCTCCGGTGGCTCGTAGGCGACCTCCTAGCCGTCTAGGAGTCCTCAACCTCCAAGAGTAACAAATGCTCACGAAGAACAAACTTGGAGATGAAATCAAGTGCTCAAAGATCAACACTTCCTCAACACACACTCAACCTAACACCTCACTCCTCAAACCCTTCCCAACCCTTCACACAAAAGGGGATCACTTAGATCTAAAGGTGGAGGGGTGTTTAGGGGGCTCAAGAACAAGAGGAGAACACCTCAAAACCAGTGGAGCAACAGCCACTTCGAAATGGAGAGGAGAGGGCTTTAAATAGAGGCTCCAAAAAACTAGCCGTTATGCCCTTGTCAGACCCACATCGGACTATCTGATGTTGAACATCGGACTATCCGATGTGTAAACTCAGATCGACTCCACTCGAAATTCAAATTTTGTGAATAAAAAGCACAGATCGGACTTTCGATATGGAACATCGGACTATCCGATGTGTGTAAATTCAGATTTCCAAGTGAACATCGGACTATCCGATATCAGACATCGGACTATCCGATATTGGAACATCGGACTATCTGATATCAACATCGGACTATCCGATATTTCCAGAGAGAACCCATTTTCAAAGATGTTTCACAAAATTTTCTAAGTCCACATCGGACTATCCGATGTCAACATCGGACTTTCCGAACTCACTTCGGATAGTCCGAACTGGCATTGAGCAGCCCGACGAAAACGGGCATAACTTATGATTCCGCACTCCGATTTCAGTGATTTTGGACTCTATTGAAAGCTAAGAACAAGGGCTACACAAATAATAAGGTCTCACTACCCAAATCCCAAAGTATAAATTCAGATTTCACAAAGAATTCAAGGGAGACCTACAACCCTCACTTTCCGGCACCACCAACACCACTTTCTCTCTAAATTTCACAAGGATGGATCACTTGAGCACTTGACACATCTAAAAGTCATTCAATGGAGCATCCCTCTTAATAGTACGGCAATCCTTAGACTCAAATTCAAACGAGAAATCTAAGTCTTACATTCAATCCGCATGCCATCTTCTCCGTGGATGCAATGTGTATGATGTCTTTTACCAAATGATTGATGACGTCTTCGCCTTGTCCAACTTGACTCGATTCACCTCATGAGACTCTCGTCCTATCAACCTTGACTTGATCATCCTCTCTGACGATCTCCACGCCAAGTCGATCTTGACTTAGTCCTCAACTCTTGGTGACACCGTCGTCTTGTTGACCTTGGCTTAACGATCATCCTTCAAGATATCTTGGTCATCACACACACACGGGACCTAATTCTTTTCAAACCACTCATGAAAGACATTAGTCCCAAAAGCTCAATAGATATAAATGAGTTGATAATTTGTGAGCAATTGATTACAACAAGTGTTTCATATAAAGAAGCATAATATAACTGGAAACACTTGACATAAAAAATGTTCTCTACTAAGTACATCATGATGAATATGTGATTGATCTATATGTACTAGAGAGATAATTGCCAATATGACGAAACAATTAAATCATGGCAAAGGATCACAGTCTTTACCTTAAATGAAGCACATGAAGAATATACACGAATTGTACATGTGCAACTAATATTCGGAACAAGAGTAAATATGTGATCCAACTCTAGGTTAAACTTCACTAGGAGAGGTGCATGAGAAGATACATACTAAAACATGCATGCACCAAGACAATTTATGGCAATGTAAAGTTTAACTCTAGTTAATATATGCATACTAAAAATAAAGCACATAATGAACTCAAATGAATATATATGCACAAATAAATATGATATCAACCAATGTGCATATATATAATCAACATACTACTTGGAGTTCACTATGCATTTGCACAAAAGGAATGCAATAACAAATATAGAATGGATACCAAAATTGCATACCTTATCTTTGCTTAACCATCCACTTGATTTTCCTCTAAATAGATGAGACTAATACACTAATACTCAACTTGGCAATAAATATGTTAGTCTCATTAGCAATATAATCATATTAGAGGTTTGTCATTTGTTGAGCACTAAGTTAAGCATTTACACACTTATATAGATTGTCATTATATGCGTTTGTCATTAATCACCAAAATAACATAAGTGCCTAGATGCACTTTCACTAGCTTTAGATTCAAAGCCTCATCCAAATCATGCTCCAGAAAGATAATCGTGTCATTCGCATACTGTAGAATCGATAAACCCCCATCCACTAGATGCGGAATTATCCCCCTAAATTGGCCATTATCCTTGGCCCTAGCAATCAAAATGGCAAGCATGTCTGCCACCAGATTAAATAAAAATGGGGAGAGAGGGTCCCCCTGTCTCAATCCTTTCTTAGTCTGAAAGTAGTGCCCAAGGTAATCATTAACTTTGACATTCACACTACCTTTACTTACAATACTTTCAATCCACTTACACCATGTTTCTGAAAAACCTTTCAATCTGAGAGATTGTTTTAGGAAATCCCAGCTAACTTTGTCATATGCTTTTTCAAAATCTAATTTTAGCACCACTCCATTGAGTTTTCTCTTTTTTAGTTCATGCAAAGTTTCATGTAAGATGACCGCTCCCTTCATTATGTTTCTACCCGACATGAAGGCAGTTTGCGAAGGTCTCACGATCTTATGTGCAACTAAAGCCAATCTATTGTCCACTACCTTGGTAAAAACCTTGAAGCTCACGTTTAGTAGACAGATTGGTCTAAACTGTTGAATTTGTTTCACCTCTTTCAGTTTTGGCAGCAATGTAATTGTTCCAAAGTTTAAGCTGAAGAGAGGCAGGTTACATTTGTGAAACTCCTCGAACATGGCTAATAGGTCATTTTTAATGAGCCCCCAAAACTCTTGATAAAACTCAGCAGGAAAACCATCTGATCCTGGAGCCTTATTGTGTTTCATTTGAAAAATTGCATCTTTAACTTCTTCAGAAGTAAACTGAGCTTTAAGAATCTCATTCTCCTCGTAAGACACCTGAGGAATATCCTCCCTTTGAGTCTCAATCATAGAGAAATTATTTCTCTCTGGCGGTCCAAACAGAGTTTTATAATACTTGGTGATGTATTTCTTAAGATTTTTCTCCCCTTTGATTACCCCTTCTTCCTGATCTAATTGGAAGATTTTAGTCTTCCTATGCTTTCCACTAGCTACTAGCTGAAAGTATTTAGTATTTCTATTACCCTAAAGGAGCCAAGTTGATTTAGATCTTTGATACCAATATATTTCTTCTTCCCTAAGGAGAGAAGCTAGTCTCTGCTTAAGGCACTGCTTCAACTCTATATCCTGAGGACTAAGCACCGTGTGTTCCGCCTTCTTGTCCAACTCTCCTGTTCTCCTAATAAGATCTTTTTTCTCTTTCTTATTAGACCCACTCACATTTTTAGCCCACCCTCTAAGGAATTGCCTTAATCTCCTTATCTTGCATTGCCAAATTTCCAAAGCATTGGAACCCTTAGTCCTCCCATTCCATACATCCGCTACCAACTTATGGAAGCCTTGACGCTTCAACCAACCTAATTCGAAACGAAAAATGTGATGTTTGACACCATGAGATCTAGCTCCGTGTTAAGCAATAACGAGTATGGTGCGAAAACTCCCGACTAAGTGCCATGACCGTTGACAAGGAAATTTTGCTCGATCCGTACTCATCAAGACCCTATCCAATCTTTCAAAGGTGGGAACCTCTAATGAATTGGCCCACGTAAATCTACGACCAGACAACTGGAGCTCCCTTAAATTCAAGCTGTCAATGACCGCATTAAACAAAAAGGGCCATTTACCATTAAAGTTATCATTGTTCTTCTCACTGGGACTTCTTATAATGTTAAAATCACCACCAATAAGAATGGGTAATGATTCTTTGCTACAAGAACGAACCATTTCAGTGAGGAAAGCCTCTTTGAATTTTGGTTGGGCAGCCCCATAAACTGCTACCAAAATCCAGTGAAAATCGTCCTCTATGCATCTCAGACGGAATTTAACATAGAAATCCCCTTCCTCAATGCTACCTATATCAAAAACATCTAAATTGACCCCCAAAGCAAATCCACTTGACCTCCCATGAGGTTCCGTCCAATGCCAAAGAAAATTCCTACCCCCGCACAAATTATTGAGCGAATGGGCAGCGAAGTCTTTTTTACCAGTCTCCAAAATAGCAATAAAATCTAGTTGCTACTCTTTGGAAGTATCCGAGAGAAATCTAGATTTAGCCAAGTCATTTAGACCTCTGCTATTTCAGAAAATTCCTTTCATTTTAAACTATTCTTAATGCTCTTAACTAATCTAACTTTGCACCTGTTCTGCTTAGAGAACACGGAGCAATCTCTATTCTTTTTATTTCTTTTATAAACAGCTTTGAAATCACGACTTAGGTGATAGCTGTTATCGTCAAAAATTTCATCCATTAAACCACCACACAACTTGGATAAAGAATCAGTAAAACCACAATTCTCCCGTGACTCATTGTCACTGTCACAATGTTCTTGACTTTCAGCCCCGTGTTTAAAATGCAAAAAAGGAGCGGTTCTAGCATTGTCTATTTTGTAAAGATCATTAACAGCTGAAACTAACTCATCATGAGAATTACCAGCAAAGACACCTAATTGTTTAATATTAACTATCGCATCAGCAACAGGCTTAGAAGATAAACTTAGATCCAGATTAATACCTTCATTGAAGTCCAAGTTCTTCATAGCTGCCCTGCGCTCGGCACGCACCAAAGAATGCTCCGAAATTGCACCAGCCAGCCTCGGAGAAGCACGGGAAGGAGACACAAATGCCTCAGGAATAGCAGCCGCCTCTAGAAACTTATCCTTGCATAACACATCTGCGTCTTTTACAATGGTTGGAGATTGTACAGCCCCAAGGGAAACATCCTGCCTGTCAGCCAGACCAACATCATACAGATGTTCACCATTGCTATTCACCTCTTGACCCACAACAATCAGCTCTTGAGACACAATTTGCTCTGGATGAGAATGATGGTTAGTAACATTCTCATTCAGAAGATCTTGCCCTTGAGAAACAATCTGCACAACCTCCACATTCTTGGCATCCTGAAACCTATAGGAATCGCTGGCATCATTTACTTGTGGCAAAACGACACCCATATCAACCTTAGCTTGGGCAGAGATAGACTGTCTCGATCCATTTGTCCATACGTATCGACCTAATTTTCTCTACTATATACGGAAAATTTTGTTCGTGCTACTAAAAATAAAAAATATGTGCAATATCGGTTTTGTCACTCTTCTTTTGCTCATTTTGTTTTTGCCGCTCTTCTATCAATGTGCATTTCTTTTTGCCATGCGTCTAGCTAATTTTCCATCAACGTGTTTAACCATTAAGACATATGCAAAAAAAAAATCAGAAAAATACCCAAAAAAATAATATAAGAATTCAAGAAAAATACGAATAATATAGGAATTTTAAGGATAATTTTTGAACAGTTTTTAAATTTGCTTCAAAAACTTTACACGAGGAACATTTCTCAAAAAATATGAAAACGTTTGGATCTTCCTCAAGTTTTATGGAGCACTGCTAAACTTTTCCTCATCTAATTTTTTTGTTTGAAAGTGAGATCCCTGAAGCTTTTGTATTTTCTGATATCTTCTATTTTGTTTTCAAATTTTGTATTTTCTGATATTTTTGAATATTTCTTAACGGTAAAACAAAATTGACTTGACCGAAATTTTGATTGAGTGGAAAACAAAAGCACAGACGAAATGGACAAAGGAAGAGGGGCAAAACCGATATTACACATATTTTAAGAGGTATGAACAAAATTGTCCCTACTATATATGTTCCCAGCCCAGCTACGGCTGCGCATGCGTCCTCAGCCCATCAGGCCCATTGTTCACAGCTGAATTGCAATGGGCCTGATGTGTATTAGCCCACAAACGGCCCAAAACTTAAGTTCATGCATTGCCGAGCCGAAAGTACTGTACAAGGCCGTAGCAGAAAAATAAAGTGAACAACAAAACAATTGCAACTGCTGCCGGCGACTACACTAGCAACTTTGCAAGTTGCAACTCAGTGCATGCCCTTTTCTCCCTTCTTGTCTTCTCCACAATTTTATTTCATTATCCTAAGTTAGGATATCCCCATGCATCCTACGTATCGTTTCCTTCAATGTCAAAAAGGAAGAAGCAGCTAGCTAGCTAGCTACTGTCTGCATGAAGTGCATATGTATATATATAGGAAGCCTTTTTATACTCTTAGGAGTAATTACTCCCTACATTGTATCTCACAATATAGGGAGTAACTCGCGCAACGAAAGGTATGTACGTGTAGTATACAAGCATATAAGACTAGCTAGGTAGTTTTTACATTTTTTCAGAGGTGGTCTGTATACTTTTTTAGACATACTCCTTTTTATGTCTATATATAAAGGTATTTGTAAAATACGTTAAAAACTATGTATTTCTTTGCAATTTTTTCATGTGGTTCACATTGGAATATCTTATAATTAGTATATGAGTGTACCCAAAGTAATAAAAGAGTATTTCAAGTTTGTTTAGGTAGTATTTTAGAGGTGGGAGTAACTACACCTGGAAGTAAAAAAAATGTCATACTGAAGTATTTTAGAATTATTATTGAAGTATACCGAATTTGATAAAAAGAGTATAACATATTCGTTTAAGTAGTATATTAGAGCTAGGTGGGAGTATGTACTTCAAGGAGTACGAAAAAGGTTTCCTATATGTATATATAAAAGAAAATGGTTCCATACTCCTGGAGTATGTACTCCCACCTCAAATATACCGCTTAAATAATATTATTATATCTTTTTATTCTTTTGAGTATACTCTAATACTGAATATAAGATACTCCAAAGTGAGTTCAATGAAAAATTTTATCAAAGTCCTCCCTTTATAGCATAATTTGTTTATATAAACCTTTCACATTTGTAAAAGGGTATATAGCAAAAAATAAATGGCCCTACTGATTTAACCATGCTTACCGTGAATACTCCGTGAAATCCACATGTATAAGTTTTGAAAAATTCTCAAAAATATTACCATACACGTAGGGGAGGTGAGTTTCTACAATCCTGCAAAATTTGAAGAACAAACTCAATCGCATTTGAATGATATGAAAAAGACAAATTCAGCCTAAATAATGATTTTTCACTGTATAGCACTATTTATTTCATAGTTTGTCTTTTTTCATATTTTTCAAATGTAATTGAGTTTGGTCTTCAAATTTTACAGGATTGTAGAAACTCACCTCACCTACATATAGTAATTTTTTAGAATTTTTTAAAACTTGTACATATATGTTTTATAAAGTTTATACGGTATATATATATATATATGCACACACTAGCTCCTGCGCAAAAGCAGGTGGAAAGAATGCCACGCCCAGGAGGGCTATCTAGATGAGGTAAGGCTGCTAGGCCAAGCACGAGGGGGCGCAGCGCAAAGCAACTCCACCTCAGCTCTGTCTGCTCGCTCATACGCCTCGCCTGCAGTGCAATATAATCATGGCCGTCAGCTCGCACATCTTGACCCCAAATATATATATGCACGTTCCATCGCACAAGTGTCACACTAACACAAGCTCAATTATGCATGCAGACACCGGGAGGCGTCAATGAGATGGACGCGCGCTAGGAGACGTACATCTCGTAAAGAGATCGACAGGCTAAGCAACCTGAACAATCTGAATGTTCTATCCAAGATTCCAAGTGCGCATGCATATGTAGCTCCTCCTTTCTTCAGAAACACCTAGCTGCACTTCATCAGACTTCAGTAGTACTGCTAATTTGGGCTCATCAGATGCTCTCTTTCCTCTTGCTGTTGGAAGATCTGACAAGCTAGGCATACTAAACCCGGCCAGTCAAAGAAACTGTTAGCCGGCTCTCCCGGCTTTACACATGCTTTGTGATGGATGTAATGTACTATACATCATGCAAATGCATGCATGCATTGTTATACGACAACGGGGACAAAGTAAAGCGATAGTGAGGTTTCTGCAGGTCCTGTTAATTTTGGTTGTTTGCTAGCTGCTAGCTAGGTAGTACTCCTTTGCTTTCTCGTTCTTTGTTGTGCATATATGTATATGATCATATGTAGTTTTCTGGTCAAAGAACTTGACTTCGATCTCATCGTTAGGTACGAGACAACGATTTCGTATATGTCGTTATATGTGTGTAGCCGATCGATGTCAACTCGGGGCTTTGCTTTTGAGGACTACGTTATATATTAACATGACTGTAAAAAGTTATCCGCAGGGATCATTTCTTTTCTCTGTCTCTCTTTCCGCTCCTGAATATCTTCCATGCTTCTTCGCTGATGATGACACTTGTGTCTATGTCAGCCAAAAGAGTACGGCTTGCCATACCTTAGATTCTTAGCATAGTAATCCTGGTGAGATATATTGTCATTCCCTTCTGAACGTGGTATCTTGGAATACATCGGTTTTTTAGGCGCTGATAACTTTTTTTTTTGGTATAAATTTAGTATTCTTTTCAATGTAATTATAAAAATAGCTTTTTTTACCACAGAGAGCAACGGCAGGACCTCCTGATGTACTGTTAGCTTGGACGCAATTTTTGTGTAATTGATTATTCATTTTATTTAATTAATCATTTAATTAATTAGTCACTTAATTAATGATCTCTTGTATAATTAAATCGCTTCATAATACTATCGAGGTAGCAATACTCGGCAGCTAGCTCCTTCCAAGCTCTTGCTATATGAGGAGGCGCCGGCTTCGGTGTCTTGCCTCTTAGGAAGTGCTTGGCTAGAGAACACGATCAAGCCATTTGTTTTGGAGTAGACTCTGGCAAAGTACTTTCATGTCATCTGACTTAACTGTGCCACTACTAATTAGGTGATGAAAAAGTGTTTCTTCTGTACGTAATATATACTCGAACCGATGAAGCTGTTATTATCCATGCATGCTCGATTTGCTTGGTCACCTTTTTGATGGAATCAACTGAACTGAAAGAGCCGGTACCTAATTAAATTAAATTAATCACAAGGCACACAGAAATGACAGAGTCAATTAATGTGTGCCACGAAAGGATCGAAGGGGAACAGCTGAAGAACACAAGAACAGTGGCGCTGAGCTGGAGAGGCGAGGCGACAGTGCCGAGCAAGCGAGGGCGACCCCATGCGATGTGACCGCGCGCTAGTCCAATATATTTACTCTCTGCGTTGGGTCTCTGTGTGTCCCCGTCACGATAGATTGATCGATCGACCAAATTTTTTTCCCTTGTCAACCTTTTTTTTAAAAGAATATAGCTCTTGTCCGATAGAAATTTTATTTTTAGCATCACATCAAAGTGCACAAAATTTCGTAGATAAGACGTATCATCTGCCACAGTCTGGTTACTCGAAAGACAAGCGAAAACACAGCAGGCCACCGACCGTGGCAAGTGGTGGGGCCGATATCACTGCCGAGCTTCCGTAGCTCGGAAAGAGGTACCAAGCTCGGCGTGTTCGGTAGGGAATTGCTCCTGCTACACCGTCGTGGCTCGGCAGGTTTTGCTTCTCTGCCGTGCAGCGGCAGCATACCTCCTTCCACGTTTCGGTGCTCGCTCGACCTATGGTGGCATAGTTCATATTCCGAGCGTTCCTGTTAGGGCATGTACAATGGGTATTAATTGCTGGCCCTAAAAATTGCCACATAGGCAGGAAAGCTGACGTGGAGGGGAGAGATGGAAAAGAGAGAGAAACTGTTTCATGAAACAACGACTCTTGGTGCGGGATCAAAAAACAACGATGCTAAAGTCGTCTGTTGGAGAGCCAGCCGGCCCTAGTGTCTCTTACCGTAAAAGAGGCGCATGCAGAAAATTAATTATCTGACATTTAATGAAGAGATAGTTTTAGAGACAGTTCTTTGTATATGAACTGACTCTTGCTGACGTGGACTGTCTAAGAGATTGAGTCAGACTCAACCTTTGTACATGCCCTTATACGATAGACGGCACGCCATTTGAGCCCAATAAAAGAGCCACTTCCGTAATTTTAAACGGAAGAGGTTTATATTTGTCGAAAATAAAGTTCTGGCGTACAAAATGAATCACTTCTCGATCGGCCCGGCTGCCAATCTCGAAAGAAGAGAGAGAGAGAGCGAGCTAGGTAGCCCCGCCTAGCATCATACCAGCATGCATGTACACTCGCAGGTGCCCTATGTAAGCCTAGCTAGGGCCTCCTACATACCCAGCATTAAGCAGGTAGCCCCACATGAGTAGCCCCATTTCGTCGATCGTGCACCCATAGTTAGTGCTACGGACGATCCAGTCAGGGATCAGGATCCATCCCGACCAATGGCTGCACTGCATGCATTTGGTTCTGGCTCCTCCCTCTCACGCTGGCGCACACACACTCCCTGCTTTGCCATGTGTTCTTTTGTATGTAGATGATCTTTTCAGAATAATTGATAAAATTAGTGCCCTCACTTATTTTATGTTATTGATAAAATACCCCGTAATATCTCACTAATATGCAGGTTTTAAAACTACATATCAGTGAGACAAACGGGATATTTTATCAATTGCACCAAGTAAAATGGGGCATATGATCAAATCTCAGCCCCATCTTTTTATGGCCTATGTGTACTTAGATATATAGTAATCTCTGATTCTTGGACCACTAATCGTACACCGGAATTAACCAGCTGATGCATTGTACATAATTAAGCATATGGAGATATATACTATATATAATAGCAAGTGTTTTATTGGCTCCACCTTGCATGATGTGAAGGCTGCGGTGTCATAGTCAAGCAAGTTTCAAATAAAACCTGGAGCCAGAAATCGTGGGAACGGAAACTGAACTTGGTGACCCCGGTTTCTTGGCTAGTAATTAACCGGATGGTTTTGGCTGGATTTTGGAACCCATGCGTATATCTTGCGTTGTCCCTTGGCATTAATATTGCCCCCTTCTTCAACACCCTCTCCTCATCCGTTGTGCTGTAGTTAGGCTATGTTTGGATGGACTAGAGCTAATTGTTAGTTGGCTAATTGCTAGAGCTAATTGTTAGCTAGCTAATAATTAGTCCATCTAAAATTAGCTCAGGGCTGTTTGGATACATAGCTAATGGTTGGGCTAATTTCTTTGAAAAGTCATGTCTGCCCCTCATAATGGCGAAGGTATTTCAGACTTTTTCTAGCGTGTTACATGCTTTTAGTCCAAATTAGCTCTCACCCACCAACTAATGGACTAATTGTTAGTTGAGGGGTTGGCTAAAAATTAGCCTACCTATTAGTCTTCCTGTTTGGATAGACTAGGACTAATTTTTAACCAACTAACAATTAGTCCAGGGATCCAAACATGGCCTTAGCCTTGCTATGACCCTATTGTTTGCCACAAGCACATAAATGCTCTTTTAAATAACACATTTTTTTTATTAATATGATAAAAAGGAATACCCAGGAAAACTTTTTATTGGAATGATACCCATTCGCCAATTCAATTGGTGACAACAGCTTTTTGGCAATTGAATTGGTTGTAGGCTTTGTATTTTTGTAAGAAAATAAAATCATCTATCTAGCTAGCTGCACCAATTTTTTTAAGTGAAATTAATGCCGGGTTTGTGAGTTGAAAAAAAAGAAAGATTTTAGACACAGCGGGTTGCTGATCTGTAACTGCCTAATAATTCACTTTTAACGATGCTGCTTTCACCTTGATTTTTAAAAGAGTACAAAATAGATACACAGATAAGCCCGTGCCAGTGATTTGATAATTAATGACAGTGAGGGGACGACGCACACACATGACATACGTTGGTATATACCGTAGCAGACAAAACGTGCGGCTATATATTAAGCACTGTTACTACTTCATAGCAGCTGCCAACATGTAACTTGGCGAACGGACTCGTTTGGTTAGTTTCTAATAGTTACCGGTACTTGTTTTATTAAATTTTAGTAGCGTTGATCAAATTTAATAGTCATCTAGTTTGCTACTAAATTTTGATAAAATTTTCTTCTCTCTTAATTCTCTAATTTTTTTTACTAATCTTTAGCTAAAATGTTAATAGCCAATTTAATAATTAAATTTTGATAAGGTTTACTAAGACAAGTTTAACGTCAAACTAGGGAAACCCTAGCAACCTAAACGAGGAGCAGCCGACGGCGACGAGTGGATGGATCAGATGAGGTCGCGAGTGGGATCGAGGGAATGCGGCTAATAATTTGCCGCACGCGCACGCACGTCCATCGATTTGACCGCGAGTGACGGACGACGGGTGTTAAAGCGAGCGACCTAGGTGCGCTGTCGACTATTTTATTTCTGCCCACACTCTACTTGTTCACAGCATTCGCCGTTCCATAAGCTCTCATTCTCGCTAGCTCTTGCTAAACTACCCCCATCTCCTCCTGTTAAACCGCGAGCTAGTAAACTGTCGGTCTCGATCTCTTCCGACGTCGGCTCGAGTTTCTGTGAACTGATTGGTACGTACACTCGGCACCCTCCACCTGTGAGGCCACGATAGGCTTGCATTGAGGTCGATCTAAGATTAGCATATCGTCGTCGAGGAGGGAACGAACGCATTGATTGATCAGGTGGAGACAGGCGGCAGCTATTCGCGAACGGCGGGAGGCATGTGTACGCTGCGCTAGGCCACGCCGTAGGGTCCTGGGCCGGGGCCACGGGCGAGCTCTGGGTGGGCTGGGCCCCACGCCCCTCGACGAGGAATAGCGATCACGCGATGTGACGCCTCTCTCTCTCTCTCTCTCTCTCCCGCTCCTCCCTCCCTCTCCGTCGTGCGGTGCGGTGCGGTGCGGTGGTACAGTGCGTGCGAGTGTGAGTGACACGCACCCGGCCACTCCTCGCACTGTGACCACCACCACCGCAAGTCGCGTAGCTAGTGTACATGCTCCACGGCCCAGCCGTAAACCACCGTATAACCATGCGTGTCTGTACCGTTTCTTTACTTGCAATGGGTTTCACGGCGGCGTCCGACTCACCTGGACCATGATGGTGTGGGAGATGGACATCGGCGGAGCTGGGTATAAATATATCTCGTCTGAATTTTATTGGATGAAAAAAAAGTGCTACGGAGACATCGGTCACTACTACAAAATCGACCTTCACAAGCGCCTTATTACAAGCGGTTAGTTACGCACCGCTTGTACTCTCTGCACCACAAGCGGTTCATAAGCAACGGACCGAATGGGGTCTCTAGAAGCGGTTGGGGACACGAACCCCTTCTAGAGCCCTAGCTCTAGAAGCGGTTGATGACACGAACCCCTTCTAGAGCCGGTTCTACAAGGGGTTCGTGTCCCAATTGCTTGTAGAAGCCCAGTTTTCGAAATAATAAAAGGAATGCATGCCCTACTCTATCAGAGAGCACGCGTGGGTGGGTTGGCTAGATGGGTAAGACGTGGGTGACGAGGAGGAGTGAGGAGGTCGTGGGTTCGAATCCTACTCCTCACAATATTATTTCTCTTTTGAAGTGACTTCTACAAGCGGTTATAAAACCGCTTGTAATATATACTGACGGAAGTATTACTCGCGGTTGCTTACAAGCGGTTCTAAAACCGCTTCTGAAAGCGATTTCGAACCGCTTGCAATATCCTCTTCCGCAGCGGTGGGTCCTACGTATCAACAGGGATCATCTACATTCTACAACCATGATGCCATTGCAAGATCTAGATTCTTTGGCAAGTTAAGAAGATTATTTCAGCACATTTATCGACTCGAGAATTTTACAATTACATGTTGTTTATCTGGAATTTTTTTATGTAAAAGGTGAGTACCATGTACATTATATATAACTGATTAATAGCTCAATGCCCGTGTGTTGCTACGAAAAATAAAATTAATAACGGAACATAAGAGTCCAGCAATTAAAAAAAATTATACTACAAGATCAAACATCTATTTCTCCCGATTACAGAGGAGCAGGGACGCACCGAGGAAGGCATCTGGACTCGCAGATGGGGCAGCTGTCGTGTTCATGGAGAAGTCGGGAGGTGAGCATATCGTGAGGAACGGAGCGAAAAACGGCTTCGGTTTTTTTCCGTCGGTCGGTCCGGTTTTTTCCGTCGATGGTTTTTTTTCACGGTTTAGACATGGGTTGGTGGTGAAGAACGGACGTATCACCACCAACTCCTAATTAGAATTAGTAGAGATATAAATAGGAGGATCTTAATTTCTCAAGGAAAAAAGAGGTCTGATTCGGGAGCAGGACAGCATCACATCAACGCTGGACTAGTCCTTGGGTATATCAGCTTCTTGACGTGGACTAGGCAGCGCCCACACGACAAATCAACGACATAAACATTACATGAATGTAATTAACCGCTACAGAAGAAATTTTCTTTTGGAGGAGAGGGCTGATGATTTATTGCCATTTTATTTATGCAGGGAAAAAACCCATTGCATGCGTGTCATGTACCGTGGCCTTACGAACAATCCAATTAGTCATCAACATGAACAGTGTGCAAAAACAGTTGCCACTGACTGTTCAACTGGCCGATAGAGACCCGACATTGCACGTACACGCAAGGGCCTCACGTTGCATCGATTTTTCTCTTTCTTTATTCTTTTCAAACAGATCGTCTGTTATCGATAAAGTACATGTGTGAGAGTATAAGTAGAAATATATAGTTTTAATTACACGCAAGTTATAGCAAAATTAGTTAAGCAAGATGGAAAACTTTGAGATCGATGCAAATTTCATATATGTACAGTTTGAGAGATGTGCTTCTATACTTTTCTTTTTAACAGTTGTATAAATGTTAAAGTATAAATAAAGAGTAGATAATGATTACTTACTCTATTATTTGTTTTAAATTTTATATAATTTATATTTAGAGAAAAAAACATTTGAAATACTTCTCTTGCTCTTGGGCTGAAACTTGATCGATCGAGGTGGTTCACTGGGAGCCACTGAATTCGTCGTGATCGAGGACAGGGAGGAACACAAGTAAGTGCGTACGTGTCTCATCTAGCTTGCCCGATCTCGTGTGCGCGCGCGTGATATATTGGCCTTGGGTTGGTCACGTCAAATCGCGGCAACAGCATACGTATTTAAAGAGAAGCTGGCTACTATGTAGTAGCATCGACTGTACCGCATGTACGTACACATTAATTGAGTGTGTCTACAAATCACTCAAATGTTTTTTTCTAAAAAATCAGCCAAATTTTTAAACATTATTTGTAATATTTTTTCAACACTTGTAACATTTTTTTCTAACACGTGCAATATTTTTTTCTACAGGTGCAACATCTGTTTCGCGCTGCATTTGTAACGTTGTCGAAGAAAAATGTTGCACGCGTTGGGAACAAATATTACACCCGTAGAAAAAAAATGTTGCAACGCGTCCACGGATGCAACATCTGTTTCACGCCGCATTTCTACTGTTGTCGAAGAAAAATGTTGCACACGTTAGAAAAAAATATTGCACACGTAGGAAAAAAATGTTGCAACGCGTCCGAAATATACTTCAGCTCGGACATCCGGTATTTTCGGATGCGTTGCAACATTTTTCCTCTACGGATGCAACATTTTTTCCAACGCGTGCAACATTTTTTTTGACAATAGTAGAAATGTAGTATAGTAAACAGATGTTGCACGCGTCGAAAAAAATTATTGCAAGCGTTGAATAAAAATATTGTAAGAGACTCCTAATTTTGGATGATTTTAGCAAACAAAACATCTGGGTTGATGTTTATCAAAATCCCATTAATTTGTAAAGGCCGACCGGCCGGCATATGTGTACTTTTGCAGCACGCAACTAATGCATGCATATGCAGTTTTGTACGTGTGTATGGGACGCCAAAATCGGACGTCATATATGTCCGGGCACCGAAATTTTAAATACGCAAATCCAGTCCAAATTTAAGTATTTTTTGAAAATTTGAGTTTCAGGATATCGTCTATAACATTTAAATGAAACACATCTTTGAAAAAAACTGTTGAATTCAAGATTTTGCATGAAGTTTGCTCACACGCTTTGCTATTTTTTTTTTTATAAAATCAACACGTACCTACAATCAAACTAGAACTCTAGTTTGAATTTCAACTCAAACTTATTTGAACCGGTTAATAAGCAAGTTATACTTGACTTCCAAAATATTTCAAAATTTTTTGCACATGATACCTAAGAAAAATACATATTTAAGATCATGATATCCGGAGAGCATAGTTTCTCAATTAATTATAGTGTATATATGTGCATATGCATATGTACTACTGGATCTAGCTAGCTAGCTGCCTTTTTCTTTCCCACTATGCTCAATAGGAGAAACGACAGTGCTGGGCTGCTGGCCATGTAGTACTATGTACGCAGTGTATTTGTTTTTGTACAGGCAGCTCGAATACGAGGAACCATGACCTGTTAAATCTGGTGCAGTAAGCACTGCATCCGTGCAATGTTCATGCAAATGTATGCTGTCCACTAAATATATTAATGGAATTCTGTGCATATATGCTTCTCTGATGAAAGAGGAAGCTAGCACGATATATTTATCTGAATTGTACTTGAATGGATGAGGCAAACATCTTATATATCAGTTTAATTTTAGCCAACCTTTTTTCTTTAAATTTGTTATTGTGCAAGCGTGTGTGTACACATACCATGGTGTGAGGTGTCCGGCACCATGATTTCAAATGCATGAATTCAAGCCAAATTAAGGCATACTTTTTCAACAATTTTGATTTTAGAGATATACCCATCTATAGCATTTCAAATGAAATATATACCTTTGAAAAAATCTATTTGACCTCAAAGATTTTGAACAAATTTAGATATATGCTTTGTTGATTTATATATATATATAATCAGCACATACATACGAATCAAACTACTTGAAAAAGGCAACTGTTGTTTGAATTTTAGTTCAAACTTGTTTAAACTAGTTAGTAAAATATTTAAGCTCAAAATAAAAAATTTGAACTTT
Source organism: Guadua angustifolia (assembly GCA_036346375.1). Taxonomy (NCBI): domain Eukaryota; kingdom Viridiplantae; phylum Streptophyta; class Magnoliopsida; order Poales; family Poaceae; genus Guadua; species Guadua angustifolia. Next base: position 85,324,672 of record CM070500.1, on the reverse strand, counting down.
TTTGTACATGATAAATAGGAGAAATACCCATTGCACCATGATCTAAAAAAGATAATCCCCCTATGTATCATGTGCGAAACGTTTAAATTTTTTTGTGTCTTATTTAGGCTCCTTATATATACATACACGTATATATTTATGGATATATGTGTATATACACATACATACGTACATTAACAACTCCCTTGTATATATTATACATACAAATTTTATCTACCGTGATTTCCACTACAGACAGTCTCACTTGTATCATGAATAGTGGAAAAATGTTATAAGGTAAGTGCGTAAATTAACAACTCCCTTGGTGACTTCCTATATATACACACACACGCTTTGATTGAGACACTATTTGCGAAGGCTTTAAGCCAATTTTAGCTTCTGAAAAACCAGTTAACCTTCCCAAACAGTTCAGTTTTTAAACGGCTTTTGGTATAAGTTAGAAGTCATATATAACTAGCAAAGAAAAAAAAGCTGAAAGCTAAGTTAGACTTTTTTTTGTAGCTCATTGCTTAGAAAAATAAACTATTTATCGAATAGTTTTTTTATAAAAGTTATAGTCACTTTTCAGCTCAGAAAATCTACGATCGCCCCAGACAGACTCTAAAATTCTCATCTTGCACAGTATCAAACTGCTCCAATATGGCACATCCCTATCAGTCGAAAACGACAACTGATCTGACGCCAACAGGGGCATATAACCCCCGCCGATCATTATCTTCAGTCCCAACCAATCAAATATTTGTTATTCTTCAATTAATTAGGAGCGCGACATATAAAAACAAGACATGGTGAATCATGTCAGGGTATTAATACTACACGATAGCCTGACAATCAGCGTTAATGCATTAACTTTTAGATGTCAGTCTGATTTGCAATGCCGTGCAATGTACCAATAATAAGGCGGACCTTCTTACTGGTTAATTAGACAACTAATACCATAGTGCATCTAGTTAGTAGTATCGCCCTGTTCGAACGGTACGTCCTTTTAATGGGCCCTTACTCCTTGTACAAATATCATGATCAGCCGATCCTTTCACAAAATCTATACGTGTGTGAACCTCAACAAAGGTTGCCTATATATTATATTATATCTGTCTGTTCAGTTTGCAAAGTAAGAACTGACGAGGCGATGACAAATCAGGGCCAGGAAATCATTCAAGGTTAGGAATTAAGCACTAAGTAATTGGTGGACCCGAAGAGAGTCCAGTCATGCAGTCTGAAATGTAGAGATTGTGTAATGTATATATACACGTAACCTACCTATATCTCTCTCTCTTTCTTGCAAGGTCAAAGTTGGCCTCTTCGGAACAGAGCAAAAATAGAGGAATTTTGTAACATCAGAATGCTACGAACTTTTTTTTTCAACGAGACCGTTTAGAACAAAGGAATGAGTTCCTTAAATTCCTATGAAACTATCATGGAATGGCTCAATCTATAGGAATTTTGGAAGTAATCTAACTGAGGTAGTCGACCAACCTCAAGAAAATTTTCCTTTGTGTGTGTATCTCTCTTTAAAATCTTATATATATATATATTTTACTTTGAAGCATCCAAATAGCACAATTTAACAATTCCTAGTTATAGAATTGCAAATGATTTAACTAAATATACTACTCAATTCCTATGTTTTTCCTATTTCTGTATTTTTGGATTCATGCTTAATTTCCAAAGAGACCCAGCGCGCGTCCTTGCCTGAACAAGTGAAGGCTTGGAAGTAAATACATGGCATGTTTCTTATATGTATATGTGTTACAATGGAAGAAATAAGCACACCTTTTCTTCCAAATTTTACGTTGTTTAGTTGTATTTATAGTATTTGCTATTCTCATTCTCAAAAATATTTTGAACAGTGCATGCATTTACTAGCACAGGAATGTCGATAGGGTCACACTCTAGCAAATAAATATGTAAAACTTTTGTCATTCTTTCTCCAAATTTTCAATTGATTCAAGTCGAATTTACAAATGGAAAAGCGAAACTATGTATCTTCATTTTTAACTCAAAAACCTACTAGTCTAGTATTCATCTGTACATTTTTGTCCAAAAAACGTTTTTAAATTGTTTTTCCTATATAATTTCAATAAATTCATGGAGAATTAATGTTTAATGGGTCGAGTAAAATGTGCACATGTATTCCCTAAAATGTGCAACTTCGTTACGCTAAAATATACAGCCGAAAAGAGTTGTCAATGCTGTGTGGCAGCTATGTTTATAAAACATTTCTAAGACCATGTTTGTAGTTTATAAGAAATTTCACATGAAATAATTCAATCCTCATAAAAATGTGAGAAAGCTCCGGTGTTCCAAATAGGACATAAGAACACACATAAATAGGAAATAATTTTGAAAGAAAAATGGTAAATTTGTCCCAGATATCTAAGAAGTTTCTCTTGGGTAAAATACACAAGAGAAGCCCCACAGGACAATGAAACTTAGCTTCGGTTATATACTGGCTGAGAGAAAATTAAAGCATAAATTAAGTCAAGTGGTAAAAGCGGATGATCAATTAATTTGCCCTTGTGAATGGTCTTTGTACATTCTACTCTTGCTTGTTTATTTTTCTTTTTGCTTGTACATAAACCCTCCTTTTATATGTTTTTAATGTAAGCACAGTAGGAGCTAGCTATAGCCTCTCCTACTGTTACCTTATCGAAGGAAATAGGGGGCTGACCGATCAGCGTCGAGAACTGAACAAACTTCAACTGGGGAACCAAAACAAAAAAAGAGTGGAATTCAAACATGTGTATGATCCAACAAATTCGCAACAAAAAGATCAGGGCTGTCACAACAGCACGTAAGGATGAAAAGTAACTCTAGCACCAAACCAAAGCCCCAGCCTTTAAAGAAAAAAAGGCCAACTAATCCCAACTAAATAAAATTCTAAGTGATCGAATAAATACATGTAGAATGCACAGCAATGAGATCCATGAAAAGGATCTGGGACCTATAAGAATAGTGCCGGGAATACTGCTTTTCCCATACCTTTACAGTTTACTAACATGGAAGGGAAGTACGTCTGCAAAACAAATGATGTGATGCTCTCCATAAACAAATGTTCAAATCTTCCTCCCTGACCAATAAGCATCTCAGGATGATATATCTGGATTGTGGAGCATATATGCAAACAGAGGCCACTGCATGTTGCCTATGACATACGATATAAGATGCGGATCATGTAGCCTTTAATTAGCCCCAACCCAATAGCTTAGGACTCCTCATGCATGCAAGTAGGATCTAATTTTCACATATCATGTGTTCAGTGGATTGTTTATTTGGCCTAAAGGTGGTTATTTTCTGATCACAAAGCATGCTATACGTACTAATGACACTGATGGATCCTGCGAAACCGAATTAGTCATGAAAAGAAGAGATCAAGATCTCGATTTGATTACATATAGTACTCCAAAGTATGGATTGCACAACATGCAAAAAGGGACGCGGATGTATATAATTCATGCCGGCTATATATAGATAGATTGCTTCTTAACTCTTAATTAACCTTAGAATGGGCTCCCATGCATCTTCCTGAAGCTTCACTGTGTAGTGAGTACTCCCTCACCAAGGCCAAAGTGGATGTCTCCACATCTTGAGAGTAGGAGTAATCCACTGCACAAGACAAGTATATAACACGGAAAACACATGAAACACAAGCATACACGCATGATTGCAATGCAACAATTTACTTAAATCACTTACTATTTGTGGCGCTTCACATGCTGCTGTCTCTTCCTTCCTTGTGATCCATCCCAATGCTCTCTGATCCTGAGGTGGTGGTGCTAATGGCGTTGACGGTCCAATTAGCCATGGAAGCGTAAGGTAGCACGGGCGCCACGTCAGCGCCGACGCTACCAGCGTTGTTCCGCATGTAGTAGCACCCGGTGGGCGGAGGCGGTGGCGGCACTATCCCATCCGCGAACCCGAGCCTCCGGCCGCCGTACATGCCTGCGGTAGCCGCAGCGAGCTGGCCGGGGGCCGGCATTGACGCGGCGAGCCTAGGGGCGGCGGTGACGGGCAGCGCGGTGGGGATGCCGACTTCGCCGCAGGCGTAGCGGAGGAGCTCGGCGTGCGCGGCGTCGAGCTCCTTCTGGAGGCGGTGGACCTGGCGCTGGAGCACGGAGATGGCGCCGACGCAGCCGTAGACGGGGTCCTTGACGCGCGCCTCGGCCTCGTAGGCGAGCGAGCTCACGGCATCATCGCGCTGGTGCGGCAGCAGCTCGTTGAGCAGCTTGGTGACGTTGCTGGCGCCGAACACCTTGTGCACGTTCGCGAACTTCTGCGGCTCCTCCGGCGGGAAGTATGGCGCGAACACGCACCCCGGCAGGCACTTGCGCCGCAGGAACTTGCACGCCGCGCAAGGCGACCCGGCCCCCGGTGTCGTCGCCGCCGCGGCGACCACCGGGGACATGGCGGAGTTGCTGGTGCTCGATGAAGATGCCATTGCCGGCGGGCTGGCTACCTGCAGATGCAAATTAAAGAGGTGTCGAATTGTTAGTTCTTTTCCCAAAAAAATACTTGTTTTTTTATACTTCTTCTTCTAGGGTTAGGGTTTTGTTGGACTGAGGATCGTAAAGTAGAAGGATGAGGAGATTAGGGTTTGGGAGGTTAAGGTGTTCTGATCTGACCTTGTGCAAACTTTGGATGCAAGAAATGGGGAAATTAGTTATATCTTCTTTTCTTTTCTTTTTTGTAACTTCAGAAGGGAGCATAGAAACTGTAGATTCATAGCAGTAGGAATGATTTGATATAGGAGGACTGAAGAGAATTAATTGTATTAATGAAAACAAATGCATGGAAGGTGATCCACTTTATGAATGCATATGTGTGCATGTACGATGATATGGCACAAGATGCACAAATTTCCAAGTAAAAATAACCTGATGTTTCCTGAAATCTCAAAAAACATGGATGATATATTAGTAGCAAGAAAAGAGGACTAGACTGCAAACATTCTTTTCTCAAATTTTCTCAGGTGCATCTAGCTAGCGAGCTAGTAAAAAACCTGCTCATCCTTACCTCTTTTGAGGGTCAGAGGGAGGATAGATCTGATGATCTGATGAAGAAGGATAAAGAAATATTTGGGAGGAATTTCTCTCTACTTGTTGCTGCTTGTTTCTTCCAAGATTCACTGCTATGCAACAAGCTGCAGCATGGGAAAGAGAGGAGAAAAAATAGAAATGGAAAAACAAACAAGATGAGTAACTCTTGTCTCTGTTTAGCAGTGAATCAAACAATTGTAGGAGCTAGCTAGCATATGATCAGGTAGGACAGGCTAACTCTTTGCCTCTCTGGTAGTGATCTGTGGGTTGGGGGGGGACGAGGGCGGATAGAGATCAGCTTCTCCTACTATACAACTGCAGCAAGGGAAAGGTGAGGTGTAGACAACGAAATATGTGAATGCGCTGTCTAGCCAGTATTGAACGAGGGAGCTGAGGGAGAGTTGAAGAATATAATGGAGTTGTTGCAAAAAAAAAAAAAAGGGAGGGCCGCCCTGGGGTGTTGTGTGTGTGAAGGGAGAGAGAAAGGCAATAACAGATAAATAAGGACAAATCGAGATTAATGGCAGTACAGGCAAAAGTGTGAGGGTGACATTGCCACTACTCATAAGAATATCTACCACAGTGCTTCCTCATCCCATCACCATTCACAAATAGTTTCTACTGCGTACGTCTAGCTAAAGAGTTAGCATATACATACGTATATTGTACACTACATACCACTTTGGAAACATACGGCAATTTAATTAACCAACGTACCTTAGCTAGCTACATATTAATCTTATATGTGTATATATGTTGGAGCCGGTGGCAGCCCAGACCACGAAGATGATGATCGATCACATAAAGAACAAAAGAGATAGGGATTAATTTGTTAACGAGGTTCAACAACGCCTATGTCCCTAAGAGCGTCGGTATGAAGAGTTTTTTTTTTCACAAATAAGATTACAAGAAATCCATGGTATGATTTATACCTGATTACAAGGGCCAACTCCCACTTCTCGAACACAGCCCCTCCCTTTTCTTTTACCGTATATAAGCCATACACAACAAGATATACTCTTTTTTAAAGAAACTTGTATGTATATACTCACTAGCTGCCTTTAATCATGCTTATTAGTACTATAAAAGCAGATCGACGCAGCCAGCAGTTTATAACTTTTGCTTTGTAATATTACCAGGCATTATTAATCTTAGTTAGAGCCAAGCAAAAAATAAAAATAAAATTGATGTAGGTAATAATAAGAGATTGAAGGTTAATATAATATGCAGTGATCAACGAAGTACTAATTTCAGCACACTATCTTAAACAGTCATACTCTGTTTAAAAAACAAGTATTTTCTCCTCAGTGCGTCCGATTTTAGAGTAATCATGGCCTCTCGTGAGCGAGTTTGCTTAGTTTTAATCCAGCGCTTTGCCTAAGCAAGCCACACAATCATAAAGAAGCAAACAATGTACATAGGCCCTGTTTGAGGCTTAAAGCCGGGTTCAACTTCCGAAAAGTAAGTAAGTCCCCCAAATAGCTCACTCTTTAAGCGGCTTTTGACATAACCCAAAAGCCGTATATAACTAACAAAAGCTGAAAGTTGGGTTGAACTTGCTTTTACAGCTTATTGCTGAGAGAAATTAGCTATTTATTAAATGGTCTCTTATAAAAAAGCTATAGCCGCTTTTCAACTCAGAAAACTAAAAAGCAGCTTTTCAGAAAAGTTACAGCTCCCCTAAATAGACCTATAGTTACTGACACAGCGTGGTGATTAATAGCATATATAGGCCGAGTGTGCCATATGCTATCTATGCGTCTCTTTTTAAAAATTACATAAATATTAAAGTATAAATAAAGAGTAGATAGTGATTACTTATCTCTTTATTTATTTTAAAATTTATGTAACTTGTATTAGGAAGAGATATATAGGAATACCTTTCCTAATTAATCTTTTGTTTATGTATGGCTTCGATTTCATAATTAAAAGCGCGGCGATATAATTGGCTATCACTAGCGAGGAAACCCTCAGATGGAATACAAGTTATAGGGCATGCATTGTCATGTTCCATTTATACCTAGGGAATTAAGTGAGATTCTTATTAATCAGGTCTAGCTAGGCCCTATAGATGTTCTCCAGTTAATGATTAATTTTGGACCCAACGTGTACAGTGCATAATACTTAAAATATGAAAAAATGTAAATGTCAAATATGAAAAAATGTAAATGTCACAAGTTAAAGTAATAATTGAATTTGCTCATAGAATTCACTGATTCTGAATAGTACAGAAAGCATTGAACTTAGTGACATGTACCATCTTTGACTACTAATTTTTATTATAACAGAATTGGTAAAACCTAATAAAATTGTATTATTATGAAGGTGTTTTCAAGACAAATCTATACATTCTATTTACAAGTATTCAATCTAACTATTGAAAAGATATTAATAGCTAAAGTTTAGAAAGTTTGACCATAAGTAGAGGTGGGTGTCGTGCCGCTCGACATGGGCTCATCGTGCTTCATGCCTGAACCATGCCGGGCCGTGACGGTCTGTCGTGTCTGCCGTGCTGTGCCGTGCTAGTCTGGCTCGCCTTCGGCGAGCCCAGACATAACCCATTTGTACTTCGTGCCTGCTTTGTGTGTGTCGGCCTAGACCCGGTCTATTTATACTATTGCGACGAGTGGAAAGGAGCCAGAGACGCATAGAGTTGAGACAACTGACATAAATATTATGGAAAAAGCACTAAATTTTACTTATTCTTAAACAATTATACAGAGCAAAGGGGATGTGCTGAACATGGATGAGAGATGGGGCAATAGGCGAGAAAGAGAGATAGAAAGACAGGTGTGAGAGATTGGGTCATCGGTCCGGCACAACCTACGCTACAGTATCGTGCCGGACCATGCCGCTCATCATGCCCAATTCTTGGGCCCGGCACGATACGTGCTAGTGTCGTGCCATGCTGGGCTTTGAACTAGGCCATGTCGCCGTACCTCGGGCTGGCCTAAAAAGCCCGGATTGATTGTCCACCTCTAACCATAAGTAACCCATAATGATATGATCCTTTTGTGACCAAAGCGAGTAGCAATCAAAGTTATTCTTATTTCGAGCAACTTGGAGTGGAGGGGTTTTATAGAAAATAAATAACAAAAGCAATTTATCCAGAATTCCTTCAAAAAGTACTTCAAATTAATTTCGGATCAAAATACCTGGAGGTTGGAAAGGGTTCCCCTTAGTTCCTATGGGGACTAGACGAGGACCGTCCGATCAACTCATCGGATAGTCCGGATCAGCCCAAAACTAGATGAAGAATATTTTGCTACAGTGCATGAATAGTGTTTTTGTGCAGTAAAAAATCTGTATAGTATTTTTAGTCGATCAGAACCGTCCATTTTCGATTGGACTGTCCTGCGAGAACGGCTTAAATTGCAATCTTTACGGGACGGCACTGGATCCAGGTCCCTGGAGGTTATTAGACTTATGATCACTGTATGCACTCTCCCACGAACAGCTGGCCCAACAGATTGTTGTTCATCTTTTTCACTTTGCAAATCGATGTCTCGGTCAGAACTAAGAAGCACGTCTGATAAAATAATTCAAGCACATGTGGCCCTCAATGATGTCACTACTGCAGCATGGTGGCTATGGCTTAGATTTTGTCGTTTTTGTCATTTATAGGTACGTAGCTGAAGTTTATATATAATTAGCATCATCATGATCTACATACCATCTCAACACCACGTAATTACTACTTGCCGCAAAGTTTCCAAAGCCAAAAAGTTGTTAAAGTATCCATAATCCAGTCTGGCCAACAATCATACAGATCACTGAGAACAATCAAGTGACAGTGTTCATACCTCCAGAGACTTCTTTCCGAAAATAATAATAGAAAAACAAAATTACGATGGTGTATCCATAGTAAACTTAATCCAACTTCTTTTTGATTGAAGCTATATTGATAATAGCTACAGAAGTAACCAAGCGCACTGTAACAACAGGTTCTGAACCAGTAGGGCTACATAGTTAGGTCAATTTAACTTCCCCAAAAGAAAAGTCAGGTCAATTTTAGTGGTCAACAGATCAAACATGTAAAAGCTTCTGAAGAAAGAGAGATCACAGTCTCCAAGAAGGCAAGAACAGACAAGTATAGACTCACATTACTAAGCTATCCCAGTCGTAACAGCAAACCCTAAGAGGAGGCAGGCTCCACCATTAGAATATATAGCTATACTGTATATGTAGCCAAGCCGCTTATCTCCCCATGAACAATGATGCCGCATGACGCGCGCGCGTATAAATATATCCTACCTCTGGAAAACGCGTCCGTTCGGGACGTCAAACTTATAAAAACTAGATAAGGAAGCGCGGCGGCACGTCGCGTCCGTGAACGAAAAACAAATTTATGTTTTTTTCGAAGAAAAACGGATCATGAAAATAAATTTTACCGCGTGCGTGAACGAAAAACAAATTTGTGTTTTTCTCAGAGAAAAAACGGACCACGGTTTTTTTTTTAAGAAAAGCGAGGAAAAACGGAGCACGAAAATATTTTTTTCCGGAAAAAACGGAGCACGAAAATATCTTTTTCGCAAAAATGGAGAAAGGACTAACGCGGTATGCGTCGCATGCGTGAACGAAAAAACAAATTTGTGTTTTTCTCGGAGAAAAACGGACCACGAATTTTTTTTGGGAAAACGGACCATGAAAACATTTTTTTCGGGAAAAACGGAGCACGAAAATATTTTTTCCGGAAAGAACGGAGGGAAAAAGTCTAGAGATAGAGCTGAACATATTTTTCTCGTAACGAAAACATTTTTCCTTAGAAAACAGAGAAAGGACCTAAGCGTAAAGTAAGGACACAATGTTACGTTTTGGACCTATCCGCTATCTGAAAAATTAAAAAGGGCTTGTTCGCGATTTGAATTTAACGGAAGGTTTTTAAAGTAAAAGCGGTATACGAGGACCAAAACGCGGTTTAAAAAAGAAAATCTTCCCTACACAAAAAATCGCGAAGGACCTATTCGTAATTTACGGGGACCTATCCGTAATTCCAAGAAACTCAGGGGGTTTTTCGCAAAATTGCCAACATGGACACGTGGATGAGGCCTCCATGCGTGAACTCTCCAATCTTTAGTAAGGGTATGATTTAGCTATAGATATCTTTTTAAATATTTAAATTAGATGTATAAAAATTGTATGTATAGATTCGTGTCGAAACGTATTTTTATGATATTATAATTTTATTGGATTTTTAAGTATATTACAATAGAAATTAGTTGCCACTGTTTCGATGCCCAAATCGACAACTATCTGTGATCGCTGATCGGAGAGAGTATGTAATAACTAGGATACCATGGTCCTGTGTACCTTGAAATAAAACATATATTTTCTCTATATATCGTGTGCAAAAAAGTTTAAATTTTTTTGTTGATATCGACTTTACTAGTTTACTAACTAGTTCAAATAAGTTTCAACTAAAATTTAAACTAGAGTTGCATTTTAAAATTTAACGAGTTTACAAACTACTTCAAACAGGTTTGAAATTCAAACCAAAATTGGGTATGTTTTTCAAAAAATTTAGTTTTACAGTATATACCTATCTATAATAATTCAAATAAAATGCATATCATTCAAACAAATATACTTGAATTAAAAGATTTTGAATGAATTTAGCTCATATGTTTTGCTGATTTATTGTAACATCCCAAAATTTTTCTAGATTAGAATGAGAAGTTGCCAAGTATTTTTTGAGTTATTTATTTTTTAGAATTTTCTGGGATTTTTGGCATTTAAAGAAAATAATTTCCAATGACCTAGCAACTACTTCTGATTTTAAACTTCAAATTTATGTCATAAAATTTTTTGAATATATTTTATTTAAATAAAAAATGGCATGTGGGACTCCTCTAAAAAATTTCAAGAATTATCAGAGTAGCTAACTATTTATAGAAAATCAAAAACCGCATACTTTAGTAAAACTGAAGCACTAAAAGAATTATTACAGAAAACCTAGAGCTTCAAATATTCTAAAAATTTTAAACAACTGTCAGTATCTTCTCAGGAACACCGTCAAAAAGTTTCAATTTGGAGTTACTTTGATGCTCTAGAAATTCCAAAAATATTGAAACCTTAAATGAAATTCTATTAAAACACCAAAATAGGAAAGAGTTGGCCTGAAACCCGTTTTAGCCAATTAGAAAGCATATTTTTTGAAAAGATGTGTCGGTGTACTTTGCACCGGGGCCCCCTCTCCGCCGTAGAAGTGATAGGCCCAGAAAGTGGCCTGGCCCAGTTTAAAGCCCACGGCCCCTAGCGGCGCATACCTTTCGCCGGGCGAAAGCAACCAGCGTGGTGCCTTGGCGGGCGACTGGCGAAAGCACGCCACGCCTTGAGCGAGAAGCCCGTGGCCCCTAGCAAGCGATCTGGCGATCACGCCCTACTCATTGGCGGCGGCAGCGTGGCGGCTGGCGGTGGTGGGCGACTGGCGAAAGCACGCCCTGCCCTTGCCAAAGAGGAGTCGCGTGGTCCTGGCGGCGATCTGGCGATCACGCCACCTTTCGTCGGGCGGCGGCAGCGTGGCGGCTTTGACGAGCGGCGGGCATTTGGGCCCCTTGTCGTGCCACGAAGGCAACCAAAGGAATGAGGGAAGGCTTCACCTCAAAGTTTCCCCCGGCACCTCGTGTCGGGGTCATTAATGTGAAGGATTCACTTTCGACACGACGGCGGCTCATCCTCGGCGCCTCTTACCAACCCGTCGTAGAAGCGTCCTGTCCCGGGCGGACCGGGCGAGGCCTCTCACCGACATTAAATGAGGTTCGAAGGACAAGGCCACGGAGGCGTGCTTAATAAATGAGTCGTGGGTTGACGTGGAAGCTGAATGATGGATGTAATTAATGTGTTGTAGATAAGTATAGCGCCACCTTCTCTCCATCCCAGGGTGGCCCGTCTATATAAGGGCGCCCTGGTGCATGAAGAAGGGGGCCGGTCGGCTAGAACAAGAAGCACAGAGAAGCAGACACTGAAGAACACCCTTGTAAACGCTTCTCTATTTTCTCAACGAAGAACTAGCAGGACGTAGGGCTATTACCCACACCGGGGGCCTGAACCTGGGTAAATCATTGTGTCCACCAGCTTGCTAACGCCCAGAATCCATCATCGAGGGTCATTAGGGTTTCCAGCCACGAAGAAGCCCTCTACCGAACCATAATTTCCGTCTAGGGAGTAGACACCCTGTTAACGGAATCTTGTCAGGCGAAATACGCCGACAGGGGCGCGCCAGGTAGGGGGCTAGTGGTTGGCTCATCCGGCCATCTCTCCGGCGGGTTTCGGTTCTCTGTCCGAAAGGACTTCGCACTTGGTGATGGCGAGTTTACACTCGCAGCGACAAGATGTGGCGGAGGCTAGCAGCTCCCAGAATACGTCCCGGCGCTCTCGCCGGACAAGGATCGCCTCACACCGCCACAGCAGGAGGGCGGTGGCACCCCCACGGCAGCGGCTGGGCTTTCGGTTCAGCGTTGGCTGGCCATGGAGGCCGCCACTCCAGCTCAGAACCTGCATGCGGTTCGTCTCCTCCTGGACCACCCTCCGGTGGAACTTGCTGGAGACACCCCGGCCACTCCGTGGCTGCGGGATATTGCAGGCCTCATGGACACGGCTCAGCTCCGCGTAGGGATGCCCGACCGGTCTGAGGCCGTCGGTTCCCCTCGCCCCAAGGTGCCCGTGGAGCGCACCCAGGCTTCCAGCCGCCCTAGCAGGAAGCGCTCTGGCCAGGCGGGCCAGAGTAAAGGAAAGGGCATGCAAGAAGAAGGTTCCAGCTCCACGAGGAGCTGTGGGGACCTGAGATCCCATCTGGAGCTCCGGCGATGGCCCCTGGGGGTGAGAGTTCCTCCCATAACTCTCACCTTCAGGGCGAGGAGGAGGTCCGTTCCTCCGACTCTTTGGGGAGTCGCGGTCCGCCCTCCCCGGCATAGTTTCTGGGCCGGGGTCAGGGTGGGCGACAGGATCCCCCCTATGGCGTCGGATGCCAGGCGTTTTCCCGACGGCTGCGCCACGTGGTGTGGCCCGAAAGGTTTCGTCTGGCCTCCATCGAGAAGTACAACGGCACCACCAACCTAGAGGAGTTCTTGTAGGTCTACACCACCGTGGTGCGTACCGCTGGCGGGTCTAGAAAGGCCATGGCCAATTACTTCCCTACGGCCTTGACGGGGTCCGCCCGGTCCTGGCTGTTGAACCTCCCGCGAGGATCCGTGCACTCGTGGGAGGAGTTGTGCGACCTCTTTGTCGCCAACTTCCAAGGCTCATTCGCGCAGCCGGGTGTGGAGGACGATCTCCATGCCCTCGAGCAGGAAAGAGGGGAGTCGTTGCGCGACTTTATTCGACAATTATGCCACTGTCGCAATGCGATTCCCCGGATTTCCGAGCAGTCGGTTGTCATCGCCTTTCGAAGAGGCGTGCGCGACCGCAAGATGCGGGAAAATATGGCGACCCGCGACATCGCCACCACCTTCGAGCTCTTCTCCTTGGCGCACAAGTGCGTGTGGGCGGCAGAGGCTCGGGGGCCGACATCCAGCACCACGCGAGGACGCGGCGGGGACGAAGCCGGGATTTCGAGGGGCCCCGGCCATGCAAGCAGGAGGACGCAGAAGCGCGAGGCAACCGAGACCAGGCGGGTCCTGGCCGCCGAGCGCGAGCCTGAAGATGCCCGGCCACCGAAGCGTGACCGCCGCGACCGGCGGGACGACCGTCGTGAGCGGTGGGATGACCGCCGAGGCCGGCGTGGCGACCGCCGCAGTCGGGGGAACGACCGCCGCGAGGAAAAGGAGGGCAAGCCCTTCTGCCCAATCCACCAGACCAACTCTCACGGCCTGGAGGATTGCCGAGTTGTGAATAAGATGGTCGAGCGGCGGCTCAAGGAAAGCCGCCCCTGGGACGACGACCAGGACGAAGACCCTGCCTCGCTGGCCTTCCAGCAGGTGGACCGCGCTGTGGCGTAAAGTTGTTTACTTTAAGAGCTTTTGCTTTATTTCCTTTGTTTGTCCCCTAGCGGGAAAGCTTGCGCGGAAATATCATGTATCCTGACGGCTTGGCCGCTCTTTGCTGATCCGTGGTGATGCCCGGCCTTTACGTCGAGCCTGGACAGGCGACCAGGAGTGCGAACCTGGCACGGTGGCTCAAACGCAGCCCGCACACCTCGATTCAGCTCAACGAAGCACCAACGGCTGTCTCCGCGAGCACCGCATAAGCCCAATATCCCTCCTGCGAACCTGCTCCCATATCACATAGAGCCGTGGGCTAATTCCGAATCACAGGAGCCTAAGTTTCCAAGCAGGGGACCATGACATACCCGCGCGGGGCCTTACGTCCCCTAATATGTTTTCTACATGTTTTGTGCAATGCCTACTTGTGCTTTCAGTGGCCATGCGCGATCGCAAATGAAATGCTAAGTGCGCCTGTAACTCAGGCAGTCAAGGTAACCCCGTGGCAGCTGGGTGAGCAAGCGAGCGACCACGCCCTGCCCGCATGGCGAGCAGCCCACGTGGTCCCCAGGCAAACGGGCAAATGATCAAGCCCTGCTCGCCTAGCGATAAGCCCACGTGAGGGTTTGGTGGGTGGTCCAGCGGCCACGCTCTGCCCGCCTGGCGAGCAGGTGGGCGACCACGCCCTACTCACCAAAGTGTTGGCCTTCGTGACTGGTCAAGGAGTTGGTCGGCCAATGGCCTATGGCAAAGATAAGTTGTTTGCTTTGGCAGTACCAACTTATTTCTTACACTTGTGCCTTAATGGGTTGAAGTATGCATGTGTGGTTATCACTGGCTCTTATAACCTAAGGGCTCCTCGCTGATAAACGGAAATACCCAACGTTTGTATCGCAAGGACGCGTGACTAGGAGTGCGAGTGTGGCATGGTGGCTCAGACGCGGCCCATACACCCGGGTTAACTCCATGTAGTCCCGCTGGTTGTCTCCGCGAGCACCGCAAGCCCAGTACCGCTCCTGTAAGCTCACCTCCTTGTTTCGCAATGCTACGGTAAAATTCCAAGAGATCACGGGAATATAAGTTCCAAAAGGACAGGAGACAGTGATACCCTTGCACAGCAATTTAAGACTTTGCTTGTCTGTGCTCTTCATTCACCGCATGATCCCCTGTTTGCGTTATTGCAATCACTCACATAATGCCTAAGTATCGACCTGACCTGAGTATTTAGGTTTGCGTCATGGCGAGGCTAGGGGCTGATCGCCCGAAAATTGAGTTAAAGCAAGCATACCCAAAAATGTGAACAGATGAACATGCCCAGGTGAAACCAAAATATGCCAACTTAATTTACAATTGCTAATATTGTTCTGGCATACAATAAGCAGGAACAAAAAGAAACAAACACAAAAGAAGCGGCCCGGGTCATCAGTCGTCGTTGGCGACTTCGATGCCCTCATCATCATCCTCGACCTCCGGCTCTCCTGCCGCCGCGCCAAGGTCCGGAGCTTATGCCGCCATCATGTTGACGACGCGCTCCGCGGCCTCCTGCATGCATGCCTGCACCTGGGCCTCATCTCCCTCAATGCCGTCTACAACGGTCATTGGGTTGAAGGCGACGTCGCGACTGGCGTAGCAGGCGAGCACGAAGGTGGCGGTGACTCTGGCGACTTGCTGCCCTTCCTGGATGGAGCGGGCAGTGATGGCGGTCGGCAGACCCGAGAGCGCGTCAGCCACCCAGGTGGTGCAGTGGGCGTACTGCATCGCCGTGGGCTCCAACGGCTCGCGAAGATCTACCCCAAGCGGCGCCAAGACCCGCACCATGCGCCGGTATGATGACCGGAGCATGGTCGCGATGTTATGCAGCGTTCGCCGCTGCGCCTCCGCTGCCTCCCTCAGCGCCGTCTCGGCCTCCTGCGCCCGGGCAAGCGAAGTTGCCCCGGTGGCCCTCTCTTGGGCCAGCTGCGTCTCTGCCCTCTCCAGCTCCCCGCGCAGCGTCTCCACTTGCTGCGTCAAGTGGACTTCGCGCTGGGTGGCTGCCGTGAGGAAGGCGCTAGCGGCAGCAAGCGCTCCGCCAAGCTCGGTGTGCAGCGTGCGCAGGTCAGCGGCGTGGGCGGTGGGAGCGATCAAAGAGGGAGGAGCGGAAGCGCTGGTCCCAACAACATCGAGCCCAGCAGCCTCGAAGCTACCTGTCGCTCTCGGGCAGAGTACCGTGCGCTGTCGGGCGCCATGGACGTTCTGTGGCGAGCTCTTGGGCGATCCGCCCTCGGAGGCGATTTGAAGCTGAAGGATATGGGCGCCACTGCTAGCCCGCTCGGGCGGATACCAGTGGCAGTGGGGCTCGGCGCCATTGGAGCTGGCGCCGGTGGAATTGGTGCCGATGAAGGCGGCGCTGCAGGAGTCGGAGTCGGCGTCGATGCAGCCGGCTCTGAGGGAGGGGCGGCAGGCGTTGCCGCCCCGGAAGAAGACGTCGCTGCTTCAGACGTGCTCGGTGAAGTTGCGAATGTAGCGGCGGCAAAAGTTAGGCTCCCGGTGCAAACCCTCTTAGGGTCGCGCTAGAGGCGTCCGGCAATGGTCGTTGCACGTGCTCCGATCAGCGGCAAGGTGGTCCACGATTATCAAGGGGCCACGGGCCGGCACCACGGCGGGACCCGTGGAGTCCATCGCCGGGAAGGATTGTATGATCTGGAGGTGCTCCGCGGACTCCAGATCACAAAGCGACCGAGCATCGACCGGAAACTCCAAGCCGCTCGGCACTGGTGGGATCAACATAGATAACCACCGGGAGATGGCAGCGTCGCTCAGGTTGCCCTCACCTGGCGCCAGAAGAAGACAGAAGTATTGGATAATGAAGACCACAGAGAAAAGTATGCATTCAAGAAGAAGGGTAAGAAGACTTCTTGCCGAATGCGTGCACGTCATGTAAATGCTGCCCCCCGTGTATTGTCATGAGGTGGGAATGGCGGCGTTAGGTGATTCTCCGAGACACGAAGTCTCGGACTACCAGCGCCCCAATCATGCCGGCACCCCGCAGCCGATCGATGCGGGCCACCATTGCTAGGAGCTCCGCCGTCTCTTCGACGAGCGAGCTCCAGCTCTCGCGAGCTACCGCCCGCGCGCGGGGCACTCCAAGAAGGTTGACCCCGCTGTCGTCGCCGACGTAAAGCCAGTCGCCCCACTAGTTCTTTCAGTTGGAGCGGGGCTGGAAGGGAATGTAGCGGGAGGCCGACCCATCGCGGAGCCGGAAGTGGCAGCTCCCGGCGATTCCCCCGCTGTCGGAGGTGATGTGGTAGGCGAAGAAGTAGCGAAAGAGGGGAAGATTGGGCATTACCCCCACGAACATCTTGCAGAGGTAAGCGAAGGCGGAGAGGAAGACGATGGAGCTGGGGGAGAGATGAAGATGGCGAATCTCGTAAAAGTGAAGGATGATGAGGAAGAATTCAGAAAATGGCGGCACCAGGCCCGCCATAAGCTCCCAAGTGAAGACAATAATCTCCTCTGGCTCACAGTTTGGCACAGCGGTCCCCTGGCGAGGACGAAGGGTGCCCCCAGGTGCCTTTCTAGTGGCGAAGTCCATCTGGCGTGGGCCGGCGGTGGAAGAAAGAAGGGACTGCGCCATTGCAGTGAAAGTGAAGTCTCTCAAGCAAAGAAGACGAAAGGGCAAAGAACAAAATGTGAAGGGAGCAGAAGGTGTGAACTGTTGCGTGGGGGTGTGCGCATATATAGACCTCCCGCGAAGACGGTTCGTGGGGGAGGACCGAAGCGGTTGCGTGCACTGAGATGGTGGTCCCATCCAGGAACGCACTGGAATTTAATAAGGTCTGAAAAGCAGCTGGCGCGCCACCTGCCCGCCAGGGCACCACGTGGGCTTACCGCCCGTGGCGTGGCATGATCGCCCACTGCCGCCGAGGCCACACGGCCGCTTCGCCCGTGGCGGGTGTAACCGCCCACACGCCGAGAACCATCTTTGGGCGAGCCGCTTTTGGGGCCCACTACTTATGCGGCGGAGATGATACCCCGGTGCAAAGTACACCGACAACTGCAAACTAGAGGAAGCGGACCAGGAACACCGCAATCCGTCGTCTACTTGGTTGGCAAATGTGTTTTATGGTCAGATCGTGGACAACCCAAACCTGCAGCCTTGATCTATTATCAGAGCCGTAGAGGAGAGGTTTTAGTACAAGATTAGCTACAGAAAGGTATGGAGAGCAAATAGGATAACTTTACAAATATGGTTCGGAATGTACGAGGCTTCCTACGAGAATATTCCACACTTGCTCAGGGCAATATCACATAGGAATCCCGGTACATTCATCAACCTTGTAGAGTTTCCCGCGGACGGTGTGTGCGCGGGTAAGTTGGTCTTGCAGCAGACCTTCTTCGCCAGCGCATTCCTGGATGGGCCCACCACCTTTAAGCGTCCGTCCTGGAATACGTGCCAGTTTCTTTTTAGACCTCATTCAATGCCGGCGCATTCCTGGATGGGCCCACCTCCTTTGAGCACGCAACCATCTCGATCCTCCCCACTTCCGCCAATTTTTCTTTGGGACCCGAAACGTCGCGTCCCTTTGCCTGCTCGCGAACCACCTTCTTGGAGGGTCTATATATATACACGCCCCCACCCAGTAGTTCACGCCTTCTGATCTTCTCGCATTTTGCTCTTAGCCCTTTCATCTTCCTTGCTCAAAGAACTTTGTTTCTACTTCAATGGCGTAGCCTCTTCTTTCTTCCACCGCTGGCCAGGGCAGGGTGGATTTTCTCGCCAAGATGGCACCCGAGGGCTCCTCCACCTTCGCCGAGACCCTCGTCTTGCATTGCGAGGAGATCATCGTCTTCGCTTGGGGGCTTTTGGCAGGTTTGGTGCCTCCATTCTCTGAATTCTTTCTCACCGTCCTTCATTTCTACGAGGTCCATCATCTCCACCTCTCCCCCAACTCCATCGTCCTTCTCTCCACCTTCACCTACCTCAGCGAGATGTTCGTAGGGGTGATGCCTAACCTTCCTCTCTTTCGCTATTTCTTCACTGCCGGCTCCCAAGCAATGGGATCGCGAGGCTGCCACTTCGTCTCGCGATGGGTGGCCCCGCTACATTCCTTCGGCCAAAATCCAAGCCGGAAGGCGTGGGCGAGCTCTTGGCTCTCGTCGATGTGACGACAATGGTCGACCTCCTGGGGGTGCCTGCGCAGCGGTGGAAGTCATGGCTGGAGCTCTGTTGAGGAGACGGCGGAGCTCCTGGCAATGGCGGCCCGCATCGATCGGTTGCGGGGCGCCGGCCTGATTGGGGCGTTGGTAGTCCGGGACTTCGTGGCTCGGAGGATCAGCCCCCTCCGTCGTCGTGCCCGCCCTGCATGGCGATATCTGAGGGCAACGACATAGACTGCGTACACAGGCGAAGTTCGGTGCCCTTTTTGAATGCATATTCCTCTTCGCGGTCACTATCAACTAATATTCTTGTCTTCTTTCTGTGCTAGGCGAGGGAAACCTGGATGGTCCCGCCGTCTCGAGATGGTTATCCGGGCTGCTCCCGCCAGTTCCGAGCGGCCTGTACTTTCCAGCCGAGGCCCGACCACTCTACGATCTGGAGTTCGCAGAGCGCCTTAGGATCATCCAATCATTCCCGGCGATGGACTCCACGGTCTGCCATAGTGCTTGCCGCATGCCCCTATAGTGATTAGGGCCGATACAGGCGACGATCGGGCGAAGAAGCAATGCGTCGCTCCGGATGCCTAAACACGGACTCCAGCGAGCTGTGTCGAGGACCAAACTCTTCTTGCCATCGACTCGCCGCTCCACCAAGCGCGCCCAGAGCGGTGGCGTCTTCATTTGGGGCGGCGACGCCCGTCGCCTCTCCTCCGGTGCATTGCCGCAAGCGCTTAACTCCAGCAGGTGCCGTCCTCGCCAGATCGACTCCACCGGCGCCAACTCCAGCACCGCCGACTCCGACCGCTGCTGGTGCCCGCCCGAGTGGGCTTACGGTCCCAGCCTCCTCATTCAGCTTCAAGTCGCCCCCAAGGTCGGCCCGCTAAGGTGCCCCAGCCGCACAGACATCCACAACGCCAACAGACGCAGTGGGGACTTCTGCTCAAGGGTAGCCTAGCGGCTCTGAAGTAGCCAGACTGGATGTCGTCGGCGCCAGCACTTCTGCTCCCCCTACCTCGATCGTCCTCGTCGCCCGCGCCACCGGCCTGAATGCGCTGCTTGCCGAGCTTGGCGAAGCGCTCACAGCCGCGAGCACTCTCCTCACAGCAGCCACGCAGCGTGAAGCCCATGTGGCACAACAGGTGGCGGTGTTGTGCGGAGAGCTGGAGAGGAAAGAGGCACTGCTGACTCAAGAGAGGGCCACCGGGGCGACTTTACTCGCCCGGGCGCAGGAGGCCGAGGCAGCGCAGAGGGAGGCGGCAGAGGAGCAGCGGCGCGCGCTGCACAACCTCACGACCATGCTCCGACCATCCTATCAGCGCATGGCGAGGGTCTTGGAGCCACTGGGGGTGGATCTTCGTGAGCCACTTGAGCCCACAGCGATGCAATACGCCCACTGCATCACTCAGGTCACCGCGGTGCTCTCCGGCCTACCAGCCGCCATGGCCGCCCGCTCCGTCCAGGAAGGGCGGCAGGTTACCAGGGCCACCGCGACCTTCGTGCTGGCGTGCTATGCCAGCCGCGACGCCGCCTTCAACCCAATGACCGTCGTGGATGGCATTGAGGAGCGAACCTGGAGCGCGAGCCGCGATGCCGCGGCCGCGGAACACGTCGTCGACATGATGGCAGCGGAGGGCCCGGACCTTGGCGCGGTGGTAGCGGAGCCGGAGGCTGAAGAGGACGATGTGGGCATCCAAGTCGCCAACGACGACTGATGGCCTGGGCCTGCTTCTTTGTTTTATTTGTTTCATCCTGTTCATGTGCATGTTTGTCTATTCGCATTTTGGTTATGCTTGCTCAACTCAATCATAGGGCGATCAGCCCCCAGCCTTGTCATGATTACGCAGAACATGTAGGATGTAGACAAGCAAAGTCTTAAGTCTTTGCGCAAGGGTGTCATTGACTCCTGCCCTTTTGGAACTTATATCCTTATGATCTCTTGGAACCTGACCGTAGCGTTGCACAACAAGGAAGCGAGCTCTCGAGAGCGGTGTCAGACTTATGGCGCTTTCGCGGTGACGGCCAGTGATTGCCAGCGAAAGCCAACCCGAGGTGTGCGAGCCGCGTTTGAGTCACCGTGCCACACTTGCACTCCTGGTCACCCGTCCTTGCGACGCAAACGCTGGGCATTTCCTTTTATCAGCGAGCCATCAGTTACGAGTCGATGTGACCATGCATAACTCAACCCGGCGAGTGCGGATCTGAAGATAAGTCGTCTTGCTAGGGTGAGCAACTTATCTTTGCTATAGGCCACCGGACGACCAGCCCCCAGGCTAGTCATGGAAGCCAACACTTGGCGAGCAGGGCGTGGTCGCCCACTTGCTCACCCGGCGGGCAGGGCGTGGTCGCCCACCTGCCTGTCAGGCCGCCACGGGGCCATCTTGGATGTTCGAATTAGGCCAGTGCTCCAGGACTTCATCTGCGAATGTACGTAGCTACTGAAAGCACAAGTAAGCATTACGCAAAGCATGCAGAAAACATATTGAAAAACGCATGTTCTTGCGCGGGTATGTCATGGTTCTTTTCTTTGGAACTTAGGCTCTTGTGACTCGGGACCAGCCCACGGCGTCGCGTGGCATGGGAGCAGGTTCCTAGGAGTGGTATTGGGTTTGCGGTACTCGCGGTGATAGCCAGCAGTGCTTCGCGAAGCCAACCCGAGGTGTGCGAGCCGCGTTTGAGCCACCGTGCCACACTCATGCTCCTGGTCGCCCGTCCGTGCACGACGCGAATGCCAGGTGTTACTGCATATCACCAAGGAGCAGCCAAATCACCGGAACTCATGACACGCCCGCGAAAGGCTATCCACCAGGGGACAAGCGAAGAGAACAAAGCAGAAGCCTTTAAGGCAAACAACTTCGTTAACCGCCAGTAGCCGCCGATCAGCCAGGGGAAAACTCGCCCTCACAACCGATCAGAGCGAACTACCGGGTACTTACAGCTTTTAGGGGTAAAATTTTCACAACAACTCCACATTGAAGGAGTTGGCCAGCTCTTGATCGTCCTCAGTGGCCAACCGGACCGCTCTAGGTCGAGATACTGAGACCACCTTAAAGGGGCCCTCCCATCGGGGAGACAATTTGTGGAGCCCGGCATGCGTCTGGATTCTACGCAAGACCAGGTCACCTATTGCCAGTGTTCTCTCGCAGACCCAGGTGGCGTGGTACCGCCTGAGACTTTGCTGGTACCGGGCGGTGCGCAAGGCCGCCCGGTTGCGCACCTCCTTCAAAAGGTTGACATCTTCTCCGCGGTGGTCTTCTTGTCCTTCCTCGCTGAACGCCGAGACGCGCGGCGAGCCGAGCGACAGCTCGGACGGGAGGACAGCTTCGGCGCCGTAGACCAGGAAGAAAGGTGTTTCTCCAGTTGCCCGACTAGGTGTTGTCCGGAGAGACTACAGTATAGCCGGGAGTTCTTCCATCCATCGCGCTCCCCTCTTATGGAGTCGATCGAATGCTATAGGCAACCGAAGCAAAGCATACCTTGGTGCCCATCTCCTCGCTGAATTCCAGGAAGGCCGCACTGGTGAACTGAGTGCCGTTGTCGGTGATGATGCGATTGGCGACTCCGAAGCGGGTGAAAATCCCGTGGATGAACTTGATAGCAGCGAAAGCCGTGATGGCACGTACTGCTTCGGCTTCGACCCACTTGGTGAATTTGTCGATGGCGACGAACAAGTGGGTGAAGCCCGTGGCGGCGAGAGCGGGCCCGGATATCGGCCCCGGACGGAGCGGCCAAGAGAGCGAGATGGTTTGCAGGGCTTGGGCTGGTCGGTGGATTTGCTTGGCGAAGAATTGGCATGCTTTGTATCTCCTCACCAGCGCGCAAGCATCCTGGAGGGCAGTAGGCCAATAAAATCCTTGGCGGGCAACTTTGGAAACAAGCGCCGGTGGGACATATGGCTCCGCTCATGCCTCCATGGATATCGAGAGCGGTACTCCCTCTTCGAGTGATGCACTTGGTAGAATTCGCTACGCTCTGGCGGTATAGGTCCCCACCTACCAGAGTGTAGCACTTGGCCTTGCGTGCAATCTTCTCAGCTGAGGCATCATCGTCGGGGATCACTCGGTCTCGCAGGAAGGCTAGGATAGGATCCATCTACTGACCTTCCCAGCCGAGAGTGGCGATCTCACGGTGATCGCCCGGGTACTCCGCTTGGCGAGCTTTTCCCGGGTGCGTCGCGGCACCGCCGCCTTCCTTCCGGACTTGGGGAAATTTGGCGAGTCTGTGACCTACCCTACCTGAATCGAAGGCCACGACAACCACACCGCCCTCCCTGCCAGGATCGGAGGCCGCGACGGCTGCACCGTCGTCCCCGCTTTGAACGGGGGCAGCGACGGACAGCCATGATAGTCTTTCTTCAAAAACCCCGACCGGGACAGAGGTTCTTGAGGACGCGAGCTGCGAAAGCCCGTCCACTATATGATTGTCGCGTCAAGGGATATGGATATATCCCAGTCCATCGAAGTGGCGCTCCATCTTTCTGACCTCCGCCAAGTAGGCGGCCATAGTAGGGTCAGAGCATTGAAATTCTTTCTGCGTTTGATTGGTGACCAGCAGGGAGTCGCCTTTGACTTGGAGGCGTCGGACGCCTAACGCTTCTCCAGATGGACCCTCAGGTCCTCTGGCTCCTCGCGGAGCTGGGACCTTCCTCTTACACGCCCTTTCCCTTACTTTGGCCCTCGGCGAGGCGCTTCCGCAGGCGGTGGAAGCTTGGGTGCGATCAGCGTGCACCCTTGGTTGAGTGTCTGCAAGCGGTCCGGACGGTCGGGCATCGTGGTGCCGGGCGCATCCACGAGGCGGCAATATCCGCGACCACGGCGTGGCGGGTGTCTCTGCCGTTCCGGAGGGTGGTCTAAGAGAGCGGACCGCATGCGAGTTACAGGCGGAGTGGTGGCCTCCATGGCCACCGACGTAAACCGGAAGTTCGGCTACTAAAGGCGCCACCGACCAGCTGGGCGGCATGAGCGATCCTCGTCCGCGGGAGCGCTCAGGACCTGCTTGCGCGATGCGAACCCACAATCACGGATCACGAGGTCCTTTCGGATGGAAGACCGGAACCCGCCAGAAAGATGGCCGAAAACCCTAATGACTCTCTACGATGGATCCCAGTGATCAGCAGGTCAATGGACACGGTGATGTACCCAGGTTCGAGCCCCCAGCCCGGGAAATAGCCCTACGTCCTGCTAGATCTTTGTTGAGAAAATGTGGAGGCAATTACAATGGTTCTTCTAGTCTGGTGCTTCTTCTTCCAGAGCCCCCTATGTCTCTTATGTGTGTGTAACTGCGCACACCTTTCGCGCCGAGGCCACGTGGGCCTTCGCTCGGCGAGCGGTGTAAGCGTGCACCACTGCCGGGGCACTGAGCCGCCGCCCTTGGTGGCGTAATCGCCCACCGCCCGGAGACACCACGTGGGCTTACCGCTGGCGGCGGGCATGATCGCCAGTTGCTCGCTAGAGGCCACGCCGCCACTACTTTGGCGGTGGTGTAACCGCCTACACGCCCGCCCAGAGAGCCATCTTGGGCGAGCCGCTTTTTGGGCCCACTACTTATGCGGCGGAGAGGGTACCCCGGTGCAAAGTACACCGACAACTGCGAACTGGAGAAAGCGGACCAGGAACACCGCAATCCATCGTCCACTTGGGTGGCAAATGTGTTTTATGGTCAGATCGTGGACAATCCAAACCTGCAGCCTCGATCTATTATCAGAGCTGTGGAGGAGAGGTTTCAGTACAAGATTAGCTACAGAAAGGCATGGAGAGCAAAAAGGATAGCTTTACAAATATGGTTCGGAATGTACGAGGATTCCTACAAGAATATTCCACACTTGCTCAGGGCAATATCACATAGAAATCCCGGTACATTCATCGACCTTGCGGAGTTTCCCGCGGATGGTGTGTGCGCGGGTAAGTTGGTCTTGCAGCAGGCCTTCTTCGCCCTCGGTGCATGTATAAATGCGTTCCGACACTGTCACCCAGTCATTTGAATGGATGGCACATTCCTCACAGGGGAATACAAGGGCCCGATTCTTACTGCAATTGCGGTGGATACCAACAACCAGGTTCTACCGGTCGCATTGGCCTTCATGGAGGGGGAAAACACGGAGAGCTAGTACTGGTTTCTTGAAAGAGTCAAGCTGGCAATTGTTCAGGATCGCCCTGATATATGTGTCATCCATGACCGACATGCAGTGCTACTAAGGGCTATCGTGGATTCGTGGATATGCAACAAGAGTCAGATATCGTGGGAGTAGCAAAGTGGCCAGACCTGAAGAACAGGTGGTGCATGAGGCACATGGGTGCCAATTTTTTTCATCAGTTCAGGAACAAGGAGCTTATGAACATGTTCAAGCGACTGTGCAAACAAAACCAGCGGAGGAGGTTCGACGCACTGTAGAGGACGTTGGATGAACTAACCAAGAAGCAATAACTGAATCCAAGGCATGGTACTAGTTCATCAAGGAACCCTATGATCTACCACGAGTAAGGAGATGACCCCACAGCCTTGTGTGTGCTCCCGACCGACGCACCAAACATTTGGTCTTGGTCGGGGACAAGCATAAAGAGTTTCACAGACTGGATATGACATGAGCCATTGGAAAAATGGTCCCTTCTGCATGATGAGGACGGTTCCCATTATGGAATAATGATAACAAACCTGGCGAAGATTTACAAATGGGTAATGAAAGGCACGAGATGCTTTCCATTGGTGGGCATTGTTGAAGGTGTGTTACTAGGCACCCAAAGATATTTCATTGAGCGATATACGAACTCTGCTGCATGTATGTCCGACAATCGACTGTTCTACTCAACGGTTGTATCTACGTACATGGCCAACAAAACATGAAAGGCACAGACACATCGCTTGACACCGGAGAGTGGCGTGGAACGGAGGTACCATGTGCCTTTGCGATGGACCGAGGTCGCGAAGGTGCCAGGAGAGGACTTCCCATCTGTGCATACTCAGAAACAGCATTGCGAGTGCTCCTGCCAGAAGCCACGCCTGCTGCACTTGCGCCCCGTGCTCGCATGTGATTGTCGCAGCCGCCGAGACACACCAATCATATCGTCTGTACATCTCCTACTATTACTACAAGCAAAGTGTTCTCAACACGTGGCATAACGAGGTGTACGGATACCGAGTGGAAGGATCGTTCACAGCAGTCCCCCTCCAGGGCATCGATGGGTACCGGACATCCGAATGTTGAAGCAAAAGGTCGGGCGTTGAAGGACACGGCGTATTAGGAATGATATGGACGAATCCGAAGCGCGTCGTAATTGTGGATAATGTAATTTTATTTCATGCATTTCTAAATGTATTTCTTTACTTCACGTCCGACAATATGTACCAGTTAATTATTGTTCCCATCATGTAATTTTTGATTCTATGTGCGCGATCGAATATATATTTAAATATGCAACATTTCATTACTTTTCATTTAATTTTTGATAGTTGTAATGTGTAACATTTACTTATTGTCCAGTTTGTTTTATTTGCCTTCTACATTTACTTATTGTCTAGTTTGTTTCATTTGCTTTCTATATTTACTTATTGTCCAGTTTATTTTATTTTCTTTCTAACTATGTATTTGCTTTGTAACCATGCGAGCCAGTATGAGATGGCGATGGTTAGGCGTCTTCTTGGCGCTTACTGAGCTACTAGACCAGACTGTGGATTCGACCCACCGGTCTAGGTTCTCCGCAGTTCAGGATCGACAGCTGGGGACATTGCAGCCTTGGGTGCCGAACGAGTTGCTTCGCATTGACCCACGCTGGATTCCACAGTAAGCTGCCAACTTTTCCTACTCTTTTATGTATATGTACTTACCTATGAATGGAATTTTAACGACGCTACACACTACGTACAGGTTACGAGCGGCTGACTTACTTCCACTATGTAGGATGGTGGAGCAGACCACTGCCCCGGCGGAGGGCACGCACATCCCATGGTTTGGGTACGACCGGTCCCTGCTGACCACACTCGTCGACCGGTGGAGACTGGCGACGCACACATTCCACCTACCTTGCGGAGAGATGGCTTCGACGCTGCAGGACGTGTCTTACCTCCTAGGACTCCCCTGTGCGGGTCCTCTAGTTGTGCCGCACGACGTCTCCGTCACGTGGCATGCGAAGTTGTAGGCGCGGTTCGCCAAGGTGCAACGACACCCCCAGGCCGGCCCATATGTGCCCCTCAGGCTGGGTGAGCGGCATGGACCGACCAAGGTGTGGCTGCTTCAGTTCACGGTTAGTACCTCCTTCATTGCAATTTAACGGAGACGCGCTAAGTTGCTAAGAATATTGTACCAAATGCTGTAGGCTGAGCTTATCCACCCGCATGCCGAGGAGGAGGACGTGGCACGCCACCTGGAGGCATACCTTCTCTTACTGTTCGGTTGGGTGATGTTCCCATCCTCGCATGAGAACATGGTGGACCGGCATCTGATTGAGTACGCCCAGTCGATCGCCGACACCCCGGCGGATGAGGTAACACATTCTGTTAAAATCTGTTATCACAGGACATGTCTTTCTCGTTGTAAACAAATGGTGCAATGGTTGTGGACCTCTCGAGTGCTCTGACGGCGTCTGAGTGCATGCGATGCTATCTCTCGCAAAGCGGGGCCAGCGATGGCGAGTTGCGTCCCGATTGATGCGATTGTGGTCTGGGTGCGCTTATCCATCGGTAGGCCTCTTGTTGACACCACGCTGTACTCACAGGACCTATACGACCAGAACTCGATGGACTGGCCCACCATGGGCCTTTGCTGGGTTCGGCGACAGGTATGCCCCCTTATAACTTATTCTCCACTTTCACACTTTCATAACATGCACTACTTTTTATTTTTGCGCGGCGATTTATGCGCCAAACCGTCGGGAGGTCCTACCGAGGATTCGTTAAGGGAGTTTGTGAGCTCCACAATGAGGGCGTCACGGTGGGCCTGTACAACTTCATCACGGCGTCACGTCCAAAGCACCTTACGGGTCTCCGCGCTTTGCCTTGAGACAAGCGATTACAGCTCACCGTAAGGTCCTCGTCTTTGACCTGTGCGTGGAGGAGTACTCATCGCACCGAGTGTTGTGGCAGTTTAGCCTCTTCCAGTCTTTTCCCTTGCCTCCTGCTCACGTTATCTCACGTGGCGCTCACAGGTACGTCTCCTGAGCACACTGCTTAGCATTCCCGTGGAATGGATGTTGTATGCAAATTCCTGTTTTTGCATTGCAGGATGACCCGAATGGGGGTTGCACCGAGCACTATGTTCGCGCATCGCATGAGACCATGGGCACTACAGTGGGACGACATGCAGGCGGACAGGGTCTCCGAGACCCGGGCGTATGACCATGAAATGTACGACCAGCACATGGAGTGTTTGCGCCGCGGACTCGGCTCAAGGTGGGGTACACACCAGCACCGTATGTCCTAGCTCAGGCATCGGTGTCGGACACGTACCCTTCACAGATGTCCGAGAGGGACAACTTCTCGGTAAGTGTCACAATCGAATCTCTATACGTATGTCTTTTTTATGTAAATTACCTCATATCATCCCAGCATTACATGCAGGTACAACTTGCAGGGGAGGTGGACGTGGAGACTATGTCCATGTTGGCGTGCCTCCGAGTGGGCATCCAGATGACCACCGCTGAGGTCGAGGTAGCTTGGAAGCGGGTCCACGACAAGGCAAGGCGGATATGTCGCTTGGCCACCTACCGGGGGGGAGACGTCATCGGACGCAGCGCACTGCGTCCCCGTGTGCCAGCACCTCGCCCTCCTCGTGGAGCCGTGCCCGCACCTCCCCGTGGCAGTCGTCCCCCACGGCCCGATGTCGGCTACTGCGAGCCCTCGTGGGCTCCCGCACTGCAGCAGTGGGGACTGTGGGGTCACGAGGGGCAGTCTTCATCTCATGCCCCACCAGAACCCCAGGGTGGTTTCGGTGACGCGGACTACGATGACCGGGAGGAGGCACTGTTCGGCGTGGAGCAGTACCTATCCACCGAGTACCTCGGCCCCTATCAGCTCTCGGGAGCACCGCACCAAGACTCACCCAAGTCGCCGACAGACTACCCTACCACTGCGCCGCAGGGCCGGCCTAGGAGGGTCGTCTGTCCTCCGTCGCCACTCACGTATCTCACGGATCAAATCAGGAAGTGTGGCCGTGAGTGACTTATTGTACAGCTGTACTTTTGTAATGCCTTCACCTATCTGACTTGTTGTATAACTGTTTGAACTCAGTGCTTGTATTTTTTTATCTTATCCTTCTCAATTAGTAACAAGTGTGCCTTTTCTGATTTTCGTAACTTCGTATCGGGGCAACGTTTGGCCAGCTCAACCATAGATAAGTGGTAGCCCGCGTTGCGTAGGTCGCTCGTGATTTTTCCTGTATTTTTTGGGACGTATCCGGGTGGCCCCACGAGGCTATGAAAACCCCTAAGTGGCCATAATTTCGGGGTTTCGTGGCCGTGTGTGCCTTTTTTGAATTTCGCAACTTCATGCCATGGTAACGTCCGGCCAGCTCGACCATAGATAAGTGGTAGCCCGTGTTGTGTAGGTCGCTCGTGATTTTTCTCATATTTTTTGGGCCATATCCAGGTGCCCCCGCGAGGCTACAAAAACCCCTAAGTGGCCATGATTTTGGGGTTTCGTGGCCACGTGTGCCTTTTTCGATTTTTGCAACTTTGTGCGGGGGAAACATCTGGCTAGCTCGACCATAGATAAGTGGTAGCCCACGTTGCGTAGGTCACTCGTGATTTTTCTTGTATTTTTTGGGCTGTATCCGGGTGGCCCCACGAGGCTACGAAAACCCCTAAGTGGCCACAATTTCTCAAATCAGAAGTTACTGCGGAAAATAAGGTAGGTCACACTCTTTATTACGACATAAAACTGGGATGCGCATCACGAACAAGGAAAATAATGGTTACAACTTCATGTCTACTGAGTGGATCGAGATTACTTCCCTTTCGCACATGCCTCCAGTGGGGCTTCTCTGGCACGACGTGCCCTCTCTCGTTTCCTCTCTCTCTCTCGGCCTCCTTCTCCTCCATTTCCTTTCGACGTGCCTCCTCGCGTGTGGTGTTACGTTGCTCTTGAAGCTGTCAGCTGAACTCCTCATCTCGGTTGGCTTGATCAAGGAGCCTTTGATCTTCGGGGTTGATCTCCATATCAAATCACTGCTCAAATTCACACAGTGGCGGAGGTGACTGCATGAAACATAAATTAGCAAAGTTTTATGTACAAATATTATGAAACACATATGATTGTTACCATCTAGCGATTCTTCAGGCTCTTCTCCAGCAGGTTGAAGGCGTAGTTGCAGCACTTCCAATACCTCCTCTTCCAAGTTGAAATTTCCTAAGAGCGAGCAAGCCTGCAAGGATCTCCACACATAAACATCGGTGGGATAGCCCCGTGAGGTAGGAAGAGATCCTGGTACACGACGTTGCGCAGCCAGTCCGAGCCGCCTCCCTCTTCCTTTGCTTTCACATTTCCCTTTCCACTTGCACGCCTTGGCATTTTTCCTTCCTCTCTTTTTTTCTCTTCTCCTTCCTTTCTCTTCTCTTAGTTCTATCTTTTCTCTCGGTCTCACTGGCTGAGATGAAAACTAAGGCCGAGGGGTGTTTTAAAGGGAAGATATCGCCCTAATATGGGGCGATATGTCTGCCACGCAAACGGCCAGCAACGGCCATTAACGACACAGGGTGCCTATCGCCCATATATGGGGCGATCGCCCTATATCCGAGCGACGGGCACCCAATTTCGTTATTTTTTCTTCCATTGATTATTTTTGAAAAAAGATTAAAAATAAATATTAAATAAAAAAATTCCTTAATTTCCAGCATGGATATGGCCTCCAATTTCAGTTCTTATAATGTCGCAAAGAGAGAGCACTAGCTCGTTGCCTGACTAAATAGAAGGTGATGCTAAGGGACCAATAAGGTGAGAAAGGTCCGAGGACCGAATAAAGGGACCACAAGGAGAACACTGCAGGTTCTCCAGTTTGATGCCACGAGGGTTTGCATGGGTCCTCCCAAGTTTAAGGCGGGGTACCGATCTTTTCTTAGCCAATTGGTGAGGGAGGGAGTGCCGATCACGGTTTTGGACTGGAGGTAGGATGTCAGTGCCAAGTAGAAGGATAGGCTATGGAATGAAGTTAGGGCAAGATAGTAATTCTTCTCTCTCAATCTCTGACCTAATCATGAAATGTTCTAACCCTTTTTGACGTTGCAATAATAAGGGAAATGGATTATACTAGATGAACATGAAAGCAAAGTGAGATTGTATGCCTTGAAAACAATGGATGTGTCTTTGAGGAACTTCAGGGTTATCAAGATAACTGAGTACATTCTGAAAGGTCATACTCCCTTCGAAAAGTATCAGTTTGTGACTCCTGATGTTTGGGAGGAGTTTAATAGAATGAAGAGTACGCCCTAGACGCAAGAGCTAAAAGGGAAGAATATCGCTATCTAGAGGCACCACCTCGGTTTTGTCAGCTATAATGGGAAGAAGGCAGAGTGAGCCGACTAGCTGAGGAGTGTGCCCTCTCCGGGGCAATGATGCCTTACTCTGAGATATGTGACGAGCGGGCACGTGTCTAGGTTTTAGCAAGGACAAAGAAAACCTTAACGGTCGGCTTATAGTTCCAAACCCCATAGTCGTGCAAATCGTCTCTGCCATCATAAGACATCTAACTTACTTTATAGCAGTTAACCCTTCCTGTTGTATTTTAACACTAATTTATATTCACTTCTTGCAGGAGAAAGTAAGCTGGCGAAAATAGTAGGGGACCTTTCAGAACCAAGGGTCGTGAGACATTCTGTCTTCGATGATCTGGAAGCCCGACCATAAAGGATGGGTGCTTGCCACAGATGCGGGGTATACAAAGAGGTCATTCTTCCAAGAGAGGAGGATGTTGCCAGTGCAAGAGCAAGATCATGGCAAGCAAGTGAGGAGCACCTCAAGGCCAAGCTGAAGGAGGAGATGAGGGAGGAGATGATGGCACGTGAGGCCTAGATGGTGGCACGTGAGGAGCGCCTGAAGGCTAAGATGATAGCGATGATCTCCAATAGTCAGAGTCGGATGGACTCGCCTGTCGTAGAATGGCCGGTGCCCCTCCCTAGTAGCTGCACTTCTAGAAATGATTAGTCTGTTCCCTAGCTAAAGGTAATAACTATTTCTGACTTAAAAGTAAGAGAGTAAGCTAAACAATATTTTTTATCAAGTTGGGCACTTCTTGCAGGCACCTGCTAACTACCAGCTCGTCGTGCTCAAAGACGGATTTCCCGTTGAGACTGGACTTGCAGTTGCATTTTTTTGCAAGGAGACTAACATGGTACATGGTAACCCTTGACTGTTTGGGGAAGGGCTATAGGAGGGTGCAAGTGGACTATGTCCACGATGACTTCCTTTTCCATGTGCTCGAGTTCCCACCGAATGAAGATATCACCACTCTCAGGAAGTATGGATGTTATTCATCAAGTGGCCCACGACATGTGTCATGCTACTCAAGCTAAAAATCCCTTGTGTCTTCTCGATATTTCTAGTACTGCAACATGTGTACCTATTTACATACGCATGTGCTTTGTAGGCTCCCTTGCCTATCATACTTGCACCTGCTCCCACCACCATCATGACTCCTTCGTTCAAGTCGACTGGAACAAAGTGTGACCTGGTGTACAAAGGGCTAACTCGCTGACCAAAGAAGCACAACAGACCTGAAAAACAGAAATCCATAGAGCCTACTGAAAAAAGAAGGCCACAGAGCCTCTTGTAAAAAGAGGTACATACATGGTGTCGGTGTATTCCGCCTGACAGGCCCGGAGTCTACAGACCGGGTTTGGTTCGGAAGGAGGGCGTCTTCGCGGCTGGCTAAACCTAGAGGGTGAAAACCCTAGAGACTCCCACGCGAGGGATTCCGACGTCTATGAACTAGGGATGACACAAAGATTTTACCCAGGTTCAGGCCCCCTTTGCCTTGGGTAATAGCCTTACTTCCTTTTGAAGGAGTGCAGTACAAAGCCTTTGGGTTACAAGTTCTCCCTTAGGCTCTACTACGGAACTCTTTGCTTGCTTGCTCTTCCACCTTCGACCGACCCCTTTTCCCCATGCACCCGAGGGCCCTTATATAGGCCAGGCCAGCCGGGCAGGTACCAAGGAGGGTCATCATGCTTATCTTCATACATTTATTACACCTTCCGTCTTTGTCCGTTCCTCCGGCCTCATTAAATGCCGACGATGGCTTAAAGCCGCTGGTCCGCCAGATGTGACCCCTTCTTGACGGGTTGGTGAGGCGTCGAGAAGAATGGGCTTGTAGTAGAAATCCTTGCAGTTAGCGGTCGACACGCTGTCCGCCGCCCGAAGCAAGACGACAGAGGAAGGAGCCTTCGAGGTGAAGCCACCTCGCACCACCTTTTGTCTTGCGGCGGGCGGCAGGCGTCCACGCCCACTTTCGTCGGGCGCCACGTGGACGGACACAGTGGCCAGGCGTATTTCGCCACACGCTCACCGGGCGCCACGTGGGCGCCCACCGGGAGCGAGCGTGCTTTCGCCCACCTTTCGCCGGCGCCACGTGGACCGATCGCGGGCGAAGCGGCGAGCGTGCTTCGCCACCGCTCGCCGGGTGCCCGTGGGACCGGCCGCCGGCGGCGGCGTGCTCGCCACCGCCGCGGGTGCCACGTGGACCGACCGCCGGCGGCAGGCGTGTTTCGCCCCGCTCGCCGGGTGCCACGTGGACCGCCCCGCCGGCGGCGAGCGTCTTCGCCCCACCTTTCGCCGGGCGCCACGTGGTCTGCTCATGTTGACCGCCGTGTTATTGCTTTGAAGCGGCGGAGAGGGTACCCAGTAGCAATCTGTGACGGTAGCCGGCCCATACAGGAGCGCTACCAAAGCTTACTTTAGAACCTTCATTAAATGTTTAGCGGGCTCCTGGGTGGGGCCACCACTCATGAGGATACGACCGCCTCGGTTCCCCCCCGCGTATCTGCAGATTTTTCTCGGGACCCGAGGCGATGCACGATCTTGTCTCTTCGCGAACCGTCGGTGCAGGGGCGCATATATAGATAGGTTCACTTGTATCAAACAGTTTACGCCTTCTTCTTCCCTGCGCACCTCAACTTTTGCTTCTTCAGCCTCCTTGCTCGAAAAGCCTTAGCCCTCTCCATGGCGCCTGCCATCCCAGCCTCCACCGCGGACTCCCACGCGGTGGGTAGGATGGCCATTCTAGCGCCGGAGGGCACCTTCCACCTCCGGGCGGGGACCGCCACACTGCGGTGCCTTTCTGACGAAATCCTCCTCCACACTTGGGCTATGATGACGGGTCTGGTCCCGCCATTTTCTGATTTCTTCCTCGTCGTCCTTCACTTCTACAGGATCCACCACCTTCACCTCACCCCCAACTCCATTGTCTTTCTTTCCATCTTCGCACACCTCTGTGAAATGTTCATGGGGGTGATGCCGAATCTTCCACTTTTTCGCCATTTCTTCCTCTGTCGCGCCTCCAACGATAATGAGGTAGTGGGGAGCTGCTACTTCCGCCTGCGGGACGGGATGGCCTCCCGCTACATCTCTTTTTCACCAGTCAGCTGGAAGTCATGGCGCAGCGAATATTTGTACATCAAGGATGAGCAATGGCGTTGACACTGAGGCCAGCGCCTGGCCGCAGCAGAGGCCTCCGAGGCCGGAACTTCGCCGATTGAGGAGGCAGCAGAGCTTCAAGCAATGGCGACCCGCATCCTCCGGCGCGGAAGCCGGACTATCTGGGGTGGTGGCGGGACTTCGTGGCGGAGAATCGGCCCTCTTCGCCGCCGCGTCCATCCTGCATGGCAATACACGGGCGACGACGACCTGACGCGCACGTGGCCCGGATGTGAGTCTTCGTTCTTCTTTAGCTTTTTTCTTTTTCTTTTGCACATGCTTCTTTTTGTGGTCTCCTACCAACCAGCAGCTACTTTTTGACCATTGTCGGTAGCGAAACTTGGATGAGCGCTCCGGGGCGATGGCTCGCCCGTCTTGATCTGGCCGATTCGACCAAACACCCTTTTCAGCGGCAGCCAATGCTTCGCCGATCTAGGGCACGCGGAGCGCCTAAGAATCGTGAGGCTGCTCCCGCCGATGGACTCCATGGGGCCCGCCGTGGTGCCGGCCCGTGGCCCGCTGGTGATCAGGAACACAGCCCCCGCCAGCGATCGGGCCGCGGGCAAACAATCATTCGCCCCGGACACCACGGGTCCGGATCCCAAGAGGGCCCGCGCAGACGCGGGCCAAACTTCTGCCGCCACGAGCCCTGTCGTGGCGGTACCCTCGCAGGGGGCGGCAACACTGAGCCGCCTAACCTCGTTTCGTCGGCTGGGACTTGCCTCATGGCGCCCACCCGCAATCGTCTCCTCCTCGTGGCCGGCCTCAGCGGCGTGCATGGCGTAACTCCGGCCGTGGAGCCAGGCCATTGTCCAACAAGGTGGCCTTACACTCCCGATGGCGGTCTTAGCTGAGGGCACGCCAAGCGGCGCCTCGGGAGATCGTCAAGGCGAACGCCCCAGCGCCAATGAAGCACCGAGCACCTCCGCCCAGGTGCCTCCGCCTTGCCCAGAGAGGACAGGCGGGACGATCAGCGCCAGCGCCTCAGGAGCCTCGCCCCTCGCGCCGCCTGCCCCCACCGAACGCCACGCCGAGCTCTTCACTGGGCTCGGATTTGCACTCCTCATTGAGGCACCGCCCTTGCCTTGTGCCGCCAGACCAGGGGCGATATCGCCCAGCGATTAGGCGTTAGTGCGGCGAGCTGCTGTGAAGAGGTGAGGCGAGACCTTGGGAGGCGGCATTGGCGCAGAGAGAATCGATCGCGCCGCTGCGCAGATCTGGGCGAGAGGGTCAAGCAGGCGGAGAAGGACCGAGAGCAGCTGAAGACCTCGGAGGCCGAGTCCTTTCGCCTGCGGCGCAATCTGTCTGTCATGCTCAAGAAGGCCTTCCTGCGCACAAAGAGGTGCCTGGAACCCTTGGGGGTGGCGCTGAACGCGCCGCTGGAAGACTCCGCCCTGCAGTTTGCTCACGCGACCAACCAGGCCGCGGAAGCACTCCGGGGACTGCCTGAAGCCCTAGCCACTCGCTCCGCCAGAGAAGGTCGAGAGGTAGCGATCATGACCGCGACCTATACGCTGGCCTGCTGGGCCAGTCGCGACGCCTCCCTTGATCCCATGGCAGTGGTGACGGCCGGCATCGAGGGAGACGCTGCGCGGAGGCAGAGGCGTGGCCGCAACCGCCAACACGTCATTTGGGATGCTTCAAGTTGAGCGGCCGGTCATGGATGTCTCCACCCCGCTGGCCGTGGAAGGCGACGAGGGCGACGACATCGACGTCGGCGGCGAGGAGTGAAGGGCCAGGCAGCCCCTTGGCTCTTTTTGCTTTGCTTTCTTTTGTTAATCCATCTGCATGTATAAACACTTAAGTGGTACTTAGTAGGACAGATATTTCTGGGTTGAATGTTATTTTGCATGTTCATTCGTTTTGTGTGATCAAGTTTGCCAGATTAAACCGTTAGGCGGTCAGCCTTTTAACCTAGCCGGAATGCCTGAGGAACGCTTAGGTTATGGCAGCATCCCTGAGCTCCGCCAGTGATTACGCGTGTTTGCTGCAAACACAAGTAAGGATCACACAAGTCATACGGGACTTAGGCAAAAAAACGACCTTGAGTCCGACAGGAGACGCTAGATGTAGCTTGATCTTAGCGTTTGGTTTTTGCGCGGGATTGCCACTTGGTTCAAACTCTTCTGGAACTTGGACCCTGATGATCGCCTGAAAACGTGCTGCAGCGTAGCGTGGCGAGGCAACAAGTTTCCGGAAGTGTTTTTAGACCGGCGACACTTTCGACGGTGACAACCGGTGCTTGAGAGAGCCAACCCGAGGCGTCTGAGCGTGTTTGAGTACCACGTCTAACTTGCACTCCGGCCGCAGCGCTACTTTAACGTTAACGCTTTAGCACACTTCCTTGTATCATGAGGGGCCGTTAATTTTTGGTACTTGTGACAATCACGCGTAACTTGACCCATCTTAGTGCATGCACATAAGGAAATGGTCAAAAATGCGGTATGAAGCACTTATCTTGCTTTTTATATCATTATGACCCACCCCAAGCGTCTGGCGGCCACGGAGGCTCGGGCGGCGCCCCTAAGCACAGGCGACCACGAAGAAGGTTCGGGGCGACCATGAAGGAGCTTGGGGCGACCAGCCCCCGAGCTTCTGGGCGACCACGAAGAGGCTTGGGGCGATCACGAAGAGGCTTGGGGCGATCACGAAGAAGCTTGGGGCAACCAGCCCCCGAGCTTCTGGGCGACCACGAAGAGGCTTGGGGACTTCATGCAATATGGCGGTGACTCCATGCCTTGGTGCACAGCTACTAACAGAATGAGTAGGCATATGCAAGACAAAACCGAACGATATAGGTCCCCGCATGGAATGAGCCCCGGTCCCTTTTTGATTTCTAAGTCCTTGCGATTTTTTGGAGATCGAACCATGGTGTTGTGCGTCAAAGCTGCGGGCTTCCAGGAAGGGTGCTAGACTAACGATGCTCGTGGTGACAACCAGCGGTGCTTCAGAGAGCCAACCCGAGGTGTGCGAGCCGCGTTTGAGCACCGCATCTAGCCCGCCCCCCCCCCCCCGTCCTTGTCGTACACATGCACCAGGTGACTCTATAGATCACCAAGGAATTAGCAGACATACGGAACCAGCGACATTCATGCAAAAAACTTGCCGCTAAGGGCACAGAAAGGGACAACAATGGCAAATTGGAAGCCTTCTAGGCAACAACTTTACTAACCGCCAGAAGCCACCAACCAGCCAAGGGAGAATCTTACCGCATGGCTGACCGGGGCGAGCAGCGGGGTACTTACAAGTCTTTCAAGGATAGAATTTCCGCAACAACTCTATGTTATAGGAATTCATCAGCTCTTCGCCGATCTCAGGTATAACCGGACCGCCCTTGCCGAGAATCTGAAACCACCTTAAAGGGCCCTCCCATCGGGAGAGCAGTTTATACAACCCGGCATGCGTTTGAATTCTCGCAAGAAGACCAGTCGCCCTCTTGCCTGTTCTCTCAGGACCGGGTGGCGTGGTACCGCTGAGACTTTGCGATAGCGGGCGGCGCGGGAGCGTAGCGATCCCGCACCTCCTCCAAAAGGTTGACATCTTCTCCGGAGATCCTCTTGGTCTTCTTCGTTGAACACCGAGGCGCTTGGGAACCGGCGGCGACACTCGGAGGAGAACGACCTCTGCCCGTACACGGGAAGAAAGGCGTCTACGCTGTGGTCGGGTTGGGTGTGGTACGCGGGCGACCACAAGATCGCCGGGAGCTCTTCCGTCCACCGCGCACCCCTTTTGTGAAGCCGATCAAACGCTCTTGTCTTGAGGCCCTTCAGCACCAGCGCGTTGGCGTGCTCTGCTTGCCCGTTGCTCATGGAATGGGCCACCGAAGCAAAACATACCTTGGTGCCCATTTCATCGCAGAATTCCAGGAAAGCCGCACTGGTGAATTGGGTCCCGTTGTCGGTGATGATGCGATTGGCGACTCCAAAGCGGGCGAAGATCCGTGCATAAACTTGCGGCGGCAGCGGCCGCGATGGCACGCCGCCTCGGCCTCAACCCACCGTAAACTTATCAATGGCGGCGAAGAGGTGGGTGAAGCCCCTGGCCCAGCGGAACGGACCCAGATATCCAGCCCCGGATCGCAAGCGGCGAGAGAGCGGGATGGTTTGCGAGCTCGGGCTGGTCGGTGGATTTGCTGGCGAAGAAGCGGCAAGCCTCGCATGTCCTCACCACCGCAAGCATCCCGGAGGCGATGAGGCTAATAAAATCTTGATTAAACGCTTTTACAGGCTAGCGTTCGGCCGGACATATGGCTCCCTTTGCGCCTCCATGGATATCGAGAGCGAGTTGCTCCTCTTCCGAGTGATGCACCGGTAGAACTCCGTTACGCCTCGACGATATAGGTCCCCACCTACCGGTATAGCACTTGGCCTTACGTGCAATCTTCTCGGTGGGGCATCATCGTCGGGATCACTTGGTCACGCAGGAAGGCTAGGATAGGATCCATCCACCGATCTTCTGGCAAGCGCGGCGACCACTCGGTCTCGCTGGGTACTCACGGGGCCAAGCTTTTCCCGGCGCTGCCTCAAAGACCGCCTTCTTCCTCCCAGTTGGGGGCTGAGGCGGGCACGCTATCTTTCCCCTCGGAACTAGGGGCCATGGCGACCGCCTTCTGCTGCTGATTTGGAGCTGGAGCCAGCGGCCTTGCTTGTCCTCCCCTCTGAATCGAGGGGCGCGACGGCGACACCATCGTCCCCGCCTGAATCGGGGGCCGCAATGGACGGTCGCGGTAGCCTTTCTTCGAAGACTCCGACCGGAACGGGAGCCCTTGAGGACGCAAGCTGCGAAAGCCCGTCCGCAAGGTGATTGTCGCGCCGGGGGACATGAATATATCCCAAACCTTCAAAATGATGCTCCATCTTTCGGACCTCCGCCAGGTACGCCGCCATGGTGGGGTCAGAACATTGGAACTCCTTCCGCGCCTGATTGATGACCAGCAGGAGTCTCCTTGACTTGAGAGGCAGCCGCGAAGCGTCAAACCTGCCAATGAGCCCTCATATTCGCTCGTTGTTCGTGGCTTTGAACTCGAGGGCGACCACATCTTGGAGGATGTCGCCGGCCGGGAGACCAGACAACTCCGGCCAGCGCCCTCCAACTCAAGGAACCATCGAAGAACAAGGTCGGGGAGAGGCGCGGGAGCTTCTTCGGCTCTGGAGTGGCGGAGTCCACTCGGCGATTTAACTCCGCCACCGGCTTTTGATGGCGGTCGGGTGCAATTTGAGGTTGAATTCCCCGCCCACCGCCCATTTTGCAATCCGCCCTCTGCTTCTCGGTTGTGGAGGATCTCTCGCGAGGGTAGGCCGTGACCACGGTAATTTCCGTCCTTGAAATAATGGCGCAGCTTCTGAACGCCACCAGATCTGCGACTGACATTTTTTGAGCTTATGGTATCGGGTCTCGCCGTGCGACACCTTGTCGATGTAGTACACAGCCTCTGGGCGCCTTTCTCTCTCATAATCAGCACTGCGCTCACCACCTCGGCGGTTGCGGCTATGTACAGGAGCAACGGCTCACCCGGTGCAGGAGAGACCAGCACCGGGGGAGAGGAGAGGTACCGCTTCAGATCTTCAAACGCCTTCTGGGCTTCTTCAGTCCACTCGAAGTGGTTTGTCTTCTTCAACAAATTTTGAACAGAGGCAAGCTTTTTCTCCCAACCGCAATGAATCGCCCAGGAGGCCAAGCGGCCGGCGAGCATTGAACTTGCTTGAGTCGTGCGGCGGACTTCATGTGCTCGATGGCTGATATCTTGTCAAGGTTGGCTTCAATGCCCCGTCTGGACACCAGGAAGCCCAATAGCTTGCCGGAGGGCACACCGAACACGCATTTCTCGGGTTGAGCTTGTGCAATTCTTCCGCAGTTAGCAAAGGTTTCCTCCGTGTCTTGGATCAGTTCTTCACCCTTTTGATCTTCACAACTAAATCATCAACGTAAACCTCATGATTTCGCCCTATCTCGGGGCGGAAGGCAATGTGCATGGCACGTTGGTAAGTGGAACCAGCATTCTTTAAACCAAAAGCCATTCTTACATAACGAGAGACACCGTAGGGGTTACCATGGTCTTCTCTTCATCTTCAAGTGCCATGCTAATCTGGTGGTACCCGAGTGCGATCCGGGAAGCATAGCGATTCACACCCTACCGTGGAGTCAACAATGAGATCGACTTCGCGGGGATAAGGGTCCCAGGCGAGCCTTGTTGAGGTCGGTGAAGTCGACGCATGCGCCACCTCCGTTGGACTTCTTGACGAAAGCACGGGTTGGCAAGCCACTCGGGATGAGAGACTTCCTGATGATCCCAGCGCCAACAGCTTCTCTACCTCCTCCCGAATGGCGTCTTGCCGCTCGGCGCCTGCCTCCGGACCTTCACGGATCGGGCGCCGAGGAACGTCGCCCGGTCGGTGCTCGATCACCTCCACAGGGACCCCAGCCATATCGGACGGTTGCCGTAGCGAACACGCCGGAATTAGACCAGAGGAAGGTGACGGCGCGTCTTCCTATTTGGCGCCGAGATCGGCGCCAATGTTGACGATCTTTCGGGTTCGCCCTCACTAGCGATCGCCTTAACCTCACCGTGAGCCGGTGAGGCACGGTCCCGCCTAAGGGCTCCCCGAGGAAGTGGCGTCTGCCCGACGCAGTGGCACAGACGGCTCAGCGCATGCTTGCCAGGAGTATAAGGCTTCGGCTTTATCCACCCGGATCACAATGGGGCCAGCCGACCCCGGCATCTTCACCACCAAGTAAGCATAGTGGGTTGCCGCCATGAACTTGGCCAACGTCGGCCGGCCAAGCAAGGCATTATAGGGGAGGTCAAAGTCGGCGACCTCAAAATTCACCATTTCTATGCGGTAGTTGTCTTCGTCCCCGAAAGTGACAGGGAGACACACCTGGCCGAGGGGCATCAGGCTGGATTCTGGGTCTACCCCGAAGAGGGCAGGACCTTGAGATCTGTCATGGAATCAAGCGCCAGGAACGCTGAGGAGGACAAGAGGTTGACAGAACTCCCTCCGTCCACCAGCACGCGGCCTAGCCGCACGTTCTGGATGGTGGGCAACACCACGACCGGGAGATGCCCCAGGCCGGTGGCGCCCTCAGGGTGGTCGGCCCGACTGAAGGTGAGCGACTGCTCTGACCACTTCAGCATTCGACCCGTCCCCGGGCTCGATGTCGTGGCGCATACCTCCCTCCTTAGCCGTTTATAGGCGGCGTTGGAGGAGAAGGTGGACGAACCGCCATGGATGTAGGCCACAGCATGATCAGCCGGCTAGAAAGCCAGCGGGGCTGGATCTTCATCTTGATCATCGTCGGGGCGGCGTTCCTTGAGCCGCTTCTCCACCATCTTGTCCACGACCCGGCAGTTGTCTAGGTCATGGGTATTGGTCTTATGTATTGGGCAGTAGGGCTTGCCCTCCTTTTGGTCGCGGCGGTCGTTCCCACGACCGCGGTGGTCATCGCGGCGATCGCGGCGATCGTTACGCCGGTCACGATGGTCGTCACGCTATTCACAGCGATCATCACGCCGGTCGCGGCGGTTGCGCTTCCGAGGCGCAGGGTCTTCTTCGTCGTCACGCTCGGCGGCCAGGACCTACTGGTCTCTCCCGCCTCGCGCTTCCGCGCCTTCTTGCCTGCACGGCCGGAACCCTTCGAGGTCCCGGCCTCGTCCTTGCCTTGGCCACCCTTGGAGCAAAGGTAGCCTCGCCTCATGTCTGCCGCGACACTTATGTGCGAGGGAGAAAAGCTCGGAGGTGGAGCTGATGGTACGGGTGGCCATCTTCTCCTTCATCTTGCGGTCGCGTACACCCCTCCTGAAGGCGATGACGACCGATTGCTCGGAGATGTGGGGGATTGTGTTGCGGTAGTGGCAAAACCGCCGGATGAAGTCGCGCAGCGACTCCCCCTTCTCTTGCTCCAAAGCGTGGAGGTCGTCCTCCACGCAAGACTCTATAAAGAGCCACGAAAGTTGGCGCATTTAAGAGGTCGCACAACTTCCCCACGAGTGCACCGATCCTCGGGGGAGATTTAGCAGCCAGGAGCGGGCAGAGCCTGTCAAGGCTGTTGGGAGGTAGTTGGCCACGACCTTTTCAGATCCGCCAGTTGCCCGCACCATCGTCGTGTAGATTTGGAGGAACTCCTCCAAATTGGTGGTGCCGTCATATTTTTCTATGGCCACCGGGCGAACTGTCAAAGCCACACCACGCCTTGCAACTTGCCGGAGAAGGCCGCACCGACGCCAGAGAGAGCCGAGCCGCTCATCGGGGCCCGGCCGAGACCGTTCATGGGAGCGCGAGGGGCTTCTTGGAGAGTCGGAGGTGAACCTCCTCTTTGGCCCGAGAATGAGAGCCGGGAGGGGGACTCTCATCGTCGGCCGCTTCCCGTTTACCGTGGCAGCGTTCTTGGTCC
The DNA here is from genome assembly GCA_036346375.1 of Guadua angustifolia. Lineage (NCBI taxonomy): Eukaryota > Viridiplantae > Streptophyta > Magnoliopsida > Poales > Poaceae > Guadua > Guadua angustifolia. The sequence continues at coordinate 85,281,582 of CM070500.1, read as the reverse complement.
GGTGGCGCGGCGAGTGGTCAAAGGTCATCACTGCATGCTGGCGGCTCTCATCAAGATGAGAGCGGAGGTCCCCCAGTTCCTCGAGGCCGGACCCGTATTGCGCGCCCTTCTTTGACCCGACCCCCGCCGGGGCCTTTCTCGTTAGGGCGGTGGAGGCCCGAGGCGCCAGCATGTGTTTTAGGCGTCAAGGTACGATCGGTACTGACCGGCCGGAGCCCTACCTAAGTGGGCGCATCCACGAGGCCGGCGATGCTTCATGCCCACGGAGTGGCCGGAGTCTCCATAAACTCCATGGAGGGTGGTCCGAAGAGCACGAGTTGCGTGCAAGTTACGGCAGGAGTAGCGCTTCCATGGCCAACTGCGGCGACGGGCTGCTCCCCGCTTCAGGGAGCGGCAGCGCCGCCTTGCGGGCGGGTGAGATGGTCCCTCGGCCGCGGCCGGGGGCGCCTTTGTCGTCGCTTCGCCCGCGATATTTCGATGCAGAGGATCCGCCATCTTCAGATGCACGGCTTGCTTCTAAATCACGAACGCCAAGTCCGCGGGAGTTAGCGGAAACCAACCACTAGCCCCTACTCGGCGCACTGCCGGCGTATTCCGCTCGACAGCCGGAGTCTGAGACGGGTTTGGTTGGAAGGAGGCGTCTTGGCGAGCTAAACCTAGAGGGTGAACCCTAGAGACTCCCACGTGAGAGATTCCGGCGTTTATGAACTAGGGATGACACAAAGATTTTACCCAGGTTCAGGGCCCCTTTGCCTTGGGTAATAGCCTTACTTCCTGCTCGATTGTTTAAAGAGTGTTTTTTGAAGGAGTGCAATACAAAGCCTTTGGGTTACAAGTTCTCCCTTAGGCTCTACTACGAAACTCTTTGCTTGCTTGCTCTTCCACCTTCGACCGACCCCTTTTCCCCATACACCCGAGGGCCCTTATATAGGCCAGGCCAGCCGGGCAGGTACCAAGGAGGGTCATCATGCTTATCTTCATACATTTATTACACCTTCCCGTGCTGTCCCGTTCCTCCAGCCTCATTAAATGCCGACGCATGGCTTCACTGGTCCTTGGGATGTGACCCTTCTTGACGGGTTGGTGAGGCGTCGAGGAATGGGCTTGTAGCGAAATCCTTGCAGTTGCGGTTCGACATCATTGCCCCGCCGCCCGAAGCAGCAGACGACAGGAAGGAGCCTTCGAGGTGAAGCCACCTCGCACCACCTTTTTGTCTTCGCGGCGGGCGGCAGGCGCCCACGCCCACTTTCGTCGGACGCCACGTGGACCGACACAGCGGCGAGGCGTGCACCGTTCACCACGTGGCTGTCGTCGGCGGCGGCGTGGCCCACTGCCGCCGGTGCCACGGGCGACCGCGGCGGCGAAGCGTCTTTCGCCCACTGCTCGCCGGTGCCACGTGGACCGACCGGCCGCGGCGGCGTGCTTCGCCCACCTGCTCGCGGGTGCCACGTGGATGCGCCTGCCAGGCGGCAGGCATGCTCGCCAACCTGCTCACCGGGCGCCACGTGGGTCTGTCATGTTGACCGCCGTGTTGACTGCTTTTGTGCGGCGAAGAGGGTACCCTAGCGCAGAGTACGCTGACACATGGATAGCCCCTTCTCCTAAGCAACTAATTGAATGATCTACCATATGCCGCTCGCTTGCTCCATGGCTGTTACATTGACAAGGCCAAAGAGACAGATGGCGTCAAGCGTCACACTAATTTCCTTGTGAGGTATCGAGGAGGCCAATTCCATTGCCAGGAGGATGGGACATTCCTAGTGAGTTTTGATTATTTGTTCTTTTTGTACAACAGGTAAACTGTCGATATTTCTACTATACGAACTTGACACCGTGAGTATCGCACAATACAACATAAGCCTATGATGTTATAGTATTTTGATTATATTTTTTAACAATTGATTTATTTTGCAGGATGATGAGGCAACGAGCTACAATGCATCATCATCCCATTGGGTTCGTCGACCCCGAGGTGATTTCTATGACTATGGCACTGTACCAGTCAGATTTCATTGTCGACTATCTCAAGCAGGCATTGCTCGCTGAGGCAAGAAAGGGCTTCATTCTCATCTCGTACCACGAGAGGTAAATACTACTCTAATTACTTTACCCTTCAATTAATTGTACGCATTTAAACCTTATATGTATTTATTTTCTTGCACTGCATACATTAAATAAGGAACTATTGAGTTCTACTCGTGTGATCGTTCAGAGTGAAAACAAAGCGCACACATTTAACTCACTGGAGAAGAGACCAATAGACTACGTGATCAAGCTTATTTTGTAGAGGTAAGTACATTTCTCTAATGTAACACTTTTTGTATTTAACTACGTTCATTTACTTTTTTCACTAAATATCATCTTTGGCGATTACATGTAGGGCTTTCTTGTCTTATATTGCCGAAGGAGGGCAACAAAATAAGGAACAAGGTGACCAGCTAGAGTAGAGGTGCTTTAAGGTACAAGTGCCTAGCATAGGATTCTTCTTGACATCTATTCTTCATCTTCTAATTTTATTTTCTTTGTTCATAGTGTCATCACCAGGGGTGTGACGAACTGTGTGGCTTCTATGTCATGTATCACATGATGATCCTGGTCGGCAGCGCAGATCTTTTCCCTAGCATATGTACATGCATAATACACTCAACCTTTTACATATACAAATTTAAAACTTAATAAGTGAACTACTTTCTATTTTGCAGCATCTCGATATCTTCAGTAAGAGCCTGCAAAAAAAAGATTTCAACAGAATAGCAGACAGCATATGCACATAGTACTGGTCAGATGTTATAACGAAGGACGACAGGTTTAGAGGCCCGACAAGCTCCTACTAGTCTTTGTAAACAATGTTATATACTATGAATGTATACTCCTATTAGTCTATGTAAACCGAGGTATTATATACTGTGAATGTGATATGTGTAATGTTATGTATATTTGTTTTCTATATATTTGTGGTATGTGTACTGTGTGATAGTATGAATGTGATACATATGTGTACTGTGATATGGTGCTAGAACCAAGGTGGTTTTACCTCTATCGGTTCGACGTTTAGAACCGATAGAGAATATGAGGACATTTCTATCGTTTCTAAGCATCGAACATATAAAGATTCATGTGTTATCTCTATTAGTTCTGGGCGTCGAACTAATAAAGATTTATCTATTATCTCTATCGGTGCAGCGTTCGGAACCGATAGAGATAATAGGACTTCTATATCGCTCTAACCGTGGAACCGATAGAGATAATTTATCTTCTCGGTCAGTTCTGAGGGTCGAAACGACCCAGATGATGGTATATCTGTATCGGGCGAAAACCGACCATATTAGCTGCTCCTCATCATTGTCTAAGGACTTTGTGTCACCACCAATATTGACCTAGGTGATGAAAAAGAACTGACCCTGATGACTATTTCTGTAGCTGTGACAAATGTACTCATACTTGTTTATTGATATCCAAAGATTAAGGAAATTATGACCCACGATGTATCTTACTTTACCATAGGTTTTGGGGAGTATGATGATGAACTTTTCTAGGGCTTGAATCTTGCTGGTTGCCCGTGGATATTTTGGTTTGATGCATACCACTAGGCTTGACTTGTATTTCACTAATTTCCATTGCATTTTATTTGGCTAATGTCCCCGGTAAGAATAAGATACCATATGTACATATGATCTATGTTTTAATATTGTGTATGGGTGTGATAGCAATATTGTAAATATGTGTACTAGTCATTGATCATGGGACTAGTACAATGTATATATAAGACCATTGGGTATTCCACGCCTGAGTGAGGTTCTCGACATTTATATATATAATCAATACATACCTACAATCAAACTACTATAAAAAAAGGCAAGTCTAGTTTGAATTACAATTCAAACTTGTTTGAACTAGTAAGAAAACTAATTAAACTCGACATAAAAAATCAAATTTTTTTCTCACATGATACATAAAGGATACCCATTTTAGATCACGGTGTGTGTGGATAACGTTTTTTCCATACTTTCAGGAGTACATACTATCATATTTCAATAAATCACTTAAATGAATGTTTTATCCCTCATTATCACTTTTGGCATAATTAAATACTAATTCTAAGATACTCCAATGTAATATGGTTGAAATAATTCATCGGAGCACTTTATTTTTGGTATATGCCCTTTTACATATATAAATGGAGCATACAAAAAAAATTATGCTATGTATAAAGAGTGAACTTTAATTAAATTTTTTATGGAACTTACTTTTGAGTATCTTATAATCAGTATTAGAATACGCTCAAAAGGAAAAAGAGGTGTAACAACATCATTTGCACGGTATATTAAAAGTAGGAGTACACTCCCAGGAATATTGAACCATTTCATCTCTACTGGAAACCATACATACATATATAATGAGGCATAACAACATAATTTAATCGGTATATGTATATACATAATTTAATTAGTATATGTATATACATGTATAGGGGCGGAGCCAGGATTTTGGGTTAGGGGGCCACGTGGACCAATCAAAAATTACCATAGTATCCATAAAAAAATATCATAGCAATATCGATGCATTTAAATTTTAAAATAGCATAACCACATGTCCACATAAGTAAAATATGACATATATTTTAGAATAAGAAACTTACATCTTTATTAACTTAAATTTAGTTCTACGACTACCTAGAAGATCATACAAGTCAATAAGTTCATCTGAACTAATTTTCGTTGCTAGTTCTTTTTCAATGTAAACTATCATGCAATGTCGAAGAAAGCATCTCCTATTTTATTTCGAAGCGGGTCCTGACAAGTTTTATAGCTGAAAATGCTCACTTTGTGGTTGCTGTTGACACCGGTAGAGTTATGACCAATCGTAACAGCCTACCAACCATTGAATAATGGGAAGCTTTACCTATTTTATATAGTCCATTTGTTAAGTTAGCAAGAGTATCAACCATTGCATACATCAAGTTGAGAAAAATGGAAGCTTTACCTGTTGGGAATGGGTTAGGCCTTTATTTGCTAATGCTAGCTAATTGCTATCTACTAAATCTTATTTTTAGTTGGGGGGGCCTGCCTCCCCTCCTCCTTGTACATGTATGTGTGTGTGTGTGTGTATGTATGTACATATATGTATACGTATGTACATACATATAGGAAGACAGAATGTGGTGCCATGGAGCCTGGTCGGGCACCATGATTTCAAATGCATGAATTCAAACCATATTGGATATGTTTTTTTTGAAAATTATAGTTTTAGGGGATATACTCATCTATAACAATTCAAATGAAACACATACCTTTGTGTTGATCCTATAAAATTTGAAGACCAAACTCAATCACATTTGAAAGATATGAAAATAGCAAGCAACAAGATGAGTAGTGATGATGAAAATGGCAAGCAGCAAGCTGAATAGTGATGAACAGTGAAAATTAGTATTCATGATGAAATTGCCTTTTCATATATTTTAAATACAATTGATTTTGGTTTTCAAATTTTACAAGGTTGTTGAAGCAAACCTCCCCTGTGTATGGTAATTTTTAAAAAAAAATTAAATACTTGTACATATAATTTTCACGGAGTTTACATGATAAGAATGGTTTGCACCTGATATGTCCTGTGTATATATATATACACATATATATATGTATACACACAGACATATATATGTGTGTGTGTGTAGAATAGCCTATTATACTCCTTAGCTAGTCAACATAGGCCAAGCGAGCCACGTATCCCAGTACTCAGTCCAATGGAACCGCCTAGCTAGTTAACTAAGCCTATCAGTTATGTGACCGTAAACATATTTCCTTGTCCGTACTGGAATCTTTTTTCTTTAATTTAGCCACAACTTTTTATTGGCAGCACCAATTCACAAACAATTTTTACGAGTAGCTTACCGACGATGAGAGAAATATAATGATATAAGTCTCGCCAATAAACACCACATGAATTAGATTTATTGCCAATTTACTGAATGTGTAGTAAGATTTTACTATTGCATAAGCTGCTGAACCCTTTGGCATAATAGTAAAATCTATGTATACGAATAGTAAATTTGAGTGCATGTGGCAGTAACTTTGGAGTAAATCTATCATATACTATAATATACTATGGTGAGGTTCGATAGTATAATCTAAAGACGTAACCGGAAAAATGTAAGAAGTGGCTCTCCAACCTGATGGCGAGCTTCAAGTTGCGCGCTATTCCAAGGGTAGGAGCTTATCTGGTTCATCTTGGGTGCGCCTGGTTGCCCACTAGCTAGCCCCGCCAACAGCCAAACTCAGTTGGCTCTCCCTCGCTGCCGGCAAGCTTCACCACCTCTCCCCTGTCTCGGTGAGGCTAACGAGTGGGCCCTGCTCTTCAGTCACGCTCCTCTCCTGAGCCTTTGCGCTATGGGCCCAGGCTAACAATGAAACTCTACTCTCAGCAGAGCATAGAGTCTAACAGTTGGGTTTGAGACGTCAGCCTTGGCCCCTAGCGTGTCACTAACCGGCCAACCCCACGTGTCAACGTGTGGGCCCCAAGTGGTAGTGACCAAGTAATTCAAAAAATACCAAAAAATCCAAAAAAATGAAAAAGGTGCTTCCCTAACTTTGAAAACGAATTTTTCAATTTTTCCAACCGACTGACTTCAAACTCCAATAACTTCTACATTTTTATCCAAATTTAGTCAAAAACATTTCTAAATTTGTTTAAAATCATGATATTTCTTAATATCTAAAAAATATTTAAATGTTGATCTCTGTTTTGATTTATGAATTAAAAATTTGACTAGAACCTAGAATATGTACTATTACAAATTTTTGTATCATAGCTCAAAATTTGATGGGACAAATTTATGAGTACTCTAGAGACCATAAGGACTTAATTTCTGTAAAAATATTTGAATTTTAACCTAATTTGATATAAACTTTAAATAGGTTTAGCCTTCAATGTATGCAATATTCAAATTTTAATTACTTTTGCAAACAAACTTGAAAATGGGTAAAACCAGCGCCTAAAACTCACTAAAATCATGATCTCATATCTTTGTAAAAATGAGTAAAAAAAAGTGATTTGCACCTATTGTTCAATAAGTAAGAATGTTGTTCCCAAATGAAAATTCAAATAAAATCTTAACCTATTTAAATAATCATTAAAAATTTATGGACATGTAAAGAGAAACTCAGAATAAAACTAGAGATCTCAAAGAGAAACTCAGAATAAAACTAGGGATCTCTGTTTTTTAATTTTTATTTGAAGTTGATGTTATTTGACTTCTTTTGCTTCTTATTGTTCTTTGCATTTAATCGCATCTGAAGCGAAGCGTCCCCAATACTTCTCTCATCAACTCCGACTTTACAATCGAACCCAACGAGAAAGGCAAGTCTCCTTGAACATGTTGATCCCAGTATTTCAATTAATTTATATTTTTTTATCAAATCTATTATGCACGCGTGTAATTTCATTAAATTGCTAGTTTGTGAGTACTGGTAGATATACTCGTAATCTTATAGAACTTCCTTGATAAGTATATAAATATGAACCTTGATAACCTTAGGACAAGGTTAGACAATACATAATGTTGACATGGGCGTATGCGATTACATACTAATTATGCTTAACCATGCCTTAGCTTTGAAATAATTAGATTAAATTGTTTCTTGAGAATTTTAAAAGGGGGGGTATGACAATTAAGGATATTGGTATTTTGTCTTAAAAACTTAAAATAAAACTATGGTTTGACACGGGTACGGCTGTAGTCGGTTGTGCATGGGACTTGTACGTTGTGTAGAGAAAGTATTCCCGTCCGAGTCGGTTAAGAACCGAACTAATGTGTTGTTTTCAAATCAAGAATTTAGTGCAACCACAATTAGCGTGTGTGATAACATTAACCTATTAAGTTGTTTAGGTCTAATTTTGCATATTGGAAGGCTGTGTTAGTACGAGCTTTCTGGGACAGATTGATCAAAGGGGCACCCACACCAAAGTGATGAGAATAACGCTTGCTGTTACAACGGTATACGTCTTACTATGGGGAGAAGTTGGATTGTGGGATGTGAAACCATTTGTCGTACCAAGGGTACAAATATTTTCTGCTACCATAGTAAGAGTTTGTCGTCAATGGGTTGGTGCAAAGTTAGGTTTAAATAATGTAACGGTTATGTCATGACTTTCTGCGACACACCAAAGGAAGTGTATTGATAGCTTGCGCAAAGAGTTGGTCATGACTTGTGGGTAAAATTGTACGCCTCTGCAGAGTGTAAAACTTTTCAAAAATAGCTCCTGATTATGAGCACTTAGTAAAATCATCACATGGTTAGACATTTTATTACTTTGCAAAACAAGGATGAATTGGAAATATTGTTAAAAATCTATATTTCAGGTATTATGCCAAGAATTGGTAAGATCATTACAATACTCACAATTATGGAGGATTGTGAGTCGTTATACTATGTTTACATGATATTTACACATTGGTTAAATTTGCTCTTACAAACCCCGCTTGCAAATTACAACTTGATATTTATGTTCATTTATGTTTACTGCAAAATAACCTTAGAAGTTTTACTGTTGATATAGCCTATATTTTATTATATATACATTTGTCATACACTACTATAAGTCTTACTGAGTACAAAAGTACTCAATCTTGCTTAAATGTTGGTTCAATGGACGAGGAAAGCGTAGTTCCCAAGGATGTGTACTTTGAGGTAGGATACGGGGACTATATCGACAAACTTTACTAGGATGTACTCTTTGTTAGTTGCTTGTGATATTTTGGGCAAATGCATACTTCTAGGCCTCGTATCTTCCGCTGCACTTTAATTCGGCCCTAAAGCCATGTTGTAAGAACTATGCGCTAGTATTGTATCACGGACTTATGTATGGATGTGATAATAATATTATAATATATGCATATTAGCTACTGATTGTGGGACTAGTATGTTATGCATATAAGACTTTCTTAGTATTCCATGCCAAAAATGAGGATCTTGACATCGTATCAAAGGGTTCAACAGCATGTGCAGTAGTAAAATCTTATAACATACTTAGTTAATTGACAGTAAAATCTCATTCATGCAATGTTTATTGGTGATACTTATATCATTATGTTGCTTCCATCGTCAATAAGTTACTGGTGAAAACCGTTCATAAATTAGAACTGTCAATAAAATGTGAAAAACACATTTACTAGTTGGTTTAGTAGTGTAACTAATCGGTTAGTCAACGCACGGGTGTATATGAGATGATTGGCACGGTGTGTTTGTCATGTTATTATATGATTTTATTAAGAAGATGCAGCGCAAGAAACCATAAGATCTTCCTAAGATCCCCCGTAAGACACAAGATCTCGTGTGCAAGCCACTTTCCTGGTACACAAACATTAATTCGATCCTGAAATCCACAGCCCGTCAAATCGTTGGACCTAAGAGAGCGGACGCCCAGAAGAGCTACGGAGCTAAGCTCGGGCTACCTAGTCCCTACATTTTTTTTGGTGTGTCTGGATGCATGCACGGAGCAGCCTTTCCCAAGTTCACGATCTAGCCTGCCTGTCCTTTTGAGCTGCCACCTCTTGCAACTTGCATCCAAGTGCTAAAACCCACTCATCACCAACAAAATCACAAATCTTTCAGTGGAACCAGTAGTTAGTACTAGTTAGTATATAGCTTGCCATAGCCCATAGGAATGTTTGGGTTAGCTGGTTTAGACTATCTTCGGTAATTTTTCTTTATTCTCTTCTATTTTGTCATTCCCTTCCTCATATTCATTCTCTTCATTCCTATCATCTCCAGCAGCATTCTCTCGAAGGGTTTTATATAGGGATTGAAGAGAGAATCCTTTTCTGAAGAGATTCTCACTCTAAATCCCTTCCGAAGAGAACCGTGAAGGGAATTTATTGAAGTGCTTGGGATCTGTCTGCGAAGGGATTTGGGAGCTGAAGGGATGTCGTTGGAGATAGTCTTAGCTTAGCTCTGCCATAGTAGCTTCTCGGGAAAAAAAATTAGTACACAAGGGCTTCCGCTTCTCAGTTTACTTAGGAAATCACTTAACCTACAGTAACTATCTGTAAAAGGCCCAAACTTTTGGTAGCTTTGAGCTGAAGTTGAAACTCTCCCTTTCATTGTGTGCAATTAGCTAGGTTAATCATGTGTATTGTTCCCCTAAACAGTCGTCTACCTCGTTTAGACGCTAGGCTACTCTACCCTTTCATCTAGTCATCTAAGCTGATTTATCCCGTCTAAACGGTCGTCCAACCTGTCTAATGGACGATTAGATCCACTGGATGCTGGTCTTGTCGCTGGACTAGCATCTAGTGCCTCGGTGAAAACCAGTCATGCAAGTAAAATTAATACTAGTGTGCATGTGTGAGAGAAGATGCATATCTATGGTTGTGGCGAAAATATATTGAGCTGAGCTGATGATGGGTCCTTGCGGTACATATGCAAGGTTACACTGCACTGTGGGAGGCCACAGTCCCTTTGAATTCTGGTCACAAGAGGCATGCAGCGGGGTTGAGGGGTTGTGCACGGGCGTGCATGGAACCGTACGTACTTGTCGATAAAGAATCCTGTCTGTCTGGCTGGCCAGGCCATGGCCATGGTGATGGGGGCTCCTAGCTATTATTACCAGCATTGTTCGCCATGCTATCATCTTTCAAATCCTTTCTGAATCACAAGACATCTTGCAGAGTGGTTTTGCTAGCGTGGCGTATCATGCAGATAATAGTGAACTGTTTACTGTTCTAACCTCCAAAATTTCTTTTTACAGCACTAGCTTCCGCGAAATTTTTTTGTAGGAGTAGCCTTATTCGGTGTAAGGGGAGCGTAGAATTTGCTGGGCCATCACTCTGTGGCAAATCCAATTGCCGCACACCCACACCGTGGAAAATCCAAATGCCACACCCTATCCGTGAAAATTGCATTTTCTGCGCCTCCGTTCATGGAAATGCAATTTTGTGCCTGTTCCACGGCAATTGTGCGGCCACCGTGGATTCAGTGTCGCCGATTTCCCACGCCCTATTCCACAGCAAATCAAATTCCCATGCCCCTATTCTGTGGTAAACGAAAATCCTGCTACAGTATTGTGTAGTACTGTAGTAATTCTGTGTAACAATACCGCATATTACCTCTCTATAGTACTATAGCAAGAATAACGCTTGTCGTTACAACGGTATACGCCTTACTATGGGGAGAAGTTGGATTGTGGGATGAAACCATTTGTCGTACTAAGGGTACAAATATTTTCTGCTACCATAGTAAGAGTTTGTCGTCAATGGGTTGGTGCAAAGTTAGGTTTAAATAATGTAACGGTTATGTCATGACTTTCTGCGACACACCAAAGGAAGTGTATTGATAGCTTGCGCAAAGAGTTGGTCATGACTTGTGGGTAAAATTGTACGCCTCTGCAGAGTGTAAAACTTTTCAAAAAATAGCTCCCGCGGTTATGAGCACTTAGTAAAATCATCACATGGTTAGACATTTTATTACTTTGCAAAACAAGGATGAATTGGAAATATTGTTAAAAAATCTATATTTCAGGTATTATGCCAAGAATTGGTAAGATCATTACAATACTCACAATTATGGAGGATTGTGAGTCGTTATACTATGTTTACATGATATTTACACATTGGTTAAATTTGCTCTTACAAACCCCGCTTGCAAATTACAACTTGATATTTATGTTCATTTATGTTTACTGCAAAATAACCTTAGAAGTTTTACTGTTGATATAGCCTATATTTTATTATATATACATTTGTCATACACTACTATAAGTCTTACTGAGTACAAAAGTACTCAATCTTGCTTAAATGTTGGTTCAATGGACGAGGAAAGCGTAGTTCCCAAGGATGTGTACTTTGAGGTAGGATACGGGACTATATCGACAAACTTTACTAGGATGTACTCTTTGTTAGTTGCTTGTGATATTTTGGGCAAATGCATACTTCTAGGCCTCGATCTTCCGCTGCACTTTAATTCGCCCTAAAGCCATGTTGTAAGAACTATGCGCTAGTATTGTATCACGGACTTATGTATGGATGTGATAATAATATTATAATATATGCATATTAGCTACTGATTGTGGGACTAGTATGTTATGCATATAAGACTTTCTTAGTATTCCATGCCAAAATGAGGATCTTGACATCGTATCAAAGGGTTCAACAAGCATGTGCAGAGTAAAATCTTATAACATACTTAGTTAATTGACAGTAAAATCTCATTCATGCAATGTTTATTGGTGATACTTATATCATTATGTTGCTTCCATCGTCAATAAGTTATCGTGAAAACCGTTCATAAATTAGAACTGTCAATAAAATGTGAAAAACACATTTACTAGTTGGTTTAGTAGTGTAACTAATCGGTTAGTCAACGCACGGGTGTATATGAGATGATTGGCACGGTGTGTTTGTCATGTTATTATATGATTTTATTAAGAAGATGCAGCGCAAGAAACCATAAGATCTTCCTAAGATCCCCCGTAAGACACAAGATCTCGTGTGCAAGCCACTTTCCTGGTACACAAACATTAATTCGATCCTGAAATCCACAGCCCGTCAAATCGTTGGACCTAAGAGAGCGGACGCCCAGAAGAGCTACGGAGCTAAGCTCGGGCTACCTAGTCCCTACATTTTTTTTTGGTGTGTCTGGATGCATGCACGGGAGCAGCCTTTCCCAAGTTCACGATCTAGCCTGCCTGTCCTTTTGAGCTGCCACCTCTTGCAACTTGCATCCAAGTGCTAAAACCCACTCATCACCAACAAAATCACAAATCTTTCAGTGGAACCAGTAGTTAGTACTAGTTAGTATATAGCTTGCCATAGCCCATAGGAATGTTTGGGTTAGCTGGTTTAGACTATCTTCGGTAATTTTTCTTTATTCTCTTCTATTTTGTCATTTCCTTCCTCATATTCATTCTCTTCATTCCTATCATCTTCAGCAGCATTCTCTCGAAGGGTTTTATATAGGGATTAAAGAGATAATCCTTTTCTGAAGAGATTCTCACTCTAAATCCCTTCCGAAGAGAACCGTGAAGGGAATTTATTGAAGTGCTTGGGATCTGTCTGCGAAGGGATTTGGGAGCTGAAGGGATGTCGTTGGAGATAGTCTTAGCTTAGCTCTGCCATAGTAGCTTCTCGGGAAAAAAAATTAGTACACAAGGGCTTCCGCTTCTCAGTTTACTTAGGAAATCACTTAACCTACAGTAACTATCTGTAAAAGGCCCAAACTTTTGGTAGCTTTGAGCTGAAGTTGAAACTCTCCCTTTCATTGTGTGCAATTAGCTAATCATGTGTATTGTTCCCCTAAACAGTCGTCTACCTCGTTTAGACGCTAGGCTGCTCTACCCTTTCATCTAGTCATCTAAGCTGATTTATCCCGTCTAAACGGTCGTCCAACCTGTCTAATGGACGATTAGACACTGGATGCTGATCTTGTCGCTGGACTAGCATCTAGTGCCTCGGTGAAAACCAGTCATGCAAGTAAAATTAATACTAGTGTGCATGTGTGAGAGAAGATGCATATCTATGGTTGTGGCGAAAATATATTGAGCTGAGCTGATGATGGGTCCTTGCGGTACATATGCAAGGTTACACTGCACTGTGGGAGGCCACAGTCCCTTTGAATTCTGGTCACAAGAGGCATGCAGCGGGGTTGAGGGGTTGTGCACGGGCGTGCATGGAACCGTACGTACTTGTCGATAAAGAATCCTGTCTGTCTGGCTGGCCAGGCCATGGCCATGGTGATGGGGGGGCTCCCTAGCTATTATTACCAGCATTGTTCGCCATGCTATCATCTTTCAAATCCTTTCTGAATCACAAGACATCTTGCAGAGTGGTTTTGCTAGCGTGGCGTATCATGCAGATAATAGTGAACTGTTTACTGTTCTAACCTCCAAAATTTCTTTTTACACAGCACTAGCTTCCGTGAATTTTTTTGTAGGAATAGCCTTATTCGGTGTAAGGGGGGCGTAGAATTTGCTGGGCCATCACTCTGTGGCAAATCCAATTGCCGCACACCCACACCGTGGAAAATCCAAATGCCACACCCCTATCCCGTGAAAATTGCATTTTCTGCGCCTCCGTTCCGCGGAAATGCAATTTTGTGCCCTGTTCCACGGCAATTGTGCGGCCACCGGTGGATTCAGTGTCGCCGATTTCCCACGCCCCTATTCCACAGCAAATCAAATTCCCATGCCCCTATTCTGTGGTAAACGAAAATCCTGTGCTACAGTATTGTGTGGTACTGTAGTAATTCTGTGTAACAATACCGTCATATTACCTCTCTATAGTACTATAGCACGGAGAATGGCTATATTTGCAAAATAAAATAAAAAAGTGTTATTTTTGAAAAAAGAGAGAGTAAGGGACCAAATATGGTACAGTAGCTGGATAATATAGCATCGATCACTGACCAGCGCCTGCAGTCCCACGTTGGTTGTCGTAACATAGCGGTGATGTTCTAGTTGACTGGGGCTAGCTGATCATCTCATGACATGAGTCTTATGCCATCTTGATAAGCAGCCTTGCCAGCATGCATCCAGCCGGAGCGCTATCCGCGTCAACGAGCTTTGATTGGTCTATCACAAGTCATGCATGTTTAAGTGACCAATCAAGCAAAATTAAAAGACCTTGTGTGCAATTTACTCGTGGAAAAACAGGAGGCAGCTGTTGTAGGTGTGAAACCCAAACATAAGTAAGGAAGCAGACATTGGCCGTCTAATGGATGAGTAAAAATAACACAAGGATTTATATAGGTTTGGAGGTTCGACGGGGCCATCCTACTCTCATCTATGAGCTAATAGGGGTTGCCTCTAAAGAGCAAGTCCCTAAGGGCTCATCAGAATGTGTGTTTTTTTATTGCTAAGAGAGCTTAAGTTATAAATAAGGGATGCATAAGGTATTTATAGACTCTTGAGTCTATACAAATGACTAAAATACCGCTTATGAAAATACTAATCTATAAGTACAAACGAGGGATATTATTATCTTTTCTAGGCATAATAGTAGTTCCTTGATCTGCATATCGATCATATAGCCAGTCGCCGGTTGAACTATATATGTCTGGCTATATGGCGAGTGGCTCCCAATGTCATTTAGGGCATATTATTAGACTGACAGAGCTCGCTATGTTGCGGGATCAGCCAGGGATAGATGCACTCTCCGATAGCTTTAACCCTTACCGACAAGTCCCCTGTAGGGGTTTTTGGAGGCGTAGAGCTGGCATGGCAACCCATTGTATTAGGGTCGGAGACATGATCTTCAAGAGAATATGCTTCAATGAGAGCCCTTTTACCAGGAGTAAGGCGCAAGGACTCCTGGGCGTCCTTAACGGGCTACGACCGAGGAGATGTGTTAGGTATTCCTCCAACATTAGCTTTCTGCTTACATTTGTCCCACCGCATCTTAATGTGTCTCAAGGCGCTCTAAAGCAGTTGATCTTGTTGTCAATCGTCCATATTGCGTGTAAGCCATCATATTTTTCCATCCTTTCCCATGGACCAGACCATTGATATAGCATGGCAATCAAGCACCACTTCAATATCATCCCTATACTCTTTCAGCAAACCAAACCATGAAATCAGGGTCAATTCCGAGACGAGAATTACCTACAAATGCATTCACCTCAATTATAAATTACCTTGAAAGGATATTGGTTTGCTCTGAATCATGATCACCATTACACAGAGCATATATAAATGTCCCCAAACCCTTGATAGCCACACAAGGATAAATTATTGGACCTCAGTGATCTAGCTATTGGACTTGCAACCATGTGATTGGTTGCACTTTGGGGCCCGGTGCTATGATAGGCTCATGTTATACTTAAGGGATAAAATAAAGTGATAGTGAAAGGACATGGCTTTGATAATTAGATTGTTGGCAGAATCTGTTAACAGTACATGCATGCAGATATCATACCCAAAAGGGTAGCAAAGCGAGCAGGTTTCTCGAGGCATCTAATTGGTTCTTTCATGGAAACATATCAGTACAGATGTTTGTAGGTAGCCGCGCGGCTACAACTGCCAGCATATCTGATCACAATATATAAAAAGGAGAGATCCATCAAGATATATAGGAGAATCTACATGAAAAAATAGAAGGTTTAACACTGCTAATCTGCCAAAGGCTCTTGGGCGAGTGGAAGGGGCACACTGCTACATAAACAACAGCTATGGAACAATAAAGATGTTGATTCCGTTGGGTTTCTTTATCTCACTCGTCCGTACAAGTTGTGGGCTTAAGCTAAGTGACATCTAGCTCGCTGTATCCTAGATTTGACATTCTCTATTCGAAGATTTTTTTCTGACTTTCCAGGAAGAGTTCTAATTGTTCTAATTACCATTTCTAATTCTATCCTGCAAGCTAATGCATAACAGAATACCTTTCTCGAGGCATTTTTTAAGGAGTAGGCAGAACAGTGCTAGCTTCGGCATGCAACTTGTGAATGGGACATCGTGGGGAAAGGTAAATGGATATAAAAAAAGAGAAATGGCTACTAGCCTTTCTGCGTTTAGTTTCTTTTCTATTTATAGATCAAACACTGATAAGTTCTTTTAAAAAAAAGATTCCATCAAATAAGAAGTCAATGAGAGACGTTTAAAGGAAACGGTGTGGGGGGGATTTAAGCATCAAATGCGATGCTTGTGGGAGTTCGAAACGGTGTGGGGGGAATTTAAGCATCAAATGCGATGCTTGTGGGAGTTCTTTCTGCAAGAATGAGAATCGTTATTAGTGACTGCTTTTATATCGAGCATTTGTATATTGTTTGATTTGATCTTTTTTTTATAGAGCAGGATATCATACTCTTATCAACCCATACCATAATTTTTTTTCCTTTTTGTTTTTTTCGCGAGTATGAAGAATGGGTTAAACTGTGTACCTGTCCACTGCAAGGAGTAAGCCACCAAAGAGATCGTGGGATCAAATTAATATCAGAAGGCTCAAACATAATAACCCACAGCAACCCTTAAAATGATCTGACGATCACCAAAACAGTCAGAAGATATCAGCTGGTCTACCAAACGATCGGTGATCCACGCCGCATTCGAAAACGATGGCAATATCTTCAAACAAAGCATAGGCGAGTCCCCGTGCCATCTGGTTCTGGCTAAAACGCAAGGATCCCTGTACCATATTAAATGTAAGCACATTTAGAGAAACTTAGGTCAGAAACATGTAGAAAATATAATCCCTTAAGGACAATACACACTGTATATCATGAATAGATTCACCTCTAATACGACCCAGGTTAACACATGCAATTGACCCTTCTTCCCAGCCGAGACCTGTGATGACTCCCATTTGTTTCAACACTCTACTCTCTCAAATTGTTGGGCACTAAAAAACTGAGCTTAAATTGTTTGACGCCAATATATCAGTCTCTTCTCAAATTCACGCAACACGATAATTTTAATCTCATGTTCCATCAGATCAAGTCATCCTTTAGGAACATCAAACTTTTTGTGCGCCTAGGGTGAGATTGTTAAACTACATTATGTACAGAAAAGGCATAGCTGCATCATCTGTGGGAACAACAAAAGCATGTGTTTTTGACAAATATGCTACAACGTACATATGATAAAAAGTGAAAACACCTATCTCTTTCCAAAAGAAAAAAAATCTTATGATCATAGTGCCTCCAGGTTTGCAAGCTTTAGCTGCTTGTCAACAGTCAAGTTGTCTTCCACTGCAATGCATGTAGCACGCAGCACATTGGCAAGAAAAATTGCCTTATCAGCTTCACTTCCATGAATATGATCATGGCAAGGGAGGCCCTCCCCATGAGTCAATTGTTCTGCCCAAGTGTAGATGCGAGTGGTCAACAACCATAGCTTATCAGCAACAGAAATCCTGAGGTCATCCCAAATGCTGCTGGAGAGAAAAGCAGGCAAGGTGACGGGCAAGTCACACAGTACATTTGTTGGATTAACAATGAGAAGTGGCATATAGACGCAGCAGCTACCACATAGCAGGCCAACAAAACGTAATGCCTGCAATATTAGATCAAGGAGTTAAAAGTGTTTGTATTTGCAGTAAAGCAATGTGTGAGGGTAAACATGTTCATGTTTGCCGTCAAGCATTGTAAGGACACATTGCAACTGAACATTTACCGTGGAGGGATGAGCTGTAACACAGCCAATATCTAATGCATCCAGAAGCCACTGCTTCTTTATACTGGTATCAGCAGAGTATACGGCTGCAGCAACATCAACAAGGACGTTCCACCAGACACCTGAAACTCATTCCGAAACAATATGAAGTTCACCTATAAATATCCTAGAATGGGAGAAAAAAAACGTGAGAAAGGAAAAGGTGGAAGACTAAGCACTACTACTCCTAAGCATGGCCCAACAACATACAAGCAGCAAGTGTAATTTGAAGTATAAATCAAAGCTAACGGATGCAGTTACCGCTTACCATCAGCCATTGTACTCAATATGGTAGTCTTTATGTTCCCCAGCTCATGTGCAGAAACACAACCGGAGGAACATAATCTTGCTCTGATGATAATCTTCTTTGCCAAATCAACGTGTTCTCCTTCACTGAAGGATGATGAATTGTAAACCTGAAAAGAAAGGTGAACACGACATTGTTAAACAGTAATTACATGAAAAGCATAGTACTTGCTAAAAACAAATCACTTGTGCAGAATTATTTACGAAGACAGACTACAGCACCTGCAGTATATCACCCAGCCAACTTTTCTGGGCAACAGTAAGACAGTTGATAGCAGCAGACCACTCCTCCATGAATTCAGGTTGACCATCATTACAGAGACTCAAGAGAGGTAACAAGCATTTAATGCATTTCTTAATATATGAGAAACCCCCAGACTCATCAGAGACCACCTCCACCAGGCACTTGCAAATACCTTTCCAGAATGACATTCTTAACATGCTTCTCTGCTCAGATGAATAATCCAAGTATGAAGATGTGGGCAAATAGAAGTACTCAGTAACATCGCTGTACAGTTTCTCCAATCTTGAGTAAGAGAAGAGCTTCATTAAGTGTGACAAATACTGTAGCAAAATAGACTGCGCATTTATTTCTAATCTCCTGAATCTGGGTAACTCTGTCAGATCATCCAAAAACTGCAGAAGGGGACTGACATGATTGGCATGAGCTAGAGAAAAATATAAGCATTCTTCCCTTAATAACTTAGGATCTCGATGATTGGTTGGCTTATGAGGAATCTGTGCCTCAACTTTCATGCACCGCCGAATAATAACCCCCCAGTCTATAGTTGGCAGTCTAGGAGCTTTGGAAAGGCATTTCAAAACTGTTGCAATTGTACTTACTGGCACCATATCACTGGGCTGTAGATAGTAAAATAACGAAAATCAATAGAAAAGAACTATAAAAACAAGAATTACTCTTCTAATTCAACAACCCTATAAATAGCAAGATGACTTGCCCATAATGACAAACTGTACTTTGCTTCGCTAAAAATACCAGTGCAGCATGACTCAAATTATCTGTGGAGTTCGAAATTTAATATCCAAGAACCAAAACTACCATCTACAACGTACAACCCTATAAATAGCAAGATGACTTGCCCATAAAGACAAACTGTACTTTGCTTCGCTAAACATACCGGTGCAGCATGACTCAAATTATCTGTGGAGTTCGAAATTTAATATCCAAGAACCAAAACTACCATCTACAACGTAGAAGAGCATATGCATTATTAGATATTTGCATAAAAATAAAAAAAATACAAGATATGCATGTGCATTAAGAGAAATGCAAAACTGCCTGTATGGGGGTTGCTCCCACTATCCCAACTGTCAAATGTGCCTCGAGATTAGTGCACTAGTAGAGATTTTACAGCAAATCCAAAAACACAACAGTAAAAGATATCATCTTGTTCGCCCACTGCAATAGTAGACGTATGCAAACAACAATCAAGTGTCAGGAAAAGAGGAGGAGAATTAGAATGCTACAGTGCTTGTGAAGCAGCTCCTAATGTGCTTAGATGTTTTAAGTTGTACATTTATGCCTATTTCAGCAAATAATGGTACATATTTCACAATAACCAGCTTGTTTTCTTCAATGCACATTTTTAGCATATAAAAAAACACACATCTTAGCTATGTAAACTGCGAAGTTGAATAAAATGTACTCTTTATTTCTAAAATGTTTTCTGTAACAAATGTACACCGAAAAAGCCTGTTTTCAACAAACAACAGCACCATTGTCATTCTCTTCAAGAAGATTAAGATCAAACCTTTTCGAAGCTAAGATCCCTCAACCATAGGCTTAAGTTCCACACTAAGCTTTCATCAGAAAAATTTGTAGATTGACTGGAATCAATGGAACTTCTTTGAGAACCATTGTCATCATCAAGAGACTGATTCTTTAATAACCACCTGCTTCTAAGAAATGAAATAGCCCATGCAGCATAATTTTGTATGTCATTATCCTCAGCATCCTTAGCAAGAAGAAATATTTCCTGAACTATTGATGTTGAAAGTGTCTCGCCAGCAGGACTCAGGAGTACAGGACCTCTCACCAAAGATGACTCCTGTGCACATAAAGAACATATTATGTTGGTTACAGATTATTCTATGGTTACAGAAAAGTAAATTGTTAGGGTCTGCAGACAAGGAGAGATACCTTCTCATGCTTTATCTGCGTATTCATGGGTTGCCAACACATCCCAGTGAGGTCTCCAGCACCTGCACCAAAAGCGTTGACAGCACCGAACATGCCCCCCAAATGGACAAGAGGAGGATATGGATGGGTATATATATGTTTAAGTGTGTCAAGAAAATTTTTAACATCAGTAAATTTCATAGGATGCACCCCATCGTTCAATATGCAAGACAGGAAAGAACCAGCACCGATACAGATCGCCATCAATAAATTCTGAAAGATAGTTCCAGATTTCTTGAGGTTAATGAGCTCGGTAGCTAAAGAAGTGTAGCGATTGAACAGAGCATCTAAGTCATCATTCAGCAAATCCACTCTCTGGCAAAACGCTATGACAGATGGGAGAGCAAGACAAGAGCCCATACATAGTGATACTGAATTTTTTTCGTCAAATAATACAGAGTTTGAATCAACATCTGGTATCCATGATATCAATATGTTCTTGACTTCAACAACAGCTTCGCAGGCTCCAAGCCTATATAGAGCAACTACAGAGTTTGCCAGACCAAGAACAAGTCCTGCAACAGCCCAAGGATCATCATCTAAGCTACCAAAATTTTCTTCCATTCCTTCCATGGAGCCTATTCCACAACCACTTAGTTCCTTGAGAGAATGACATGCAAATGGACATAGCTTAACTAATAAAGCAGCCAAAGTGTGAAGAATTTCTTCAACTGACACACGCTCATTGAGTTGTGTATTTGCTTCTAATTCTGGATCAGCTGCATTATCTGCTCTGGTTAAAAGACCTTGGCAAGCATAACCTAATGCCAGTCCAGAGGCTCCTTTTACAAGAAAACTTTCAGCTTTTGAGCTAACCTGAATGCAAAAGGGGATAGGACATGATGAGAAACTATTCATGACATAATTTGAAGGTATCCTCATAAATATATATAAAGAACATGTGAAAATGAGCTGGCAGCACATCTGGATGAAATGGATTGGTCCAGTTGTACTTATCTGGCATCATGAACATTTGCTAGGCACTGTTTGCAGCATGAAGCAAGGCATCATAAGCTCCTAACATTCTAACAATCCAGTGAATCTGGCTGATTTGTATAACAGAAGCTAAATGCGTAGGCTGGCAGCAAGCAGTCTGGCACTACAATATAGCTGGCAACTTGATTTATCTATGGTCTATCATGTTACGTAATTATGGTATGGCATCATGAATAGCTACAAGCAGTGAGTGCCGTCCATGTGTGCAACACGAAGTGTTTGTGTGTGCATCAAGGTGCTGGTGAACATAACGCAACAAAATGCTGATATCTAGTTCCACACTTCTTGAAAATGAATGTGGCCAACCTAGTCCAAAATTTGTCAGAGAGCAAGACCTTGTACCTCAAAGAGTCCATTGATAACCTGAAATTTGCTCTTTTTGTCCGTGGGATGGAAACAATTGAATATTAGTCCCAGAGAGATAGCTGCAGACCACTGTTGGTGCTCATGCTCATATTGAAACAGCCATTTCAAAAGAAAATCTGAAGCAGAAGAGATTACTAGATGGGCAGTTGGAGGAACAACCTGACAATAAGATATGATGACAACAAATACATCAAAATTGGAAATCACCAGCAATACACCGGAACAACCATAGGAAAATAGACTGTATTAATGAAGGTAAAAGTGAACCAAGAAAAATAATGTTTAGCCTGTATTTTATCAGTCAGACCTTGATTTCTGTGAGCTCTAGGCATATTTCTAGAGTTATGTTTCTGTAAACATTTAATATTGTAACTCTTACAGAACCCCGGTTGCTACCTAGTGTACAACTGTACCTTTAGCTGAGTTGTGAAATGTGAATGCTAAAGAAAATTAAAACTGGCTCACAAATTGCTGGAAAAGCAAATGAGAAAAATTCAAATTAGGACATGAAGGAATTTAGAGTGACAATTCTGGTTTTGCTTCAGCACAAGATAATTTAAAATCAATCAGAATGAAAGTCACCATGAGCACGAGTCACAGGCACACCATGAAACCTGTGGTATCTGTAAAGAACATAGATTTTTTTTCGAATTCTTTGGTAAAAAAAATATATAGATAGACAAAGTAAAAGATTTAGCCAGAAATATAAAGATAAGAGCCCACAGATTTGTTCATTAAAGAATTAATTAGACCTCACAGAGTCAAAATCCTGGATCCAGCAATGATGACTGCATTCTATATTTGAGTCGAGAGGTATACTACATTCCAAATTTCAACTGGCCAGATAAAGTTTAAGGAGACAATTGAAGAACCAGGTGGCAGTAAAATCACAAAAAGTACATCATGCTGTCTGCATTCATGATCACCTATCTTTTGGGAAAGACTAAAATGTGAATAAAAACACCTTACCGAGCACAGTGCTCCAATAGCAAGAGCAATGTTAACAGCAACTCTAGGAGTAGATACAGGAACACACTTGCACAGAATCTGCAATCACCATTAAGAAAACTTAACAAAAAAAAGTAACCATTAACACGGTAACAAAGGTAACTTGTTCATGAAGGGGCAAGGAGAAAAAAGACAGATAACAAAATGGTTTACGCCTAAAATGAACCAAACCATACAGCACAATCAGATATTTGGCCTATGTCAAAATTAAAAATACTCTAGCAGTGCATGACTATTTCAAGTCAGCACTTTGTCAATTAAAATTTATCAATAGTTTATTTGAGTAAGCACCAGGCATGTCATGTCCCCAAACAGTGTGCTTACAACGAGAGAGCTGGTAAATCATAAAACTTGGTTATTTTTGTTTGCATCAGAACCTTCTCATCTAAACTGGCACTTATTAGCATTTGTGCTTTAGTTCTGAAAAAAGCTTTTCTCAAACAAAGACATCTATGAAATGAAGAAAAACGTTTAAGATATATATACATGTGCACCTTAAATATGTCGTTAGCTGCTTTTAAAGCTTTGTTCAACTTCGAAGATTCTTTAATGTCAAACAAAGCTACAACTTCTTGCATCCAATGGGAAACAAATGATTTCCACGAATGCAATGCAAGAAGAGCTACCACTATGTTTCTTGATATATACATAGATTCAGCCATCTCCATTAATGCCTGCTCATATGCAGCATGCACTCTAGCCAAATCCTGCAAATGAATATAGAATATATATAAAGGATACAGCTTTTGGTAATTACTGATATAACTACTCAAAAAAAATCAACTTCACAGGCTACTACCTTAGATTTCCCTTCATGAAGGATGTCTTTTGGGGAAAATTTGAGAGTTAAAAGAGCTGCACCAGGCAACTGGTGATGCGATGACTTTCCTACATTTTGAAAAGTTTAGTCAATTAAAAGCTGAAGCGAACAGCCTAACACCAGATCGTATTAAACATAGAACAGAACAAACTATGGATTTTTTTCACATTAAACATAGAAAAGAACAAGCCAGGTATTTTGAGAAACATAGTACATTGGACAGAATATCAGGCGTTCACCCTTTTTCCTCCTGAAAAATTAATTCATTTGACACTGGCAAGCATACCTTTAAACACGACCTGAGGGAAAACATCCAGCAGCTTCTCAAATTTATGCACCGTGATTCTTTTATCTGTATCCACTCTACGACGGTTTCTGAGTGTGTAGGGAAAACCTCAGTTAAGGATGTATATAAGCATCTGAACTGAGAAGGACTTATGAAAAATATACTAACATGTGCTCAAATTTGATAATCACAGCTTGAAAGTTTTCCATGGATTTGAGAACTTCTGGATTATATTCATTAGTAAAGCACTCATAGTTTCTTCTCCAGAAATCAGGAATAGCATCTTGAATAAGTGAGACCTGAAAATAACAATTATCACGATCAAAATAAGTGTGCAAGCATATGAAATATAATTTCCAATCAAAAAGTAGCACATATGCAGAATTGCCGATAATAGCACAACAGAGCATAACCTTGTAGTGGGACAAGGAGTGAAAAGCAGTTCCTCTTGCTTTAATCCAGAGAGGGTCAGCATTACTTTTCTTACATGTTCCAATGCTCCACAATGTCTGTATCAGGTTCTTCGATGTTCCAGAATATGCTTCAGCGTCCAATGCTCCCCATCTCAACAGAATGCATAAGCTGAAAAGGGAAGAAAAGGCAGAGATAGTAAGAAACAGACTGTCAACAGACACCTGAACATTGGTAGCCACAGACCAAATTAGCGTGAACATTAGCATTAAATGCAGCATGAGTCTTACCCATGTGAAACAGTAGGATCAGTTGAATAATCAAGCAGCTCCTTTGATATAACTTTCCAGGCAGTATAGAAATCTGACATAAAAATGAGCAGCTGAACTCAGAAGTGAAGTTCAGAAGACATGACTTCTTATAACAGCAAGATATTTCAAGAAGGCAACAACTTACTGATTTCTGGAACACTCATCACAAACCAACATTCTAGTGAACTCATGGAAAGTCAGAGTTGAACTTACCAACCACATCTGCCTCACAGAGATAGGAGAGGCTCTCCAGGCCAAGAGCTTGTACAACAGAATCATGACTCTCAATACAAGACTAAAATAAAAGTGTTAGAAAGCAGACCAAATCAAGAATACATGGTCAACAAAAAGATCTAGAAAATACAGACCGAGACAGATAATATGAGGTCAACACCTCTATCTGGGTTCTGCTTGCAAACATCACGCACTGATGCAGCAACACTTGTAAAAATTTCTGTGTCAGTGATGAAATTGGAAAATGTTTCAGGATCCAGAATTCCCTAGTTTAGAAATCGAAAATTAGTAGCAATATTGTAATAGTGATCCAAGAAAATCACAAATGAGCTATTGTCAACTAATCATACCAATGGTGTGCAACATGAACATTAGACGGAAATCTTTATTTAAAATTCAATGATAAAACCTCATTATGAGTTATGCTGGTAAATGAGAAACATAAGCTGAATACAAGCTATGACCAAAAAGAATTATATTGATCATTGCACCCTGTTGTCCCAAGAAAAGGACAGGCAAAGGGCATATGTTATTTACATAACAACATGACTTGGTGGTAGTTAATAACTTTACTTTCTCATATTTTCACTAGAACTATACGGATAGGTGACAAGATTATCTGTTAATCAGTCTGAATTGGATAGAATTTGGAAATTAAGGAACATAAAGGCATAAATTTATCACTCTAGACAGTCAAAACTGGTTCAGAAGCTAACAGTCTATATTAAATTTTATAACATCAACAGTATCAGTACTCATACAAAATGTATGAAAGCTCATAACAATGGCAAAACAAGATTTTAATACTCAATTTGAAGTATGTTCTTACTTGTAAGTTTGGAAATGCCCAATCAGTGATAATCCATATCTTGCAAAGCAATCGAACAGCTATAGCATATAGAACCCTGCAGGATACCAAACAGAAGATCATATAGCATGATGACAACAAAGAGAAGAACATGTATTTTTAAAAATGCCCAAGTCAACCTACTGCTCACAAATGGAAGCATATGGACAAGTAAAAATTTGCAAAATATTAATACAGAAATTCGTCGTATTCAAAAGTATTGTTTTTCATTAAAGGTAACCAACATTTCAAAATTGACTTCATTTTCCATCTTCGAAGTCTCACTGGTGAGTTAAAAAGAGATTGTGCATAAGATATATGTTTTCTGATATATTCGACAGGCTTGCAGAATCTGGATAAGTCAGCATGTTTTGTATCTTGGGCAAGTTGTTTGTTACTGAATGCAGAAGACTCGTAGATTGTCTTTACACCTTGCATGGCACTTTCTGTTTATGACCTAAAAACAATGATGTAACGTGCATGCTGTTGGCTGCTTTTTTTTATTATTCTTAAATTTCCTGAAACTTGTCCAGTCCATGTGTTATAAATGGGTCAGTTCATGTTGTATGAATGTTTAACTCTATTTTTCTGCATTCTAATATAGAAAGATGGGTTAGTTGACCCTTGTTCAAAAATAAGGGAAAGCATGGTTATTAAAACGTCGTGAAAACGACGTTTACACGTCGTAAACGCCGGAACGCTCCCAGTAGAACGTCGGCGTTCTTAAGAAACACGGAGAAGAGACCGAAGACTCACGGTCGTGCGCGGAGCCGTGGAGGAAGGAACTTAGCCAGCATGCCAAGAATCGCCGGCTCTTCCACCATCGGTAATCCTCGCCTCCTCCTCCTCCGCCTCCCTTCCTCGCCGCCTGCGCTCCGCGCGACGGCTCGATTCGCTCTCCTGGCGGCTCCGCTCTTCTTCGGCCTTTGCATCGCCTAATGGATCGGGGAGGCGGCGTGGATGGATTGAGAGGAGAGGAGGGCAGCGGATTGATCCGAGGGGGAGAGCGGAGCTGAGAGAAAGCGTAGAGAGAGAGAGAGAGAGAGTGGAGAGAGAGAGGGAGCAAGGGATGGGCGGTCGACATATCAATGGGTCAATTGGTGTTTTAATAGATTCTTGATTGATTAATGTGGAAGAAGACCACAAAATCAAGGTACATATGTGATATATCTTTGCCCCATATTCGTTTTGCAATGGTGTCTAAAACTACGTTTCAACACTCGCTTAAACGCTTAAAAGTTAAAAAGGGTGGGTCAGTTTGCTCGCGTTTACGTTTTAATAACCATGAGGAAAGTGAAAACAAAGTACATGTATTCCATAAATATCAGAACTAGACGACCCAGATCACTAAAACAGGCAAATAAGAAAAATCAACTGGAAACTTGAGCTGAGATCAGTGATGTCCAAAGAAAATTGAACAAGGAATCGAGATACTTACGATTTTGCATCCTTTTTAAGCATTGGTGATATCAATTGCAGAGTGAGTGGAAGCACAAAACCATGTATAGCGAGTGATGGCAACGACTCTAGCAAACTGAGCTGCACATGATATAGGAAAAATATCTGTCAGATATTCTACTCTTTTGCAGATTGAGATACTATTTCTCTGACTTGTATTAAGTTAATCAAGGTAAAGGTGGAAAAGAATTGTCATATATTTCATATTCATAGGAATAATTAACCATGACCCACTTTGCAAATTGACATCTAGGTTCTATGGCCTTTACAACTGGCTTCCCTATTTGCAAGACATTAATTTCGAGAGGTTCTGCAAAAAAATATTAATTTAGATAGTGATGATATATGTCAAGCTAGTGTCCTAGGATTTGGCACATAATTTAAAGTCCATTCTAGTGTGTTTTAGTTTCTTATTTTTATGACTTCATCACTCATCAGCGCACACATACAGAAAAAACATGAACTTACAGTACTCACCAAGATATTTGTTGAGAAGACGTCATTGCTATATAGAATCTTGCTATAGAAGAGGATAACTACCAACAATGGCATACCCAATTTAGGGTCTGATGCGCCAAGAATACCCAAGGACTTAGCAGCAGAAATACCAAGTTTTGGGTGCATTACCAAAACAGATACTACAGAGCTTACCAGCGATGATATTGCTACAGCAAGTAATTAGATGGAGTAAAATTAGTACCTGTTTTGAGAATACGTAGAGCGATAAGACAAGGCAGCGTATAAAAAGCACAAGTACACTCATCAACCTGATGACATCTTTTTTGGAGAAGAGTCATCCAATGTAAGCTTTTCTCTGCCAAGGACTGACAGATACTCCTTTATTCGGTTTGTCCAATAATTAGCTTCCAAATAGTTCCCAGCAGACTCAGGTAACCCCTTGCTAGTTGCGTACTTCATATAAAAGAAACCTGATGAAGATGACTGCGACCGGAAAACAGAAATAGTATAAATACATATCCGCACAACGCGCAGCAGTTACAATTGAAAGCGGAATTTCTGGGGAGAGAAGTTGAGTACATACGGAGAAAACAATGGCTAAACCTACATCCACATGAAAAATGCATTTTCTTTCTCCCTTCCATATTTGGACAAAGGGCCAGAACCCAGAATCTACGTGAATATAGACTCAGAATAAACCAAAGGGACAGAGAGATCACTGAAACGATATACATGTGTACACTTATGTATTATCGAATATAGGTTGGACGCAATATGAGTTTTACCGGTTATGCCGCATTTAGTAGAAACATGTAAAAACATGGATTTGGTTAAACAGATATAATGAGTTAAATATTATGCTGATCAAAGGTTGGCTAATCATATTGGCCTCTAGGGATTCCCATTTTGCAGCACCTTCAGAAGAAAATAAAACTTTCTTTCTGGACTGGGTCTATGTCTATGGACTTGGCAAGGTAATGACTGATAACTAGGTTGGTGATGTCAGATATGGTCATAAAATCTAAAAATGTTTTAAAACCGTGTACTCGGATTCTGAAAGTATTGCAGATTAAGCATATCTATATGTGTATAAGAGTAAAGCTCTATCGTGCCACATCAGCATCTGTAATTGCTGAGGATGCAATGTGTTGGTTTGCCACCCTATGATAATTCAGATGTCAATCCAAACATTTCAACCCATGTCATGTGCAGAAGGGGCAAAAAAGGTCGCAAGTCGCAACCATTTTCATATATACCCAGAGCTTGACATAAATAAGGGGGGAAAGGACCAGATCACCAGAGTCACAACATTAGGGCATCATAACAAAAAAAGTAAGCGGAAAAAACTTACCTGAGACCATAGATGATGTACTAGTTTTGGAAGAATATATGTAGGTTTGCTTATGTGGTGAACCATTGAGCTGTCTTGTTGCTCTGATGAACAAGAAGCAGGCAAATCTAAAACAAGCAAGCTAAATCTTGACAGAACATGAGATGCAACTGCTTTGACAGATTTCGATGGAGAAATAGCGAGGTTGATAACTGGCAGAACACAGAGAAGCTCCTCGTGGAAGTAATGTACTGCTTCATTTGCTTTGAGCGCTGCAACCATAAACATCAAACATTATGAGCATTCCTGTCTTCCTAGCAATGTGACATTGTATCATAATGATGTTAACGAAAAAAAAGGTTTGTTGACTCTGTAACTCAAAAACTATTTAATTTTGGAAAATGTGGGGAGCATATGTCATTTTTTTACTTTTCGCAGTCCCTAAGATACAACTTTGTTCAACACTTTTTTATAAGGATATATTAGCAAAGATTATAAAATTTACAATATTGACGTACTTTTGAACACTGATCTGTTAATATCATTTTTGTGTGGCCAGTCTATATAGCTTTTATAAGATTAATGGCATATTGAAAAAAATGCTGCAAACACTTTCCACGGGGAGTACTAGATGCACAATGTAAAGCACGTTGAAGATTTCATCAATTTTAAAGCACATGAAGCTTCCCATGATGTCAGTTTACATCTGATTTTTAACTACTTGGAAACTCTTACACTTCAATGACTTCATATGCAAAAAGGATATTCAAGAAACAAAAAGATAGTAGTTTAGGATAAAGCCAAGCTCTTAGTGTCTGTAACAATATGAAAGAAAACCAAGTTGGTAGCATCTCCAACAATTGGAAATTTAATTTGTATGCTGCATGGTTACTAAAAATTTAGAAATGTACCATTTTCATGTCTCCACTCGATCAAAAAGGACAGAAGTTTCAATCCAGCCAATTGCTCATGTTCAAACTCCAGCCCACTCAGAATGAAAGAAAGAGAACTGAGAACAACAGAAATCTCGGGCAGATAGCATAAACCTTGGTCCTTTTGCACCGAAAACAAATGTTTTGATAATCCAAGAACTACAGAAGCAATTCCCAGAAGTTGGTGATGAAGTGAACATTGTGACAGAAGTGTTTCTATCAACTCCACACTACTTGCTAGGGCATCATAGGTTGGCTGTTAAAAGAAGCAAGTTATAGCACATCTATGATGCATTATTGATACACAGCAGCTATATAAGCATTTGAACTCAAGTAACCATAACAGAAAAAACACCCTCTAACTAACTGATCAGTTGCCTACCTACCTCTTACTTTATCAATGGATGATAAGGCATAGAGGAGGCTCATGCATCAATTAAATCTTAGTATTGTCACCATGAGTTTCCATAGTTCAGCAAGGATCCAATATTATAGGAGAGGACGAAGTGAGCAGCTCACAAGAGTTCATTGTACAGACAAAATATTGATATCTTCGGCACTCCTACTGCAAGAAGTATGCTCATAACAATTATAGAACTACCACCATGACAATGATGTAGCTTTTGTTTCTCACAAAATTTGCTACCAATAGCCCAAACATGCAGCACAGGAATTAATACGCTCGAATTTTCAACAAATTGAATACTACAATATTTCACTGAAAACATAAATTTTATGGTAGATTATTGTCTGTATAGCAGCTATTAATTAAGTTACTAAATTCTGAATCGATACCATTTTGGTCATATTTTCAGTATAAAACAAGTGCAGCAGTGTACTTGTCAGTATGTAGGCAGTATAACAACCAGTATAAACAAGCCCTGTCCAAATGGGTTGAGTTCATGGAGGCAACTACATAACCTTTACATAAATTAAGTTTTCAGAGGGTGATAATTTTTGCGAGAGAAGCATTATTCCACTAATTATCATATAAATATATGAAATTAGTATTCCATCCATTAGGTGCTAGCAGATAAAAGCTCTACAAAAAGAGCACAAGTAAACTGTTCAGTACCAACTAAAGAGGCACAGCCAAGAATATGAATGACCTGAATATCTAATTCAGAACCAACATGACTGCATAATGAAATATCAATAAGCCAGGAATACATTTTTTTTTTCAAAAATTAAGCAATAGGCAGATAGCAATACCATTTCAGCATGAACCAACTTCCTCAATAATACCACATAAGCATCCACCAAGCACTCCACAGAACTAAGCCAGAGCCTCACTTCCTGAAGAAAAGCAGGAACAAATAAGCTCAGAGTAAGGTAATTGCCTAATTCCCATTTGAGGCTTTGACAATTACATAATGCACTACCAAACACATTTCCATTTATGCACTATGAGCTACATGAACTGCCATGTTTTTCCAGTTCCTGCAGTGTGCTGTATCTACTAATCCCGACTAAACAATAACATTAACATCCGTGGAAACAGGAATCGATCACTAACATAATTGCTTGCACATATAACCGTTCTCATCAGGGCTGCTCAAACTATTGCATCACCCACAGCATCAAAACTACCAATCTATAAGAGAACTGAAACCACGTCACTACCTCGCCATCCCCGTGGCCGAAATGTAGCAAGCTCTCGCCGAGCAATTTCAGCACCGGGACCGTAGAATCCAGCTTTGCGGATGAAGCAGCCGCTGCCGCCAGTGTGCCGATCAAATCCCTCGCAAACGCAGCCTCCCCCTTCCTCACAACAGCAAACATCACCAACGGCCTTAGGAACCCCACTACTCCGTCCACCCCTTCGGCAACCATCCTGGCTGCCTGCCGCGTCAGCTCCGCGCGCGCGCCGTCGGCCCCCGACGCGAGAGCCTGGACGAAGGGGTGGTCGTGGGGCGGGAAGCGTGACCCGGCGGGGCCGACGCGGAGGACGCAGGAAGCAAGCGCTGCGACGGCCTTGATGAGGCAGGAGGCGAGGCGGGGGGAGGGGGAGGCGGAGAGGGGCGCAATGAGGAGCGGGAGGGCGAGGTCGGGAGGGAGGAGGTCGGCGCGGGAGGCAGCGAGGCGGGCGAGGGATGCCGCGGTGTGGGCGGCAACGGCAGGGTGGGGGGAGGCGAGTAGGGAGGAGATGGCATCGTGGGCGGCGGCGGGGAGGGGAGCGGGCAGCGAGAGGAGGTTGCGGAAGAAGGCTGCGACGGCATGGCGCTGCAGGGTGGGGTCCGGGACGCGGGTGCGATCGACGAAGCGGGAGAAGGCCGCGACGCCGGAGGAGGAGGAGGCCATGGCGACGCGGTGGCCGGAGACGAAGGAGAGAGACCGGGGGAATTGGGGATAATGGGGGCCAAGTGTTTGTAGTGTTCGTAAGTCTTAGTCCTAAGCTACTAGGCCCATCAAGTCGTTGAGATGAAATGGGCCGAACAATCAATTCAGGGGCCTGTCGGGATCCGAATGTGCAAATCCGGATCCTCTGTGTTCAGCACTAGTTCGGGATCACGCTAGTGCACACAATCTCAACATCGGTACATATCACAGACATATCCAACGAAATAGTAAAGTACTTTATTTAAATATATAGAAAGAAATGGTTGATCGACCTTATGATCGAGTTACAACGATACGCTTCGCAGGGCGAAGACTTATTAAAATATCCAAATGCAGCGGAAATAAAATAAACTCGTGGCGCCAACCAATTTGCCATAGGCAACTGACTGGGCTCGCTCCCTAGTTCGTCGGCTCCCTCGATACTCCTCCTCCGAGTGGGTTGCTTCTTCTTCAACCGAAGTTGTGTTGTTGTGGGGTGAGTACTTTGAGCACTCAAACAAATCATGCATGTAATGCAATTTCTAATATTCTACATGCATGGCTTAGTACAAAGGATAGGCTATGGTTCATGAGCAAAGACAAAGATTCAAGAATAACAAGAATAGATTGCAAAGCAAGAAAACAAGAGTAGGAATAATAGCTTTCACAAACATTTCAATCGTAAATCATTTTTCCATCCTAAGTCAAGTTCCTCATTACCAACCCAAGCATTTTCCATAAACAATCCATTTTCATGAAAATCTAACCCTTGGCCAGTAATCATGAAGCGATGCTCATTACCGAAAGTGAGCACTGCTTATTCGAATAGGTTGTACACTCTGCAGAGATTATACACTTTACCCACAAGATACGATCAAATACCACCAAGGCAAATAACCGTAACGAAGCCTTTCCAAAGTTCCATCTAAACCCAAGATCGCTTCGCTAAGATTTCAACACCTGGAGGGACTGGTTACCACACCCAGTGGCCCCCTCTCGCGCCATGTGAGTTCTCATCCGCTTCTCCGGCCTCACACCACCACGACAAAGACCAAAGAATAGATTTCCCGGCTTTACTCAGCCTAAGCCCGCCCCATTACGGAGCTTGTGGTTGTATGAAAGACTCAGTTCAAATGCTCGCAAGGTTAAGTCCTTAGTTGACCGAGGCAAGACTAACCAAGTGTGATCTCAATTATCCGAAACCAATAAAAACCAAATCACGACCGCCCAGCCTTGCCACTCTTGGCCCACCGAAACAATCTTGCCATTTGCCCAGCCTAAATCATTTTTCCCACTTCGGTTCTTTATCATTGCACCACGTACATCATTAACTCAATAACACATGTCTCATTCACAAAGCATGTTCCATATCTCATTAAGTCAATATTTACTTTGGTATTCCAAAATCATGAAATGTCCATGGCAAGGTTAAGCATACTACTTGGTCTACTCAACCCATGTTGGCAAATTATTAGTGTCCAACTATTAATCCATATCCTAGGGTGACAAAGAGTTCATGGCCTACAATTATATATGACAAGGTGGCATACAAAGAACTAGGCATTTAACTAATCCCAAAATTCATTCAAACCAATTTTTACTAAATTAGCATGCAATAAATTAAATCGAAATAATTTTACTATGATAGGTTCAACATGATCAAACACAACTTGCCTTCAAAAGAAATCGATTCTCGGCTCTGAGCTTGCTCTCGGTCGAGAACCTCTCCTCGAAACCTTCGGCACTTCAACGTCTACGCAGAACGATACACAAAATAATAAAATAAATAAACAGTAAACAAACAGTGCTCAAAATTCAATTAAAATTCATAAACAGAAAGATCACAATTTTACAAATTTATAGAAATTGGAATCACTCAAATCGGAGTTAAAACGCTAAAAGTTATAAGCATTTGAAGTTTCAAAATACATTTAAACTCAATAACCCGAATTAAATAAGTATTTTCTTTTTCGGAAAATTAATTATTACGTCATCGGTGACACGGTCGCCACCACGTAATCGACATCGCTGCCTTGCCGACGCCACCGATCGGCTCCCGTCTTGACGTCAAGATGACGTCATCATTGACTCAATGACAGATGGGACCCACCGTGACGTCCACCGACGTCACGGTCCCGGCTGGCCGACATGCGGGTCTGCGGCTTGTCGGCCGACTCATGCGCATAAAGGCGCGGTGCGGTGTCATCGATATGTGGGTCCGCTTTGTCGGCCACACGCGCGATGAATGGCGACGCAAGCACTACTACCGCCCGGATTTGCATCTAACGGTGGAGGTTAGAAGATGGGGTTTATCGCTTACGGGCGACGTGGTCGAATCGTGGTCGTTGATGCGCGATCGAATGGTATGGGAGCTCGACTTCGGCGACGACGCTGGCGCTCGCTTCACCGGAGATGAAGACGACGACGTCGGCGCTGCTTGGCGTTTGCGGGTCCTCCAAACGACGCGGTGATGCTCCCGACGCGGCGCGACGAGGTGAGTTCGGGGTGGTACGGTGACGGCGAGAGTGACGTGCGGCATTTAAACGACGCTGAAGAAGTGCATGGCGGGGGATTTCGAGCGTATCGCGCGAGCAGCGGCGTCTCGGGTGACGTGAAGTGTACGGATGGGTGCGGCGTGAGGAGAAGATCACATCACGGGTGGCGGCAATAAATAGCCCTCGACGTCCGTGAAACACGCGGAGACCGAGGCCCACACTAAGCGGCGGCGAATCCCATGGTGAATAGGATTGGTCGACGTGGCGCAACGTGAGCCCTTGGATGAAGATCGAACGGCTGCCGTGCTAGGGTTTTTCCGGAACGGGCCGCACAGTACTCGGCCCAATACTATTCACGGGATATTTAACCCTTTTTCGAATAAAATTAATTCCCAAAAATAAAATAATTCATTTGGGGCATTAAAAATATCAGAAAAATTCTGGAAAAATTCTCATAAATATTTTAGGACATTTGCGACTCAAATAAAATATTTTCAGGAAAATTTTATTTTAACTTTTTTATTATTTAATTAATTTGATAAATGGCTTAATTCAAAATAACTCCAAATAAATCCAAATAAATTCCGAAATTTCTCAAAAATTCAAAATGCCATTTAAATGCAAGAAAAGCAAAAATTGGGGTGTTACAGGGCCCAACTCGGCGTCTTCGAAGGAAACACCCACGTATCAGCGGAACCCAACCTGGGGGTCGCCGCACGCCGTCCGATCATTTTTGTACGGCCCAGTTCACGGCTCGCAGCGCAACAGACGTAGGGCTGGAAAATTAGCTCGTGGCTCGTGGCTCGGCTCGGGCTCGTCCGAGCCTGGCTCGGCTCGCACAGGCTCGTGACTCGAACCGAGCTCGAGCCGAGCCTGTTTTTTAGGCTCGCAAAAACACCGAGCCGACTCGCGAGCCAAACTGGCTCGGCAGCCCAGCCTGCCAGCTAGCGCCTCACGGCCTCAGGCCCAGCCCACCCAGCGGCCAGCGCTACCCAGAGTCCCAGACCAGCGGCTGAGCGGCAAAAGCCAAAAATCCTTCCCCTAACCCTAATCCCCTCCCCTCATCTAGCGCTGGCGGCTTGGTGCCTTGGTGGCGATTCGCCCGCCGATTCCCCATTCCCGTGACGCTCGCCACAGATCTGCTTCCGCCCTCTGCTATTCTTCCTCCTCTCCATGGTGTTGCGCAGCTTCGCTCATGCGAGATCTCCCCGAATCTCTGGTTTGTCCTTGTCGATCGATCGCATCTGCATATGCGTGTGAGGTTTCTCGATTGGCTTGTCGTCATTTGCAGGAGAGCAGAAACAACAAATTGCGGAGAAATTTTGATGGTTATTATTTCCTTGGATATACTTATACTCGTGTGAAATCTTGATTGAACCACGAGTCACGTGTAGTGTAGATCAGTAATACCTTTGTTTTTTCGACCTTCAATCAATGCTTGTGTGCAAGTATCTTGGTTAATTCTGGGGAGGTATTCGTCGCATTGATCCAAGAACAGTGCTGCCTTGTCGTGATATTTGTATATGTGCTAAATGATTACAGGTCAAACTGTCGCTAGTATATTGGTTGTGATCGAAGAACAGTGCTGCCTGGTTGTGCAAGTATCTTGTTAATTGTCCCAGTTTGATTTTCACTGATTCTTCATGAATTCTTGGTGTTGTTTGATGTTTGCTGTTTGATGTTGAGCAAGTGTATAAACTTACTAACTCAGAGCATGCCTTGGCTCGGCGAGCCAACGAGCCGGCTCGCGAGCCGACCTCGAGCCGAGCCGAGCCGGTTTTTTGGGCTCGTCTCAGAGCCGAGCCGAGCTCGGCTCGGCTCGTTTCCAGCCCTAAACAGACGGAGTTTTCTACCGGGGACCCTTATTCTTGTGAGTAGAGATGAAAATGAGTCACATATCTCTCGTCCGATCCAGGATTTGGATCCGGTCAGGATCGAATCTAGGACTAGATTTTATTGTCTGGTCAGATCTAGAATTAGATCTAGATGCTTGAATCTGGATTCAGGATCGGATCCGAAGCATCTATTATCCGATAAATCCAGGACGAGATCCAGATATTCGGATTTTTTCTATTCGGATATCTGGATTTTTCCTACGGATATTGGATCGGATATTCGGATATCAGTAAGGCCCAGCCCATTTACACTATATTTTTTCCACGTCAGCCCATTTATATTAACAATTAGTTGGTTCTATTGATTCTTAAGTTATATATTCTTTCTACCACATTTGTTAAGTTTGATTGATATATAATTTATTACTATAGTCATGTACTCATATAGTTTTAATTCAATATATATTACTCTATATATACGTGCATTATCCATATATCTTTATCCGTTTCCGACCTAAATCCGTCACATATCCGTATCCCGAAAAATCTGAATCTGTATCTGTATCTGTATCCGGCTAGCCCATATCCGGTTCCGAATCCAAAAAAAAATATGGGTTAGGATACGGGAAGAGTAATATCCGCCCGTATCCAACCCGTTTTCACCCCTACCTCTGAGGGCCCGTTCAGTAGAGGTCGGCTCTCAGATTCTCTGTTGAACAGTAGCGGAGCCAGAAATTTCTAAAAGAGGGGGCCTAAGAATAAAGTGAATCTCTACTAATGATTGATATTCAAAATTTAATATATAGTAGATATAATATGTAACACTTGTAACTTGCCAGAAATTTCAAAGTTTAATATATATATATATGATGTTTTCATGAGCCGCTGGGGGCCCAGGCCCCACCACGCCCCCCCCCAACGGCTCCGCCACTGCTGCTGAACATCCTCAACTCCCTCGCTCGAGAATCAAAATCTCTAAGAATGATTCTCTGGGTTACACTAGACTTAAAGAGCAGCCTCGAGCTTGCACCTAGTAAGAATCAGCCTCTCCGCCTCGAGCATCACCGATCTACCCCTGTTCAAGCGTCGCCAAGCCATCACCACCTCAAGTGCTGCCGATCTACCCTATCTTGAGCCCATCGAGCCGTCCTCGCCTACGCTATTGAGCCTGCGACAAGCACCACCGAGGTATGGCTCCCCTCTCTTCCGTCTCTCTCAAATCCCCTCTCCCCCGAATCCCCACTTTCAAAAATCTGGAACCAACTAGCTAGCAAAATATTTTTTCAGAAACTACTCTTGATTCATCGAAAAATTAGAATTAAGAGGAGTCGGAGCAGAATTTAGGAGGAGCAGGAGCTGGAGCACTACCGAACAGCCCCTAACTAGTTGATACATTGCGACTTGCTGCAATTTTAGTAAAGGAATTTGTTGCGGAAGAAGCTAGAAGACAAATGTATTACTCCTTCTATCCAAGTTTATAGAACATATTTTTTCTTAGCACATAGAACGTAGATATATTGAAAATAACTATACCAACCCTAATTATTACTCTAAGCATTACATTCAATGCATGCAGGTAAAGAATATCAAGTAAATATGAATATTTATTAAGGATATAAAGAGAATATTACACTAATTTGCATGAGAACATGAAATACATCTTATATTTATAAACAAGACCATTAAAAAATACACCCTACAAATTTGGTCGAAGGAAGTAATACGGTAAGGGTAAAAAATTAGAATTTATGAAGAACAATCGAATATGTGACACATTAACAAAGGATTTAATGACAGTAGGAATACGTTGATGG
Organism: Guadua angustifolia; assembly: GCA_036346375.1. Taxonomy (NCBI): domain Eukaryota; kingdom Viridiplantae; phylum Streptophyta; class Magnoliopsida; order Poales; family Poaceae; genus Guadua; species Guadua angustifolia. The sequence goes on along the minus strand of CM070500.1, from coordinate 85,243,020 downwards.
CACTAATATTCTCTCCGGTTCACAAAAACTTATCAGCTTGGGATGCGTGCAATCAGACTTTTGAAACTTTAGCTATGGATATCTTTTGAAATATTTAGATTGGATGCATGAAAATCATTAAAGGAACGAGTTGGCCTAGAGGGGGGTGAATAGGTAACTTTTGCAAATTTTAACTTCTTAGTTATAATTTACTATTTTCTTTAAGTGAATAACTCAGTACAATATATAACAAAAGTAAAATGCAAACAAAGATAACAGCGAAGCAATAAAGTGAAGTAAAACACAAATGAAACAGAGATTTACACCGTGGTTCAGAGCCTTTCTCCTACTCCACGTTGAAGCACTTCTTCCGAAGTATTGCTTCTCCAAAGCTAGTTGCAGTAGTTCTGGTGATCACTCAGGAAGCTCTTTCACTACACCAGTGAGGTGAGCTCCAAACCTTTCACAACCAAAGTGGCCTTACACAATCACCTTTGGACAGGTTGCACTTTTCACTTCTTCCAAGCTGTCTAGGATCACTAAAATCCAAGAGTAATAAACTTTGCACAAGTTCTGTCTCTTGGTTCACTTGCAAATCACACAGCTAGACTTAAGCTTGGAGCTAAAACACTTAGAGAAGTTAAGGATTTTGAGTTTGAAAGTGAAGCACAAACTTCTTTTTGAGAATAACAGCTCTTTGAATGCTAAAATGTGAAGGAGCTCATAAAGTTCTATAGTAGATGGCTCATAAAATATTTATATAGCCATTTGGAATGAATATAGTCGTTACACCTACCACTGTAGCCGTTGAACGTGTCAGAAGATCAAAAATATACGTTTACAACGGACTAAGCAACAGGACTTAACGATACTGATCATGTGTATCATGGACCAATTTAAGACATTTACGACGGACCAAAAAATTTGATCCGTCATACATGGGAATTTCTGAGATCAGTAGCCAAGGACCTTTTTGACATAAAATAAGATTATCCAAGAGATTTGCTATAGCAACGGACTAAACTTTTAAACAAGAAGATTTGGTCCGTCAACAAAAGAAAATCCTACGAATAAGAATGTATATCTATGTATGGATTTAATAAATAAAACTCCAAGGTTTGGTCCGGCAAAAAGGCTTATAATCTGAATGAGTGCCGGACTAAAAAGTTTGGTCCACCATAGATGGAAATATGAGAAGTTTTTGGTCTATCGAAGGAATATGACTTTATATGCATGTCGAACAAAAAACTTTGGTCTGTCATACATGGAGGATTGAAAAACTTTTGGTCTTGCAGAAAGAATGTGAACTTATATGTACCACGAACCAAAATATTTGGTCCGTCGTAGATAGAAAAACACTTGGTTGCAAGATTTCTTTAAGGAATTTTCACCACAGACTAAAGTATGAGAGAATAAGAAGTTTGGTCCGATGTGAATAGATACTTTGATAGGAATTTTGATAAGGAAGATTTTCAATGCTGGACTAAAGGAGCTTTTGTCTAACAAAAGGATTTTGGCTATGTATGCAACAGACTTAAGAAATGGATAGCTGAAATTTGGTCCGTCGCATATTTAGACTTTTGAATGAAGGAGGATTTTGATTCAAAAAGCAATGACTAAGAGTTTTTAACTCCAAGCAATCTAATTTTGTCTTTGCCTTATGATCCAATCTACCAACTTATGCAAAATCCCCCTTTATAGTACAGCCAAACTAAAATTAATCTTAACTATTTGACTTGAATCAACTCCCAAGCCATAAACTAGTAACAGAACACCTTAATCTTGTTTGACCAACTTGCTTCAACATTGATTTCAGCATATGCTCTTCAAAGCTTAAGCATTATTAACTTAGTTATCAACACCAAAACTATAATAAAACATGATAATGAAAGTTGAGGGGGCTTAGATGCTATCACGGTCGTCTCGGTGGCACGCCCGGGGGCTGTTCGCTTAGCAATGGAGGACGGTCGAGTGCTCGCGAGCTCCTAAAACATCGACCACCTGCGCAAGTTCATTGTCTAAACTAGTGTTCACTTTTGTTAGCTTACGCTCGATCAGTAGTTTTTCTTCTAAGAAAGAGAAAATTCGGTTCCCTCGCCCACGCGAAGTCCGTTACCTCTAAGGTCTTGTGAATGCTCTCGAAGTCACTGCATCAGCGTTTTGATTGGTTTGGCGTTCTCCATGCCGAACTTCTTGAGCATGTCCTTGATGTACTTCGTTTGGCATATAAAAGTTCCTTCTTTCAGTTGTTTGACTTGAAATCCGAGGAAGAACTTTAACTCACCCATCATGGACATCTCAAATCTTTTAGTCATTATCCTGCTAAAATCCTTGCACAAATGTTCATTAGTAGATCCAAATATAATGTCATCGACATATATTTGGCACACAAATAAATCATCATCGATATGTTTAGTGAAGAGTGTAGGGTCGGCCTTTCCGACTACAACACCTTGTTTGATGAGAAAATCGCGAAGACACTCAAACCACGCTCTCGGTGCTTGCTTAAGCCCATAAAGAGCCTTGTGAAGGAAGTATACGTGGTCCGGATGGTTCGGGTCTTGGTAGGGTGGTTGCTCAACGAGACCATTTCGGAGAGTGGTCCATTCAAGAAGGCGCTTTTCACGTCTATTTGGTATAACTTGAAATCATGGTGAGTAGCAAAGGCAAGTAATATTGAATAGATTCAAGCCTAGCTACAGGGCGTATGTTTCATCGAATCCAAACCTTCGACTTGCGTGAAGCCTTGAGCAACCAACCGTGCTTTTGTTTCTAGTCACTATACCGTTTTCGTCTTGCTTGTTCCGAAAGACCCATTTGATTCCAATCACGTTTTGCTTGGGCGTTCGACAAGCTTCCACACTTGGTTCCGTTCAAGTTGTTCAACTCTGTTGCATTGGCACCACCCAATCCGGATCTTGAGTGCTTCTTCTACCTTTAGTGGTTCAAGAGAAGACACAAAAGAGTAAAATTCACAAAATTTGCAAGTCGAGATCTAGTGGATACTCCTTGTTAATGTCTCCAAGTATGTTGTCGACCGGGTGATCGCGTTGTATGCTTTGATGAACTCTCGGATGAGGGGTTGTTGCGTTTATACGTTGAATAGGACCTCCGTCGTCTTGAGAAGTGTTGGAACCATCTTGAGTTTGAATGGATGAGGGAGGATCAACATTTTGAGCACTGATGTCCGGAATGTCCGGGGTTAAGTCCGGACACTCCGGAGATTTTGTCCGGATACTCCGAACATTATCCCGGACACTCCGGGTTGAGGTGCTCGGGATTGCATCCTGCTCCACCGGTTTTACCTCCCCAATGGCCAATTTCTTGATTGCTTCACATGGAGGTTCTTCCCTATTAATTTCATCACAATTAACTTGTTCTACTTGAGAACCGTTAGTTTCATCAAATGTTACGTCACGCGAGATTTCAACTACACCGGTGGTGTTATTGAAAACCCGATATGCGTAAGCATTTGATCCATAACCAAGTAAAAATCCTTCATCTACTTTAGGAGCAAATTTAGAAGACTTAGCTTTCTTGTTGAGGATGTAACATTTACTCCCAAATACTCTGAAATAGGATACATTTGGCTTCTTTTCCGTGAGGAGCTCGTTACGCCGTCTTCTTTAACAACTTGTGAAGATATAATCGGTAGCTGTGGCACTCGGTGTGTTGACCTCGCCCAAAATATGTCGGAAACCTTGTACTCGTCGAGCATCGTGCGCGCCATCTCGATGAGGGTTCGATTCTTCCTCTCGGCTACCCCATTCTGTTGAGGTGAATAGGGAGCCGAGAACTCATGCTTGATGCCTTCTTCATCGAGAAACTCCTCAACGCCGGTATTCTTGAATTCGGTGCCGTTATCACTCCGAATTTTCTTTATCTTCACTTCGAACTCATTTTGAGCCCTTCTCATGAACTTCTTAAGAGATCCTTGAGCTTCGCTTTTATCATGCAAAAAGAACACCCAAGTAAATCGAGAAAAATCATCTACAATGACTAACCCATACTTGTTTCCTCCAATGCTTATGTAGGCGATCGGGCCGAACAAATCCATGTGCAGCATCTCTAAGGGTCTTGTGGTGGTCATCACATTCTTGGCGGGGTGCGAAGCTCCAACTTGCTTTCCGGCTTGACATGCGCTACACACCCTATCTTTCTCAAAAACGATATTGGTTAGTCCAAGGATGTGATTGCCCTTAATGAGTTTGTGAAGATTCCTCATACCAACATGGGCAAGTCGGCGATGCCATAACCAACCCATGCTAGATTTAGCCATTAAGCACGTTTCAAGGTTAACTCTATCCGTAGAAAAATCTATAAGATAGAGATTACCCTTTAAACGACCCTTAACGGCTATTGAACCATCAACCCTCTTAATGACATCCACACCCTTCTCACTAAACACACAATTATAGCCCGCTTCACATAATTGTGCAACGGACAATAAATTGTAGCTTAAAGATTCAACGAGTAAAACATTGTTTATATGAAAATCATTGGTAATCAATATCTTACCTAAACCTACCACTTCACCTTTTCCATTATCGCCAAAGATGATGCTTTCACTATTTGATCCATTGGCTTCTAGATGTGCGAACATTGCCCTTTCTCCGGTCATATGATGCGTACATCCGCTATCCAAGATCCAACTTGTTCCACCGAGATGTAGGCCTACAAAATGAAATTTAGTTTTTGCTCTTTGGTACCCAAACTTGTTTAGGTCCAGTCATGACGTTAGTGACAAGTGATTTGGGGACCCAAATAGATCGCACACTAGAAGCATTCTTGGGCTTACCCCAATATGATGAGCAACTACTCTACCAAGGCTAGTCCTCTTAAGCACATATGAAGCAAAGAAAGTGGATTGAGCCTTATATTTAGAGTTTGCTTCCTTTATGAAGTGAATGGGCTTGTTCAAAGGCGCAACCACAATATGGTTTCCTTTGCCCTTGGGAGGACATAACCAAGCCCATGCTTCATGGGGTTACCTTTTGCGCTTCTGAGGAACTCCTCTAGTCCCTTGCTAGCCTTATAGGACTTTTGTAGTCCATCTTGAGCATTCCTTGAGCTTCTCATTTTCATTAGCAAGTACTTGCAAAGTCTCAAGGTTAGTGGTACAAATATCAATATTGACATTATAGCACCTAGCGCATCCATTACTAGTTGATGGTAATGAAGAATTGGAGTTAATAGTTGAGGTAACCGGAGGGCTATTCTTGAGATCAACAAGCTTCAACTCAAGAGCCTTGCAAGCATCCTTTGCCTTAGCAAATTCCTCTTTGAGTGAAGCGTTGGTGATCTCGAGACTAGTCACCTCGGATCCGATTAATTTTGAATTCTCAACTAATTTCTCATTTTTCTCTTTTTCAAAAGACAAGCTCTTCTCTAGCTCACGGTTTTTCTCCTTTTCGAGGATGAGCAAATCCTCTTGAGCCTCAAGAGTAGCTTCCTTTTGTTCTACAACTTCCTCCAACTTTTCAATATTTTTTAAAAGCAAGTTTAATTTATGAATGTCAAAATTCTTCATAGATTTAAGCACAATGTTAACATCATCATCATCACTATCGCTATCGTGCTCATCTAGACATTCATTAGCAATGGAGGGAGTGGAGTCTTTTGATGATACCTTATGCCCTTTTGCCATAAGGCACATAGGAGTGTTGTCGTCGTCATCGCTCAAGTTGTCGAAGAGGCTCTTCGACGTTGTTGAGGTGGTAGGCACGGCGATAGCGACGGAGGCAATTCCTCCTTCCTCGTCGGACTCGGAGCTTGAGTCGGAATCGGAGTTTGAATCCCACTCTTCTCCAATATGCGCTTGACCCTTGTGCTTGTAGTGCTTGAATTTCTTGCTCTTTTCTTTGTCTTTGCCTCGATATTTGTCTTTCTTGTGAGACTTCTCATCTTTGCTTTCCTTGTGCGGACACTCGGCAATGAAGTGGCCGGTTTCACCGCAATCATAGCATCTTCGTGTAGAATGCCTATCCTTTGACTTTCTTCCAAAGCTCTTCGATTGACCTCCTTGTTTGAAATTATTCTTCTTGAAGAACTTGTTGATCCTTCGCACAAATAGGGCCATATCCTCATTCGTCAACGGACCACTAGACTCTTCATCTTCACTTGAGTTCTCTTCCGCTTGGCGCTTACCTTGACGGCCTTGAGGGCAATGCCTTTCTTTTGCCGACTTGAGTTCTTCAACTACCTCGCCTCCTTCACCATCATCTCGTCCATCTTCTGTCGCATTTGTTACCCATGTCGAGCTTTTTTCTTATTTCGGTTTGTCGCCTCTAACTTTGCCCCTATTCGCATCTCTAACTTATACTCCTATCGCCTATCTCTCACTATTTGCCTCATGTTCATTACTTGCGAGAAATAACTGAAGGACCCAAAAGAAGCAATGCGAAGACAGAGCCCTTGGGGAAAAAGAATATATGCTCCATTGGCGCCATAGTCGAGAAGAAAGAAAGAAAAAAGAGACCTCTACTGCACGCCAAGCTCGCCACCTTCGCCTTGAGAACTTTAGAGTGAGTTTCTGTCGAGCTCTAGCTCGACTTAATCTTGGCTTCCATTTTTCTCGATCACGTCTTCCTCATGGCTTAGCGATGTTTTTTCCTGGCATGCTTCTCCAAGATCGGCTTGTCCCGGGCCGGTCTCCTCCTTGCCTCTATGTCTGGAGAGCTTCATGCTTCACCAATCTCGGTTTCGCTCGGCTTTGGAGAACTCTTGGCCGAGTGTTGTTTCTACCACCGCCTTGAGAACTTTTTTCCTCACCAGCGGATGTTTTCTCCGGCTCGTCTTCTCCAACCCTAGCGGATGTTTTTTCTGGCAACATCCGGCTTATCCGCCGAGCTTCTTCTGGCGGTTGCTCTGGAGCCTCGAGAGAGACGAAGTCCTCCATGGTCTTTTGAAGAACCTATCAAATCCTAGAAGCAATGTAGAAGACAGAGTCTCTTGGGGGAAAAGAATATATGCTCCATTGGCGCCTGGCTGCGGCAAGCTCTCGTGTTTTTGTCCCGCCCTTTCGTCTATCCACCGCCGAGCTCGGTTATCCGGCATCGTACTGGCGTTCGTTCTTTTTGGCCCACGACCTGGGGAGGAACTATCGAGAGAAGTCCTCCATGGTCTTTTGAAGAACCTACAAGCAAACAAAGAAAGGAGAGATCTGTCTTCCTCGAGCTTTCCGAAAAGAGGAAGCTTTCCCCAAGGAAAAAAAGAGGAAGCTAGCAACAAGAAAAAAAACGCACGCAGAGGTTGCCTCGAAGGTCTTGGCGAAGATCTCTCCAAGATCACTTGTCCCGGCCTTAAGTTCGCTCATCCACCGCCGAGCCCTGCTATCCAGCATCAGACTTTAGCCATTAAGCACGTTTCAAGGTTAACTCTATCCGTAGAAAAATCTATAAGATAGAGATTACCCTTTAAAGCGACCCTTAACGACTATTGAACCATCAACCCTCTTAATGACATCCACACCCTTCTCACTAAACAAAGAAGGAGAGATCTCGATGCAAATCTTCCAAAGCGCAAAAAAGAGAAGCTAGCAACAAGAAAAAAATTGTTTATATGAAAATCATTGGTAATCAATATCTTACCTAAACCTACCACTTCACCTTTTCCATTATCGCCCTCTCAAGAGCAGAGTCTCGCTCATCGGGCAATCTTGGCTTCGAGGCCCGCTTCCACCTCAAAGCTCGAACTTCCGGGATACCAAGATCGGCTTGTCCCGGCCTAAGTTCGCTCTATCCACCGCGAAGCTCGGTTATCCGGGCATCGTGCTACGGCGTTCTTTTTGGCATCACGATCACGCGGGAGGACCCTCGGCCACGACCCTGGAGGAACTATCGATCGAGACGAAGTCCTCCATGGTCTTTGAAGAACCTACAAGCAAACAAAGAAAGGAGAGATCTCGAGTGCAAAGTCTCGCTTCACCCCAAAGGCGGCTAGCAAGGTCGATCAAAAAGGCTTCTGCCTCAAGCTCGTTTCTCCGGGCGGTTTGGATCAGCAATCTCAGGCCTCAAGAGCACGCAAGCTCCACCTTCGCCTTTGAGAACTTTAGAGAAGTTGTTTGTTCAACAGAGCTCTAGCTCGAGTCATGAATTTTTCCATTTTTTCGGTATGCCTTTCCTCACCTTCTAGCGGATGTTTTTCACCGCAAGATTCTCCAAGATCTGTTGTCCTGCCTTTTGCCCCAAGGCGGTCGCTCCGAAGACGATCCATCATTCCCTTCAGCATGACGTCCGGGAATCTGATGCTTGAGCCCCATCCATCGCTTTATCCCGGCCTCGATCACCGGAGATACCCTCAAGATCCTATCCAAGATCAGGGCGCGGAGCCCACCTCCGCCCGATCAAAGATCATATCGTCTAGAAAAGTCGTCACGCCCACCGCATGCTGCTCAGCCTGGACAGCGATCGCCCGAAAGCATGTGGTTCGCCGGGCGGGCTAGCTCCATCCCGAGCATGACGTCCGCCGGGGATGCTGCGTGCCTTCCTCCCGAGATCGGCCGGTCCGCCGGGATCTTGTCAGATCCTTCCAAGAGGCGAAATCGCTCAGGAAGATCCAGCATTCCCGGCATGAAACGTCCTTGGGGATGCTTGGCTCTCTACTCATCCACGTATGGTCTTTATCGGCGCCATACAAGCGCGTGACGTCGCTCGCTCGGGATCTGTCGCTATCCACCCGGGCATGCGATTCGCCCGGGGATCCTTGCAAGAGGGCTAGCGTCAAGAATTTATCCATCACGCCCGCATGACGCCCGGCCGCAGATGCTGTCGCCCCGATGCTGCGGTTCGCCGGCGAGCATTCGTTCGCCGCGGGCCGCATAGCCATCCCGAGCATGTTGGCGCCATTGGCCTTCGTCCTTGTTCCGGGCAGGTGATGCGCCCGAAGATCTCGTGCCTTCTTGGGCAGTCTTTTTGCCCAAGGCCGCGAGATCAACCTCCTCCCCTCCCTATGCGCCCTCTGTACTCGGGAGGCCCAGAAGCTCACCCTGGGGAGGCGGTCCCCCCAGATCCTTGGTGCCTTGGCCGCTGTCGTCGACGAGCTCGTCCGCCATCGCCAATTCAACGGCCTCGCTCATCACGCGGTCGGCAATGAAGGCGAACTCCTTCTCAACGGCACGACCAAAGATCTCGTCAACTATTTTGCCATAATCTGGAAAGGCCCCAGGAGCTATCACGCCCATGTCAGCAGAGTGGGGTTAGCTCGGATGAAGAACAAGTGAAGCAAAGGACAAGAAAAGGAGAAAGGACAAGGGTTTGGGAGCTACCTTCAGCAAGCTCCTCGTCGTCATTCCCGGTGGGCTTTGTCGCCGCTGCCGCTTCAAGTTCAGCCTTCTCATCCGCGGGGGGGCTGCTCCTCGCCGGGGGAGGGTCGACCTTCTCCATATCGGTCGTCTCTGGCGTCTTCTTCCGGCCGCGCCTCGTCATGAGGGGCACCTCATCCTCCTCCTCCTCCTCCTCATCCTTATTCTCGTCCTCCACCTCCCGAGCCCGTAGCCCGTCTTTCCAAGGTAACTTGCTTGAGCTTGGCTTTAAGCTCGGCAAGCTCCTTCCTCAACGCCTGTTGCTCAGCCTGCACCATTTCCTCGGTCATTCTCGCATCCGCCGCGAGCTGCTCCAAGCTCTCCCGGCCGTAACTCTCCATCCAAGCATTTAGGCATCTTACCTCCTTCCGGTCGGCAAATTCTAAGTGTTGCAGTGCAGGATCCTTGGTCGAGCTCACCCGCCTCTTCGTCAGCTGAGTAGAGGCTGGTGGCGGAGCTCGTCTCTTGACCCTCGTGCTCTTGGCCTTGGGCCGCCCGCCAAGGGCCTAAGGTCGGCTACTGCTACCTCCAAGGCAACCGTCTCCTACTGAAAGCAAAAAGACGTCAGAAGAGCTCGGGACGTTTTCCTCGAGCATGAATCATGAAGCAGCTTACCACTTCGCTCTGCTCGAGCACGTTCTTCGAGACCTGTCGCCCGCGCTCGAGCTCCTTGCCCTTCGGGGTGGCGAACATCTCACCAACCCGTTTTTCCACCCAGTCGAAGCCCTGGGCTGTCGCCAACCAGTAAAAGAAGTCAGCACAAGCGTAAGACGGCGCACGCAGAACAAGAATTGCTCAAGGCCATAAGGCTTACCGGAGTCAGCCTCTCGGGTGAGGTCTTCCCACTCGGAGATCTTGAAGAAAGGGTGTTCCCTCCTCCTCAGAGGGGACACCCTGTTCCTGAGGAAGTCGCGGACAACGTCCCAACCAGTGAGCCCCATATTCATGAGCTCACTGATCACCATCAGGGCCCGCTCCTCCTCGGCTGCAACGGGCGGGTGCGGAGTATCGATGCTGGGCGCCGCCTTCCCGGAATAGCAGAGTGTCGTACCCTCCGCCTTCCTCAGGTAGAACCAGGAATCAGCCCAACCCGCCACTGAGTCCTTGAGCGAGAAGAACGGGTACTCATATGGTCGGTTGGCCCTCAAACGGAAGTATAGAGCACCAGTGGGAGAAGTCGCGCCGGTGCGAAACAAGGAATAGAAATGAAAAAAGAGGCTTGCTGTGGGCAGGATGCCCAAACCCCTCACAAAGGTGCAAAAAGATGGTCAAAACAAGAATGGAGTTGGGGTTCAAGTTGGTGATCTCGCACTCGCATTGCGCGAGTACGGATTCAAGGAACTCACTCTCGGGCATTCGAAGCCCGTTGATGGTGTAGAGCTCGCACGTGACGATCTCATCATCGCGCGGCACCGGGCTCCTTCGCCGCTAGGGATCCGCCAGGTGCCCGCGTCTAGATACCCGAAGTCCTCGAGCACCCGAAGCCTCTCCGCGATGATCTTGGTTGGGCCGAACTTTGCCATGAGAAAGATTTGGAGAAAGGGCGCAGGGGCGAGAGAAAAGTTTGAAAGATGGAAAGTTCTGAAGTTTGATTGCGAAGCGCGGAAGAAGAAAGCCTCCAAGACCGTCCCCGCCTGGTATTTATGGGCGGAGAAGCCGAACAGACCAAAAACTGCCTCCGCCCGTTCGTGGGACGACACGCGGCAGTGCGGTTTTCAAAACTGTCCTATAATGGCGCAGTTTCTAAAAACTGTCAGAATCGTACCCGCGAGGCTTCGCGGAGAAGGAACCATCGCGACCTTTCGCCTACGTTCCCAAGCGCTATTTCGATCGGGCCTTGAGTGACACGCTCGGTCCCGCCAGAACATTCTCGTCCCAGAGCAGGATTGCTCGGATGCTGCAGTAGCTCTCCGCTGCAAGATTTTCGTCCCCGAGCAGGATCGCTCGGATGTCGCAGCAGACTCTTTCACAAGAAGATCTCGCCCCTAACAGATTGTTCGGATGCTACCAGAGCTCTTGTTTGCAAGGTTCTTATTCCCTAGCAAAGGTTGCTCGGACGTTGCTATAGTTCTTCGCCGCAGAGCTCCAATCCCTTATTTAAATCTAGAGGCTTAAGGCGAAGACCTCGTCGAGCAATTCCCCCCTTAAGCCTTAGGGGCTAGCTGTCGGGGATTGGGTATTTCCTATGGCGACCATCGTACCTCGGCGGCTAGGCAGCTGCCGACCGTGCTCACCCTTGGACGGTGTCCCCAAGGAAGATCCTCGGGTAGGCCGACCTACGGACCTACCCCGTCCTCAGTCAAACTCGCCCCCAAGCATACTTGCTCGGGGGTACGCGACCAACGACCAGGTCCAAAGAAGGGACGTCGGGCATAGCCAAAAAGCTGGGCACGGTTCACGAAGATGACGTGGCATTAATCATTCGGCGGCTTGAAGGACCGTACGGCTACGATCTAAGCCCACTACGCCCACGTAGCGGTATGGCGAAAAGCAAGGGAGCAGTTACACCCACGTCCGGGAGCAGTAGTGGCACGTCATTCCGTAATAAATGTTGCAACGCTGTAACCGTCTATAAATACCCTGTCGCATGTAATGATCGGGGTTCGGTTCTTCCTTGTTCTCCTCTCAAGTAGCAGTTGTTTGCTGGTGGCTAGGAGGGTCATTCTCAGAACCTCCCAGCGCCCCCGAGCAAGCACCTTGTAATTCATCCTTGGAAGCTAGTGCATCAGCTGAATGTAGGGTCGTTATCTCCCCCGTGAGAGGCTCGAACCAGGCCAAAAAAGAAACCCTTGTTTGTTGTGTTGTCCCGACCATCTCGGCTCTAGCTCGGCAAGCCCTCGGACGCTATCCCCTCCGCGGAAAAGGGGCCCTAGGTTGATCCCTCATTCAACAAGTAAACTCGGCGGGGGACCGGTTCCCGAATCGTCAAGAGTATTTATAGCTCCAGAAATTTATAGAGTTGGAGCTGTGAGTCCATTAAGAATATTTAGGTAGGTCATCTTGTTTACATTTTAAACTAAAAATATAAACTTAATTCACTTCATTTTAGCCTACAAGCTCCAGCTCTAAGGTGAAGCTGATATCTGTAACTCTGCCAAACAAAATATAAGAATCAATGGAGGGTTTTAAGCCCTATGATCACCTTCATTAACAAAAGAGTAAATTGCACTTTGCACTATGTAGATTGTTGGGTGTTTCACTTTGCGTCAGAGCAACTCCTAGGACAGGACCCTTCGGCCCTAACCGTTTGGACGGCACGGCGACAAGATGGGCCGCAAGCGCGTCCACGGCATGACGCTCGTGCGCACGGTGCTCTGCGGACCACGTTCTTACTCGCCAACTTCGGGCCCAACTCGACCACGTTCATCGTGCCGCCCGCGCGGAGATCTTCCCGGCGTCGCTGCGGTCAACGTGCCACTGCATCTCGGCGGCGGGGAAGGCGGGAGCCATCTCGGGTGCCTGTTAAGGAGAAGGCTAAAATAGCTATTACTATTTCGCTGGAGGAGTTCTCCGAGGGAACGACGAGGTCGCAAGGGCCGTGCCGGTGCCGGTGTAAGATGCTATCTGCGAGCTAGTAATCGAAGTTATACTTGCCCTGGCGCTACCACTAGTTCATAACATGGTGCAAAGTGAAACAAACTACAATCTACCTGGTGCAAATTGCAATGAGCGGTAATTCTTTAGGAGGTTTTGGGATTTAGTTTAAATTTGAACTAGGTTCTAAAACATTTCAATGAAGTATCCACGATCCAAAACACCCCCCTAGTGAAATCAAAACGGTTACTGCAATGTTACAAGGGAGGTTGGCATCCTGCGATACAGGTGGCTCCTGAGTTGTACAGCAAGTAGAGTAAGATAGGATTCGCGGCTTAAGCAGACTTCTGCTACGAGTTGATTGCACCAATTAAGAGCTGGCTCCGGTGGCTGGCCGTCTGCGAGGGGCTCTCGAAGTCCAAAGCTTGATGCGAACGGCGAAGAGACGAAGGGCGTAGCTCAGGTGTAGATCCTCGTTGCGGAACGCGCCACTTGATTACGCCGATTCCAACCTATCCAGAGTGAGAGAGATGCTGCTCTGCTCTGCTCAGGCAGCCATGCTCTCATGGGCATGCGGCGCCGAAGCTAGGATGGATCGATGCGCCGTCCTCTTCACTTGAGGGAGGACAGGCGCTTCACAAAGATGTCGAGGGCGTCGTCCCTGTCGAGCATGCTAACCCGGACGTACCTCGGATCGGCTCCGAACTGGCTCCCGCTCCGGGTCAGTATCTTGTGGCTGCGAAGGAAGCTCGCGCAGTCTCCCACGTCTTCCCTGTCGCAGCGCAGCCATGCGAAGGCTGCAAGCAGGCCAAGAAATGGCGGTCGGATCGTGCTGCACAACGTGCAAGACTCGTGTCTTGGAGGCATCAGACATGGGCAGTGTGCTACTACATACCAGGATTAGTCGACGCCATTTCCTTGGTGAAGTTGCAGTAAGCTGAAGTCTCCTCAGGCAGGCTGAAAATGCCGGAGGCGGCCGCGGCCGCGCGCAGCATCTTCCAGCGCTCCGCCATTTGGCGCCGCCCAAAATCGAACAAACGAGGGGTCTCTTTGGCCTCGGAGAGCTCATAATAGCCGTCGGAGACCGCCCTGAGAACCTTGGCAGCGCGCAGCTGTGAGTCCTTGGACACCCCGATGGTGTTAAGCTCAATGAACTTGGTCATCTTCTGCGCGATGTCGCGGTCCTTCACCAAAGCCCAGCTGCAGAGGGCCGGCCATTGAATCAACAACCGTTGCAATTCAGGTTGGCACACAAGGAATTAACATTCTTTCCTGAAGAGACAACAGCGAACCTTACCCGATCCTCGTCCCAGCATGTCCTGTACTCTTCGACACCGTGAAGAGCATAATGTCATGGTCAGCCTGTTCAGTGATGGGCGTGTACTGCGGCCAGTAGTACGCCAAGTCATGGATTGTCTTGCCGACCTTGGAAGAAAGCACAGCTTCACGGATGGAGCCGTCAGGATTGTTTGGCGAGCATACCAGCTCAATGTAGGTGTCACCCTTGAATGAGTTGGCATCCCCGGCCCAGCGGAAGAGCCCTGATCGGAGGAAATCCGTCACGGCAGGATATGACTACATCCAAGATAAGATCAACACAGTGAATTGAATTGACTCACAATCAGAGAGCACCATTATTTTCTTATCAATTATTGGTATAGTTCAGAACATGGAACAGACAAATAAAATATGGACTGTACACCGCCACCCATAACAGAACACATGATTTAGCACTAGATATGGAACAGACACATGACACCGAAATCATAAAAACAGAATGCATGTACTTTCCTGATCTCCCAGGTTAGCTATGGATCAATCATATCACATGAACATAAACAGAACTCGCATACTGCGGTGCGCCATGTGCTAACTATATTCTCATCAGCACATGCAAATAGATTTTTTTCTATCAGTGTCCCCTCTATGATTAAATTTCTGCTCTATCTCATCATTTAGTGGGGAATGATAAGATAATGACAGGTCCTTGACACAACAATTCATCAGCCTAATGCAGTATTTTATACTACCGAAAATACTCAGCGGCGACAAAATCAACAGTGATGCATCTCACTGTCTTCCTGTTTGTTTCTCTACTTACCGAGTAAAAAGGCGCCGTGGAGACGACGCTCATCGGATCGTCGGCATCCGCAGGGGACAGCGCGTAGAGGGCCGCCATGAAAAGCTGCGTGGAGCCGGTGCCGACCAGGACATGGTACCCGTCCACCGCGGCGTTGCCGACCAGCCGGTGGAGGCGGCGCACCTGCTGGTCGAACTCTGGCTCCAGGAACCAGCAGACGTTGGATACATCGGAGAAGTAGCTCATCGTTTGCCACCCCGGGATGACGATCTCAGCCGCGTCCCCTGTCTCCCTCCAGAATGCCTCAAACATGGTCGGGTCCCCGCTGCAACCGGCAGCACGGATGTCAAATGCATTGTATAGTCAATCGAGCAAACATGATCATGCTCATGTGATTTAAATTTGCATCAACAGTTGAAAAAGATAGATAAGTGGTAAAAATCGCGCTCTAGGTGCATGCATCGTGAGTAAATCTGGAAAATCTTGTCATCAATAGGGAGATCGGTGTTCATTCCTCCGTGACATTGACATTGCACAAGGACATGCTTCGAGGGGAAGAACACCTCCCCACGCTCGCAAATTGCAGATGTTATAACGAAGAAATAAGAAAGGAAAAAGAAAGACTCACTGGTCGAGGTTGATCACGGAGTCCGGAGTCACTGATGGCTTCCCAGTCGACGGCGTCCTCATCAGGTATTCCCTCGACCGCTCCTGCCGCGCCGGCGCGCCGTTCTTGCTCTCGCTGCTTTCGCCGCTAGCGTCAGACTGCAGGAAGCAGGTGTGGTGGTGTTGGTGATGAGAAATGATGGCGGGATGGTGCTGGTGGTTGGCGTGGTGGTGGAGCAGAAGGGCGAGGGTGGCGACGTTCAACGCGACGGAGGCGAAGACTGCGACGCGCCAGAGAGGCATGAGGCCCACCCGCCTCCTGGCCTTCGTTCCGGGGAGCATGCTGCCTCTCGGCTTTGTCCGCAGCGCCTCGCCGTTCGCTGCCGCAGCGGAGAGCGCGGGCTCCTCTCGATTTGGCGCGTTTCTTGGCGCGCCGGGAGTGGCGAGGAGGCGCGACGGTGGTATCAAGCCGCCGTTCCCTTGCAACTTCCCTTCTACCAGACGGAATGCCTCCATGCCGGCGGAGGAAGTGGCGGTGCTTCCCACCAGACCGAGTGAACTCTCGCTGATTCTTGGGGGAAAGAAAAAAAAAAAAGAAGCAAAATTTTTGGGCAAGAAGCACTTCCTGGATGGGAGCGAAGGGGGCTGGAGGAATAAGGACTAGGACAGTAGAAACCGGACTACTCTCAAGTTTGAACAAGCTCAGAAATCACTCTTTTTTTTTTCTCTCCATCTCTACTGCTGCAAATTAACCCCGGTCTTCGTTAGCTCTAAGCTCTGAGTGACTGTTTGCTACTAACTCGCGGTCTCGCAGAAACAGCAGAGGAGGAGCAAATGGCAACGGAAGGAGGAGAGAATACGGGGAGGGAGGGAGGGAGGGAGAGAGAGAGGGAGTTTGATGATGGCCTGATGGAGACGATGGATCAGGTCTGACCGTCTGAGTACAGCAGACAGAGGACGGAGGCAGATGCAGTGCAGTGCAGTGCCGCGGTTCTTGTATATTTATTTACAGAAAGATCTACTGAGGATATAGCAAAATTTTACAGAGTTTCAAAGGTGCAGAAAATTTTATTGAAGTTTCAATGATGCAATAGCCTTTGTAGAAATTTCAGGTTTAAGAAAACCAAAGTTTCAAGAAGGTTTTAACATGACATTTGAGTAATCTCAACAAGTTTCACAAATTCCATAAGTTTCAAAAGGTTTTGAGGAAGTTTCAAAAATTCAAGAAAAATTTTCATCCGTGTTTCATTAAGTTTCAATAGGTATAAGAGAGTTTCAACGCATTTTTAGAGTGTTTCAATGGGTCTAAAAAATATGGAACTTGATGGAAAAGTGAGTTTCCTAGAAATTTCAGGTTTAAAAAGTTGTAGTTTCAAGAAGGTTCCAATAGAAGATTTTTGTAGATTTCAACAAGATTCATAAAATTCGAACAAGTTTTAAAAAATTTCAAGGAAGTTTCAAAAACTAAAGCAAAAGTTTCATCCTTATTTCATCTATAGCTTCACTAGGTTTTAGATAGTCTCAAAAACGTTTTTATAGAGATTCTGTGCATTTTAAGAGCGTTTCAATGAGTTTCAAAATACCAAACTTGATTAAAAAATTAGTCAAGCAAAAGATTCAAAAATAAACCTCAAAGTTTTGGCGAGCTAACAAAAAAGCCAAGCAAATTTTACAAGTTTTAGGAGAGTTTTGTAGTGAAAAATACAAGTTTAAAACTCTATAACTTGGTGTTTCACACGAGATTCAAGGAAAGTTTTAGGGAAAACTTAAATCCATCAGTGACCCCCTCCCTGTCAGCATGAGCGATAGAGAGAAGAGAAAGAAAGTGAGAGTGAAGCGAGAGAGAGATCGAGAAATGGTATTAACATGTTTCATGAGAGGTTTCATGCAAGTTTCAAGAAATTTTAGAAAAAAAAATCAACAAGTATCAGGAAGGTTTTGTAGGGTTCAGCAAAGTTTGGCTAGAATTGTACATAATCAAACATGTTCACGCGCATGCTTACCACGGCTAACCATGTTGTCGCCATCGACTAGGAACCATGAGTCCACACCTCCATCTCCCGCCACGAGATGCAGTTGCTACTCCTGCCACACCACCTCTGGCTCCAATGACAAGCTGAATCATCACTTCTCCAAGAAATGACATCGCCTCCTCCTCTAGCCATGAGCTATGGTTGCTTCTTCAGCCTTGCCGCCTCTACCTCCAGCAATGAGGCACCTCACCGTGAAACCACGTCGCCTCCGATCACGATGGCGCCCATCTGGCTCCTCCTTCAGTCACAAACCCGGCAATCTGGCATCGCTTCTGCTCCTCCACTAGCTTGCATTCTACATTGGATCCAAGCGAGAGAGGGAGAGAGGGGGAGAGAAGAAGGAATAAATTGGAAGTATCTCGATCAAGTGGAGTTATAGGAAGGAGAAACAAAAGAATAAGGTGGAGGTAGGGGCAGATCAGGTGTGTTGGATGGTTCAGATCGGATGGACATGAGCTATATCATTGATTGAGTGGAAAATTGTAACAACCCAAAATACCCTAGAAAGAGTATACGATGTTCAAAGTTTAAGTGATGTATGTTTCTTGCTTTTTCCAAAATTTTCTGCATAAAATAAATTATTTGTCCTATATGTCAAGCTATTATCTTTGAATTTTAAAAATTATTTAAACCTGTCTAGAGCTTGAAAATATTTTGTTTGGGTTCTAAATAATTTAAAATACCTCTACAAAAATTCTCATAATTTTTAAACTTGTTCTATGCAATAAAGTTTATTAAGAAAATATTTTAAAAATTGGATTTCTACTCATGGGCCTAATATATCCCTTCAGTCTGGTCCAGTCACTATTTTGGCTTGTTTACAGCCCATTTGCCATCCTCCTAAAAGGCCACTAACCGAAACCCATTTCTACACGTGCAAGTGTATTTTTGTCAAATTGTTTTCTCTCTTAAATCTCTTTATCTCTCGCTAACAACTTGGCCCTACCTATCAAACTTCATATTCCACCTCGCCATTGTGGCTGCACTTGCCCACTTGAGGAGTTAGCTCTTGCTCGCCTCTCTGCCTTGATGTTGGTTCATTGGACCCCACCATAGGCCTTGCTAGCCACATTTCCACCCCTGGTTCATTGCTGTGTCTGTTTGCTAACCTTGCAACCTGGTCGATCAACCTCGTGTTTACTCCCACCAACCCATCTAGCTACCACGCAACATCCCTTCTCCTTGTCCACTTTTGTGTATCACCAACGGGGGAGAGAACCTGAGCTTCACACACTCATTGCTTTGTCTTGCCATGCTTGCGACAACTTGTGATCTCTCACTGAGCTACTCATCCCTACTTAAGCTTTGGAGACCATGTCACCATTTTCTTAGCTCGCCATTGATTCCATTGTCATGAAAACCCATGCTCCTTGTGCTCTGGTTTAGCAGTAACGTGAGTATCGTCCCTGACATCGTGGACACACCCTTGCACCACTGTCGTCCTAGTGAGCTCCCTTACTCAACATCTGCATCATTATCTTCCACGAGCTTCACCCTTACCTCTTATGTGATTAATATCACTGTTAGAACCAAGGGTAGTTGCGTCACCATCATCTTCCTCATCTTCGACAGATGCGCCCGAGATAAGCTAACATGACCAGCCATTCTGGTGAGCTCCTTCCATTTTATTTCACGTCACATTGTGTTATACCATCTACTCTTGCTAACCCCTCACTTAATCCTCTAGTATCTACAGTGAATCCTTGTTGCCATGCTTTTCCCTATTTTTCAATGTCGACACCATTACCATTGATTCCTACTATTCTAGTGAGCCCCTTGTTGATTCTTTGCATCCAAGCCATCTTAAGCATACGTGCAAGCTTACGCATGTCTCCTTGCAACTTCTTCTGTCAATTTCACTACTGACATGTCCCCTTTACTGTCGCTGCTGTTCACCATCGACTAGCCCCTCTAGAGCCACCCTATCAGCGCCAAACCACTCGGTGAGCTCCTTGTAGTCCGTAGATAATATGGAACTAGTTGGATTTTAAAGGGTAGCATCAAAACTGAAGCTCACTCCTTCGTTCTCTTTCTTTGTTAAGTGGGTCAAATAGTTAGCATTAATTACGTTAGTTAAGTCTAGTTAAGTGTAATGAGTCGATAACATGTGAGCCTGGTTAGAATAAGTAAACTATTTTATAACTTAGACATGTATTTGAATATGTGTCAATGACATGAGGACCCCACCTATCAGCCTCAGTGAAAAATAATAAAAATCTGACATGTTGGTCCCACCTATCAGTTTATCCGAGAGAAAAATCTATTCATTTAGCGTAAAATATGCTTTCAACCTTAAAGAAAATATGCCTTCTGAGTTCAAAAATGTAATCCCATCTTCCTTTTTTTTTGGGTATTTTCTTAGCCGGGCTAAATTCAAATACTTATAACTTTTGCATACATGTTCCAAATTGAGTGAAATCATTTTCTAATTTTTTTCCTAAAATCACGCACTTTCTTAATCAAAAAAATATTTAAATTTGGGTTTTGTATATCTCCTTTTGTCTCTTATTTGTATTCTCCGACGTATCGTATGTAGATAACAACGTCCCGGAAATCGCCATCGACGAACCCGAGCAAGATCCTTAGTTCAACAAGCAAGGCAAGCAACCCCTTGATCATATTTGATATCATATTTCACTGTTATGTATGTTGTGTTTAAGACTATTATGCTTGCATGTAATTTTGGTAAAAGTAGCTATGTTGGTAACGATGGTAGATATTTCAAATTGTTCCATTCACCATATGTTGTCAAGTTGACACTCTCACCATTATCACCATAGTAATGATATCCACTATTTGTAAATATTAAACATAGAATTGTAGAGTAACAATGATTCTTAGATGCTTAGCCATGCTTATACCGATATTAGACAAATTAGATTAGATAATGGTCAAAATTTTTAAAATGAGAAATACTTGTGATAAGGTCCAGAGGAGGTACCTCTGATATTTTGAGTATAAATGAAATTTGAAAACATATTTTGAACTTGGGTGAATGGTTGTTGGGAACAGTGCAGTTGCATCTGGAGAATGTGGTAGTCTCAACTAGGTTGCTAAGGGCCTATCTATTGTGTCATAGACCTACGTATTTTTGTACAATCACATGTGTCTTTATGGAAAGGCTCTAGCATAATAAATTACCGTGTTTTAGCAATTTAGCCACAGGCTGTAGTTGATAGGTGAGAATTGTGCTAGTGTAGCATGGTACAGGATGTCATGTTCTGGCAATATAAAGCTTTGTCATGGAACTCTCAAATGGATATCTTTGGTATCACATAGCATGTTTGACATGATGGAATGTTTATATCATGCGGGTAAAGTTGTACAATCTCTGTAGAGGGGGAGAGTGCAAGCTGAGAAGTTAGATGGTGACAATGGATGTCGCCAGATTAGTAGATGATTTTGTATGGTCATGACACAAGTGTGTGGTAGGAATAGACACGGCACACGGGTAGTCAAGTGGAGTAGGTGGATATTGCTGGCGGTGATGGAGGCCGTTAGGGATAGTAGATCGTGGCGGCGCCGTGGTAGGACTAAGGTGACGACGTTTTATGTGGCATTGGTTCGATTGGATGGAGAGGGAAGTAGAGCAATGAGGAAGGAGACAGGGCATGGTAATCAATGGCGGGGAGAGCTGACACAGGCTATGGATTTGGTTGCATTGGTGTTAGGTGGTGATAACAAGAGAGAGATGTGTGAGAGAGGGAGTGAGGAAGGTGAAGTGAGGAGAGAGAGTGATAGGATAAGATTAGATTTAGGGTTAGGGATAAGAGGGGAGGTGTTGCATGGGCTCGGGTTGAGCCTAGATGACAAGATGGTTGAACCGAGCATGTTCGATTGAGCAAAACTAAGAGAAACAGTGAGTCGAGAGGGTTGGATTTTAGTCTATTTTAAATAGTATGTCTTGTGAATTGTTTTCTTTTTATTTTCCTACTACATTTACACATACACCTCAAAATTAAATTGATATAATATTCCCTGTCAACTGGGAAAATTACACAACATGCATGGGTAAGGTTTTGAACCATATTTAGGAGCAACATGAGGTTTTGCATCATGCTTAAGAGGTAACTAGGGAATACTTTTAAGCTTAAATTCGAATTATTGTAAGCAGCTGATCTCGAGAGCTGCCGCTAACAAGATGGACAGAACTTACTCATGAAAGTTGCCTTTTTAACATATCTTCTAAATTGATTTTGTGGGTTGCGGGTTGTTTTGGAATTATTGTATGTTAATCAACAAATTAATTTCTAGAAGTAATTAAAACATGTCAAGTACGTGGATAGGGTGAGGCTGGACCGAGGAGGTTCAGTAGTAATGCTATAACACCGGTAGGGTTATAAGACTATTTGGTGGGTAGAAGAGTTCAAGATCGAAATAACCCAGGTAGGGTTGTGTTATGGAAGTTAGGACTCCTCTACATAGGATATTGCTTAAGTACATAGCCAAACTAACACTTACTTCAAAAGCGGCCCAAACTGATGGGACGTGCTAAACTGATTAACCATGCCAAGTAGCTGTCTCTACAATGGGTAAGAAGATGGATTTTCTAGGTAGGGACAATAACTTTTGTGCGAGACTGCCAGATAGGAGTCTCGACCCGCAGACTTTTAGTAGGGCAAGGTAGAGTAGTGATTGCGACCACTAGAATAGTTCGACTTTTGTCAATTGGGTGGAGGTCAAAGTACGGGCTAGATAAAGGTTCCGATTCCTTGGCTTACTCGTATGCCCAAGGTAGCACAAACATTGGCTAGACATTATAAGCCAAGTGATGCTATGGGCAAAGCAATGTACCTCTGATCAAAATGAAATATGATATCACTCTCAACTTTCGGCATTGGAAGTGTGCCGTGTGCGTTTTCCTGCAACATAAGTTGTAAGATCCCACGTCGCTCTAACGTCAGTAGTTTTCTGAATTAAAAGTTGGCCTTTTCCAACAAATGGGTAATGGTACCTTTATTTTGGATATCAAGTTACTTTTGAAAAACAGCTTGGTGGCCGGAGTATATATATTAATGCATGCATCACCTTTCTGTGACATGCTGAGTACTTTTTTACTGACTTGCTTTATTTGTTAGTTTTTAGACCCTATGACATATGTTAACTTTGATGAGGCAAAGGTTGATACTCATGATGGTGTGGGCCATTATTATGATGTTGATTATGTTGTGGAAGCTAGCGACCAAGACCTTGAGGAATACAACACCATCAGGAAGGATAGCTTTAGAAGACTTTGAAATAAATATATAGACGATGTAGTGTTACCTTAGCCAGACCTAAGAAAACATTATATGTGATATATAACTAAGGCACTGTGCACTAAACAGTGAAAGCTTCTACTTGTACATGCTTTTGTTTTCTTAGCTGATCCTAGCATAGCTCCGTTAGTTAACAATCTCTGTTATATTTAATGGGGCATTATAGGAAGTGCCCACCAAATTTTACAGAACAAATGAACACCTGAACTTAATTAATGAATTATTTTGGTTGTTCAATTAACCCAAATATGTAACAACAGTCAACATTCAAACAACAGATGCTTGCTAACTTTGCCAAGTCATCTGTGGCCAACCACACATGATACATATACATGATCTCACTTCTTGGTACGAAATACTTCAATAATAAACTAAAAATAATGATACCAAATAGTCTATGATATGTGATCATATTACAAAATACCTGATCTCGGTGGCACAGTGCTTGTCGCGGGTCATAGCTTCACTAGTTTCTCATCGCAAATCACCGCCCTCACCCCTCATAGACTAGTGCAGTAGCACGAACCTATGGTGGCAACCTAGCCCGAGCGATGGCTGCTGGCGGCCTAGCAAAACGAAGAGTGGTGGCATGCAATGATGGAGGATCAGAGGCAACTAGGGAAACTCGAGAGGCGGCTAGGTTGGGAGTAGACGAGTTGAGACTTCAAACCTTGCTTAGAAAGCTAAAAATCCCAGCCCACCCATGTGGATGGACCCTTTGGGCTTTCCAAACAAGCCCTCAGAATTGGAAGGAATCCTTGACCTTGAGGTGACCAGTAGGCCTTGGCCTTGGTTTGCCTAATGGCGTGAGTGGCTGAACCGGTGAGTGACAAGGACTCTGGAAGTCACAAGGGGGATAGTCATTCTTTGATCTATTTAGTTTCTAGGAATAAAAAACGTAGCCTAGCACCAGACACCGAATAGTATGAAAATAAAAACTAATACTAACACTGAAAATTGAATAAACTAGTATATTCAATTAATTCTATTCAATTCAGTAACAAGGTTTCATGTAAAAAAGCCCACCCCACCTACCTAGCCAAGTACACACTCTCTTGTTAAAAAAAGTCGTTCTTCACTTTTCAAAATCAAAAAATTTTCACTTCGGTTACTATATTTGTCATCGAATTTTCATGAAAAAGATATAAAAATGTGATGTTATGTAAGTATTTTTATGATAAATTTGCATATAATATTTTAGTATATCTAAACTACATACTTCAGACAAATATTTGTTTAGAAAAATTAATATGGTTTGATTCTATGCATTCTAGGGCAACTTCTTTTTGTGACCGAGAGGAGTATCGCTTGTCGTAGTACTAGCACAAACTTATAATTGTTTAGTTATTTTTCCAATCTATTGGCCTTAATTCTTTTTTATATATGTTTTATGCGTTTGGGGGCTCAAAATCCTCTAACGGAAAACAAGAGGAAAGGTTCAAGTGGCTAGGTCAGAATGATAAGCAACGGGAAAACTTCTCTAGGTCTTCCCCTAGAATCTCATGAACTGCCCTTGGTTAGTAGCACCACCGTGACGACATCGGAGGAGATGTTTGAACACATGAATTTCACAGGAAATGATTTAGGGATTGATTGGAACAAAGATTTTTCACATGAAACTAATTATTTCCACAAGGAATAAGGTAATTTCAACAGGAAGAAAGAAAAAATCCTCGTATTCCAAATAGAGCCAAAATTCATAGGAATCCAAAAAATTTCTTCAGACAAGGCCTAAACATTTTGAGAGGTGCTTCCATGCTTTTTTTTTATAGTTGCACAAATATTAAAGTATAAATGAATGGTAGATGGTGATTATTTATCTCTTCGCTTGCTTCAAGATTTGTGCAATTTGTTTTGGGAAGAAAAGCATTGAAACACTGCTCAAACATTTTACAACTGTGAATCGATGTACAGTTCTTTTCTCATAGAATTACTTCCAAATGGATCACTCAAGTAGATTTGTTGTGGAATAGTAGCACTCTCAAAATGCTGAGATCATTCTTGCATAGATTTTTTTTACCCTCTTGTTGAGGGAAATACAAACAGATAACAATCAGGGGTCATATGTCCTCTCAGGACGCACAGGCGTGGCCTCAACGCCCCCTCTCATACACACAAGGGTGTGACGGCATCTGCTCACTAGTGAACGTGAGTACAAAATATATTTTTTATTTCCATAGTAACAATTGTTGGAACTTTGCTACAATTTGAACTAATATACCTTGACTATTTCTTTGATTTCAGGTTCTGATAAACAATCGATTGTCTTTTTTTTTTGTGTGAGTTCTACTTTCCAGTTTCAAATACAGGTCATTAGCCAAATGTTTATGCTGGTATAAAGTAGCCAAACTCCTAATTGGTAAAAGATGCTTTTTAGCTGCATTAGTTAATAAACAAAAGAAGAAAGGAACCGAGTAGACACTTTGCATCTATACCTATATAAACAATTGTTAAGAGAGGAGCCTCTGGTTTGCAAGCGCGACCATGGGCCTTACTTGGTGCATCTCATTTAGAAAAGTTATGAACCTTAAAGCAAAATAGCTAATATTAGATGGTAAAAATTTATAGTAGCATAAAAAATAAACCAAATTGAACATTAGATATAGATATATATTTGAATATTAACAGGGCAGACCTTTTGTTTTGATTTATTTTTTAGGTTAATGCATATTTGCCCCTAACATATTAAATATTTTGCTTTAATATTCGTAAACAATTTTAAAAGAAGTGTGCCGAAGCGCCCCCCACCTTGTTTTATATGCTCAAGGGCATCCACACTCATCCATCTCTTAAGGTGAGTCCCATCTAGAAACAACATAGATACTACATATTCTTTATCTAAAATCATTTCTCTAACTATTTTATATTATTTTTATCATAACTTCCTCCCTCTCACAATTTGCGGTGGCTTGTATGTTCAAGTTGTCTCTTGCATAAAAGAATGGCATTCTCTCTTCACCTTATCTCTCTTGGTTGAGGTGGTCACTGTTAGCGATGTCCAAAGGCAGCACGAGGAACCACAAATGCAAACCGTTCAGGCTTGGTTCTTCCATGTTTTATAAGATGTAGTGCTTCCTTTTTCTTGTATTATTCCTCAGCTTTCTTTAGAAAGCTTATGATGGCTTTAGCTTAGTTTATAATTAAACAGATTGTGTTTATCATTTGTTTATGATAATATGCGTGGAAAAGATGGTGAGTGAGCTTAGGAAAAGGACCAGTCGATTACGAAAAGCATCAGTCGAGCAACCAAACAATGATTCACATAATGATTAGATAAACCAACCGGGATCACCTGCAGTCGCTACTGCGACAGCAAGTTAAGCGACTGCCCGCAATTTTGTCCATCTGTTCCCTTGCTAAATGGCTCAAATTCTTTACAATTGTGCCTCCGCTATAGTTATGAATAGAAC
Organism: Guadua angustifolia; assembly: GCA_036346375.1. NCBI lineage: Eukaryota > Viridiplantae > Streptophyta > Magnoliopsida > Poales > Poaceae > Guadua > Guadua angustifolia. The sequence goes on along the minus strand of CM070500.1, from coordinate 85,216,819 downwards.
CGGAAGAACGTAGGCCCTCGGATTTAGATATTACGGCCGGTAGTGCGATTGTTTAAGTTACAGTTACACTACCGACTGCGCAGGAACTAAGTCCTAGATAAACATGCCTCAAAAATTGCTCTCAAACATAGTGTCTAGCATGCACTGTACATGCTACTATGTGATGGGCTAGCCAATTTTATGATCCCAACCCCCCTCTTCGACGTTTTGAATATCAATCTTACGTACAAAAGTAGGGCACAATGAACTCGGGACTGCTAATGTATTGCTTTATTGATGATTGGATTATAGGGTGTTTTTAATGTATCAAGAACAGGACACGGATTACAAGAGTGATCTTTTGTGTGATATTCCTATCCACTGCTTAGCCTCCGCTTACATGGTTGATGAAGAGGTGGTAGTTGTCAGAGAAGACGTCCCACGAAGCCTTGAGAAAGCGTATGGGTTGACGGCATCGGTTGGGAGTGGCGGGTGTTGTTAAAGAGAAGATCTTTCGGTTGTTTATACTGAGCCACTAGGGATAGTTATTGTCATAGAGACAAATAGTCTATGTTGCGCATTTGTATGTCTTTTCAAAATATTCTCTCAATCAATTGTTATAAACAAGGTTATATATATATATGATATGGGGGCATATCCAGTGCAATCAGGCTTTTGGTGCAATCACCGTGCAATCCAACTAAGAAAAATTTTAAAAATTTCTGAAAAAAATCATGGATGTACATCTCATCTTACCCCATCTACATATAAAATTTCATGATCAAATTCGTTCTATGCTAGAAGTTACAAAAAAGACAAATTTGGGGTGCATTTGAACTATTCAAGTTTGTCAGAAAATTGTCTTTTTTATTACTCTTAACATAGAACGAATTTGATCATGAAATTTTATATGTAGATGGGGTAAGATGAGATGTACATCCATGATTTTTTTCAGAATTTTTTGAAACTTTTCTTAGTTGGATTGCACGGTGATTGCACCAAAAGCCTGATTGCACTAGATATGCCCCCTATATATATACTCGTCAAGATCAATTTCTCTAAAATTTATATGAGAATCATTTTGCTAATCAGGGCTAACTGCTCTACCATAGCTCAACATAGCATTTGGATGTTTTATGTTTATCTTCCAAACAGTAGTAACCAATGTTAGCAATGAATTCATACTTGCATACATGGGTGCCAACAGGAAATTGGCAAAAATAAATAGCGGCGAGCTGATCACAGGGCCGGACAGAAATTGGCGGAAAATATATGGATTGGTAATTCTTTTAATTCGTTGCTATTAAAGGGTTGGGATTTGCACATGAAGAATAACTGTGGGCAAATAGTGTTTAGACCATTTGGGAACAAACAAATTAAAATCAATCGCACATCAATATGTACAACATGATATGCAATTCAGTGGCGGTTAAAAGTGCTCTACAGGATGCAAGCACATCTAGAGATTCTTGGAGGTTCCATCAACTGGATGGTTCATGAATCATGATAGATGGTAGAGTAGCAAGTAGTCCACATGGCCCACAACCACATTCCATATCCCAAATAATCAGTGTTACATAGTCTGCAACTTTTTTTCTAAATTAACTGAATGCCTGTGCATTACTATGAAATAAAGAAAATTTAGTATATTCCATAGTACGCTGAGTCAATGTTGTGGTGATCAGCATATCCAACCGGTGCTCTCAGTTCCGCCTACGTGCTCGGTCGTGTCACGTCTCCACACTCGCGGCTCCGTTATGCACTAGTAGAGCTTCACTATTTTTTTCTTGTTAAAATTCTTTCAGGCAGATAGAATTTGTTTGTTGTTAGATTATCTTTCTGTTTTTGTAAGATAATTTTTAAGGAATTTAGATTGGCGACGTACCACAACAGGTATAAAAAATAGTAATATATATTAGAAATTTAGATTTTTCCCTTTTATTTTAATATAGAAAATTTGGAACAACGTAGAATTATTATGTATACTTCATTTGAAATATCGTAGAAGCACAACACTCACCTTCCAGGAATGCCAAGTATAATATAGGTTCTTTGTGTAGATCAAAGCGAGGATAGATAAATTAATAAAGATGAAACATATGTTTTGATGTGAGGAGCAAGAAAAAGGACAGGTATTACGTCGTTTATTCTCGGCGTTCATCTATAGCGTCGTCTGCAAGTCCCAACGACTCATGGTTGTAACTTATTAGCCAGGTGCCTATACGTTAAAACAGAAACTCAATTAACGATAAAAAATTTATTTGCAAAGAGCACTAACTTTATTTGAATAATAATGTTCACTCTGAATGCGCAATGATTAAATGTTTAAATTAATTCATCGAAGCATACAAATTCCAAACACCTGTTTACAAACTCAAGCTTAAAATTATCTTTAATTTTATAAAATTAAATAATAACATCACAACATTTGGGATTGTAAATTTGTAACGTCATAATTCGAGATCAATCGATTGATCAAGAGAGGCATCATCTGCTGCCTCATAGACACAAAAGCGTTGAAGAGATAAGTGCCATCCGTATGTGGCTGCCACCATCAACGGTATGCGTGGCTCGTACACTTTGCTCTAGTCATACTATAGCCCCACCCCATCAATCATCTCCACCGGCTCTTTGCCTCCCCCGCGAATGTCTCCCTTAACCTATTGACATAATCCACCGCGACGAGTTTCAGCAGTGTCGCTAGCATATCCCGCCGCCCACCACCGGCGACCTGCCCCTACGCCTCATCAACGAGATTAGGAAGGTCGTCCATTACCTCCGCTCAATGGATAAGCTCAACACATCTGCAAGAGAGGCAAGAAGCGGTGGAGTTATATAGATTTAGCAACCGATGAGATATCTATGGAATTCAAATTAAAAAATCATTGAATAAGAAAGACAATAAATGGGAAAGAGGCGAGAAGAGACCCAATTTCATGAATTGGGGTTCTGCTTCCTTCGAAAAGGAATCAATCAATCTAATCCGAAAAAAATAGGAGTAATCGCCGCCGATTCGAATGCTAGATCAATGGAAAAAAGGAAAACAATAAATGAATTATGCATATTCATTTACCTCCCACGACAGAATGATCTAATCTAATCTATCGGGATGGCCACTACACACTTCCCACTCAACCACACGGGTGCGCACACGTGTCGGGGTGAAGGTGGAGAACGGACATACCATCATCAACTCTTAATTAGAATTAGTTGAGATAGAGATAACAAACTTATCTTATCGCGTCATGTATGGCCGTGCGCATACTGCTGGTCGGTTGGAATTAAGTCTGTACATGATTAGATAAAAAAAGATGATTTTATATACACATGCAAGTAAATATTTAATGAAAAAGATGCATATGGCAACTCAAAGGCAAATGGTAACTCAGAAACTGTATGCATACAGTATATGGAAAAAGAATTGATCGTGCAGTATTTGAAAATAGAATCGACTGATTGAAGTAGGAGTCTGATACGTCGCAGATCACGCATGTATGTATATCCAACCGAATTAAAACTTTCTTCATTTCGTAAGTATGCCTAGAAGAGAGAAGAACAGACCACTACCACTAACTTGTAATTAGAAATAGTAGAGATAAACTTGCCCTAAAAAACTCATGGTTATAAACGTTATGTTTAGATACATCATAGCAACATAGGATATATACGTCAAACATTATCGGATTGGAATAGTGGTTTAGTGTATTACGTACTTACGCACCACTAGTAAATAATGGATGCTCCTTAGATAAAAGTAACTTATTCTAAACAAAAAAAAGGAGAAAAGAAAGAAAAAAAAGTTTCTTTTGGAACGTGACCCATGCATACATCTCCAAATCAACACTACGAATTAAACTCGTTTTCTTCGTTGCTATGCACTTCGTTTATGTAATCTATTTTGCCTTGACACTGCATTGCACTTTATGCGTTGAGCACATTAATTAGCAAAGCCCCTCGTATTTTGGCCCTGTTTGATGGTTTAAAGGTAGCTTTAATTTCTAAAAAAGCCACTAACCTCTAAATAACTCGGTTTTTAACCGGTTTTTGACATAAGCTAAAAGTTATATATAATTAACAAAAGCTAAAAGTTAAACGATAGACTAAATCTGCTTTTATATCTTATTCGGGAAATATCTAGTGCAAATGGCTATTCAGTGTTAAAATGCTAATATCCATTGTGGGCCATCCGATCTATTATGTGTGGCTCAGATCGAGAGTGGTGGAAGCCCTTATCACTTAAACAATTTTGCGAAAACCCCCCTCTATCTCTCCTTATTACATGAGGGGCTTCCACCACTCTCAATCTGAGCCACACATGATAGATCGGATGGTCCACGATGAATGTTAGCATTTTAGCACTGAATAGCCATTTACACTAGATATTTCCCTTATCTTATTACCTAAAAAAATTAACTATTTATTAAAAGATCTCTCGTAAAAATGTACAACCATTTTTTATATCAGAAAGTAAAAAAAATAGTTTTTTAAAAAAGTTAGTGATACCTCGAACTGACACTCCTCCTAAGCGTTGTATAGAGCATAGGCCAGCTCATTTGGTACTATCTTTCACATGCGCGAATGTCCATGACGTTTTTTTTAATAGCTCTCGGACGTTCGATCACTGTTTATCCTATCGGACATCTCTAGCAACATTTTTTTTCTACGCGTGCAACATTTTTTCTGACATGTGCAATATTTTTTCTGAATACTTGCAACATCCGTTTACTGCAGCGAATTTCACTGTTTGTCGAAGAAAAATGTTGCACGTATTGGTAAAAAATATTACACGTATAAAAAATGTTACAGTGTATCCGAAAATTTCGAACATTCGGACAAGTCGTTAGAAATTTTTTTACGATACACGACAAAATAGAGAATGAATCGCCCTTATCATCAGTAGTGTACGTGGTCATGACGTGGCCATGACCAGAATGCAGCGCCAATATAATACTCCTCTGTTCATGGACATATGATATTTTAGGATTTTTGCATTTTAACAAAGAAAAGTGCAAAAATAACTAAGTCGCTCTCCTCCACTAATACGCACCCTTGAAAAGGACGGTCCGTGACTATCATGCTTACTGCAAAAAAAGAAGAAGAAAAGGATTGTATCTATCATCAGAGCCGGAGAGAGGATTAGTATTATTCACTAATAACTCCTCAAAATAATAAACTTGTGTGAGATCCACACCAAACAATGTATGCAAAGTATTGTATGCGATCGAGCTTTTTCATTCAATCATGGTGCGACTCAACTAAACATCCCAAAAAAAATCCTTAAAAAAAATAGACGTACTTCTAAACTTGCTCTACCTATCTATAAAATTTGAAGTGCAAATTTATTCTATACTCAGAGCAACAAAAAAACGATAGCATTTGGACAAATTTGAACCCGAGTTATCATCATCAATCAGGTATCAAGCGCCCGCCGGAGGGAAAGAGAAGGGACTGGAGTCATGATCTTGTCAGGTGAACACAAGCTAGCTAGCGTTCGTTCGTTCATACACAAGCGACATGGTGAAACGCGGTTAACCAGCGGCATGATGGAGCCGTAGCAATGCCCCGTGACCCAGCGCCGTCGATAGTGTCCACGTCCGGCCCGGGCCGTGATGCGCGTGACGTGACATCCGTGTGATGCGTCACTTGGAACGGCGCATCGGTGACACTTGCTTTGCACCGGCACCCATGGCCTACCTCTCGTCGCCGTCAAATCGACTCGATCGCGGCCATCCTACGGGTGTTTGGTGCAGTTCTAATTTTATTAAAATTTATAGCGTTAATAGAGTAGAGTATTTCTAACTTCAGTTTTATTAAGGTATAGCTCTAGCTTTATTAAAATTTATAGAGTTGGTGGAGTAGAGTATTCCTATCTCTAGAAATTTATGGAGTTAGAATTGTGGATATATTAAGAGTGTTTAGGTAAGTCATTTTATTTACATTTTAGACTAACAATATAAACTTAATTTACTTTATTCTAGTCTATAAACTTTAGACCTGAGGTGAAGTTGAGATCTAGAGCTCTGCCAAACAGGATCGTACCCTTTTGCTTATTGCAATCTTCTGATTACTGTTGAGTGAACATGCATTATCAGAGCCTATTTGATTCAAAGAAATTTTAAAGAAAAAATAGAAGAAATCAATCCAAAGAAAAAATATTCTTACGAGGAGTGTTTGGTTGGTAGGATTAGGGCTGGATATTGAGCCAACTCGACTCGGCTCGTTAAACTCGTTAAGATAACGAGCCAACTCGACTCGACTCGTTTTCCTAACGAGCTGAAAGCTCAACTCGGCTTGACTCATTAAAAACTCGAGTTAGCTCGTTAAGCTCGTTACGATACTTGTCAGTGTAGGAGAGGAGCACAGTGGTGATGAAGGTGTCAGAAGCAAGGGCGAGGGTGGAGGCGCAACCAAGCCGGGAATTGGGGAATTGCGGATGTGAAATAAGGAAAAATACTCGGGTCTAAAGGTTGAAGGAACAGATTCAGGGTTACAGACTTATAGTGCTTTTTTCCCGACTCGTTAGCCTCGTTAAGCTCGTTAGCTCGCTTGTTTAACTCGTTATCTTAACGAGTTTAAAACCCAACTCGACTCGACTCGTTAAACTCACGAGTTTCGAATTTTTATTCCACCCCTAAGTAGGATTGCTTCAAAGGGATTTCCTTCATTCTCTCTCTAATCAGTTAATATTTAATATCAAATTAAATTTCTGTATTTTTTCTGTGAGTCAAATAAACACATGCTTTGAACAATTCGTGCGGTTTTATTTTGTACGAAATTCAATGCCATAACATTTCAATCCCGAGTTTTCCCTATTTCTGCGTTTTTAGAATCATGTGAACCAAAGAGGCCATAGTCTATCACAAAAGGTTACGGAAACGCCATCAACCGTCGCTGACATATGGGTCGCAGCCATGATATTGTTGGAACACAAAAAAAAAAAACAAAGAAATCAACTAAAATCTGCGGCAGGAGAACTTGCACTCGGGATCTCTCAATTTCACAGGCAAACGCACACCATTGAGCTACAAAGCTCTTTTTGGTTTACATTGATTCTTCTCTACTTACATCTTACAAAGCCTGTTACTCTTTCTTACATGGCAATACCGCACCTTATATAGACTATTTACATGCTCAGACTCCATGGCCGACTCGGAATCTATTCAGACTTTCCAAACCAAACTTTCCATCATGCAAACCAATACCAACGCGAGCCCTTCCGCAGCACTACATACTAATCAGCTAACAAACTCTAAACTAAATATGTTAAGATTATATCTAACATTTTATGGTATGTACGAGCCCACATGTCAGCGGTAGATACATCGCACCGGTTTCACGTTAGAAAAGATCATCATATGTACGGGGACCGGAGCAACATTCGGTCGTGCAGGCGTTGACGGAGAATCGGAGAAGAATCTTGCGGGGCCTAGTTGAGCTGCTCCTACCCTCAAGACCAGCAGCACACCATCCTTGCACGTGGGCCCTCCTCAAGTCACACTGACATGATTAACATCTCGATCCTTCACCCCGTCAATCACTGGCTAACTACAGGATGCTAAGCTAGTGTACCGCACGCTGCGATGATGAAAGCGATACCGTGACTATTAACAGAGTGACAGCCGGAGCCACCTTTTTCGGTGTGCGTACGACTCCACTCGCTAGAGTGCAGATCATGTGCGTGTTAAGCTGATGAGCCACTGGGGTACAGCGTACTTGTGTGTATACGTGTGGTGTACGTGTATGTTCACCTTGTAATCGGAAAAAAATTGAGTCTATTTGTTCTAAGCTGATGAGCCACTGGGGTCAGTCCATTTTGACTGATATTGCCGTGCGTACTTAAGTAGGCTCTATTTGTCGTGATTTTCTTTGAGAGGTTCATCGGACCATCCTAGGAGGTAAGGTTCAAAATTTCCCCAGTTTCTCGCGAGATCTCGTAAAGATCTTGCTTATCGAACATGGACAGAATTTGAAATACAGGCCGGAATGAAAAAATTCAAAAAAAATTGAATTGCTATAGTGATTTCGGTATATCTCCGCAAGATCTCGCTATAAACCGCCGAGATCTCGGACTTTTGATCCGAAATTTCATGTTTTATGACCAGAAATTGATCAATAATCCTTAAAAAACTCATCTTCTATGAAAATTTGTTGAAAAACCGAAATTTTGAGATATTTTTTAAAAAACTTTGGAAATATTGTCAGATTTTTATAAAATTGTATGTGATTTGTCATCATGTGAGAAATTTATGTTACCATCCTAAGAAGTTTAGAATCATACAAAAAAAATTCAAAATAATTGAACTTCATTTATTATCTTAAAAAAATCAAAAACAAAATGAATATAATTGGGGCAGTAATCTTGTCAGAAATTCATAAATTTTGTCGAGTGTGATCATGATCCAAAATTTTTACAAGAGCTTAATAATTTCCTCAATATCATTCTATAAAATTTTCAAAAATTTAAACTTTTTGTTTGCTCAATAAAATCTATGTATGCATTGAACTTCATTTGTTATATTTCAAAAATCAAAAACAAAAATAATATAAATGGTACAATGCATTTATAAGAATTTTATAAATTCATTAGAGTGTGATCATGATTCAAAATTTTTATGAGATATTAAGCATTATAACCCTTTTGCAAATTTTTTAAAAATTTTAAATTATTTTTTATTGCTAAAACAAATCTATGTATTGATCATCAGGCTTTTATCAGGATGTAGCACTGTCGAAATTTTTGAAACTTCTTGAAGCTTGATAATCATATTAAAATTATATATAAACATTAATGACATATCAGGATCATCCACAAAAAAATTCAAAATTTTCTAGCATGGTTTGTACCATTTTTCATTTAGTTGAAGTTTGCTGATAAAGCTTTTATTAGAACAATAACACTGTCCGAATTTTTAAAAATTTATGAAGCTTCATCATCATCTGAAAATTTTATGAGAATATTAGTGATGTATTATAACCATGCATAAATTTTTTAAAATTTTCTAACGTGGTTTATTTCATTTTTCATTCGGTTCAAACTTGCCGGTCAGTGTTTTATTAGGATATTAGCAATGTTTAAATTTTTAAAAATTCTTCATATTTGATAATCATCTAAAATTTTTATGGAAACATCATTGATATGTCAGAAATCTCCATAAAAAATTTCAAAAAATTTTGATATCGTTTGTGTTATTTTTCGCTTAGTGCAATTTTTGCCGAGCTTTTGGCAAATCTTGCCAAGATTTCGGCAAAACCGGCTGAGATCTCAGCCTTACCGGTTGAAAAAAAAATCGGATTTGAATTTTTGTTTTATGGTTCATTCGGAATTTGTTTGAAATTTATAAATCTCGCTGAGATTTTATTCTCCGGCCACGTTCGAGATTTCGAGCGAAAACGAGATTTCAACCCTTGCTAGGAGGCTAGGATGATTCGAAGATTGCTTGCTCCAGTTAATTGTCACCATGGGAAGATTTTTGATCAAAATGATTAGATTTGTCGCGCAAAAGTGGCTTAGTGAGTAGTCGCCATCAAGAGATCGACATTGCATAAGCTCACAGCGCATTGTAATTTCACTCCACGCGTTGATTGATTTTCCGGAGGGCTCTTGTTTAGCGTTGCAATAGGTGTTCAGAACCTACATTTTATCCGGATAAACTGGCCGACCGACCGTGTGTTCGTCAATTCGGGTCGATTTGTATTTTTCAAATTGGTTTTCAGACCAAACAAAACCGAAATTTGTAGTTCGGCCCGAGAATTCCCCGAAACCGACCGAAATAAACGAAAAAATCACCCTCCTGCTAATCAAACCTACGTGATTGAGCCACCAGCCATTGTATAGCCCAATGGTATGGCAGTTCTAACACTACACCCATGGCCTGTTTGGCATCGTTGGGAAATGGAAATGGATAAGGGAATTAAGCGAGACTTCAATTTCTAGGAGGAGGCAGGGAATTGAATTCCCATGTTTAAGTTGTAAACTTCCATTCCCTTCTCCAATTCCCACCAACCAATCAAAAGATTTTATAACCCATCTCTCTCAATTCCCATTCCCTTTCGTCAATTCCCTCCAACCAAACAAGCAACCATATTAATTTGAACCGAGGATTTGCAGGCTACGAACTTTGATTGCTTAATGTGATAGCAAACAGTTCTCTCGCGAAAAAAAAAACATTTATGAGAGAGAGAAAGCGGCGCCTTGATCGAGGACGCTGTGGTGATCATCAGGTCGGGACCGTCCATACCGCCGACGGTGATTGCTTGACGCGCCTTTAATGGCCCGGCCCGCCCTGCCGCTGCTCGCCTGCCTCCGCGCACGGCAGACACATGACGGCACGTGGTCCTCGCCCGCCGCAGTGCATGCCTTCACGTGATCTCTCGTCGACCCACCCCACCTGCGCCGCGCGCGGCAGTGAGAGCTGATGCGTCACTCGTGCCTGAGACCGACACATAGATGGATACTCGGCATGGAGTCAGAAGCCCAGCACCTCTCTGGGATTGACGAGTGCTTGCCCCGGGAGTGCGACACGGCGGCCGACAGCTACTTCTCCATAAATATGGGAGATCTTTGTAGGTGTGGAGAGAGAGAGAGAGTAACAACTCGACATCAGACTATCAGAGATCAAACCCATGGAGGTCAGATTCAGATAGGGGAGAGATCAAACCCTTGGAGGTCAGATTCAGATAGGGGAGCTTAAAAACACGCTAAGTATCGTTTATTAACAGATCACAAGAATGAAGCCATGGTTGAGTTTCGATATATCATCATCACACATGTAGAAAAGAACATGGGCATCCGTTCAGGCAGTATCGCTCGTTAACAAATAACACCGCCTGTAGTTGCTTTCTTGAAAGATATAGCAGCAACCGAGGGCTGGCAGCAAACCTAACAATAGCCCTGTCCAATTCTTCAGGCCATACAACCAGAATTCCAGGATCGTCGCACAGGTGAGGACTCACATAGCGTTTTTAACATTATACACAAACTGTGGGGAACGAGAATGTCGAGCGCAGCTGTTGCAGCTCAACTTATCGCCCAAACCAACCTTTCTGGGGCTGGACATCGCTATCGTTCATCAGCTTGTCGAGGACCACGTTCAAATCTACATTCTGCCCATTCTCGGTCAACCTCCTCACAGTTGCCCTCACTTGCTCTCTTGAGAATCCCATTGTGGCAACCTTCTCAACTACATCATCAAGTGGCACCCTGTTGCCTGAAGAGCCGCTTGGGCTGGAACTGATTGGCACCGCTTGCGGTAGCATTTGAGCCGTAGGGAGCCTGCCATAGTTGCCACTTCCCCCAGAGGATGGCCCCAAGGGAGCAAAAGGCGAGGGCGACTTCATTCCAGCATTGGCACGGTGGGAAGGAGATCCAGTGTAACCGTAGGATTCAGAGAAACCACCTGCTCCCTGTGGCCCATACCCACTGGCACCATAGGATGGTGGTGGCCCAGAGTTAGGCCTGCTTGCAGGAGGTTCATACATGCTAAGGTTTTGTCCATACATAGGAGGAGTAGGTCCACTAGGCGGTGCCATATAAGATGAAGGGCGAACATTTGGTGGATAGCTCTGAGGTGGAGCATATGGCATGGTTTCTTCTGGTTGCTGGGGTGCAGGGGGTGCAAGTGGAGTTGAAGGGTTAACATTGGCAGAATGAGGTGGTTGCGAATATTGAGGAAATTGTGATGGGGGTTGATACTGCTGTGGTGGTGCTGGAGGCGCCTGTGGCTGTGGAACTGGAGGGGCTTGATACTGCTGGTGCATGGTTTCAGTTGGTTGAGTAACTGAAGCATAGTAGGGATCCCGTGGTAAAGCAGGCACTGAGGGAGCCGGTGCAACAGGCGGAACTGATGGTACCTGTGAATGAGGTAAATGGCCTGGAAACTGTGGTGGAGGATGGATTTGAAGCGTTGGGGGTGGAGGTGGCACATTTGGAGCAGGAAGGGCAGGAAGTGCTGGTGGTTGGGAAGGGGTCAGGACTTGATGTTGTTGCTGAATGGCTCCCTGTGGTGGAGCCACTGGCTGCTGCCGTATGTCTGCCTGTCCAGCCCCACTATTTTCTGATGACTGGGTCTCAGTTTTGGGTGTCTGGAGCTTTGCAAGATGGAGCTGTGTTTCAACAATTTCCTGCTTGTCGCGCAAAATCTGCACACCTGCTTGGACCTGCATGCAGTAAAAAATTAATTAACCCTCAGAGCAGTACCAACAGAATTACTCTTACTAAGCACTTAATTGATACCTTCTCTAATATTTCACATAGCCATGCATATGCGACTCTAATACTGCTAAAAAAATATCCCAGTGGTTATTACATAAAAGGTCAATATGCGCGGCAGCATCATGAGAAAAGATGAACCATGCAACATGAATGCACAGGTAGAAAGGAAACGAAAGCTAAAGAAGGTTGAGATGTGACTATGCATCTTATTTATGTATCACTGAATGGGTCTAAGCCTCAAAACAAACAAATGTATAGTTAACTACTTTAGTATGGAGCACAAAGAAAAAGAATAGTATGAAACCTCATCCATGCTATACATAATAATGAGTAATTTCCAACTCATTCTTCAAATATACTCCCTCCGGTCACAATACATATTGCTTTGGACATCGACACGATATCCAAAACACCTCCGGTCACAAATACATATTGTTTTGGACATCGACACAGTCTCCAAAACACAACTTTGACAACTAATTTCTATTGTAATATATTTAAAGACAACAAAATTATAATATTATCCAAGTACTTTTTGAGACAAATCTACTCATATGAGTCAAAGGAAGCATACCTCCCTCAGCATGTTCTCAAGCTGCCTCAGTTTTCCGTCAGTACTGCCACTACAGTTGCCGATTGTTAACTTCAACTCATCAACAGAATTTTCAAGATGGTGTGTTCTACCCTCCAGCTGCGAAAGCCTTGACATTACACCGTCCAATGCATGAAACAGGCTATCAGAATACTTCTTCATGGTTTGATCAATATCTGCCATAGTAACCATTCCAAAGTTACTCCTGTCCTCCTCATGACTAACTTTCTTCAGCACATGAGGCTCCAATATGCCAGCACTCTTCCCATCAGAAGAAAATTTGTAAGTATGTTATTTATATGATAAAGGATAGGGTGTTTATATATCGAAGACAACCATAAATCATGAACAGTTCATTTCATGCAATCGAATACTTCAGAAACAATGGATGAGTGAAAAGATAATATCTCTATTCTGCATACATCAATAGTTAGCTGACAGTCAGAATGGTAATATAACACTAACTAATTAAATGATACAAATTCAACTTCACAAGAGCACAGGTGAACATGTAAATGGAAGAAATGGGGGCAAACATGCATCATTCGGATATCTCGGATGCGCTCAATTCAAATCAGTCACAGGAAAAAAATAACCAATTTATCCTATAGACCTATACAATATTTCAAAACACAATTTGTCCACACAAATTTATGCGTACTCTCTGATAAAATAAGATCACAGAACAACTTTCAAAGAACAAATGTACTAGCAATTACCAGCATGTGATAAAACTTAACGAGAAAAAACTACATGAGTATAGTCTCATTAATTGTTCCTCCATTAGAAAAGCATCAAGCCATCAAGGTATGCCACATATTACAAATTCACATATAACAAAGAAACTTACTCTAAAATAAGTACAGAGAAACTGGTAGATTGGTGGGAAATGCAATTATGCATATCATTCGGCAGTGCACAGTTGATATCACCACACAGCATAGTCAAGCTTTCCAGCCCATCGTATACGATAGCAGCTAGCAGTATCCGAAGAAATTCAGTGTAGTCTCGTGTGTCTTTTATCCAGAAGAAACGCATCCAGTTATGGCGAATATTATCCAGTAATTCTACATCACAAAACTTTTCAATAGCTACAAGTTTTCTCTTTACCAAACTGGGCGCCTTTGTACTTATTTTTGGGTGCGTGTGTTCGATTTGAGAGGCAAGGACATGAAGCGCACCTAGATCGAGAGATGAGATCTAACGGGGGAGGAACCACCGACCAAAAGAAAAGGTACTACCTTGAGGTTGTAGGAGGCGGAGGCGGCCTTAGAGTTGGAGTCGAGGGACCCCCAGGAGACCGGCGCGGCAGTAGGGGCGGCGGCGGATGCAGCGGTGGTGCGGATGGGCTGGAAGTCGTAGCTGGGGAGCACGTCGTCGGCGCTGCCGTTGGAGCTGTGTCGGCGGCGGCGGCGGTCCTCGGTCTCCTCCTGGGGGTTGGGGCTCATCAGATCGAGGAGGTCCGCGCCGGCGGCAACGGTGGAGGGGGAAGCGGAGGCGGCGAGGCCGAGGATCTGCTTGTCCATGAACTGCGACGTGTTCATCGGGAGGGGAGGGGCCGCCTCGTCGGCCGCGGCTGCGGTTTGTGGGGGCAGGGAGGATGCGGCGTTTGGTGGAACTCGGAAGGAAGGGGAGCGGAGCTGGGAAATGATGGCGAAGTGGGAGGAAGAGGTGGAATCCAGATGGGACGGCGAGACGAGAGAGTCGGTGGTTGGCCTGCTGCTCCTGCTAGGCTTCTACTACTCACTTATTGGGCCTGATTAGAATGGGCCTTTGCCGGCTCTGGGAGTTATGGCCCGAGGAGGTGTAGTCGTTGGTTTTATTACGCCTAGTAACATTCATGCTTGCTTTGTTTGGGCTGGAAGCAAGCCCAGTATAGGCTCCTCGCTGTCGGTTTTTTCCCCCGAATTCGGTCTCCTTTTGTTTGTTTTTTTAGATTGACTGCCTCTCGATGGCAGCTGCAGTGGCCAACGAGAAAATTGGTTATTTTCCACTTTAAAGGTTGATCTTTTGAATTATGATGCTACTTGAACCAATGACATATAGGATCATCTGAGTCAATGAAATGTGGATCCAGTGGCAAATTTGCAAAGTCACATGTTTGAAGTGATAAATACCCAAATCTCTCGTGGCCAACACCATCTGTCTCCTGCAGCAGACCGATACTATGAGAGGTTTGTGGCAGTCTAGCAACAAGCGGGAGTGCGATAGCTCAGGTGGGCTTAACGCGGTGAGACCTTCTATTGTGTTATCGGATCGTGGCAGATCACCTACTATGCTATTCGACCGTAACAGATCGTCCTACCACTCTACCAGACCATCCTCTCGTGATCATATCTGCTATCGTGGCGACACCAACCTGATAGGTACCACAGCACGAGTCGCTTGGGGGGCCAAAAGTTCAAATCCACTTAGGGGCCAATTCCGCGATAAAAATGCGCTAGGGAACCATAAACGCCGAGGCTTCTTTTCGCTGATCCTTCTATTGGGTATGCCTCTCTTCCTCCTCGTTTTGTTTTAACAAGAGTGATTTGCTCCGGTATCATTGACGAATTAACAGATTACCAAAATACACTGAGTATGTCAATGAAATGTAGGACCAAACGCCAGGTGTCATTGTCACAGCACGATTTTTTTTTTTTGGCAAACAGCAACTTAGCCAGTGGTATATTGGCAATTTTCAAAAAAAAAAACAAACAAACAGAGAGAGTATATTTCCTTTCTTCTTGAATCATGCGCAAAGGAACCGGTGGAGAATTGGGATACCGATGCGTACCATCATTTCGTCTTCTTCTCGCAGTGTTAAGACTGGTTTTTTTGTAGCACGAAACAACAGGGGAAACCCCTGCTGGAAGGATCAATTAAGTGAAGAAAGAAAGCAAAGAAGTTCGACCGGTGAGAAGCCAGCCAAAAGAAAAGAGAACAAAAGAAAAGGAAAAATTAGACAAGTCTGAGACCCCAAGCTAAAAGAGAATTCCTAAGGTTAACATGAACTCTGTGTGATTGAAGGCGGATTTCATCAAGAAACCAGTCCTTCCAAGCTAGAAAATTAACAGGGATGGATCTGAAAATCCGATCATTGCGCTGCTTCCAAATACCCCAAGAAGCAATCATGAAAGTATCCATGAAGAAGGGAGCTTCCTCAGTTAAACAGGCTTCCGAGATTCGATGGAAGATGGCACCGTCAGGGTTCCAGGAAATTTGGAGAGCATTCCAACATCTTGTGCTAAAACGGCAATGAAAGAAGAGATGATCTCTAGTTTCTTCGACGGCCTGATTGCAGAGCACACAATTATAATCAGAGTCAGGAACCGGGCAATTCTTCCTCGTGAGAAGATTCCTGGTATTGAGACGATCCCAGCAAAGCAGCCAGGAAAAGATTTTCAGCTTGACGGAGCATTTCGCTTTCCAAATCCAGATAATCGGTCTAGGAACAACAATGTGAGTGAAGACCCTCTTATAGAACAGATTGGAAATGAACTCCTTAGACTTCCAAATGTAGCTCCACTCATCCAGAATATCATTACGGATATTGACATCATGGATTATGGAATGAAGGGTTTGAAGTTCATGAAAAGCTTGGTCCGAGAGAGGCAAATGAAAGTTAACAGAGATTGCCGGGTTGAGAATGAAGGGGGCCACATCCGATTGATTATTCTTGACAAAGGAGAAGAGATGAGGGTATTTCATCTCATGTGCATATTATTCCACACATCTTCCCAGAAGAGAGTTGTATCCCCACGCCCAACATGATACTGAGCAATTCCTCTAAATTGATTCAGAAGAGTTAGAACATACTTCCACCAAAAGGAACCTCTATTTGTAACAGCCTGGGGAAGGATGGAGGAATAATAGGCCGACCAAACTAAGTGAACCCAGGGGATATCCTTTTTATTGAAGAATTTGTGCAAAAACTTAAGCAGAAGAGCATTGTTGTGGATTCTTAAGTTAATTACTTCCAGACCACCTTTGATCTTCAGCCTAGAGACCTTTTCTCATTTGATTAAGGATTTGCTTGTGCCATTGATCTCATTTTTTCCCCCACAAGCAAATCCGCCTAGCTTGATCAATCCTGCTGATGACTGCAGCGGGAAGTCTTAGAGAGCACATAGCATAGGTGGCCATAGAAGAAATGACCGAATTCACCAGTTGAAGCCTGCCACCGTAAGAGAGGAGAACGAGGTGACCTTTTTGCGAATCCTATTAACCAAATTTTAAAAATCCTTAACACATTCCTATGGGTTCTTCCCGTGTTAAGACTGGTTGACGGTATCCTGCAAACGTTGGCAAGAGTAATTTAGTTGGCGCAGCGTTCAGAGGTGATTCGTGCCTATTGTCGTAAGGCAGGGGGAAGCGGCACCAGATCGTAAAGGTAAGGGTTCTGGTATCGACAGCAGTCTGATGAACTGTGTGTGTGACTGACATTATTTCCGGCAGAGTTGATGTTGATGTTCTGCCTAAAAGACTCAAGAAGGTGATGATATCAAATTGTTCGGTCGTTCCAATGCAGCATTCTGTTTCAATTCTTAAGTCATCGGTTTTATGTAGAGGTGAGTGCTCGTGCGGCAACGACAATTTGATCAACTTTGCTCTGAAATCTCCCCGAGTTAGCAGCATCTGCTCTGCTTGTGCTTCGGAACAGAGCGGCGTTACCTAGTCGAAAGCTCTGTTCGAGTTACTCTGCCTCCAACGACGATGTAGTACTACTCTTTTGACTCCTCACTCCTATAGGGCATTTACCAATGTTCATCTCTATATGGCACAACGAAACTCAGAAATCAGGAGAATCCTTGAACCTTGTCAAATCTCAGAAGAAAGAAGTCCTTGCATTTACTCAAAATCCGTACTTTTCTCTTTGACTGTTGCACAAATATTAAATTACGAATGCAAGTATATGGTTATTAATTATTCCTTGGCTTGTTTCAAAATTTATGTAATTTATATTGAGAAGAAAAGCATTAAAGCAAAAACCATTAAGAAAACACATTTTTCATTTATTCACATAAGCGGATAAAATGTTCCAAAAGTGCACCCCAAAAAAAAAAAAAGAGAGCTAAAAACCTTGGAAGCTCTCCGACCTAAAAAGTAAATGCCAGGAGAGCTTATCACGCTAAAGCTCAATAGACATACTCGACACGACACAACTTGGATGACGACCCTGACCACGGCACATCGATGGCCACCATGCCGTCCTTGTACGCGAACTCGGCATCCTGGCCGTTCACCTTGCACAGCCGCGGCCTCGCCGACGAGTACACCACCATCTCCCCGGCGCCCTTCACCGCCACCTCCGCCGTCACGTCGCCGCACCCGTCCTTCCTCGCCTCGAAGCCCTGCACAGCGCCGCCCGTGTTGAGCATGTTGGCCAGCCCGATGGGCGCGAACCTGACGGACCTCTCCGGCGAGATGACCCTCACGGGGGCCACGACGAGGAGCTCGTAGGTGAAGGGTTCGAGCGTGAGCTCCACGCCTTCCTCCGGGAGGAACAGCTCCAGCTTCTTGGCCTCGACGAAGTACACGGCGAACTGGGTGACGCCCTTGACGGAGATAGGGTTCTTGCCGCTCCTCCACTCGATGTCCGACGGACGCGCGCGCGCCGTCACGGGCACGGAGAACTGCGACGCGCACGTGTTCCGCCGCGCCTCGGGGCTCCACCCACCGCCCTGGCAATTGAACGTACCAAGAACTCCCGAGAATTTGTTCAGGTTCCATATCTTGAGCATGGTCTGGCCGTCGTGGAGCGGATCCCGGAAGAGGCAGTCGCGGGTGGGGAGCGCGTGGTGGTCGCAGCGGAGGATGGTGCCGTCGGGGAGGGCGAGGCGGCGGAGGAGCGCGAAGTCGTGGCTGCCGACAGAGTCGCTGACGTAGACGGGCCCGCCGGAGACGGCACGGGAGGCGGCGTGGAAGGCGGCGCAGGGGTGGGTGGACTGGAACATGTCCCAGTCGGGGTGGATGAAGTTGCCCATCCACAGGCTGTTGTAAGCGCAGTGCACCATGTGGCAGCCCTGCAGCCAGAAGGTGCCGTTGGGGTCGCCGGAGGGATCGGTGCACCAGAAGTCGTCGCCGACGCGGCCCAGCGAGATGGCCTCCGTGCCCAGCAGCATGAAGTCGTTGCAGTGCTCCATGCTCGCGATCACGCCGTTGCCGTTGAAGTGGCGGCGCACCGACTCCGTCAGCCCAGCGAAGTAGACCTTGGCGAGCTCCACGCGGCCGCCGTACTCCTCGCACAGCATCTCCAGCAGCTGCAACGCATGCACACACCATTCAGTACCTTTCTCAGCCAACACTGTCAAAATTACGGTTTCTAACTTTTTTATCGGTCGCAACAAACAATTAACATGCCTTCTGTTGTCTTACTAGATAAAATGCATTTTGTGGTTGTAATTAAGCACAGTAACGTGTGAGGGAGCAAGAAATCGTCATTGTGCAATCAAATGTCAAATGAGAAAGAGTGTATATCCTACTGCTTAGGTCACTGGACGTAGAAAAGTAGGATGGAATGGTCTTACATGTATAACGTCAACCTTGACGCCGTCGATGCCGGAAGCCTGGAGGTGGGAGTGCAGGCCCTCGTAAAGCTCGAGCGCGCGCCGGGGGTCCACGAGCCCGACGCCGTTGTTGACAATCTTGTCGACGGCGAGATCCTCCATGGTGCGCTGCAGCCCCGGCGAGAGCCTCGGCGGGACGACCTTCGCCGGCGGCAGCCCGGGGGTGCCCGGCCGGAGCCCGCCCCAGTACCCGCACAGCGCGTGCCACACGTAGACCTGCTCCACCGTCGGGTAGGCCGCCTTCATGTCCCGCACGAAGCCGCCCATGCCGCCCTTGTAGTCCCGAAACTTGTGGTTCTCCTGGAACTTGATCAGCCGGCACGGCATCTGCTCGCCGGCCGACGTCCGGTTGATGCCCTCGGAGCCGTCGTTCGGGTCGTCCTGGTCGTGGCAGATGGACTGCCAGCCGTCGTCGATCAGCACCAGCCCCGGCGGACATCCGCCCTCGGTGAGCCGCCGCACGCCCTCCCACACGCCCTCCGGGTGCACCTTGAGGTAGAAGGCGTCCCACGTGCACCACCCGAATTTGTCCACTATCGGCGGCGGCGTCTTCTCCTCCAGCAGCCGAAAAGTGCCGAGGTGGGCACGGACCACCTTCATGGCCTCCACGACCAGGTTAAATGGGTCGTCCCCCGCATGCAGGTACAGAGCGCTCCGGAACACGGAGCCTCTGACTGTGGACGATCCGCTCTCCAAGCACATGTCCACATAGTCCTCCATCTTCCCGGACTCGAGACAAGCACGGAAGGGGCCCTCGATGATCGGGAGGAGGAGGACGTAGGGGCGACCAGCCGAGTCCGACCGGTCGAGGATCATCATCTGGGTCTCGTTCTCCACGTCCCTACCGTTTGTACCCACCCAGTGCGTCGTCCACCACACCTTGAAACGGAAAATGCTCATGAACCTTGTGTCGCGGAGCTTACCGATGGGCACCACGTGCCGGCTCTTGGGCGTCGCCGCGTCGAAGCCGAGGAAGGCGCCGTCGACGGCGTCGCCCACGTTGGCGGTGGGCACGAGGGTCGATGCCGGGGTGAGGCGGATGTTGGCTGGGACGTCGAGAAGGACAGGGCGGTCGTCCACGGCGAGGTCCTTGCCCCTGATGGTGAAGCGAGACGGCTTGAAGCCGTCGACAGCCACGTCGCCGCCCAGGTCAGTCGTGGCCTTGCTGAGGTTGGGAGCCATGGGGAGGTCGGCTTCCTTGGCTCGCTGCTTGCAACGGCGGCTTCGAGAGAGGAACTAGAAGAAGAGTCAGAGAGAGGTAGGCTTTACCTTGCCTGTTGGTAAGCTTGGTTGGCACTTCGCTGAAGGGATTGGAGGCCAATTGGCGCCCAATTTATAGAAGGGTTGCGTCTGGCCCACAAGGAGATCCATTTTTTTTAGTAGTAGTATTCTTTTAGTTATTGTTTAAGGTAATTACATGGAAACAGTAGCTTTCACCGTCCAAATCTGTACGGGGAAGCTTCGCAATCTAATTAACTGATCTGCTTTTTCAGCGTAAAAGACGGACACGCATAAACCGCTTATATCATACTCATATATCATAAGACACACGTAGACCCTTGCACATACTTAAAAATTAATCGTATCTTTCAGAGCGTAGAAATACACTGTCACATATGTATATACCTGTTTTAGTAAGTATGCCCCTACATTGACAGAGAGTCGAAGGCAAGAGGATCGAGGATCGAGGTACGTGCAGGACGACATCACTCGGTTTTCAGCTTGCCCACTTTTGGTGGGTTATCTTTGAAATCCATTGATGCTGTCGATTCGTAACCTTGATAAAAATTTCGGTTTTGCTAGGCATCGGACGTCCTAACACTCCGCAACATTTTTTTTCTACGCGTGCAACATTTTCTACCAATGCGTGCAACATTTTCCTTCGACAAATGCTACAGTAAACGGATGTTGCAAGCGTTCAAAAAAAATGTTACACGCGTTGGTAACAAATGTTGCAGGAGTAGACAAAAAATATTTCAAGAGGCGTCCGAAGAAAACCAAAAAAACGGACGTTCGGACGCTAGTATTCGCCTAAAAATTTTGGTACTCCACTGTATGCGCAGTGCTATGCGGCGATCGAACGTTCATCTGCTAATTGGAAAGACCACCGCAAGGTACCGAAATTATCTTTGGGTGGTGTGTACGCACTTGCTATATACGCATCAAAGATCCGGAGCAATATTTCTAGTGTATGGTAACATATCTATTTAATGTATGCCATATAAGTATTTTTGATGATGTGGTAAGAGAGTTAAGAAGGGAGAGAAGAAAGCTGTATCTTGAGGAAGATACCACTTGGACACGAAATCATAAACATTGAAACTTGAATCATCTAAGTGGCCCACAATTCATACCTTCATACACATCTAGCATTTAATTATCTTGTGGGGATTAAGAAACAATCCATGATACCATGCATTGGGATAGTTGTATCTTCTATAATATTATATGACATGACAGTTTTGGATATTGTGACAAGATACAATGCACTGTGAATAGTCTTATCTGAATCGGTGCCTGAGATTTTTGTATGGATGAATTTGTTAATCACGCCTCGTGTGTGGATGATTTTGTGAATAGACTGAAATTTTCACCTCTCACTGTGAATAGCCTTATCTGAATCGGTGCCTGAGATTTTGTGGCGTGGATGATTTTGTTCCAAGGGGATACTATCACCGTACCATGCCAAATTTACTGTATAATTTAGGGCATCGAATCACCTTATTAATTTCCCACGATTTACGCACATCCACGATCCTTATTTACGAGCAAATTTGTGTTGATTACGATTTACGAAAGTGTACGTGTGTGAGAGACGTTAATCACGCCTCGGGGTTAATTAACTTTCGCTAATTAGACCCCACTCCTCGACTGAGGATTTTGTTTGCATCGCGGACCAAAACCAAGCCGTCCAAGCCTTTCCAGAGTAGCCTCCTCCGCCGCCACATTTCTGGACGTATGGGCCCACGCGGGTGCTGAAACTTTCACCTCTCACTAGTTATGAAATAGATTGATTTGTGTCTGTACTAAGAGCATCTCCAGCAGAGTCCCTAAACCAGTCTCTAAACCTTAAAATAGGAAGTTTAGTAAAAAATATAGATCCAGCAGGACCTCTAATCCAGCCCCTAAAATTAGGAGGCCCCTAAATTTACCTCCTCAGCCCCAATTCCTAGGAGTCCCTAAATTTGCCTCCTCAGCCCCAATTCCCAGGAGCCCCTAAACCAGCCCCTAAATCTTAAAATAGGGAGTTCTTAAAGATACACCAGGAGATTGAAGACAAGGAAATACATGACAGGCTTCGAGATGATCTTATTGAGCATTTGTGGGCAATTCACAGCGCTTCGTAGTTTGATTCATTGTTCGGAGTTTCTATTTATCTATTTATCATGTTTTGAAAATTTTAAATTTAAATTTTAAATATCATGTTTTTAAATTGTAAATGTTAATATGCTTATGTTTTATGTATTACAAATATTTTTGATTGAATTTTAGTGGTGTCAAATGAAGATTATACATAACGGATATGTTAAAATAGGAGAAAAAGTAAAATAGGGGCTGAGATTTAGGGGATGTTATTGGACTTGTGCTCTGAAAACAGAACCCAAAAAATAAGGGGAGTCCCTAAATCCAAAATAAGGACCCTGTTTTAGGGGCCCTTGTTGGAGATGCTCTAAGTTGGACTCTATCTTCGTATATACGAATTCGAATCTACCTTTTGCTATCTTCTATAATAATTAAGCACCCCTTGTATAAGAGATTAATCTAATAAAGAGAGAGCTTTTGCCACCTTACATTGCATGCTCCTGCTTTGTTCCTGTGATCTCGTTGACGTGTTGTTGATTGATCGTGGGTGAACGATTACGTTTTACAACACGTTATCAGTACGACGTTTTACCAAGACCAGTTGAGATCATCTGCCTACGACAATCTACACGGCATCGAAATCATCTTGCTACAAGTGATCATCCTACGGCCTACGGCAAGCTCAACGTAAGTTCAATCTACGCTGATTGATCGTGCTTGAACAGTAAATTACATCCTGCCGATCGTTTCTTTTACAAAATTAAATTGTTAAATCTAAAGTTGTAAATTTGGAATTACTTTTCATCTAAGAAAAACAAAAGAAGAGCATGAATCGACGACAAAAGCGGTGCCCGCATACCCAGTAGGCGGCGGCGGCGTGGCCACGCGACCTTTGCCAAAAGCCGAAGCGGACCCGTGCCCTAGCCAGACGCCGAAACGACCACATGGCCCTCACCGAAAGCCACGTCCACGATGGTCGTCTTTGCGCCCTCGTGCCATAGCCCGAAGCGTGGCGACCACGGCGACAGCATGAATACCGCCTCGGTCTTTGCTCTAGTTAGCGACCATGCCCGCTCATCTTCCGCATCCGCTGGTAGCCACGCTCGCACGACTCCTCGGCCGCTTGGATTCCGCATGCTGCGGCAGCACGACCACTTGGAATCTGCATGACACGATGGCGTGAAAAGCCTGCGGCCACCGACCAAGGCTTGCGGCAGAGGCGATGATGCCTGAAGCCTCTACCACCGGGCCCTCAAATGGCGCAACATGGCGACAATGCTCCGCATATGCACATCCCAAAGGCGGTTGCAGTTCCGCAAACGCTGCGTCGCCCCTTCGGATTCCATGCCCAGCGGTGGCCGCACCTCAGATCCGTGCGTGTGGCTCGCTCGCCCAGCCATCGGCCATACGCCTATAAATCACCCGACCGTGAATCATGCACTGCCGCCGCCATTGCCATTGCCACCACGGCGATCGTGGCTCACTCGCCTGATCGATCATGCGCTGTAGCTCGTAGCTCGCCAGAGTCGCGGCCGCTGCGTTCGCTGCACGCAGTCGACCATGCGCCTACAACTCACGCGTCGCCAACCGCCGCGTGCCCACCCGCCATTAGCTGTCGCGCATGCGACAGGGACCGCTCGACCGTGATAGTGCCCGAATCAACAATGGCGACAGCAAGCCCGTTGCGTGAAGACAGAAGTGGTGGCTAGGGTTTAGAAACCCTAGTCGCCGGCTTTAAGAGGTGTTTTGGGCGTGTGGGCCCAATAGGCGAAGTGGGCTAGGCCCGCCATTTTTTAGAAGAAAAAAAAGAAAAATAAGGGGTTTTACCCTTTTGCCACTCGAGCTTTACCAGTTTTCAGAAATAGTTTTATAAATTTTGAAAAATTCATGTTAAACCCTAAAAATTATGTTTCTAGGTATTTGGACTTCTGTAACTTTTAGTAAATTGATTTTTAGCACATATTAGAAGTTCCATACCTTTGGGTTTATTTTTATAGCATTATGCCATGTTTAATATGTGCTTAATTTTAATTTTTTGTCATTAAGTAATTCTACAAATTGCTAAATCATTAATGGAAAATTGTGAAAAATGCTAGATAGCATTTTTGGAGCTTCATATCTCTGAATTTATTTTTCTACCATTATGCCATGATTAATTCATGTTGAGATTTATTTTTCTGTTATTCAGTAATTCTAAAAATTGCTTGGTAATTAATAGAAAATTATTAAAAATACTAAGAAAATTTTATCTAGCATATTGAAAGCTCCATATCTATGGATTTATTGTCCTAGCATAATTCCATATTGATATATATTGAAATTTACTTTTATGTTATATGGTAATTCTGAAAATTGCTGCATAATTGGCAAAAAAACTATAGAAATTGCTAGGAAAATTTTGAAAAAGTTTAGATAATTATCTAGTAAATAGATATAGACCAAGATTTACTGATTGAAGAGTGAGGATGCGATATAATGATTTTACCAGTAGTAAAAGTCATTTAGCACAAATAGAAATAGGATTTGTCGAATATTTGCAAAAAGAGAATTTATTGAGTTTGCCTTGAATGACAACAATTTTCTCACCTAGGCAATAGATGCTAAGTTTAACCTAATAGCTCGATCTTTTTGAGCCACTGTTTTCAGCCTGAAGTTGGTACCCCTACTTTTCTCGAAACCGCCAGATGTACGACTTTGCACCTCCTAAGGAACCATCTTCATACGGACTTGAAGGCCGAGTAGTTGATAGAAGATGACCAACTGGTACTTTTGAATTCCCTAGAGGAAACATATAACGAGCAAAGATCTGTTTTTTTGCCAGAAGCACAACGCGAATGGATCCTCCCGTGCTTTCAGGATTTCAAATGCTATGGCATCATATAATTTTTGCCATATACAAGCTTGTCACTGAACATGATGAACTCATGGTGGAGAATCATCACATACTTCCTAATGGGAGTTATTTAATGCCGAAGCACATTGCAAATGCTCAGCAGGTTAGCGATAGCCATGGCTAATAGGGGAAGAGGCTATCCATAGTGAAAAAATAAAGGTAAAGGATCAAGGGCTTCCAGAAGAAAGATTCAACTAAATATGGTTGCAAACCCTGAAGAATTTTGTTTTATGTATGGATGCATAGGCCATTGGTCATACAACTATCGTTTCCTGAAGCATGTGGTAAACCTTTACATGCAATCCACTGAAAAACTCAATAAAACCCAGGGAAACAATACCATGTCATACTTTATCGTTCAACCTGTTGTTGACATAGATGTTGAAAATGGTTCTTAAAATTATTTAGTTCGAGAAGTCCTAGAAGGACATATACGACTCATATGAAGACCTAGATTAGTCTTATAAGTATTTATTCACTTTGCTAGTCGATGCTATATATTCCTTATAAATCTCCTTATCAATTTAGCTCTAGTTCCTAAATGAACATTTGATCTACACTCCTGTTGAGTGAATATCATTTAAAATTGAATAAATATCTATTTCCCATATATTTGATTGATTGTGTTGTGTTTGTTCTATATTCTACATTTTGTTTTTGATGCAACACTTGTTTGATTGTTAAATCATACTTCTAATTTAGAATAAACTATAATCCAATGGCAGAGAAGGAAATCTGTCTAGAAGACAGTTGTACCACACTAAGTGAATTGAAAATATTACAATTATCGCCAGAAATGATGCTCTCATAGTTGGCACTAGAAGAATACCATATTATATCCTGAGTCTAGTCGTACCCTTTTAAGTTTTAAAGATATTGGTTTGAATCATTTCCACATGGCGACGGAGAATGAGAATGGTACAGAATACCTACTCATGACTAAGTTAAATGGGTGTAATAAACGTGTGGCTGAAAAAAACTTCCTTCCTACTTCTCTGGGTTATACTATGCACATATAAAACATGTAGTTTGTGTTGCGATGAAAACCCAGAAATATTTAAGATCTGGTAGATTAACTGGGTTATCCTAAGTTAAATATAAAAGAGAAGAATATTTAATAAATTATGCTTACCATAGCATAAAGACCTTTTTAGACCTAAAGATTTCTTATGCCATGTTTATGCCATAAGAAAGCTAATAGTTTGATGTCCTTACCTAAATGTTAGGGAAGAATAATTGAATTTTTCAAAGAAAATTTAATGTGCTATCTGTGGCACATTCAACCCCTATCGGGAACTTTCAGATACTTTATGGTATTGATAGATGCTTCCACTAAATGGTTCCACGTATGTCTCTTATCTACTAGAAAACATGCTTTTGCTAAATTAATTACAAAATTATTAAGAGCCTCCTTTCCAGAAGAAAGATTCAATCCTATTCGAATGGACAATACTGATGAATTTACCTCAAAGGCACTTAATGATTATTGTATGGCTTTGAAAGTTAATGTAGAGCATTTCATACCTCTTTTCCATACTCAAAATGGCCTTGCAGATTCATTAATTAAAAGAATTAAAATTTATTGTAAGGCCACTCTTGCAAAATAGTAGGCTTCCTGCCAGTTATTAGGGCCACGCAGTGCTGTATACTGTGGTATTAATTCAACTTGGACCAACTGCATACCATGAAATTCCTCGTTGCAGATACTGTGTGGAAAGAATCAAGTATTTTTCATCTACGAAAATTTGGCTATACTGTATACGTGCCAATCTTTCCACCACAACATACCACTATAGGACATCACCAAAAGTTGAGGATCTATGTACGTTATAAATCTTTGTAAAATATTAAACATCTAGAGTCTATGGCAAGGGATTTGTACACGGCTCAGTACGCTGATTGTACTAAAGATATATTTCGACAATAGGGGGAGATAAGTACCACATTAAAGAATATTGAGTTCTTAGATCATGCACTAAGAGACCAAACTTGAACTTTAAAGGATAATAAATATGCAACAAATAAGTTAATAATCTGCCAAATACCTTCACTGATTATAAGGGAGTAAAAAGATCTCATATATCTACAGTATATACACCTCAAAGAGTGGAAATACCCACTCTTGACCCTCATGATAAAAAGAGAGGAGACCTCTAGGTGCACGAGACTCAATTATGCGGAGATATCCGTAGAAATAAAAAATCTGATAAATGAAAACACTATCCATGATATTGGAAGAAGCTTAACCTGATTTTGAGAAAATCCCTGAAGTGAGCCATCCTGAAGATGGTAACATCCCTGAAGTGAAATATCCTGAGGATGATAATTCCAACGTATATTTGCGTGCACAATTCAACGTTGGAAAGTCGGAACACTCAGATTCCATCGTTGTGTAAAATCACGAGGAGCTAGAAGAAATTAATAAAGAGATATCCCAGAAGTGATGCAGGAGAATTGTATCATCTCAGTTTATGTTTATGATCTGAATATCATCGAAACCACAGAGGAGATAAAGAAAGCGAGTTCTTTTCTTAAGATGGAGTTTGAGATGAAAGATTTGGGTAAAACCAAATATTGCTTAGACCTGCAGCTAGATCATTTCCCAGAAGAAATTTTTGTATACCAGTCTATCTATACCAAAAAGGTATTGAAAATATTTAATATGAATAAATCTCATCTTTTGATAACCTCTATGGTAGTAAGATCTCTTAAAGTGGATAAAGACTTTTTCAGACTAAAGATGGAAAATGAGTAAGTCTTAGGGTTTGTTTGTTTTAGCTTTTGATTCTGAATTCTGGCCCCAAAAGTAGAATAAAAAACAAACAGTCTGATTTTAGAATTCGATTCTTACAATCCAGTCCAAACATATATACTAGAATCCACAATCCACTTTATATGTGCTTTTGGATTCCAACTTTTAGAGAATCAGTTTCTCTACAACTACAATCCAAAATCAATTTTTAGAGAATCCAATGCTGAAACAAACAGGCCCTTAGGACCTGAAGTCCCATACTTAATCGTAATTGGAGCACTTATGTTGCATTTGCAGTAAATTTACTAGTAAGATATAGTGCAGCCCTAACCAGAAGACATTGGGCTAGTGTCAGGATTTTACTCATGTACCTCCAAGGTACTCAAGATCTTGTATTGTTTTCCAGAAGAATCAAAATTTAATCATAGTGGGATATACAGATGCTGGCTATTTGTTTGATCCCACAGTGGCAAATCTCATACTAATTTTATATTTCTTTGCAGTGGTACAACCGTTTGTTGACAGTTTTGTAAGCATACTTTGATAGCTACTTCTACTAACTACTTAGAGATTATAGCTTTATATGAAGTCACACGTGAACGTGTTTGATTAAGATGTGTGATTAATTATACCCAGAAGTCATGTGTTCTTAACACTATCGATACCTATGATTATCTTTGAAGATAATGCTGGTTGTGTTGCACAAATAGAAATATGTTATGTGAAAAGTAATATCACGAAATATATTGTCCCTAAATTTTTATATTCTCACGAACTTCAGAAGATTGGTAAGGTAAAGATTCTATAAACTAAGTAATGTGAAAATCTAGCTATTTATTCACAAGTCCTTACCAAAATCTACCTTTCAAAGATATGTTAATAGCATCGGAATGAAACGACTTAGAGATATACAGAGCTCAGAGGGAGTAAATCCCTAAACCATGACCCTTAACATGATACTGAAGATCGTACTTTAAATATAAAAGATTATAAATTGTATACTTTTTCTCTTAAGAGAACTAATTTAATAAAGAGAAAACATAATTTCCTTGTTACATAATATGCGCTCATTGTTTACTTACTGTTCTTCTTTACATCGTAATTAATCCAGGATGAACGACATCTTCTTATAACGATACGTTGCTTTTTCAACGAATGCCCGTGGACGTGGGCTGTGCTGCGTGCCCCAACTAGAGGCAGGTGTAGGTGTCTAATTCGTTCGCAAACATGGACCGCAACTGCCAAGGGAGACCGGAAAGCTTGGTCGGTGCGATCTCAGCTAGCCACGTAGCATGGGAGAGACGGGTTTGGATCCTCCGACTTGCTAGAGCGGAGACAGAGGCCCACGGAGCTGTTCCTGACCGTCGGATTGGAAAAGGACGGTGCAGATGCAATGCTACAGTGCGTCCATTGCAAGGCGGAAACAGTGCATTAGCTGCGGTACTTTAAAGTTCTTGCACGCTATGTTGCACCGTTTGCCCCCGACTTCGCTCTAGGAAGCCAGAGGATCCGGTACGGAGAGAGACGATCCAGGAGTCGATTGGCCAATGGATGAGTGACGTACGTACGTACGTGCACAGAGCCTAGAGCACTGCGCCACCGGCCGATCGAGCGAGATACATCGATGGAGACCGCGTCGTTCGTTCCACTCCTGACAGATCAACTGTCTCGCACCGGCCTCTGGACACCGACCTGCACAACTTAAACGGGCCCGGCTTAAGCAAGATCGTGCTGCAGTTAATATACTCTATCGGGAGGGTCACAAATAGTCATCGTATCCTATGTTAGGAACTTCTGAAATTTTTGTTTGTTATTTTTTTAAAAATATTTAAATTAGATAATAAAAACTATACATATAGTCTCAAAAATAGTTTAATAATATTATAGTTTTATTAAATTAATTTTAAAGCTCTATTTTAAACACAGCCTCGATGTCTCAAGCAACTGTTCATGAATCATGACTAAAGCTAGTACTACGCAGTAAAGAGTCAAGACTCGAGAGCCTATCCAGAAACATGCCACCGACGCAAAACTGAACCGGATAAGTGGGCCCGCGTGGGCCATAGCGGCCGAACACGCGGCGAGGGTGGCCGGTGGCGCGCGTCCGGGGAGAAGCTTCACTTCAGCTCGCTCGCCGGCCGGGTCACGTGTAGTTTAACCGACCTTACGTACATGCCTAAATGCCTTGTTGACTAAGACATGCGGCGAGTTCAGCCATAGTTGTATAGTTGTATGTTGACTTGTCACTTTGAGGCTCAGACATCTGGATTTCTTGACATTGGTATGTACGCTTCCCAGCCTGGCTGGGGTGCAATTGCCATCAGTCGTTGAAATCTCGGTTGGTGTATAAATATAGGAACTGTCGGCGATTCGGGACAGGGGGTCTTTCATCGAGCTTACTTGTCGAATGAGGGATCAACTTCGGACCTCTTTCCGCGAGGGTCGTACGTCCGAGGGCGCAAGCTACTGGTCGAGGCAAGCGGGACAACCGGGAACTCGGGGACGTTTTTACTGGTTCGGCTCTCGCGAGGAGATAATAACCCTACGCCCAAGTGATTGCACTAGTATGCTAAATCGGTTACAAAGCACTTGCCGGGGCCCGACACGCTAAGGGCCCCGTGAGCAAGCGGGGTGTGCAAGTATGGGTGTAGTATGAAGGTCCAACCCTAATACATTGTGCCAGGGGTATTTATAGGAATTTACAGGGACAAGTCAAGAATTGCAGGGGCGTTTCATCGCAGAGGACGGGCGGTCAATGGCTGGCCGCCACGGCACCACGGACGGGTGCATGGGCGCAGACCGTGGCAACAGAGTCCCCGGCGGGCGATCTCGAGCCGCGTGGCATTTAATGCCACGCCGCTTTGTCGCGGGCCCCGGCTTGGCTCGCCGGGCGGGTGGTTCCGTGAGCCGGCCGGTTCAAGGTCGGCCCTCGCAGCGACATCCGCAAGAGCATGGTCGGCTTGGTCCCGAGCTTGATGGTCGACGCAGATGCAGTGTAGCCAATCACCGACAGCTAGCCCCGAGGCTAAAGGGGAAAAGGCCGTACTCAAGGCCTCCGCCTTAAGCCTCTTAGACTTTTACAGAGGATTGAGTCGAGCGGCGAAGAATCGCCATGCATCCGAGCAACCATGCTCGAAAAGTGCGATCCCGCGAGATCGAAGCGATTTCGCGGGGCCCGAGCAAAATAGCGCCGTAAAGGGGTGCGCGGAAAATTGCAGCGTTCCTTCCCACAAAGCGTCGTGGTGCGGTTCGGCGTTTTCTCTTTGGGGATCATACCGTCAGACCGCCGGGGACGATCGCCACGCTGCTTAATCGGTTGCTGTTATTAAATTTCTTTTCGCTTCTCCGCCAGAAATAATCTGGCGGGACGCCTTCGCTTTCCTTCCTTTACTCTCATTGCTTACGATAAGAACTCCGCCAAAGACCCTTGACAACCTCCGAGCTCCTTCTCTCTACTGCGGCAGCTCATCTTCCGAGTCTTCCCATGGCGCGGTTCGGGGCGAGCAAGATCACGACGGAGAGGCTCCGGGTTTTGGAGGAGCTCGGGTACCTAGACGCCCACACCTGGAGGATCCCGGAGAGCGAGGGAGCCCCGGCGCCGCACGACGACGAGACAGTCTCGTGCGACCTCTACACCGTCAACGGGCTCCGGCTGCCGGAGAGCGAGTTCCTTGGGGACGTGCTCGTACAATGCCGATGTGAGCTCACTCATCTGAACCCCAATTCCATCCTTGTGTTGAACCTCTTCGCCCACCTCTGTGAAGGCTTCGTGGGTACCCTTCCTACGCCAAGCCTCTTCTTGCATTTCTACAATCTTTTCCAGACCGCGGCCTTCCCCATCGGCTCTCTTTACTTCGCTATGGGCCGCCCGCCCGCTGAGTTCCCCATCTTTACTCTCAAGGACTCCGTCATGGGTCGGGCCGACCATTGGTTCTACTCGCAAAGCCGCAGATGACTCCTGCTTATATCGGAGAGGCGGCGCCGCCATCGAGACGCCATACCGCCACCGATCCCGATGAGGAGCGGATCTTGATGACGATCCACGAGCTCGCGACCATGGGGATCTCTGGGCGCGACATCGTCCGCGACTTTCTCCGGAATAGGATATCCCCTCTGCGGAGGAGAGAGCATCCCTTCTTCAAAATCACCGGGTGGGACGACCTCACCCGTGAAGCTGACTCAGGTATGCCCTCCCGACTTGTGATAGTCTTGCTTCATACGCGCTGCTCGAACTCGTGATGACATCTTTGCGTGACACGATACCAGCCCCAGGCTTCGACTGGGTGGAGAAGAGGGTCGGCGAGATGTTCGGGACCCCCAAGGGCAAGGAGCTCGAGAAGAAACGCCAGGTCCCGCTGAACGTGCTCGAGCGGGGCAGCGTGGTAAGTGTCTCTGGTCCTTCATGCTCGGGGAGAGCATCCGAAGTCTTACGGGCAAGCGCTGGGACCGAGATCGTGCTTTGTCGACGGGTCAGGCTCCCCTTGGCAGAGAAGCTTGCCTCGAGCCGGGCGAGCTAACCTCAAAGCCAAAGCCGCCGCGGCAAGATCTTTCGCGCCGCGCTAAGGCAAAAAGGGAAGGAGCAAGAGACCATCCGCGCCTCGCAAGCACCCGGTCGCCGAAGAGGCACTTGTGCTGCGGGGACCCTCCGGCGCATCCGAGTACGCCGACCGGAAGGAGGAGGTAAGCCGCCGAGGCTTTGGATGAAGAATTATAGCTCGAAGTTCAAATCAACAAATCGCGCGAGGGGCGATTGATCAAGGAATGGTGCAGACGAGCGGAGGCGCCGAGGAGGAGCTCGCCGAGGCGGCGACCAACTCGCGAGCCTCTAAGGCTCAGGAGTTTGGGATCGTTGGCCGGGCGAAGCCTCTTGCGACGGAACCCGAGCATCCGGAGAAAACGCTGGAGGAGGCCGACATGGAAGCGGTCGACCCCAAGCTGGCGAAGATTACCCAGGCCGCCGAGAAGAGGGCCGAGCTGGTGATCTCGGCGGCGGCGGACCTACCCGCGGGCAGCGAAGGAGGCCCGGCCAAAGGTGAGCGTCGGTTTTTGTCCTTGTTTTGATTTTCTTTCTTCGCTTTTTGTCTTGCGCGCCCGAGCTAACCCCACTCTCCTGACGTGGGCGTTGATAGCTCGTAGGGCCTTCCCGGACTGCCGCAAAATGGCTTACGAGCTTGCGTATTATGCTTTAGAGGGCTTGCTCTCCGAGGCCGCAGACCTTGTGATGGCCGAGGGAACGGAGGGAGGCGAGGAGGTCGACCCCGTGGCCCTGAGCGAAGAGGCTGCTCGAGAGGGCACGGAGCCCCCGGGCAAGGAGGGCGACCCCGTGGCCCCGGGCGAAGAGACCGCTTCAGGCACGGACCCCCGGGCGAGGCGCTTGCTCGAGACGAGAGGGTGCCTGCCCCGAGTGAGCGACCTGCTCGGGCGGATAGCGAGCGAGCCCCGAGCGAGAGCCGCCAGAGTGGGGTCTAGTGCCCCACACGAATGCCAGCTGGGGAAGATTCGTCATCCTCGGACAACCCGCCTCTTTAAGGATTCCGGCTCAGACGTTCCCCTTGCCGGGCTTCGGATGATATTCAGCGGGGAGATTTTGAGCGACTCGTGAAAACCTCGTCTGACGATGTTGCTAAGGTAAGGAATCACGCGATGATCCTTCCTCTCCGATTTTTGTGGGGTTTTGCTTAGAGTTTCCTCTTTCGGCACTTCTCAAAAGGACCCTAGCCAATTTCAAGAGGTGTTGATCGCCCCGCCTCCTTGGCCCAATTTACGAAGAAAGCGGCCCGGTCACGAGGCTAGAGGAAAAGGTGACCCACCTCAAGCTCATAGATGCTACAATGGTGAAGAGGTGCATGAGGCGAGCAAAAGGTCACGAGACAAAGGGCATGTCCTTGGTCTTGAGCGAGAGCTCGAGAAGAAAGGTCCGCCTCCGCCGGGCCAAGGATGATGCCGCCGCCGAGAAGAAGGTGCTCACGCTCGAGCAAGAGCTGGAGCAGTGGAAGAAGACCGCTGGCCTGGCGGAGGAGCGCCTTTCTCTAAGCCGGAGCAAGGTCCTCGGGCTTGAGCAAGAGCTTCAGCAGGAGAAGCAGCATGCCCGGACCCTTGAGACCAAGGCGGCCGAGCTTGAGGCGTCGCGCCGGTCCGAGGAGGAGCTAGACCGGGCGAAGCAGAGGGCCGGCCAGTTGGAGAAGGATCTGGCCCTCAGCCGGGACAAGGCCCTTGGGCTCGAGCAAAGGCTTGAGCAAGAGAAGCAGCATGCTCGGGGCCTCGAAGTCAAGGTGGCCGACCTGGAGCGGGCCGCGCGGACGGCCGCCGCCCTCGCCGACCAGGATAAAGACGAAGTCGAGCAGCTTCGCGAAGAGGCCCGCGAAGGTCGCGACGCCCGGCGGAAGGTGATCGACCTGGAGACCAAGGTGGCCGACTACAGGCAGAAGCTCTCCGCGGCGCTTAGAGGGACGACGCCCGGTGTGTAAAATTATACGCTCGTTGGAATGTAATGATGTTTGCTTGAATGATGCGCCTGTGATGATGTTTTTCTTTGGTCCCTCTATCGCTTTTGCTGCAAAAAAAAGCTGCGAGACAGACGTAGTGTGGACTAGGTCGATGTATGAGCTACGCAAGCCCGGGTTTAGTCGGCCAAAAACCACTTGCGATGCAAACAAGGCTTGAAGGCGAGTGTGTGTTTTGCGGCAAAAATGTCTTAGCGCGGTAACTCATTCCTACCCGAGCCCCCGCTGCGAATGGAAGTCGTACGTTCTAGGACGCGAGTATGAGTCCATTTCGCAGGAGAGATGAGAGAAAGCGCTGGCCCTCCGACCACCCTATCCGGGCGACAGGCGTAGGTTAGGTCGGTGGGGGAAAAACGAACGTGTCCGGACACTTCTTAACATTTGCGGCGCATGGTGGACGGACATGGTGAGTAGCGACCATGCACCTTGTACGAGAAAGCGAGAAGCGTTTAGGCGAACAAACGTTGCACTGATGCAGAAGGTCGCGAATTTACAATATAACGCAGAGCTTTTTAGACGAGAATTTGCGAGCCGGGTCGATGTTCCATGAATGGCGAAGCTCGCTGCCATCCTCCGCTTGAGGCGGACAGCCCGGGCGTGACAATCAAACGATCGTGAATGGTCCCTCCCATTTGGGGGAGAGTTTGTTGGCCTTCGATGTGTCCTGAATCCGTCGCAGGACGAGGTCGCCGACCAGAGAGCTTGGGGCGAATGCGCTTGGCCGCGAGTTTGCGGAGGGTTTGCTGGTAGACGGCCGACCGGAGTCGTGCCTTTAGACGAGCTTCTTCGGCAAGGTCGAGGTCGAGGCGACGCTCGCGCCCTTGGTGGATGTCGTCGGCCAGGTTCACTCTTGGGGACCCGAGCACGATTTCGGCGGGAAGGACGGCCTCGGCACCATAGACGAGCCGAAGGGTGTTTCGCCAGAGGCGGCTTCTTGCGATGGTGCGCATCACCAAAGGACGGAAGAGAGCTCGTCCACCCACGAACCGCCTTGTCGGGAAAGTTCCCTGAAGACTCTTTTCTTGATCCCTTGGAGTAATTGGCCGTTGGCCCGCTCGGCTGCTCCGTTGCTCTGCGGGTGAGCTACAGAGGCGAAGCAGATTTTTGTGCCGATATCTTCGCAGTAGGCTTGAAACAGCTCACTGGTGAACTGGGTGCCGTTGTCTGTGATGAGGCGATTGGGTACCCCAAAGCGTGTCACCACATTGCTGCGAAAAAACCTTTTGGCTGCTTGAGCCGAAATGGTTGATACGGGCTCGGCCTCGATCCACTTAGAGAAAGTGTCGATGGCGACGAGCAAGAATTTGCAACCCTTTCGACCGCGGGGGAAAGGCCCGAGGATGTCAGCCCCCCAGGTCGAGAATGGCCATGAGAGTGGGATGGTTTGCGCCACAGACGGTGGTGGGATTTACGCGCGGAAATCGCACGCCCGGCTGTGTCGCCACGACATTACGGCGTCTAGCGCCATAATAATAGTATCCCAACCTAACGCTTTGCTCACGATCGTCCGAAGGACAAGTGGGCTCAAGACGTTCCTTCATGGATATCTCGAGGAGGAATCGCCCTCTTCTCGAGATATGCACTTGGAGAGGACTCGAGTGCCCTTTGTGGTATAGGGCGCCGCCTACTAGTTTGTAGACGGATGACCGCTTTTGCAAATGAACGCCGCTTCTTCCTGCAATGTCCGTGGGCGTAAATATTGACTAATGGCGCCATCCAATCCGCACCTTGCTCGAGGAAGGAGACGTTGCCGCTGTCTCTGGCGCCTCTTCTTGAGGGAATGGAGGGCTTGTGCAGATGCTCGGCTAGTGCCCCGGCCGGGCGGGCATCGTGTTGGTGCCTCTCTCAGAGGGAATGGAGGGCTTGTGCAGATGCTCGGCTAGCGCCCGGCCGGGCGGGCATCGTGTTGGTGCCTCCTCTGAGAGGAATGGAGGGCTTGTGCAGAGAAGCCGACTAGCGCCCGAGGGGCAGACATCCGCGAGAACCGACCTTGGAAAGTTGGTCGGCCAGGAATTATCTTTCCGGGATGAGAGTACTTCAAATTTCAAGTACCGCTCCATCTTTCGACCTCAACCAAGTAAAGCGCCATTGAGCGATCAAACACCGATACTCCTTGTTGACTTGGTTGACGCACCACCGTGAATCGCCTTTCAACCGCCGACTCGAGCGCCTTTGACGCCAGAGTCCGACCAAGAGGCCTTCATACTCCGCCGCATTATTCGCTAAGGGAAGTGTAATTGAATGATGTATCGAGCTGGTCCCCGAGGATACCAATACAACGCCACCCGAGCGCTCAAAGCTCGGGACCCATCGGCACATGGTCCGGTGACCGCCTCAGATTCATGGTCCTGGTGGTGGGTCACCGGGTTCGCCCATTCCACCACGAAGTCCGCTAGAATCGAGATTTGATCGCGGGCGGCAGCGAGAAGTGGATATCAAACTCGCTAGTTCCATGGCCCACTTCGCTATCCCATACGTGGCGCCCGATTTCTTAGGATCTCCTAAGTGGAAAGTGGTCCGGATGACGACCTCGGCGCTTGGAAATAGTGGCGCAGCTTCCTCGAGGCTACGAAAATGAGTATAGGAGCTTCGACCTCTCGGTAACGCTCCTTTGGCCGTGCAACACTTCGCCGACGAGTACACGGACGCCGCCCTTTCGCTACTACCACCGATCTGGCGCTTACGGCCGGGCGTTCGCGAGGTACAACAAGAGGCTCCCCGACCTCGGTGTGGCCAAGATCGGGCGGACAGTACCGCTTAGCTCCTCGAGGAACGATTAGCCTCGTCGTCGCATTTAAACCATCGTGTTTATGAGCGCCTTAAAGAAGGGTAGGCGCGCCGCCCGATCGGGAAATGAAGCGGCTCAGTATGCCATTCGTCCGGTCAGGGTCTGCACCTCCTTCACCGATCTCAGGGGACGCATCCTCTCGATGGCTTCGATCTTCTCCGGGTTGGCACCGATGCCCTGCGGCCCGATGATGTACCCGAGTACCTTGCCTGATCTTACACCAAAAACACACTTTTCGGGGTTAAGCTTTATTCGATGCCTTCGGAGGTTACAAAAGGTCTCCTCAAGGCCTGACACGTGGCCCGAGGATTTTAGTCTTAACTACGATATCATCTACATAAACTTCCGTGTTTCGCCTATCCGCCATTTGGAAAGTCTTTTGCATCAAGCGCCGAAGGTCGCCCCGCGTTCCGCAGACCGAAGGACATGGTTGTGTAGCGTAACGTGTCAAGGGCGTGATGAAGGAAGTCTTCCTCGCCCCCGGGAACAAGCTAATCGATGATAGCCCGAATAGGCATCCAAAAACTCATTACAGGACTCGCCGCCGCGCCTACCACCGGTCAATGCGCCGCAAAGGGAAGTTGTCCTTGGGGCACGCAGCGTTCAAGCGGTGTGGTCGACACACACGCGCCATTGCCCCTTTCTTTTGACGATGACCGGTTTGCTACCACTCTCAGGTGCCCGACTTCTCCGACGGCCGGCCTTGAGGAGCTTGTCGAGTTCCTCCGGATTATTGCTTGTTTCTCCGGGAAAATCGCTGAGCCACAAGACGGGTCTTTTGCCAGCCGATGGCTAGTTCGTGCTCGATCACCTCCCTTGGGACCCCGGGCATATCGGACGGCTCCCGTGCTAACACGTCCGAAGTTCCTCCGGAGGAAGGTGATGAGCTCGAGTTCCTATTTGGGGTCTAAGGAAGACCCCAAATGGAGAACCTTGGCTGGTCGGCCTCGTGGGGACCGCTTGGTTTCTCCCGGCCGAGGGTAACTTTAGGTCGGGAAGCGCGGCGCTTGGTCAGGCCACGCCGAGGCAAATGCCGACCATGTCGAGGACTTCTCATCGCACTCGGGGCCGCCTGTGGTCGCTTTTATGGTGATGACGCTTCGACCGGGACCTTCAGCATTGTTAGGCGTGGTGCGTGGCGGCCATGAACACCGAAAGGGCCGTCCGCCAAGAATGGCGTTATAGGTCGACCAAGTCCACGACTCGAAATTGACTAGCTCGGTCCTGAAGTTCATGGTGTCCTCGAAGGTCACGGCAAGACGATCGGCCCAAAGGCTTGATCGAGGTGCCGGGGACGATCCCAAAGAACGGGACAGCGATGCTCTTGATCTTAGAACGAGGGACCTGCATCTCGTCCAGGACCTTAACAGATATGAGGTCCAGGGAGCTTCCGCCGTCGACGAGAACCCGGCCGACTTTTGCGTTGCTGATGGTCGGGCTTACGACCAACGGGAGCTTCTGGGGTTTAGTCATTCCAAGGGGACAATCATCCTTGGAGAACGTGACAGGCAGCTCAGACCACCTGAGCTGTTGCACGGGCGGCTTGCCTTGGGCGATGTGGCCAACCTCCCGCGCGGCCTCCTTCAAGTCCCTACGGGATTTGTAGGCCGAGGAGCCCCCGAATATGACGGCGATGTGATTGTGGGGCTCCTGATAAGCCATGTCGTCGTCGCCTTCGGTGGGATCCTTGCCTTTACCACTCTCTCCCTTGCTCGGGAGAGTCGGCATGGGTCCTCGCCTCAGAGAACTTCTCCACGCAGACGCCCAAGTTCTCGCAGCTATGGAGGTCGTGGCCGATTACTTGGTGGAGTGGGCAGAAGCGGTCGCCGGCGCTTCGCCGCAATCTCGCCGCCGCCTTCTTGTCCGTCCGGACCTCGCCGCCGCGACCTTGGTCAGATCGCCGTCGCGACGCGGGCAGGTCATGGCCGATCATGACCGCCCCCACGCCGCCCGGCCGGCGGGCGCTGGGTGCCGGCGGTCGACGGCCGCCACCGATCAGCGCCCGCGACTTTTTTCTTGTTTGTTTTTTCACGGACCCGAGGGTCTCGTGATCGGAGAGCCCTCCAGGCCGGCCGGGCGGCAACTTGCCCTCGCCGAGCGCCCTCTTCCATTGTACACCTCATCGGCGTTGGCGTATGATCGGCCATACTGGAGCAGCTCGTTGGCGGCTGTGTCCGTGGATCTCAAGTCTTGTGTGAAGCGGACGTCGCGGACCCGAACTTGAAGGCCCGGACTACCGCCTCGTCCGAGATGCTCGGAATGGAGTTCTCACCTTGATGAACCTTTGGACAAAATCACGTAACGCTTTTGTCTCGTTCGATCACCGCCGAGGTCGCGCTGCTGTTCGGGCGTATAGCAACTCGAAGTTTGCGCGCAGGCCTCGAGAGCTGCCCCTATGAGCGGATTGATCCTCCTTCGTTGAAGAGCCACGGGCGGAGCCGCCGAGGACCGTGAGGGAGGTAGTTGACCATGACCCCTCATCTCGCCGGCCGCTCGATGGCGGTGGAGTAGATCGAGAGAAACTCGTCCGGTTTCGAGTCCCGCTGAAGCGCCGATGTGGCGGGCTTGAACTTGTTTCGACCACGTGACCTCCGGAGGGCCACCGAGAAAGCCCGACGAATGCCGCCCATCGCGGGCGGCCCCTCCGGGCGTAGCGATCGTGGGCGGCCGGAGCCAAGCGGTCCTTCTTGCGCACAAGGCGAGGCGAGAAAACACGCCGCCGCGGCGACGACGGCCGGTTCGAGGTGGAGCACGCGAACGCCGCGGACGGGTGGGACATGACCGCGAGCCCGGGGGCGGCCGGGATCGCCCGAACGCCTCGCGACGCCGATGTCGCTTCCGTGGTCCCCGAGCAGGCCGGAGACACCGCCGGGAATGGCGCTCGGTCCCGGAAACGCCCGAGCCTCGAACGCCAGAGGCGCAGGAGGCCCATGTCGATGGCGAGCATTTCTAGGTTCTCGCCACTAGGGCTCCCATGGCCGCCAAATCCGCAGGTTGGAGAGGCTCGAGGCCGCGCACGCACCGCCGCCATGGTGCGGAGACGCCGGCGCCTGGGGAGCGACAGAGGCGACCTCGGAGACGGTGGCGAAGCGTGTTCTGGGAGTGATAATCGCCGGTTTCCTTGCGGTTCAGTCGCCGCCTTTGCGTCGCGCCCTCCTTCCGGCTGATCCGGGTCGGCGCCGGAGCATGCCGGGGACACCCAGATGGTTGCCGCTGGCACCATGTCGGCGATGGGGAGATCCCGAGATTGCTCCTCCCGATCTCGTTTCCCCGCCACGCTGACATCGCGGGGCACCAGACCGCGAACACGACCAGGAGGTGTCATATGCCGCGTCCCCGGCCGAGCTCCAGACGGCCGGAGCATCGGATCGTTCGGCCGCCGGACTCTCCCGCGGACGAGGGTATCCGATCGCGAAGCGGAGGAATCGCTCTCGCCGCAGCCCGCCAGGAAAGACTCCGGTTTGGTGCGGCCTTCGGGTCGGCCGCACCGCCCACACCATCGCCGGGCGAGTACGATCGTCGTCTTCACGCCGTCGAAGACGCAAAGGTCTTGGTTGTCTTGCGAGTTCGGCATCCTCAGGGATTCCCTGCAGGAGGACTTCAGTCGGTCCCCACGGACGGCGCCAGCTGTCGGCGATTCGGGACAGGGGGTCCTTCACCGAGCTTACTTGTCGAATGAGGGATCAACTTCGGGCCCCTTTCCTGCAAGGGTCGTACGTCCGAGGGCGTGCCGAGCTACGGGTCGAGGCAAGCGGGACAACCGGGGAACTCGGGGGGACGTTTTTTTACCTGATTCGGGCCTCTCGCGGGGGAGATAATAACCCTACGTCCAGTGATTGCACTAGTATGCGAAATCGGGTTACAAAGCACTTGCCCGGGGGCCTGATTAATGCTAAGGGCTCCCGTGAGCAAGCGGGGTGTGCAAGTATGGGTGTAGTACAGAAGGTCCAACCCCTAATACATTGTGCCAGGGGGGTATTTATAGGGAATTTACAGGGGACAAGTCAGTAATTGCAGGGGCGTTCTCATCGCAGAGGACGGGCGGCAGCGAAGGTCGCTGCCGTCACGGCACCACGGACGTGTGCAAGCGATGGCGCAGACCAAGTCGGCGCAGAGCCGTGGCAACAGAGTCCCCGGCGGCGATCCTCGAGCCGTGGCATTTAATGCCACGCCGCCTTGTCGCGGGCCCCGGCTTGGCTCGCCGGGCGGGTGGTTCCGTGAGCCGGGCTGGTCCGGTCGCCCATGCAGCGACATCCGCAAGAGCATGGTCGGCTTGGTCCCGAGCTTGGATGGTCGTCTGACATCTGATGTAGCCAATCCCCGACAGGAACATTTTTCTATACTGTCGGCAGTAAACATTCCTAACTTTTAATATATTTTTAAATAAACATTTGTATTATTTTATTACTTTTAGTATACTTAAATACAAATTCTAGGATAATTTAATGCAATATGGTTGAAAATAAATTCATCAAAACACTTTGCTTTTTATATATACTTTTGCCCATATATATAAAAATATACGTAAATTATGCTATAAAGAGTAGACTGTGATGAAAATTTCCATGAACTCACTTTTTAGTGTCTTGTAATCAGTAGAAGAGTATGCTTACAATATTAAAGAGAACAATATCACTTAAGCAGTATATTAAAGGTGGAAGTACATACTCTGAGTTATATAATATATAATATATATACACACACCTTATTTGCTATTGTAAATATTTATATCCTTTGTATGTCTTGTCTAAACGATATGTCACGGCACACATGTAACTGACGCATGGAGTGACATATAAAGGACTGAAACTGACAGTACCAATTTGTAAGAATTAATTTATCAAAAAAGAAAAAGAAAAACTGCACGTACAATAAGTAAGGTGAAAAGAGTTCCAAGTGTTGGAAATCTAGGTATTATTTTAATTATAGATTTGAATATTAAATATAATCTCAAAATAATCAAACACAACAGGCTAGACAAAAAGTACAACATATTTCTGAAAAGTAGATCTAGAAATGTTGTGTACGAGATGAACAGAGGAAAAATATGAGAAATTCTTACGATGGGCTTGATGACGAAAAGAAAGCAGCGCAGTAGCGACCGGCCGTAGAGGAAGTAGTCGACGTCGTGGATCGTCCAATAGCAAGATGAAGAGCCCGAGTGGTCGCGCAGTTGCGTTGCTCAGAAACCTTATTGCCGCCCCCGTGCAGGTTCTCGCAGCGGCAACGGTTCGAAGATCCCGCTCTCCTTACCTCGCGGTACACGCCGAGAGGAAGGTCGGTGAAGAACGAGCGCGGCACGAAGACGCAACACAAGTCACAGTAGATGAACGCGAGCGCAAAAGCCAAAAACCCCATCTGTCTGGACGTCTCTAGATTTTATAGCCTTGCACCAGTAACGGTCAATAAATTGACCGTTACAGCACCATTATACGCTAGTAACTGCAGGTCATTGAAATGACAGTTTCTATTAGAAACTGACGCTATTATCATGGCTGTTTCAATTCTCAGTAAATGACCACTTAATTCACTAATAATAGAGAGAAACCGAAAATTAAAAAGGGTTTAAACGTGCCAGGAATTTAATCCACGGCACGGCGACTCGCGACGTCGCAAGTCACAAGTCACGCGGGCCTCCATATGCCTCATTACAAGGCCTGGTGGGAGCTCTCCCTTTTAAATTGGCACTCTCCTCTTTTAACTAGCAATATGGTACTATTATTTGTAGCTTTGGCATTAGAGATAAATGGGCCATTTGAGCCTCATTTCTAACACCAAGCACCGCATACCATATTACATGTTTCTGATCCATGATCCGTAGGCATTTCACTTCATTAATCAAGTACCATACGTGTGCGGATCATGGCTAATTCTCGGTCGGGCAGCCAGCTGAACTCGCAAGTACTACATTTTTGTTTCGTCTTTGGAGCAGCGAGTAATTGGACCAATGCTAGCTTAGATTAGCATGAACAGTCTTGGATTAATCTGACAGCAGCACTTGCTAGGTTGCTACTTGGCCGGCCGGTGTGGTCGGCCGGCTTTCACCAAGAGGAGTGTTCCAGGAGCACCGAGCACGTCGTCGCTATATATTCTACATATCCATCTCTTTCCGGGAAAGGCACACGCCTGACGAACCACAACAAAACGCACCGTATCACGAGACACTTGTTGCATGATTGTCCAGATTCACTGCCGACATGGCCAGCAGTTTTGTGATTTTGTTTTCTTTAAAAAAATACTCTACTTCCTGAAAGAAATATATGTAGGAATAATTAATATACTACACTGACATAGAACTATTGCAGTCCAGTTTTGGCAGGACACGTACTGTAACCTAAAGCCCAAACTAGCTTTGTAACGTGTTTAATCAATCTGTGCAGCCAGTGGCGAGCCAGAAAGTTTCAAAGAGGGGGCTCTATGTATCTGCATAAAAGCGTGACTGCAGCGAGACAAGGCCACA
The DNA here is from genome assembly GCA_036346375.1 of Guadua angustifolia. Lineage (NCBI taxonomy): Eukaryota > Viridiplantae > Streptophyta > Magnoliopsida > Poales > Poaceae > Guadua > Guadua angustifolia. Next base: position 85,172,790 of record CM070500.1, on the reverse strand, counting down.
CCATGGCATGAAAAACAACGTGCTATGACGTCGCTACAAATAACCAATCATATATGTGAAGACTTTGTCAAGAAAATGTCAGACCTTCTTCACATAGAAAGAGATGCAGAGTTGGAATTCACTCAGGAAGAGTTGAATGCCACCTCATCAATAGATAGTAAGTCGAAGCAGCTGCTCAAGCCAGTCGAGTACTTGGTGACGTCGCTACAAATAACCAATCATATATGTGAAGACTTTGTCAAGAAAATGTCAGACCTTCTTCACATAGAAAGAGATGCAGAGTTGGAATTCACTTAGGAAGAGTTGAATGCCACCTCATCAATAGATAGTAAGTCGAAGCAGCTGCTCAAGCCAGTCGAGTACTTGGTGACCCATGATCAGGCACAATAAGAGCAGTGCAACACCATTTGCAATCTAAGTGTTATAAATAGTTCAACTGGTTAGTGTGCTTTACTTTTTATTATGTTGTTAGTCAGGTTAGTTATTACAAATATGATTGTGAGGGGAGTGATGTTTGTCAACAGAGTTCTTTTACTAGGCACCTGGCTGGGTGAGGTCGGGTGGGCTCCAGCCCCACTCAGCCCCACCAGAAGCTCCGCCTCTGTGTGCAGCCAAAAACAAGTACATGTATATATTAGCCGGTTAGCCCCAACATCCAAGTGTTTGAGCCATTTTGAGTAATCTGGTATTCTGGTCCTTGTGAAATCCACCGGTCACGTACTCGTAGGATCAATATATGCTAAATTAGTAATCAGAAGGGGTAAATGATTACACAGAAGATAAAATCAAATTTTTGATCATTTTTTAAACACCTCAATTTAGACTCAAATTTTTTAAACACCGTTAGATTAATGTGAAATTTTAACTGTAGAAACTAGATTCAATTTTGAAATTAATACAATAAGAATAAGTTTGATTGGATTTATGGATCTAAAGATATTACCTTCGCAATATGACTGTATCAATAATGACGAAAATTGATCTAACCCTAATTACGAGATTAATCAAGATTTATGAGGAATTAACCAAATCAAACTTTTCAAATCAATTACTTGATTCCCTACAAAGGTTTTAAATGTATCAAATCAAAATTATCATGGTGAAGTAATGAATCAATCTAAAAAAGGAAATATGCATATAAACAGAGAGCGAAAACGAAGAACGAGATTACCAACGCATCGACATGCAAATCGTGATTTTTATTTTCGAGATGTGTTTATAAAACGCCTCCAATCGCTAAGGAAGAAACCAGACGCTAAAACTTGTGGCCACACATATACATTCACCGCCAGGAGGAATCTCATCTTCTAGTCACGCATGCATGGCCAAGACGTTCTGGAAGGCCAGGGCCAGCGCCAATCCAACTTCAAGTCGCCACTCCTGAAACAAATCAGCCGTCGGCCGCATGCAGTAGGAAATCGTCCAGCAAGAATCAAGACGCTCTACAAGGAAACAAATCAGCCGCCGTTACTTTTTGCATGCAGCCGCCAGGAACTAGTCAGCCGAGGTTTCTAGTCGCCGGCCGAAAACCTCTTGCGCTAGTACTTCTGCATGCTACCGAAGAAAATCACAGCCAGACTCTAGCCGCCAACGCAGGACTTTCTTGCCGCAAGAAGCACCAGCCTCTCGCCGCAATACATAGGACGCTCGGGTCGCAGGAATTTTTTTTATTTCTTTTTTGTCTAATTTGATTACAGTACTCTAAAATAAAAGAATACAAACCCTAATACCTGACTCACCATAAACAGAGACACCTCCCTCTATTTATAATGAGCAATCCTAAAGAGTTTGTATATAACTCCACTTGACCTAATATAACCTAATATATGTATATAACCCAAAAATCACATATGCACGCGTATGACCCACCTGCCGCTCTCACATGACTAACCAACTTTCGTGTACTGCGTTCTCTAACCCGAGCGTCCCGCATAATATTTTTGACCATCAAGATCTCGATTTCTCCCTGAACCTAGTCTCGAACCTCAGTTCCTCTATGAATCTAGTTCCAGTCCCGTCGTCGACCGCATTCGCCCTCGAGCAACACCTGCACGCAAATAAACAACAAACGAATCCGAGCACAAGTCCACGACTTGACCCAAAGTCAATCCATGCAATCACTCACACGAGCACATTGCATCAAGCAAAACTATTATTATGCTATCACAAGCATATAAAATAATCATCTGAAACAACACATGCACGAACACCACACATACCATGATCACAGTCACTTTGCAATACCAATTTCATTACTAAGCTAATTTTTCAGCATATGATTTCATAACATACAGTATAGAGGAGGTACTTGAATGCATCACTATAGAGTTGAAGGATGATATTATAAAGTGGAGATACTGACATGCTTTTTTTATATATAAACTAGCCATATGTCTACGTGTTGCAATAGAAACTCAATTTATGATAAAAATTTATTTGTAAAGAACATTAACTATATCTAAATAATAATATTCACTTTGAAAGTGCAATTTACCATAAAAATGAATTGGCTCAGGCACAGAATGAAGCTCGAAAGGCCATCGCATCGCATGGAGCGATGAGATGCCAAAGCGAGCGTTTACAGTGACCGTAGGAAAGGATGAAATGATTCTTCAGCAGCCAGCGCTCTGTCGCGAGCAATTCAGTTGCTCAGCAATAGAAGGGGTATGCATTATTATTTTAAAATTGTAAAAATATTTAAACATATCGAAAGATGTAACTAGTAGTAACTAGTAGCGGGTTGTCGATCTCATTATTATTTTAACTGCAGCACGCGAGGACCACTAGCTGTAACCAGTAACGGGTTTGTCGATCTCGTGTGAGTAATGAGACGACGAAAAATTAGTTGGTCGTCGTCGGACTCCTCTAGCTAGAACACTCCAGAGTCGGGCAATGCTCTCGCTCTATATATTTCTCCAACTATCCAGAAGCTCATGGACTGACAGACATCTAGACTACCGAGTCCTGCGTGGCCGGTAACGTGCATTCGAGGGTCCAGCACGAATTGCATTGCATGCCCAACTCGACTCCCTCCCTGGGAGGTAATTAACCGATCAGGTGGGCTTCATGATACGTATCCAGAAGCCATCACTGGTAGTACTATATGGTAATCAAATCGCTCTGAACAATCTAACTGCAGTATGATTTTGACTTGTTGACTTGGCATGGCCCATGAGTGCGCAGATATGACACCTAGCACCTTCCGCGCTAGGGACCGCGGAAGGCGGCTTGCCGTGCGTGTGTGACGTGGCTATCGGATGTGTGCCGAGCATGGAAGCCGGTGAGTTGCCATGGTCTGGAGGTGCTGCAAAGGACTTACCGCGAAGTGGGAGTGTGGCACGAGGCGTGGCGTGTGCGTGTGGCGGGGCATCGTGCATAGGATGGACTGTTACCACAGACTAGATCACGGGAGGTCGCTTTCTATGCTACCGTATCGCAGAATGTGCCTTCTGTGGTACTGTAATGCGCAAGAGAGCTAATTTTGAAAAAAGAAGAAGAAAGAGACTAGATAAGTGAACAATTCAAATATTGGTGCGAGATAGATACATGTTCAGAGCAAGAACTGATTCATCACCAGCCAAATACTTTACAACTAACGATTTCCTCTGAGCAAATTATGGAGAATGTTACCTGTCAGCGTGCAACGAGCGCAACAGGATCTTGAACGCGCTTTGATTTGGTCCTCGAGTGAACACTGCACTATGCAACGCGGACACCGGCCTGCTGCTGTTGTAACGTGGTATATTTCTGTGGAGGGATGCTCAGCGACAACGCATCTTTCATTTTATCCAGATTTTATCTACGTGTGTGGTTGGCTGTCTTGTCCCCTGCACCGGTGGGAGCTAGTTGCTGAAGGAAGCGGCGGCGTCAAGCTGGAAACCAACAACAACGACGGACAGCTTCCCCAGTCCACATCCGTTTCCCCTTCTCCCTTTGTTTTCTGAAGAAAAGAAAACGGGAAGAAACTTCAGGATGCATCTAGCTAGCCTTCCATTTGGCCATTTAGATCTTGCCCTCTGTGCTCCCCGTTCAGCAGTTCACACCTCCTCCTGTGCTTCTTTCGCTCGCTCGCTTGCCACGACGGATTCATTCGCGTCAAAATCCTTGAGAGATGGAACAGGGACGAGAAATTAAGATAGAGCCGGGTCGAAAGCACTTATTCATCTTTGCGTCTTCATAGCAACTTTCGGCCCTGCTTAGAATGAAGAAATCTCAAATAGGCAGCTCTCTTTCTTACCTGTTAGTTCTTTTTTTTTTTTTAAAAAAAAAGAGGAAATCTCAAACGAGTATTTTGGAGGAATCGTACTACTTCGTGCGAAATTCAATTGAACTCCAAACAGGCTAGGGGTGGCAACGGGGCCATTCTCCGCCGGGGAGTACCTCCCTGTCCCCGTCCCCGCGATCCAAAATTTTCCCTATCCCCGTCCCTGTTTCCCGTCTCGGGGGAGAAAATCCCCCCGTCCCCATCCCCATTCGGGTATCGGGGCTCCGTTGGGGACCCATCCCCGCGAAAATTTCACACAAGAGAAGAGTTCTTATAGCCATTTTAACTCTAAAATCATATCAATAGACAAGGAAAAAAAGAATGCATGCATTCATTGAAGATTATGTTGTCCCGTTTATGAAAATGTGAATATGATGGGCTAGAGAATATGTTTGCAATCTAATAACTAAATTGGACTAAACTAAATTTGGATCCCCAACCGGGTCCCCGCAGGGAAAAAAATTCCCCGTCCCCGCTATCCCCGACAGGGGAATAATTTTCTCCGTTTCCATCCCCGCGGGAACGATTTCTTCCCATACCCATCCCCTAATAGAGAAATTCCCCGCTGGGAATCGGGAAACGGGTCCCCATTGCCATCCCTAAAACAGGCATAGTCTTTCCAACTGCAAGTTTGCCGAACTCGAGGTCATGGCCATCAGTGAGGCCCGAACACTTCGGCCCACCTGTGTTTGCGGCAGCTTTTACGGGCTCAAATAAAGCCCAGAATCTCCCATTCGAAGACTGGCCGGACCACAAAACCCTCATTTGAACTAAGTGGGCCGCCGATAGACCAGCCTTGCTCTTGTGCGCCGATTATTATCGAAGCCCATTTCGTTCGGCCCACTGAAGCGGCGAGGACGCGACGCGCTCGGCGGTCGTCTCGAATTCCGATTCCTGGTGCTCCTCCGGCACGCGGCAGCGGCGATGGACGGGGCCGGCGGCGAGGCCGGGACGGAGAGCGACGCCGGGTTATCAGCTCTATTACCACTTCAGGTTCCCCTCGTGCCCCATTTACTGCTCGATTTCTCACTCCAAACTCCGATGCTTCGCACTTTGGGCGTCGCGAGCAGTTGTTCCTGCTGGAATCCGTGCTTGTTTTGAAATATTACGCGATTGGAAGTTGTGGGCGTTGTTGCTTGCGCGTACAGTTTGAGCTGCAGGCGTTGATGCATAATAGGACCATTTTGTTAGAGAACAGCTTGTGTTGGAAGTCACAAAAAGATTTGAGGGCGTAGCAATTTCTGCTTCAATGCACTCTACTTGTGGTTTTGTGCTATTGCTGGTTAAATCTCGTGCAGTCGTGATTTCTGCTTGAATCCATGCTTGTCTCTGTTGTTATGCAATTGGGGGTTAAAATCTCTCTTGCAAATGTGGTTAATTGCGCCTATTACTCTCTCCGGTCACAAATATATGTTATTTTGGACTTCATATGTTATTTTGGACTTCGACATGGTCACACAGTCCCCAAAATGCAATTTTTACCATTATTTTGTATTGTAATATATTTATAAAACCCGATAAAATTATATTATTATGAAAGTATTTTTCGAGATAAATCTATACATATTATTTTCACTGATCAAATCTAAATGTTTAAAAAGATTTTCATAGTCAAAGTTTCGAAAATTTGACTGTACGCATTCTAAAATGACATATATTTGTGACTGAAGGGAGTAAATAGTACTATGAGAGTATAGGGTTATCACCATCTGTGAGACATCTCTGAAATCTAAGAGGGTGTTTGGCATGTTGGTTGTGTGTAAATAGGTGTTTGCTAATCATATGGAGTGTGCTTTAAGATATCATCATAACCGTCTGGCCTGGGTGGTCTTTTTGACTGAGCTAATGCAATCATATGTTCCTTATGGTGTATAGATGTTTGGTGATAACGGATGCACTACTCACTTCATTGTTACTTGCATGGCGAATGAGTTTGCAGAGAATATTGAGCACCAATAGCTAGCAATTCACATAGCCTTTCCTTGCTTCTGTAGACCCAACTCATTCATAAGATACAATTCAAGATGTAGAAGGCCTTATCTATCTAAATCCCTTCTGTATCCTTTTTACTTCGGCATATTTATTTCTTTTTAAGCATTGCTTCTTTTCTTTCACTTCTCATTTTGGTCACTAGCATTGTTCTATTTTAAATTTTACTTCTGATATTTACTTGAATGTATCATTTTCAGTACTGGGTTTTACCATGACCCTGTCGCTGGATGACACTACAGCAGCAGAGATGTTCAGTACTACATCTATGAGAATGGAAATTACATGCCATGGACGTCACATGCGGTAATTGGGACTTCATCTGGTTCCTCCAAACTTCGCAGCTTGTCTTTGGTTCATGTGTCTTTTATAATCTTACATCCATATTCAAACAGGGCAATGAACCCAAAACACATTATCCATGCGAATTTGTCAGGCTACTTTGTGCTTGCCTTTTTTCTACAGGGCAATGAATGTTTCTTTCATAAAAAAATGCCTCTGATTTCATGAACATTTTTGCGCAGATCTTCTGATACTTTGTGCTTGCCTTTTTTCTACAGGATGGAGGAAACACTCATCAATATGTATTTGTCAGGCTACTCTAATATAGATGTCAGTGTTGAAAGTTCACTGGGAGACTCGCAAACAAATGGTTGCTATGAATTTTAGTTGTCGTGCTGGAAGTGCTGAAATTTGTACCGCCAATTCTAATTGATTTATGGTCGCCAGAGGAAGACATAAGTGAGAGAGTTGAAAACCAACTTGGTAGCTTGGCTTCAGGCAACGTACCAGCCTCTCTAAACGATGCTAAATCGCAACAAATGGAAGATGAAATGCAAACTGAGAATTTCACAGCTGTGCATGAATCTTTGGGGAAAGGTCAGGGGTCAATATGTCACCACCTTCGTTTTCCAGGTGTATTGAGTATCAAAATTGAATACCATCATGTTAGTGGTTATCTGGTGTACTTTTTCATGTCTTGAGCAGTTGAGCCTGATATTTGGTTTCACATAATGTTCCCCAGAGGAAGAGAAATGGCTCCCTCAGTATGGTCAAGTAGAGCGAATAAATGATGTTCAACCAGAATTTCTAAGCATCGATCTGTGGAATTGGGATATTGTCACATAACCAGTTAGCAAAGGTCATCCCATGGTTAGGCTTGTGGGATGTTTAGTTAGGGGTTTTCTAGGAAGCTTCATCCTTCTCTGCCTGCTTGTGGTGGCCTTCTAAGAACTGCCCCTGTGTGCGAAGTCCATCTTGATCTTGTACGTGTTTCATCAGGTAGGACTGGACAGGCTCCTGAGACAGTGAGGACAAGGATTCAGTAGGAGCTGCACCAGTAGATATGAACTTCCATTCCAGTTGTTTGAATTCTGCCAAGAGAATCATGGAGAGCATGGACTGGAAGGAAGTATGTGTCTATCTTATCTGCACTGTTGGACTTGGTAGATGCCTTTGAATTTTTGGATGTTGGGGGAAATTTCTTTCAGCACATCTGCAGTACAGTGAGCAAAAATAAATATCTATTTTTTTATTCTATGTACGTACTCCCTCCGTTTTCTCTTACTCGATGTCCTAGATGTGCTGTCAAATTTTCTAAAGTTTGTCAGCAATTATGTTTAAACCCATCTAGATTGGCTATATGAAAATTATATCATTAGATTTATTGTTAAAAATACTTTCATAATATTATAATTTTATTAGTAAATGTATAAAAAATAAGGGTCAAAGTCGCATCCCGAAGACCGTGAAAAGTTAAAAACATTAGGTAAAAAAACAGAGGGAGTAGTTTTGTGTAAATGCCAACTCCCTCAAATCTCAGTGCCTGAGTATGTCAGGGCAGATATATCAACTACAGAGGTTACCCGCTGCCTGCAGATATTTTCCCCCTTTGTGACTGGGTGTTTGTCTTGGTGCTAATATACCTTTTCTGAACCAAGGGCAATAAGCAATCAATAAATATAATGTTTGGTAAAGGATGTTTTTCATTGATCATTTTTTTTAAGAAACACGGGGCAAATCATTGATCAGGTTTTTCTATTGTCAGAATAAATATTTGAATTTTCTATTGATTTGTTTTCATTTTGTCAAATTTGTTTAGGGAGAGGCCTTTGGGAAAAGCAGAAAAGGTATTGTAGCTTACCATCATCAAACATGGTGCTGGTTTGGGATGGAATCAAACCCGTTAAGATGTTTCTGTTCTCTGAACTCCTTTGGTGATTTCAGTGCATGTTTTGTGGCTTGTGGAGGTTAATCTATATTGTATCCCATGAAACAATGAGAAACATCAAACTTTTTTTTTTCCATTATTATTTGCAGCTTCTCTCATATAGTTTTAAAAATCGACACACTCTATACTTAAAAAATCGTATGTTAAGTATAATTTGCCACCCAAGACATGGAAATGTGCTAAACTATTGTATATGTGTGCAATTTTAGAAGTACATGTAATAATCTGCCAAATCTTGGTGTTATTGATTCAGATGTAACTTCAATCTTGCTGTTATTGATTCAGGTGTAACTTCTTCTATGGAAGAAATGGTGTAACTGATTAATGTTCATCACGTCTGCCCCTTCTTGGATGATTATTGCAGGTAATAAAGGTTTTGCTTCCTAATGTTTAATTCGTGCCGCACTGCAGTCTGCATCAAGTAAGTTTGTTTTGTAGCTGAAGATGTCTGGATTAAAATCCTGCAGAATGTTAGTAGTTGTTGGATTGATGGAAGGCCCATGTTATGAGAAAGAAAACAACTTTCTCAGCAAAAGAATGAGAAAACATGCTAACTTGACTTCAATTTTGTCTGCTTTTGGGACCCTAACATGCCGTCATAATTTTAATACTATTGAAATGTAAGTGCTACCATACTTTTTGAGGGATTTTTCTTTTCCCCGAGCTGTGCAATTGTTAAAAGTTTGGTCCAAAACTACGATCCCACTATGCTTACATTCAAATTATGCATTTCACACGTCCCATTATTGACACACGTAGTGAATGTTCGCACTTTTTTTTTCCTTCTGACGACATAAAGCTTGCATTGTTCTTGAGGGGATACTGTTATATTTGTGCTAGATGGTTTGCTTTTTCATCTGTCAATTGATAAAACACGAGACAACTTGGAATTGCTGTGTGAATTAGTACCTTTGACAAGCAAGCCTCGTTCAGCCCAATAGAAGTATAATAAAAAGTAAAGCTAGTCGTTCTCGGGAGTGATTAACAATCCAAAAATTTTAGGAGAAGGCTGGAGTTGCTGATTGCGAGCAAGTAAGGTATATATAGTACATATGATAAAAGGTGATGAGATCACAAAGAAAAGGAAGGGAAGGACGTGGTTAGGACTATTATTATATGTAACTTTTGGCCTAATTGCTTTTTAGGGCGGAAAGGAATCAAAGGGCTCAACTCTACCACCCTCAAAACCCGGGCACTGCTCCCAATATGGTTCTCTAAAGAACAATTATCTTGATGTACTAATCAATGAGGATGTGGGATCAACTGCTCAAATGTGAATTGTGACCCTAAACCAACTCTGCACTCCATATTTGAATCCATAATGACGCACATCAGAGCATAATTGATCATGAGTTATCAATTACTCCTAATTTGACTATCTGCAATTCGGTGGCTTTTGCTATGAGTGTCTTTTGTTGCTAAGATTCACCAGATGCGCGCTATGTGACTTTGTTGTACTTGCAGGCACCAGCGGAAACTGGAAATGGAAGCCATTAATGTTCCCCACAGAATTGACTGAACAATATGTTCTGCTTGCCCTTGCCAAGTAATCTTTTTTCATGCTAAATATGCATAGTTTCTTTCCTTTTTTTTGAGACTCAAGTTACATGTAGTTTCTTGCACCACATTTTGCAAACTTGGTGTCACATTTGAACAGAATGATAAAACCCTATCTGATTTCCTTGCTTGGGGATCTAGGTTGTCTTAATTTGCTTTGGCCGGTTCCTCGCCGGCTTTGTACCCTTGTACTCCTTTTGCTTTAATTTATATTTCCCGACGGGGGTTTCCCCCGTTGTTTGCTCTCAAAAAAATTATGTGAAATTGAAGAGGACGACAGAAATAAAATCAACCAAGTAACCAACACACTTAGATTTTTTTTTCATTGGAACGGCAGATTAAATACTTGATTGACTGAAGAGTTGAAGTCTAATGGAGCATGCAAGCCCGCAGCTGCTGTTCCATCCATGTACTACCGGACTACCAGTTTCCAGCTAGGTAAGCCACATCAACTAAACTCTCTTGTTCCGTCTTTATATTGTTAAGATTTTGTGTCAATAGTATGCATTGCCATCTGTAGGATCGAAATATACTAATGTAGCAATCAGAGGGGGGGTGAATGATTGCGCGGAAGCTAAAATCAAATTTTCGATCTTTTCAAACACCCCAATTTAAACTCAAATTGCTTGAAGACCAGTTTACAAAGTTAGAAGACCAGGTTACGAAATTGGGAGACCACCTCACGCAGCTTGGGAGACCAAGAGACCATCTGGCGACCAAGAGAGCACTTGAGCGACCAAGAGGATACTTGGGCGATCGGTTTGGGCACTTGGGCGACCAATAAATCACTGGCGAAGCAAGAGGGACACTGGCGACCAGTTTGGGCACTTGGGCGAGCAGTAGGACACTTGGGCGAGCAGGTTGAGTACTTGGGCGACCAATAGACTACTTGGGCGACCACATGAGCAGTTGGGCGAGCACAAGGACAGTTGGGCGACCATGCACAGTCTGGGCGAGCAGACCAATATATGTCCACTAAAATAGAGATTCCCGAAGATCCAGCCGTTGGATTGACGTGAAAATTTAACTGTAGAAACTAGACTTAATTACGCAGCTAACACAAAAAGAATCAGGTCAATCGGATCTACGGATCTAAAGTTATGTCCTTCGTAAGATGACTGAACCCGGGCGACCACGCGAGCAGTCGGGCGAGCAGGACATCAATCTGGGCGACCACAAATTACAGAAGATCTAACCGTTGGATTGATGTGAAATTTTAACTGTATAAACTAGACTCAATTCCGAAGAGAACAAAAAAAGAATCAACTCGATCGGATCTACGGATCAAAAGATATGACCTTCGCAAGATGACTGAACCAATTAGCGATCTACTGTTTGGCGACCAGGTTAGCAATCTGGGCGACCATGAATTGCCAAAGATCTAACCGTTGGATTGATATGAAATTTTAACTGTAGAAACTAGATTCAATAATGAATCAAACCCAACAAGAATCAATCCAATCGGATGTACGAATCAAGAGATATTACCTTCGCAATTGGACTAATGCATCTAATGACGAGGAAACCAAATTTCACCTTCAAGGTCGTGGACGGACCAAACACCGAGAGGGCTTCAGTTGCCACAGATCAATCTTCTAATCACCAAAAGCAAGATCATGTCCAGATCATCATCAATCTTCTAGTTGACGTGATGCGGCATGCACGATCAATCTTGATTTGTTTTCTTCACACCGTATGATCACAAAAACTCACGCAAGAAAACTCATCCACACAGAGATACTTGGATTGCTAGATTTATCTTTATTTCTTTTGTCTAAAGTACTCCCACACAAGAGTACAAACCTAATACCTGGCTCAAGAATAAACAGGGGACACCTCCCCCTATTTATACAGAGCAAACACACAGAGATTGAATACAACTCCACTTCCAACATGGAAAGAGTTCGTATCTATCTCAACTTGGCCCAACATGACCAAAAACAACTCTTGCACGCATGCAAGAACAGAGAGATTGAATACAACTCAACTTCCAACATGGAAAGAGTTCGTATCTATCTCAACTTGGCCCAACATGGCCAAAACCAAAACTTTGCACGCATGATCAGCCCACCTGCTGCACATACGTGACTAACCAGCCTTCATATGCATGTTCTCTAGCCCGAACGTCCCGCATGACATCCTTGACCACCAAGACCTCGATTCCTCCCTGAACCTAGTCTCGAACCTCGGCCTCCATGAACCTAGTTCCGGTCCCGTCATCGACCACGTTAGCCTCGAGCAACACCGCACATGAAGTAACAAACAACGCGTCCGAGCACAAGTCCACGACTTGACTCAAGATTAATCCATGCAACCACTCACACGAGTGCATTGCATTAAGCAAAACCATTATGCTATCCCCAAAGATAATCAAATGAACATTTGAGCACAGTCCATCACTTGCCTCAAAAGCAATCCATGCAACCACTCACATGAGTGCATTGCATCAAACAAACTTCATCATGCTATCACCAAAGATGATAAACATCTCAACATAGCACATGCACAGCATCACACATGCCATAACCAAAATCACTTTTCAATGCCAATTTCACCATTCAACCAATTTTTCATCACATGATCTCACAATCTCCCCTTGATGAAAACATTGGCAACACCATTTGAAACGAACATTGGCATTCACCTCACAATGGCAACACCATTTTTAAAAGAAGTAAAGTGACCAAAAGACATAAAGAGAAATCTCCCCTACAAAGAAGAACAAAAATCTCCCCCTATCTAAAAAGAAATCTCCCCCTATCAAAAACAAAGACTCCCCCTAACAGAAAGAAGAAATGTGTGTGTGAATGTGCAATGTGTGACCAAAAGTTTCTCCCTTTGACTCCAAACTTTCTCCCTTTGACAATGGATTCATCAAGAATGCAAAAGAGAGCAAAAGAGAAACTTCTCCCTTTTATGTTGATGTTTTTTTTTATATAATCGAGCATTATGAAGCATGCACAAATGTAACAACTTGATCACCAAGTCATGCTATCAACAAGACTTGCACTCTCAAATCTACACATAAACAATGTAGAGTAAGCATAACTAGAAATCAAGTATTATTAACGATTTTTGCATGACATGATCTCCTTTCTCAACAATCTTAAAACACGAAAACATTGAATTTTTGTGCACTTTATTTGTGCTTTGAAAAACTGATTCATTACTTTGATTGCAACAATAACAATTGCAAGGAATTACATGCACCATCAGCCTTACTTTTCAACCATGCTAAGCAATCACAAGCTTAAGGTTTCATGGTTTCGGTCATACACAACCTCTTCCAAGTTCATATCATAGTGCAATGATAAGCAGTCTCGTAAAGAAGAAGTGCGACAGTACATAACCTTGATCTTGCTTTTATCAATAATCACTTTTTGAGCTTTAGCACTTAACTTTCATATTTAGCACTTTTTCGAACAGGATCAAGATAGCCAAGAAAGTTCAACCATGACAAGATTTAATTCAAGTTGTCATCCCATTTAAAAAGTCATGACATAAACTACACCATATATGTATAAACAGGAAGTTGCAAAGACCTTGTAGCATAAACATGGCTTCAAATGACATATGTGTATGAAATACAATGCTCAGTACTTTTACTGTTTTTGAAATTTTTTTGTTTTTCATTTAAGAAACACACGAAGCAAAAAGCATGCTACACAATATTACAAAAACTTCAAAGTACTCCCCCTCAAAACAACCATCTTAAAAACCTTCTACAAAATTGTCACCTGAAGGGAAATATTTTAAAAACAAAAGACTGAAGAACAAACCTCCCAAAAAGGCAACCGAAAGGAATTTTCAACAATAACCAATAACTCCCTCTCAAATGGATAACCAATGAGATCAGCAGAGAGGAGATGATGATATACAAGAGCTTGAGTTATCATGGTATGTTCAATTAAGCATAGGCATGAATCATGATAAGTGAATTCAAAGCATGAAAGGCATGATATAAGATATAACATTATTGAACATGCCAGATGATACATATGAGCATATGAACAATCATTTCATCTCATGCCACAATTAGATATCTGTGAATGTAAAGAACATGAGTGAAAAAAAATAGCTCACAAAGTAGATGAAGAATTATTGCACATGCCTCTTGAAAACCATCTCAAGGGTGAGAACCATCCAAGTCTTGATCCCATCTTGCAAAAGACCAAGATCCACTAAGCTTCTGTTCTCCAACCCAATCCTGAAAAGCCTACATAGTACAAGAAGATGTCGAGGCCTCGGTACTGGGGTTAGAAATAAAGCATTTGGGAATCCAGTACTGAGACACACGACGAGTAGGCACAACACGAGTATGCTTGTTCACAAAATCAGATTTGCCTTTTCCCGTGTTTCTTGCAACAAAAGGTGTTTGCATCACCCTAGGCACAACACGAGTATGTTTCTTCACAAAATCAGATTTGCCATTTCCGTGTTTCTTGCAACAAAAGTGTTTGCATCACCCTAGGCACAAAATGAGGAGTGAAATGTGCCTTCCGAAATTAGATCTAGCCTTAGCCTTTTCTTTCTTTTTCTTTGTTTGGCTAGCCTAAAGCAAAAATCTACTAAATGTCCATCTTTACCACAATGAGTGCAAGTGTACTTAACATGATGTTTAGCTTTAGGAATGTATAACATTTGCATTCTCCATAGTAGAAGATAACACACCAAAGCAGACTTGAAAACAGTTTTCTTAGGCTCATTGACAGTTTCAATTTTCCACTTTCAAGTGTCTTCACAACAGCTTGGAGCATGTGATTTATGATGAGCATAAGAATCAAAACCTAAACCTTTGTGATGAGTAATTGACTTTTGATTGATCCAAAATCATGTTTAGGTTTTTCTTTCTGAAGTGAACCGTTCTAAAGATTTTTCCAAGTAATCAACCTTTTGAGAAAGAGTTAAACAGTTATTACATGGAACGCCCACTTTTCCTTTCTGCTTATGCGACAAGTTGAGCATGAGAGAACTTCATGAGTGAGCATATCATCTGTCATTTGAGAAACCCTAGCATTTGCATCATGCAACTTCAATTCCAAAGATAGCACATTTAGAACAATGAGTTGTATCATGCAAATCAACAGTTGAACAAACTAGCATTTTTAACATGTTTCTCATTTTCTTTCTTTTCAAGATTGACTTGTTCTAACAAAGAAACATGTTTTTTCCTAAGCACAGTAAGCTCACTGTAGATTAAGTCACATGATTTGCAAGCATCACCATCAGGAATTAAAGATTTAAGTCTAGCAATTTCAGCATGCAAAGATTCCACAAGAACATCATGTTTCTTAATTTTCTTGTCGCGTTTGTTAAGCTATTTTCCAAGACGAGCAACAGCAATAGCTAAATCATCGTAAGAAGGTTCTACCTCATTAAAGTCGCTATCATGATCGCCCCTCGGTGAAGCTTACATCACTCCTAGCCATGAGACACAACCTGTCAAATCATGTTTGCTTGGAGTTGTTGTATCATCTTCATCGCTCTCCTAATCCACATCACTCAAATTGACTTGTTCAAGAGCGGAAAGGACACAATGGACAACTTTGTTGTTGATGAAGCTCTTTTTCTTTCTATTGCTTGGAAAGAACTTCTTCTTCTCTTTTCTTTTGTCATTGTCCTCTTCTCTTGATGCTTTTCCCGCAAGTTTAGGACAATTTGGACGAATATGGTTGAAATCACCACACTCATAGCATCTTGAGGGCCACCACCAACTCTCTTTCTCATTCTCACATTCGCAAAGCTTTATTAAAACGAGAAGAGAGTGATGCCAAGTCTTCTTCGGGAATTCCTCAACTGCTTATCGGTTAGTGAAGATAAGAAAGACAAGGCAAAACTTGAAGAAGCATTATTCGAGACATGCTAGATTGAGAGGTTAATGCAATTGATTTATAATCAGTCCTCCTAGCAAGAACATCCAATTCATGAGTTTTTAGTTTAGAAAAAGAACATCTGAAGAAGATCACTCATGACAGCTTGATTCTCTAATGGATGTAACTTTCATTTCCCAAATAGACATGTCTAATGCACCAAGCAATTGTCTAGCATTAGTAGCCTCATCAAAGTAAACTCCAACAAAGACGTAAGTTGCTAAGAATCTTATTGAAACGTGCAAAGAAATCATCTAGTGACTCACCAGGCTTCATCTCAAATTGCATGTATTCTTTCTTGTAAATGTCTTGACGAACCTCTTTGATAGTGTTAGATCCCTCATGATAATCACAAAGAGATTTCCATACCTCATATGCAGACTTGAGATGGATCACGCGGTCGAAGTCACTTCTTCCCAATCCTTGGATGATCAAATTTCGTGCTCTGCTATTCGCTTCAACTTGTGCTTGATTGGATTCTCAGGAACTTGATATGGTTTGTACACCTTCTCCCAGATTGCAAAGCCCTGAGCTTGAATGTATGCCTCCATCTTCGCTTTCCAGAACTGAAAATCAACACCATCGAAAACACAAGGTTTTGTCGAATACCTATCCATCGCTACGATTTCTAATCACCTGTTAAGATTAATTAGAAAAACCTTGCTCTGATACCACTTGTAGGATCGAAATATACTAATGTAGCAATCAGAGGGAGGGTGAATGATTGCGCGGAAGCTAAAATCAAATTTTCGATCTTTTCAAACACCCCAATTTAAACTCAAATTGCTTGAAGACCAGTTTACAAAGTTAGAAGACCAGGTTACGAAATTGGGAGACCACCTCACGCAGTTGGGAGACCAGTAGACCAGTCTGGGCGACCAGTAGAGCACTTGAGCGACCAGTAGGATACTTGGGCGATCAGTTTGGGCACTTGGGCGACCAGTAAATCACCTGGGCGAGCAGTAGGACACCTGGGCGACCAGTTTGGGCACTTGGGCGAGCAGTAGGACACTTGGGCGAGCAGGTTGAGTACTTGGGCGACCAATAGACTACTTGGGCGACCACATGAGCAGTTGGGCGAGCACAAGGACAGTTGGGCGACCATGCGCACAGTCTGGGCGAGCAGACCAATATATGTCCACTAAAATAGAGATTCCCGAAGATCCAGCCGTTGGATTGACGTGAAAATTTAACTGTAGAAACTAGACTTAATTACGCAGCTAACACAAAAAGAATCAGGTCAATCGGATCTACGGATCTAAAGTTATGTCCTTCGTAAGATGACTGAACCTGGGCGACCACGCGAGCAGTCGGGCGAGCAGGACATCAATCTGGGCGACCACAAATTACAGAAGATCTAACCGTTGGATTGATGTGAAATTTTAACTGTATAAACTAGACTCAATTCCGAAGAGAACAAAAAAAGAATCAACTCGATCGGATCTACGGATCAAAAGATATGACCTTCGCAAGATGACTGAACCAATTAGCGATCTACTGTTTGGCGACCAGGTTAGCAATCTGGGCGACCATGAATTGCCAAAGATCTAACCGTTGGATTGATATGAAATTTTAACTGTAGAAACTAGATTCAATAATGAATCAAACCCAACAAGAATCAATCCAATCGGATGTACGAATCAAGAGATATTACCTTCGCAATTGGACTAATGCATCTAATGACGAGGAAACCAAATTTCACCTTCAAGGTCGTGGACGGACCAAACACCGAGAGGGCTTCAGTTGCCACAGATCAATCTTCTAATCACCAAAAGCAAGATCATGTCCAGATCATCATCAATCTTCTAGTTGACGTGATGCAGGCATGCACGATCAATCTTGATTTGTTTTCTTCACACTGTGCGACTGTCAAAAACTCACGCAAGAAAACTCATCCACACAGAGATACTTGGATTGCTAGATTTATCTTTATTTCTTTTGTCTAAAGTACTCCCACACAAGAGTACAAACCTAATACCTGGCTCAAGAATAAACAGGGGACACCTCCCCCTATTTATACAGAGCAAACACACAGAGATTGAATACAACTCCACTTCCAACATGGAAAGAGTTCAGATTCATCTCAACTTGGCCTAACATGACCAAAAACAACTCTTGCGCGATGCAAGAACAGAGAGATTGAATACAACTCAACTTCCAACATGGAAAGAGTTCAGATCTATCTCAACTTGGCCCAACATGGCCAAAACCAAAACTTTGCACGCATGATCGGCCCACTTCGCCGCACATACGTGACTAACCAAACCTTCATATGCATGTTCTCTAGCCCGAACGTCCCGCATGACATCCTTGACCACCAAGACCTCGATTCCTCCCTGAACCTAGTCTCGAACCTCAGTTCCTCCATGAACCTAGTTCCGGTCCCGTCATCGACCACGTTCGCCCTCGAGCAACACCTGCACATGAAGTAACAAACAACGCGTCCGAGCACAAGTCCACGACTTGACTCAAGATTAATCCATGCAACCACTCACACGAGTGCATTGCATTAAGCAAAACCATTATGCTATCCCCAGCATAATCAAATGAACATTTGAGCACAAGTCCATCACTTGCCTCAAAAACAGTCCATGCAACCACTCACATGAGTGCATTGCATCAAACAAACTTCATCATGCTATCACCAGCATGATAAACATCTCAACATAGCACATGCACAGGCACCACACATGCCATAACCAAAATCACTTTTCAATGCCAATTTCACCATTCAACCAATTTTTCATCACATGATCTCACACCATCACTGGAATAATTTGATTTGGCACGTGTACGGTCCAAGTACATGCATGATTTTGTGTACGCCTAAGCTTTACTGTTCGAGTTGTATAGTGTCTGGGATCAAATCAGACTGTTCAATCCACTGAAGAAGAGACTTGGACATAGATTTCACTTCAGTTTGGAATGCTTATACTCATACGACTAGTACTAGTACAGTTAATGATTGGACTGTTAATTAACAACCAGCACCATTAGATGTCGAGTTTTGATTGTCTTCGTTTTCCACAAGCATCAAAGCATGCATGGAAATATGGAATCTGACTGACCTGAGGAGCGTACACTGCAACACTGCCCAGATTAACTCTGTTCCATCGGGAACTTGGCATCTAACCGTGTCAAATCATCTGCACTGTTTCGACAGGAAAAGACGTGTCACGATTTCTTATGAGAAATCCTAGTCGTGAAACGACAGCAGCTTGCTCGTGTCCCATGCAGCAAAAGAAACCTTCTAAATCGTTCTGGTCGAGGGGGGGGTGCAAGTCCCAATCCAACAGAATTAATTGATGTCGAGTTGTTTGTGCCTTGCAAGAAAGGACTTAAAGAACTTGTAACCGAGGGCCCTAACAGTCTAACACCCAATCAAAATGGTATATTGATCCAAGCCATTGGCCATTGCTGTGTGCATCTCCTTGAAGCTCAAGTGAAGTGCATTCTCTTCTTTTCATGTGTAGAGCATGGCCTCTTTATAACCGCACATCAGGAGTTATAGTAGCTGCCTGCCTCACTCCGTGGCTCCTTTTGTTCCTTGCTCATCATTAGTTAGGGCACTGATGATATGCTTGTTTATGGCCAAATGCATGCTCACCCTTGGTCTTAATCGCCTGGAGTTAAACAAATGGACACCTAGTAGTAGTAACTAGTGTATTACCAGCAGCCCAGCACCATCTCCCCCTCACATGATACTCACCTATCCCTGTCCTAGTGACTTGTATTCTTCTTTAGCCCGTCCATGTGCGCCTACCACCCCCCACACCTCATGCCTAGATTATCTCTTGGCACCCATCTCTCTCACACATACACTCATTCAGTCTCTTACCGACACCATTTAAAAAAGCAATCTTTGCTCCTAGTAATTGTTGCTTGCAAGTTTCTGCAAACATTAGTGACCCATTTCCAAAAATCATTTCCTCCTTTTTTATTCTTATTTGAAGTTCTCCTAGTGTTTGTAGTTTGTATCATCTATGTATGATTATGAATGAACAACTAGGAAATTGTTGCTTATTTGATCCTAAATTGCATCTCATGTAATGCATGCCTGTCAACCACCCGGTTTAGGGACTTTGTAAAAGATTTTGTTTATACGTATAGTTGGGCTATTGATGCTCTTAAAAACATAGCATTTTTCTTTGAAAATCACGCAGATACATCTGGAGAATCAGTGCCACAATTTTCAGGGATTCTCTTCCTTTGTTCTTGGTGCTACCATCATCCATTTCATGCATGTCTCTTTCCGATTCCGGATTTTGTAGGACTACATGTAATTGTCCTTTTAAGATCGAAGTACACATCAATCCATATCTTACTTATTTTTTGCCTTCCAAGTTGCACTTGGTATTGCAAAAGACTCCCAACTATCATACCGAAGTCCATAAGTTTGTACAAACAAATGGATTAGTCATCATGGAATGGAAAATTATTGAGTAGATGCGGCAGCATGGCAAGCAACTCAAAGAGTCCACTGTCTCACGTGATCCATCGATCACTTTAATTTGCTGTTACTTTCTTTCTTTCTTTAAAAAAAATGAGAAGAAACATCATATGAGATTCCGTTGAGCAATAATATTAGATCCTGCAGATCGGCTTATTTTTAAGCGTTCTTAATTACCATTTGCGAGTTGCATGTCAAACTTCAAATCTTGGCATTTGGTCAAAAAAATTGCCTATAGTTTATATATATATGCTAGTATGAACAAAGCAGAAGTATACTAACTGAATAGTAAGCAGAACCTGATATTCTGGTAGATCTAGAGTACGATGTGGTGAAAACTTTTGGGAGCTACTGTGCATGGGTAAATGGTTGGTCTCTCAACTCGTTTGCTACGACTGCACATGGACATGGTAGAGTCGGTATCTTTCTTTCTTTCTCCATTCCCTTTCATCATTCATGTAAAAACTGAGCAGCTTTTCACACCAGATGCCAGCTTTGAGCGTCCCTGCATGCTGATGAATCATTACTAACACATTAGCTCTACCAACATACTTGTGAACTAAGCTTACTCACAGTAATATTTTCCTGCTCTTAGATTAACTGAAGCAAGAAGGTATACATTTTTACTACTTTCCAAGTGAAGTTATCTGAAGCTTTGCCCCCTTCCTGTTGCAGCAGCTGCAAGAGAAGAATAGAAAAGTGTGCAGTTTTCTATGGGTTAAAACAACTATAGTACAATGCATGCCATTGCCTGTCCCAAATAGAAGCCCTAATTCCAATGTAAATACTCATTGAAATTATCTTCTATGGGATTAGATGTGTTGTGTCCTGGTTAATTAGGACTACTCATTTACCAATGGGAATTTGGAGTGGGGGGTAGATCTAGATCTGTGAGCCTGCAAATTTTTCAGTACATTGCTAGCAATTTTTTAACTGCCGCTAATGGCGGCTTCCTCGCAATTAGCACGCAGTACAAGAAAGTTAGGGTAATACTACTAGTTTATTACTGCTACTTGGCAATGAAAAGGGTGAGTTAGGTAGTAGTAGATCTCATCTAACCTAGAACATGTGCTGCCCTCCAGTAGGGGTATAAATCTAATCCTTTCGTTTAACCTGCTGCTGAGCAGACAGCCACTGCAAGAAAGAGATATTCTACACAATGCAATACGATTGTTACTGCATAGAATGAACTGTTCTGCCTGTCATGTGTTACTACTTAGCCTATCAAGGGGCCAGCTGTGATGTCTCCTTTCAATTTTGTTCCCCTGATGTTTTTTTTACCCTTTGCACCTTTCATTTCCACTCTGAGATTCTTGCTTCAGTTGCTTGTCACCCTGCATCGCCCACGATCACAACTCAAGCCTTACCAACTCTTTACACAATGACAAAAGCTTGTGCAATATCTTGCTATGTGCTCATCTTATTCTAGGTTATTTGTTACATTTCCAAGATATTCTTGCCACGAGATGAGGCCGCTCCCGTTCCCCCTCCCAAACCCGCCGCCACCCCCATCCTCCCATAGATCCGAGCCAGATCCAGAAAAATCCCCCAAATCTCCAAAATCGCAACCAAATACACACGCCAGGCATGCCGATCCTCCATCTCCGCGGAAGATATCGCCAGTCACTGTGTTTGAAGACCAAGCTCCGATGGGTTCAGCCGAGCAAAGAGGCGCGATGGTTTCATCGAACGCAGTTTCGAATCAGAGGGTTAATGAGGTGGTTCAGAGGTCGATTCACGCAAAAGATCTTTTCTTGGCAGAGCAGGCTAGTTCGTCCAAACACCTGCAGCTTGAAGGCTCTATGGATCTAGGGCTGCGCCCGACGACTGAGAATTTGAAGTCAAGGCACATCAACTCCCAACTGCTTCATGATGTCGGCATTGATATCCAGGGTGCAGGCAGCATTCAAGGATGCAATCTGTGGGGAAGATCCGGAAATCCCGCAAGGGCAAGGAGATTCAAGAAGAAATTCAAGAAGAGATTCAAGGGGAGGGGTCGGGTTCGCGGCGCCTGAGCCCAAGCCTTTTCAGGACCGCGGGTTACCAGGATGATTCGGGGCAACAAGCTGCACATACCCAATCCAAGCGGGGTGAACAGAGCGGGAAAAGCAGCTGGCAGCTACAACAAAGAAACTCATGGAAATCCGATATACTAAAGAAAGATGCAGACGGCTGGAATCGCGTCTTGCCCAAGCATTGGTGGCGGAGAGGTCAGAAGCATTCACCTCGCGAGGAAAGCACAGACCAACCACTCAGCAGCGCTGGTTCGGCTTTCTTCAAACGAAAGCTAAGCGGTAAATGCTTTAATTGCTTGTCACCAGAGCACATCGCCGGCTTCTGCAGCACCCCAGTCAAGTGCTGGAAATGCCTTCGTTCGGGGCATAAGGCTCATGAATGCTTCAGAGGGGGCGCTGGTGCTCGGCCTACAAGATATGGTGGGCTCAGGCCAGAAGTTCATACCAGAAGTTCATACCAGAACTTCAGGCCAGAAGTTCATACCAGACCGCCCTCAACCTTCAACCACCGAGCATCTCAACCTTCAGCCTTCAACCACCTCGACTCTCAAAGTCCCAACTCCAGATCCTACAGTCAAGTTGTGCAAGCTGTGCAAGCTGTTCGCCCCATGGCCAGGTACCCAGGAGACCCAAGGGCTAGGCCTGTGAAGGCCTACTGCGCGGTCTCTGCCACTGGGGCCATCAAGCGAAGACACGATGAGATCATTGATCGAGCGGCTGTTTGTTGGTTCGACGGGAACAGCCACGACGTCGAATCATTCACTGTGGGAGACATGCTTCGTGACCGCTTCAACCTCGGCCACGGCGACTTCCAACTTCTCAAGCATTTCCCCGAGCAATTCCTAGTCATCTTCTCCGACCCGGCGACAAGGAGGAGGGTGATCAGCGCAACAGTGGTGCATTACCGCGGCCGCCAATTCAGCTTCGCAGCATGGACCGAGCACCGATATGCCTCGAATGTCAACTTCGAATTCCACGTCAAGGTCAGAGTCGAAGGCGTCCCAGTGCATTGTTGGAGTGAAGACGTGGTGGCAAGGGTTTTAGGGAGTACCTGCGCCATCCATTTCGTGCAAGAGCGAACGAGGCGCCGTGAACGTACTCGCTCCTTCGACCTCTGGGCGTGGTGCTCGGATCCGAACGAAATCCCGAAGGAGGTCTCCCTCACCGTCATTGAGCCCGACAGAGAGCTTCCCCCAACCAACATGCCGCTGCCGCAGGTGGAAATCCACTACAATGATCCGACCGACTTCAAGCGCGGACAGGTCTTCACTCTGCGCAACCATTTGGAGGTTGTTGAAGATCTTTCTTTTCTTCAGGGGAGAGGTGGCTTTGGAGGTCCCCCCAACAGAAAACAACGCCGTGAATTTGTGTGGTCCTACGGCACTCCGGATGAGGCCGGGAACGAAGGGGCAGAGCACAACACGATGAAGTCAGAGAATATGTGCATCGCCGCCGACACGACGACGACGACGACCACAGCCGCGACCGCGACAACCACTATCACAGATCTCGCAGCAGACTCCGTGGGTTGTCAAGTTGGGCCCGTGAAGCCAGATGCAGAGGGGGTGATGAGGACCGCCACAAGATACCTCTGGCGGGTTTCATTGGTCGACGCCCGAGACGTTTCCGCCATTCTCTGCCGGGATCCGGGAGACACCAACGAACACGAGGATCGCCACCACCAGTCTGCGGACAAACGGCAAGAAGGTGACGCTTGCAGAGCCCCTGCTCACCAAGATAAGAAGATTCTTCAAGGTTAGGGATGTTCACCCAACCCCGATGGTCAAGAAGAGATGGGGCCACCTCTGGCAAGCACTCTCGGTCGGGAGTGCAGTACGTGACCATATCGCTCCACCTCCATGCTCTCAATGGCCTCGCCTCAACCCCTTACTTGCAAGTCTTGAAAAAACTTCTCACGCAAGACACCGACTTAATCAAGTGGTCACTAACGAGCACCACAAGTCTCATCTCCTTATTAGTGGTAATGATAACACTCAGCGGCCCCTGTCTCAACACCAGATTAGTAGTGCTGTAAATGCTATTCAGGTGCACATGGCTTTATCTGAAGATTCTACTCACGAGCACCACAAGTCTCATCTTTCTGTTAGTGGTAAAGAAAATACCAGTCGTTTGTACAATGTTTTAACTGAAGACTTGACAACAGAATTTCCAAACCACTCTCAACCGGGTGGGGGGTCGGGGCAATCAAGTCAAACCAACATGATTATGCAACAACCTCAAACTCCACAGGCATCCACACCTCAGTCCGAAATTGAGCCTCCATCCGACAATGTCCAGCCTGTAAACCATATTCCGAGTCTGAATGTTGGGCTATGTTCGACAAATCACAAAACAACAAACCCGAAGAAAGACCTCCACAATTACTCGCAGCTGGGCCACAATATTAATCGCCAAGACCTCGTGCTAGATCCAAACACAGGGTTGGTCCGAATATTTCTTCTCGTGAAGAAAACAACACTGAAATTACTAGCCCTCCGCTCTGTCCCAAGCTCGCATATCGAGATCAATGAGACATGTGCGAGATCCATGGGGTTATGAAACCTCTGATCGTCCAACCACCACTTTTCTCGGGCAAAAGGAAACTGAAGTTACTAATCTTCGAGTCTTGCTCCATTCCGTGAACTACCTCCTAAATAGATCATTTAGCTCTGGTGCATAGCTTCGCAAGAAACAACAATGAAGCACGGTTAGAACACCTCACGTAAACACCGTCAAGAACCATCACAAAAATCAATGTTCAAGCTACACCGCCAAATACTACATCACAACAAATGAGATTAGTACAACCACCACACGACAAAGCTATGGATATAGAGAGAACAACAACAAACGACCATCGGGCCTAGAAGAATTCATTCTTGCGGTTTCACACAACACACACAACCCCATCATCCAAACACCTCCATGCCTCAACAACCTACAACCCTCAAAGGCTGAAAAACAAAATGCGATTGCTAAATCCTTTACACCAAGAAAAAGTGCTAGAATAGCGACAAGAACCAAAGCAAGACTAGGGAACAGCAAGGGAACAATGCAGCTAGCTCAAGAGCTTCTAGCATCAAAGCTTAGAGGCTTGTCCCCACCAACGCAACAACAACATTTAAAAGATGTTCACTCACAGGATGAATGTTTTCAGGAGCTAACTAGCCACTTCGAGAAGCCTCTGAGTAAGGACAAGATCGAAGCAATACTTCAACTAGTGAACCAGGGCATCTCCAAGCAGAAAAGCACCAAGAAAATGAACAAAGAGAAGCTGATCGTGCAGACGGGAGGCACCAGCGCCTGAGTAGAAGCCACACTACACCGGCGGAAGGAGATGCTTTTTCTTCTCATGTTGCAGAATGGGTTGTCGCATTTTCCTGGTTGTCGGTCTGTGCACCGGGTCAATCTGTCTCCTGGTGATGTATGGGTCCTATTAGCCCTGTATGTGCCTATTAAACTTACTAGTGTCGGCTGGATGAGTATTAGTTGTTGTCGAGCTAAGCTAACGGGGCAAGATCTGGCCGAAAGGCCTTTGTACCGAAGATCTTCATCCAGTTATCACCTGGGTGCTAAGAGCCGGATGTTAGCTATCCCTTGTTTGCTTCAGACTTGTCCGGATCGGCCGGATGTACCGATCTGCATGCTACCTACGTTTGTTCCTTTGTTTTGTATGAGCGGATGTGGCCGGATGTATCGATCGCATGCTATCCCTTGTTTGCTTCTGTTCCTTTGTATCAGACTGCATGCTATCTATGTTGGTTCCTTTGTCTCAGAATTGAGCCGGATGTGAGCCGGATGTATCAGACTGCATGCTATCCCTTGTTTGCTTCACATTTGTCCGGATGTTTGCTTCAGACTGGTCCGGAGGTGAGCCGGATGTATCAGACTGCATGCTATCAGTGCCAGGAGTTTGTTCATGCGGAGATGCTTGTTGATTATACATGGATTCATCTAAGCAATTACCTAAGCATTTATGGTAGTAACTTGTCCGGTCTAGGTCAGGACACCTGCCCTTTGTACCGAAGAAATATACCCCGTAATCATCTGCGTGCGGGCCTACGCATGTATGGTACATATTCCCAGGCCATGTACACTCTCAGCGCCAGGCGAAAGTTTAAAGTGGAGCGACCGGCCCTTTATGCAATCAAATTGTGCCATCCTCTCTTGGAACGTTAGAGGATTAAATAACCCGGCGAAAAGACAAAGCACCAAGCAACTCATTCTGTCCTCCGGCGCCTTGATTATATGCCTCCAGGAGACAAAAATAGCTAACTAGACTACTAGCTTGCTGAACGAAACTTTGGGAGTGAGACTCGCTAACCAGACGGCCTATATCCCTTCCAACGGGACCTCAGGTGGCATTCTGCTGGCAGTTTCAGATGATCTTTATGAACTCCACAACCCTAGAACCACTACAAATACGATAACTGCAACTATAATCTCTCGCGCTGATGCTTCAGCCTGGGACATCACTAGGGTCTATGGACCGCAATCAGATGAAGATAAGCGAAATTTTTTAACTGAGTTAGAAGCTCTGCGTGAAACGGCAATGGCAAGATGGCTCATCGTAGGGGATTTCAACCTCATCAGACAAGCGAGTGAGAAGAACAGAGGCTCCATTAATAGAAGAATGATGCAACGCTTCAACCATACCATCAATACTCTACAACTTCTGGAATTAGATCTTCATGGGCGAAGATTCACATGGACAAATGAACAAGAGCAGCCCATAATGACAAGAATTGACAGATTCTTCGCAACAACGGAATGGCATGAGCAGTATCCAAACGCGGACCTTACTGCAATGGCAACAATGACTTCGGATCACTGCCCTCTACTCATGCAAACAAATATGAACTTTCAGTACTTTAGAGGCTTCCGATTTGAAGCTTGCTGGGCCTCCATGCCAGGATTCCAGGAAACAGTGGCTCAAGCCTGGGCACAACCGGTTCACACCTTAGACTCCATACTAAGGTTTCACGTCAAAATGAACAGAACGGCTAAAGCGCTAAAGAGTTGGAGGAGAAAAACATTTTTGAACATAGCAATTCAAACGGCTCTCATACAAGTAACGCTCACCGTTCTCGAATGCGTACAAGAAAGACGTTTGTTAACGCAAACCGAACTTGACATGCGGAAAAGTCTCAAAGATAGACTTCTCGGTCTCGCAGCAATTCAGAAATCCAGAGCGAGACAGCATTCCAGAATAACAAAAATTAAATTGGGAGACTCCAACACACACTTTTTTCACTTGGTCGCTAGCTCAAGGAGGCGGAGAAACCTGATTCGTGTCCTACAAAGTGAAGACAGAATGATGTTTGGGTAACAGGACAAACTAAATGAAGCCTTCCAATACTTCGCTAGGGTGCTGGGGGAAAATGGGACTAGGGACAAAGCTCTCAATTGGGATTTCTTGGGTTACACTGCGACAAACCTCAGTGACCTGCAGACCCATATCACTGAAGATGAAGTGATCAGTACCGTTCAAGAACTACCGTCGCAGAAAGCACCAGGACCGGATGGATTTATTGGCCTATTTTACAAAATATGTCTCCACATCATCAAAACAGATTTGGTGGAAGCAATTTCTGATTTCCTTACTCTCCGTCATGAAAATCTTCACAAACTGAATGAAGCACACATAATCCTCCTACCAAAAATAGAGAATGCGGACAGACTGGAATGTTTCAGGCCAATCAGCCTCATAAATAGTTTCATGAAAATAGTAACTAAAATCCTGGTGAACAGGCTTGCGCCCAAGCTAGATGAATTGGTATCAGTCTCACAGAATGCTTTCATAAAGAAGAGATGCATCCACGATAATTTTTTATATATCCAAAGAGTAATCCGCCAGCTGCACAAAGACAGAACGCCGGCCCTATTCATCAAGCTGGATATCTCAAAAGCCTTTGACTCGCTGAACTGGGCTTATCTCCTTGAAGTTCTTCAGGCTTTAGGCTTTGGTCGTACCTGGCGAGAATGGGTCGCCGCGGTTCTACGGACCTCATCCTCAAAGATCTTGATCAACGGTCAACCCACACTCACAATAAAACATGCGCGCGGGGTTCGCCAAGGGGATCCTTTATCTCCCCTGCTTTTCATCCTGGCGATTGACCCGCTGCAAAGGATGCTTGAGTTAGCGGCGAATAGCGGAATTTTCACTCCGGTGCTTCCCAATGCGGCCAGACTGCGATGTTCTCTCTACGCGGATGATGCTGGAATTTTTCTTAATGCAGATCGTGACGAACTCATTGCTCTTACCCGAGTTCTCGACATTTTTGGAAGGTGCTCAGGCCTAAAGATCAACATCAACAAAACAGAAATTTATCCTGTCAGATGCCACGATGATCTGTTGCAAGAATTGCTGAATGTTTTCCCCGGGAAACTTGCATCCTTTCCTAGGAAGTACCTCGGCCTTCCGTTACACTTTAGACAGCTAAGAAGGATTGAAATTCAACCTTTGATTCATAAAATAAGTAATAGGCTGGCAGGCTGGAAAGGAAAACTTCTTTCAACGGCCGGAAGGGAGACACTTGTTAAATCGGTGTTATCATCTCAACCGATATATCATATGACGGTCTTCCCAACACAAAAGTGGCTAATTCGATGCATCGATAAACTCAGACGTGGTTTTCTTTGGAGAGGAAAAGATCCAGCAAACTGTAGCGGGGGACACTGCTTGATCAAGTGGTCGATCACCTGTCTTCCTAAAAGCAAAGGGGGACTTGGCATCACAGACCTAGAGCGCTTCGGCCGGGCGCTGAGACTGCGGTGGCTATGGTTTAGATGGAAGAATAATGAGCGGGCCTGGACGGGCCTAGACCTGCCATGCGACAAAACTGATATTTCTCTCTTCAATGCTTCAACGGTTGTTACGGTGGGAAATGGTAAATTGGCCGATTACGGAGATCAAGCCGATTGAGGGAAAGCACCAATCCACATTGCCCCGAGCCTTTTCCAGTCTGCAAAAAGAAAGAACGTCTCGATCCACCGAAAGATCGCAAAATAATTCATCGATCCGGTTCTGCAGACCGGGGAACACAGTAAATGAAATCAGGGAATTTGTAGCGCTCTTCGAGGCAATTCGCCGAATTACTAGAGATGAAAGCAGGGAAGACCAAATTATATGGCGCTGGACGACTGATGGGCAATACTCAGCAAAAAGTGCATACATGGTGCAATTCCAAAATGTTTACGGCAGGATGAAGTTTGACCCGATTTGGAAGGCGAAAGCTGAACCTAAATGTCGATTCTTCGCTTGGACGCTCATCCACAACAAAATTTTAACAGCGGACAATCTTCTGAAGAAGGGGTGGCCGTGTAATGCCACTTGCAGTCTTTGCAACACGTCGCAGGAAACTCCAACTCATATCTGCAAAGATTGTTCTTTCGCTAGACAGGTTTGGAGCCTTCTCTTACGATGGGGGAAGCTGGATCGGTGTCGGCACATAAACCACAACGGAACATTATACAAGTGGTGGACAAGGATGAGAGCCCAATTTGACAAATCAAGAAGAAGGGACTTCGACGGTCTTCTAATTTACTTCTGGTGGAACCTTTGGCTAGAGAGAAACCAACGCATTTTCAGGGGACGGCAGAACGCCAGAGCAAGTGGCCACAGTGATCAAGGATGCAGTGCTCAACAGAATCTTTGCGTTCTCCTCAAAGCCGAGAGAGTAGTCCTTTTTCCTTCATTGTTGTTTGCGGCGCTCGTTATCAGTGGTCCTTTTTCCTTCTCTTCCTTTTTCTCTGTGTTTTTTAGCTTGATGGTTTGCTTAGGTGTCGTCTATTTCATCGGAGTGGGTGGTTTACTGATACAGGTCGAGTAGTGTTGCTTGGTTGTAAGGTTTTTTCATGGGTACGGTTTTTTCCATAAAAAACAGGACCCAAAACTGCTTTCTCTCTTCTTAATATTAAAAGTTCGCAGCAATTCTCTTGCTGCTCCTTCTAAAAAAAAAGATATTCTTGCCCACTAGCTGCAGCGCTTTTATCAATTGCAATTGCAACGTTGCATTTGCATGCATGATGGAAGGTTTGTACTGCCAATTGCAGATTCAATTTCTTCAGAAGAAGGGAGGGTAATTAAACTTATTGCTACTAACATTGTGGGTTGCAAATGGTGAAGTGAAATGCATCTAGGTGATTCTATTCCATCTTGTCACCAATGTCAGTCGCAGCCTTTCCGTAAGTTACCTGACCTCCGGATGCAACGCAACAACCGCTGTGACTTGGATCCACCATCTTTCTCTCCCTGAGGAGCAAAGCTGTTGCAGCAGTTAAAAAAAACTCCAATTTGGCAAAGCAAAAGAAGCAGCACTCCAATTTAGTCGTTGTTGACCCCTCCAGAAATTCAAAACCAAATCAAGCTTCTACAGGCAGTGCTGACAGATCATTGAGGAGGATCTTATGGCAGTCATGAAATAACTATACAACCTCAATGGTCGACATATGCACCTCCTCAATTCATCCAACATAGTTTTACTTCCCAAAAAATAGGAAGCCTCCGTAGTCTCAGGCTCTGTTTGTTTCAGCTGGAGATTGTGGAAAGCAGCTTTTAAAAACTAGATTGTAAAAGCTGGATTGTTAAAAAGCTGGAGGTTGAAAGCTCATAGTTGTTTGGTAACCCAGATTATAGTTGGGGGCAATGGTGGGTAATTTTGGTTGAAGTTGGGGAAAGCTGGGGCAATGGTGGGTAATTTTGGTTGAAGTTGGATGGGTATTGTGGTCTTTTGCAAAAAAAAAGCTGGGAAAAGCTGGGGAAGAGTGGATTGTGGGATTGCTACAATCTGGCCTCCAAATTGTTATAATCTAGATTAAAAGTTTGCTGTTTGTTGCCCTTCCAGCTTTTAAAAGCTGCTTTCCACAATCTCAAGTTGAAACAAACAGGGTCTCAGACTACAGGCCCATAAGCTTTATCCACAATGTGGGGAAAATTTTCTCTAAGATGCTTGCAAACAGGTTGACACCACTCTTACAGGATTTGGTTCCCGTCAATCAGAGCACCTCTGTAGCAAATAGGTCCATCCATGATAGCTATTTGTATACCAAAAATTTCATTTGGGCCCTTCACACCAACAAAATCCTAGTGCTTTTCGTCAAGTTGGACATCACAAAGGCTTTTGACTCTATTAGCTGGGAGTATCTCCTAGAGCTCTTGCAGTATATGGGGTTTGGTCAAAGATGGAGGGAATGGATCTCCATGATCCTCGCTTCTTCATCTTCGAGGATTCTGCTTAACGGCATCCCAAGGCAGTCAATTCCACATAGGAGAGGTCTCTGCTAGGGGGACCTGCTGTCGCCCAAGCTCTTTGTCCTAGCCATTGATCCTCTCCAGCGCATCATCTCCAAAGCGGCCGTGGAAGGACTCCTAGCACCCTTCCCTCGCAAAGCAGCGACATATCGAGTCTCCTTGTATGCAGATGACACCGCTATTTTTGCAAACCCCAGTGCAAACGAATTACATGCTGTCCACAAGTGTCTAGGTATCTATGGGGCAGCAACAGGTTTGAATGTAAACATCCATAAAAGCGAGATATACCCTATACGGTGCCAGGACGTTGACCTCGCAAGCATCCTACAGGATTTCCCTACCCAAGTCAAGACCTTCTTGTGCACATACGCATCCCTCCAAGGTCAAGAGGGTGGATTTGTAGCCTCTCATTGACAAAGTACGTGCTAGATTGGCAAGGTAGAAGGGGAGACTACTCTCCAGGGCAGCTAGGTTGATCCTAGCAAACTCGGTCCTCTCCTCGATAGCACTCTACAACTTGGCCGCTATTCCCATATCTAAATGGGCGGTCAAAAAGCTTGACAGGCTTAGGAGGAGCTTCATTTGGAAAGGCGAGCAGGCTTGCACAGATGGCCATTGTTTGGTCAACTGGAAAAGACTCTGTAGACCCATGGCCCTTGTGGGATTAGGAGTTAAAGATTTCCAATTTTTCAGGTGAGCCCTTCATCTCTGTTGGATATAGAACGAATGGAAAGATCGTCAAAGACCCTTAGTTGGAACGCAAACACCGTGTGATCGGATGGATGTCAATCTCTTTAACGCTAATACAATACTAATTTTAGGAGATGGTTCTACAATCAAATTTTGGACCTCCAGGTGGCTACAGGGGTCTCCCCAAGTGAGCTAGCACCCACAAGTTACAGGCTAGTATCCAGGCATGCAGGGTCAATGCAGGAGGAGCTCTCCAACAATAATTGGATTAGGCCGCTTAGGCGAATCTTGACACAGGTGCAGTTAGATGAATACGCCTGCCTTTGGTGGGCCATCTAGGACATTACTCTCAGGCCACAGGTCTAGGACAACATTGTCTGGAAATGGACTGCAGATGGAGAATATTACGCGAAATCAGCGTATAGGACGCAGTTCCTTGGTTCCGTGCGGGACCAAAACTACAAGATGGTTTGGAGTGCAAGCTTTGAGAACAGATGCAAGTTCTTTGCGTGGTTGTTCCTCCATAACAGAATTTTAACAGCAGATAGACTAGCCATCAAAGGGTGGCCGCATAGCACAATCTGCCTGCTACGTGGGTCAGGTCTCGAAACAGCCACCCATTTGCTCATCATATGACTTTTTGCAAAATAGGTTTGGAGACGGGTTCTCTCGCACTTCAGACTCCAAGCGCCCAAGCCGCTAGGTGCCAATGAGACATGGAGCATTTTTCAATGGTGGCATTTGATTAGAAATGGCTCTGTGCGACAACGGAAAAAGGAAATTGATGGCATCCTTCAGTATAGGTTAAAGAACATACGGAAAGAATGCAATAATATGATTTTTAACTGGGCTTACAGATCAGTGCATGATATCTACAACACCATGTCACAAGACTAGGGTTCACTTTATCGCAAAAACCGACTCAAAAACTGCAAAAAACGACCGTATCGAGCCGGTTTGAAACCCTAAACCGATCGGTAAACCAGTCAAATTCAAAAAATTCGGAAAAAATTTATGTCACATAAACCAGTTGAAAATCGGTGAAAATCGAGCGATTTTTTGAGAAAATCAACGAAAACCGCTCAAAAAATCAATTCGCCAATCGTTTTTTTAGAAAACCGATTGGTTTTTCGAGAATACCAATCGATTTTTTAATTTTTTCCCGAACCGTTTGATTTCTAAACCCTTCGGTTTTTGATAATTTTCGAGGTAAACCGGTGCCGCCAGGACTTCGATTTTCAACCCGAAAACGATTTAGTTAACCTTGCACAGGACTACCAGGCTCGCACTTCGGCTATAGCGCCTACACCATCGTCACTGAGCAGTACGTGATGTTACATGATGTTACAGTTGGTGGCTTTTCTTGCTCCAAAAGGGTTGTCTTTTGTCACTTATGTTTACTTATGTTTCTCTCTTCCTGCTCTTCTCTAGCAATACTGGGTGTGGCCTCTTTTCGCTAAGCAGAGTTCCCCATCTATCTAATTCTTAAACACGCATCACCGTGCTAGGCCGGCCTTTGTATATCCCTTGTATTTTCTATCCTCTTTAACGAAAGACAGAGTTTATCAGACCATAAATAACATGGAGTGATTATCACAGCAGTTGCTGCACTGGATGCATCCTGTCACGCATGCATGGTGGACGGAATAAACTAGTACAAGGAGGGACAGGGGTGCGGTGTGTCCTGACCCAACCGGTGGCCTTGGATCCGGAGATTCTGCAGACACATGACACACCCTCCTACTACTACTTTACAATGTCAGGTGCTCAAAGCTCTAATTAAACACAGCTCTCGGCCTCTGGTTCTGCTTAGTGCCACCAAATCTGTCATATTCTTGCTTGTTTGCTGCTACTCCATCCACCCCCCCACCCCGCCCCGGGGCCGGTCTCTACTAAACCTCACCACCACCAATCCACTTAGAAAAGTCTTATCTCGCTAGCTCGCCTCCAACACAAGCAAGAACTAAGATTTGCTTGTGACACACCAGCACCAACATGTCTGGCTAATTGGATTCTACAGCATCAGCTCAGCTCTTGATTTGTTCTCGGATACGCATAGTTTTTGGTAATTAATAGTGTGTCTAGTGTAGTGGTTCAGAAGCTTGAGTACTCGTAGATGCCTCCTGGTATGAGTAGTAGGAGTAGGAGCAGATGGAGGAGGGCGTACGCGGCGCCGCTGCTGCTGTGCTGCGCGGTCGTCATGGCGTGCATGGGCGGCTCCCTCGCCGTGGACGCGCAGGGCGAGGCGCTGCTCGCGTGGAAGCGCACGCTGGGCGGCGGAGCGGGGGCCCTAGGTGACTGGAACCCGGCCGACGCGTCGCCGTGCCGGTGGTCGGGCGTGGCGTGCGATGCCGACGGCCGGGTGACGGAGCTGAGTCTGCGGTTCGTCGACCTGCTCGGCGGCGTGCCGTCCAACCTGTCCGCCGTGGGCGCCACGCTGGCGCGGCTGGTGCTCACTGGCACCAACCTGTCGGGCCCGATCCCGCTGCAACTCGGCGACCTGCCGGCGCTGACGCATCTCGACCTCAGCAACAATGTGCTGACGGGCCCGATCCCGGCCAGCCTCTGCCGGCCGGGGAGCAAGCTGGAGAGCCTTTACGTCAACTCTAACCGCCTCGAGGGCGCCATGCCAGACGCCATCGGCAACCTCACGGCGCTGCGCGAGCTCATCATCTACGACAACCAGCTCGACGGCACCATCCCGGCGTCCATTGGACGGATGGCCAGCCTCGAGGTGCTCCGCGGCGGCGGCAACAAAAACCTCCAGGGTGCGCTCCCGCCGGAGATCGGCAACTGCTCCAAGCTCACCATGCTCGGCCTCGCCGAGACCAGCATCTCCGGCCCGCTCCCGGCGAGCCTCGGCCAGCTCAAGAACCTCGACACGCTGGCCATCTACACGGCGCTGCTCTCCGGCCCGATACCGCCGGAGCTTGGCCAATGCAGCAGCTTGCAGAATATCTACTTGTACGAGAATGCTCTCTCCGGCTCGGTCCCGGCGCAGCTCGGCAGCCTCAGCAAACTCAAGAACCTGCTGCTGTGGCAGAACAACCTCGTCGGTGTCATCCCGCCGGAGCTGGGGGCATGCACAGGGCTCGCCGTGGTGGACCTGTCCATGAACGGCCTTACCGGGCACATCCCGAAGTCGCTCGGGAACCTCTCGTCGCTACAGGAGCTACAGCTCAGCGTGAACAAGGTGTCCGGCACGATGCCGGCGGAGCTCGCGCGGTGCACCAACCTCACCGACCTCGAGCTCGACAACAACCAGATATCCGGAGGCATCCCGGCCGAGATCGGTAATCTCTCAGCGCTGCGCATGCTCTACCTCTGGGCCAACCAGCTCACGGGGGCTATCCCGCCGGAGATCGGCGGCTGCGTGAGCCTCGAGGCGCTCGACCTGTCGCAGAACGCGCTCACCGGGCCGATCCCGCGGTCCGTGTTCCGGCTGCCGCGGCTGTCCAAGCTGCTGCTCATCGACAACACCCTGTCCGGCGAAATACCGCCGGAGATTGGCAACTGCACGTCGCTCATCCGGTTCCGGGCAAGCGGCAACCACCTCGCGGGCGCCATACCTCCCGAGATCCGTAAGCTTAGCAATCTCAGTTTCCTTGACCTCAGCTCGAACAGGTTGTCCGGCGCCATCCCGGCGGAGATTGCGGGGTGCCGGAACCTCACGTTCGTCGACCTACACAGCAATGCCATCACCGGCGTGCTGCCGCAGGGGCTGTTCCAAGGCATGCTCTCACTGCAGTACCTCGACCTCTCGTACAACGCCATCGGCGGCGCGCTCCCGTCGGACATCGGCATGCTCGGCTCGCTCACGAAGCTCGTTCTTGGCGGGAACCGGCTCTCCGGTCAGATACCGCCGGAGATCGGCTCGTGCTCGCGGCTTCAGCTCCTGGACCTCGGAGGCAACTCGCTGTCCGGTGCGATACCGGCGAGCGTCGGCAAGATTCCGGGGTTGGAGATCGCTCTTAATCTAAGCTGCAACGGCTTGTCCGGTGCAATACCCAAGGAGTTCGCCGGGCTCGCGCGGCTCGGCGTGCTCGACGTGTCGCACAACCAGCTCTCCGGCGATCTCCAGCCGCTGTCCGTACTCCAGAACCTCGTCGCGCTGAACATCTCCTTCAACAACTTCTCCGGCCGCGCCCCGGAGACGGCGTTCTTCGCGAAGCTGCCCATGATCGACGTCGAGGGCAACCCAACGTTGTGCCTCTCGCGGTGCCCCGGCGACGCCACTGACCGCGACCGCGCCGCGCGCCGCGCCGCTCGTGTCGCCACCGCTGTGTTGCTCTCCGCTCTCGTCGTCCTCCTCGCCGCTGCGGCATTCGTCCTCATCGGCCAGCGTCAGCACTCAATCTTTGGTGGCTCGCGCCACGACGAGGACAAGGACTCGGAGATGTTGCCGCCGTGGGACGTCACGCTGTACCAGAAGCTGGAGATCAGCGTGGGCGACGTGGCTCGCAGCCTCTTGCCGACGAACGTCATCGGTCAGGGCTGGTCCGGGGCGGTGTACCGCGCGAGCATCCCGTCCTCCGGCGTCAGCATCGCCGTCAAGAAGTTCCGGTCGTGCGACGAGGCGTCCGTCGAGGCGTTCGCCTGCGAGATCGGCGTGCTGCCCCGGGTGCGCCACCGCAACATCGTGCGGCTCCTCGGGTGGGCGGCCAACCGCCGGACGCGCCTCCTCTTCTACGACTACCTCCCGAACGGCACCCTCGGCGGCCTGCTGCACGGCGGAGCGACCGGCGCCGCCGTGGTGGAGTGGGAGGTGCGGCTCTCGATTGCCGTCGGTGTGGCGGAGGGCCTCGCCTACCTCCACCATGACTGCGTGCCGGCGATCCTCCACCGCGACGTCAAGGCCGACAACATCCTCCTCGGGGAGTGCTACGAGGCGTGCCTCGCCGACTTCGGCCTCGCCAGAGTCGCCGAGGACGGCGCCAACTCGTCGCCTCCGCCGTTCGCCGGATCCTACGGGTACATTGCTCCCGGTAAGGCCTCTGCTTCCAGCCATACAATTCCAGTAGCAGCAGCCTGCTGCCGTGTACCGTACTTGTCCGTAGTTTAGTTCGTTACAAGTGGCGTCATCTGATTCCATCTCATAGTGCACTGACGGTTGCGATTTAATCCTGATTTGTGTAGAATACGGGTGCATGATCAAGATCACGACCAAGAGCGATGTATATAGCTTCGGAGTGGTGCTACTGGAGATAATCACTGGGCGCCACCCGGTGGAGCCGGCGTTTGGCGAGGGGCGCAGCGTGGTGCAATGGGTGCGCGAGCACCTACACCAGAAGCGCGACCCAGCGGAGGTGGTTGACGCACGGTTACAAGGCCGACCGGACACACAAGTCCAGGAGATGCTACAGGCCCTCGGGATCGCCCTGCTATGCGCTAGCACGCGCCCCGAGGACCGGCCGACCATGAAGGACGTGGCCGCATTGCTTCGTGGCCTCCGGCACGATGACGGCGCCGAGGCACGGAAGGCCGGCGGCGGGTCCGCCACTAAGTGGACCGAGCCAAGGTGGCCAACCTCGCCAACGAAACCGACAGGCCTCACCCGCTCACTCCAAACCCAGGCCCACGCCCAGGCCCAGGCCCACTCCAGCCCTTGCCCTACACAACAACGGGAAGCGTAGCCTAATCCAAAGGATCCAATGATGCCAAACGTGGCACTGTTGCTGCCTGTGACATGGTGATGGTGAGTGTACGTCGTGGAGCGCACGTCGGCTGTCCCGCGGCGGAGCCGGCAGCGCTTAGGAATTGACAGTGCGTCGTCGGCTCGTCGACGAGAAGCCTCCGTGGACAAGTCAGGGATCGTCGGATCGTGTGGACCGGAGGCGGCAAGGTGGGGAAGAAGGAGCCACCCACAGCAAGCAATAATTCCCCCTCCTTTTTTGTACCATACATATAAGGCAGTGCATCTGGTGTATGTAAATTAATCCAATCTCTTGGTAATCTGATGGCATGGTGGTGTTCCCAATCATATTCGCATTGTCGCGGGCCGTTCGTTATGGCTTCGCTCTGCGCGTGCTCGTTCCTGCAGTGTAGTGCTCTGTCCTGGTCAAGCCGTGCAAATACAGGCAACAGCTGGGTTGCTACTAGTTGTGTGGACTAGGATTGACCGAGCAATAGCAAAAAATTAATTATTTTGACGAATGTTTCATGGAGAAATTGGAAATTTTTACTGTTACATCTCTTTAATTTTTTTTAAAAAAAATTAGCTCCTGTTGCAACTTTTTTTTTTTTACAAAAATAGCCCCCGGCTCCGCGAAAACCATGCTTCCCAGGCGCAGCTCAACCTATGCAGTGGACTGGAGGTGCTACAATGCCCCTAGTTTAACACGTGGCAGCGCAAAATAAAAAGAAAAAGAAAATGCAAAAAAAAAGGAAAATTGCATGCAGCGAACCGGAAGCGCTACATACTACAGTATTTTTTGGCTTTTTTTGCTGTGCGCAGGCTAATTATAGAAAATACATTTTAATTTTATTAGGTTTTATAAATACATTATAATAGAAAAAATTGTGCGATGGTTAGTTCTAAAAATCGCACGTCATCCACAAATATTTTGAGGACTCGTATTCTACGGACTGCATCCAAATTTTCTTTTTTTTTGTGTTTTTTCTATTTTGCGCTGCCACGTGTTGGACTAGGGGTGTTGCAGTGCCCCCGTTTTGTTGCATAGGTTGAGCCAGGCGCGATTTTCGTGGGCCTGAGGGCTATTTTTGTAAAAAAGTTGCAACGGGGGCTAATTTTTTTTAAAAAAAATTAAAGAGCTATACCAGTATAAATTTTGAGAAATTGCGTGAGTGCTATCGGTTAATTTCCTTCTGATCTAACTGCAGCAGATCCCAGATTCCCAGTTCGGTTGAAAAATAGAAATAGACCAGGCGGACAGTTTATATGGAGGCTGTTTCAAGGTGGGTCAGATAACTCAGATTTCCAGAGGGGCAAGCTGCCTGGACGGAGAAGGACGCCAAGCGCTCTTTTTCCTGTAGCAAGACTGATCGAAGACTTCCAAAGTTCCAATGTGCATCCACTGCTTGCATGAATGACTGAACAATGTGAAAAGATCCTTTCGGGCCGGCCAGAGAATGTTCAGCGATGTGGGTCGCGTAACAACAGTAAATTTGCCTACTGGCTTGTGGGTTCACGAATCATCAATCATGAGTGGACTGTGCACTTGCACTGAGATCAGAGGAATGGAATCTCGGAAGGCGGAGATGCAGATGCTAGGCTAGGCTAGGCTAGGTGGGCAGGTTGGATTGATGCTTGCTGTCCATGGGGTCACAGTACAGTACAGGCTGCTTCTTCTTCCTTCCTGCCTAGCGGCTGGAGTGGACATCTCCGGTGTGCTTACTGCTTCAGGGAAAAAATGGCTTGCGTAGTCTCTTTCCTTTTGCTAGACGTGTGTGTTCGCTTCATCCTAGCTTCGCTATCGTCGGTTTGTACCGCGCATGTGCGTTTGGCCGAATGATCTGCGTCAAACTCACTGGCCAGTTGCAGACCACACGCAGAGGGAACATGCAAGTGACGTCCACTGCTGAGCTTTGTAATAAGATTACAGCGCACATGCATATCTCAGGGCAGTTTGTCCGTGCCATTCGTTCCCGCCTTTTTCCCGTGCTTGATGGCATGCTCTTGTCAATCAATGAAGGACAACTGGACAAGTACCCGTCCTTGTCTCTGATGTCTCCTTCATCGATCAAACCAAGAGTACATTTAGCAAAACTATATTTTTTTTAAAAAAAAAAAGACTCTTATTTCACAAAACTACATTTTTTTTAATTAACAGTAGATCTAACAGGTAGACTCACATAGCAACCTCACACACAATTAATTAAAATAGAAAATAGAGGCACTTGAGGCTATCATATGAGTCCACATTAACATATTTATTAAAAAATCAATTTTAAAATTTATAGTTTTATGACATAAGTTTTTCTAAAATTTAAAGTTTTATGAAATAAGAACTAAGATTTATATTTTTTTTATAGTTTGTAAAAAAATTGTGGTTCTCTGAAATCTACTACTTCTAATTAGGAGTTGGTGGCGGTGGTCCATTTTCCTCTATAGTATCTAATTTGTTGAATCTGACATGAACGGCTGAGATGGAAGAAGATTTCTCAGCCTCCTCCCTTGATCACTGCTGCGGCTGGTGCCATGCTGACTTCAGCTTTTGGCTCTTGTGGGCTGGTGAAGGTGACATCCCAGCGACCACAGCGGAGGATGTCAAGCTCGCGGTGGTGCGGGATGCGTTCTGGAGCGACGGTGGGAGTCTCTGTTCGTGCGCTCCTGGGGCGGCGAGGAGCAAGTATCTAAAGGCGATCGCAGCTAAAGTACCAATTTTTATATTCTCCAAAACTGAGTTCTATTTAATCTCTTCGAAGTTAGATGGATACATGGAGATAGGAGTTGTCGAGATTCCATTGGCTCACTGCTGTCTGTGTGAATGAAGTTGGTTTCGGGGCTATACATTGCTTCTAGAAAAGTTTCATCAATTCAGATTTGTGTTGAAAATTATGAGACTTGGTTGCAACTAATGTGAATTGATTGTATGTTTGTTGCAAGTCCATAAGGGTATAGTCAGAGTCTCATGGCAATATATCATAAACAACAAAAAGTTTAACTTAACTATAACCTGTTAATCTTATACTTGACTGCAAAAGTTTGAACTCTCAGGAATGGCGAGTTGGCTCTTTCGTTGTAGAACATGTTGATGTCACAAGGAAAATAATTTTTTAACAGTGGACTGCTTATATCTTCAAGAGCTCATTGCCATGGCTTTGTTTGTTGTACTTCTTTGCATAAGATGCACATTTTGGGGTTGCCTCTAGAGATTAGGGGTGGGCATTTTTAAACCGAAACCGAAAAACCGAACCGAACCGATTTAACCGAATATTTTGGTTTTTTCGGTTTTCGGTTTCGATTCGATTTTATTTTCATTTGTTCGGTTTTTGGTTTCGGTTCGGTTTCGGATTCCAAAACCGATTTTACCGAAAGAACCGAAATCCCCATTAGCCCATTAGCCATACTTCCATTGGTTCGGCACTTCAGCGTTCAGCCCATTAGCCCATTCCTCCTAAATCCCCCGATCTATCTTGCTGGAACCCGAAGACCTAATCCCCATTCATTTGAATCCCCGATCCGATCGATGCTACTGCGAAAATCCCCCAAATCCTCCAATCGCGACTACCGCCCCGACACCTCCAGCCTCCTCCCTCTGCGCCACGGCCGCCGTCCCGACACCTCCTCGTCTCCTCGACTCTTCCCTCAGCGCCGCCCCAAGGCCCTCGATGCCTCCTCGGCTCCTCCCTTGGCGCCGCCGCCGCCGCCCAGATGCCTTCTGGGCTCCTCCTCGTCGTCAGAAGTGAGCCAAAGACCATCCGCAAGAACGGCTTCATCATCATCAAGAACGGCTCCTGCAAGGTATTCATCCAATCATCTCGATCCGCTCGCCATACTTCTGTTAGATCTGAATGTTCGTCGTGCCGTCTCGATTGTTGTTGCGTGTAGATGTGCAATTTTGTTTTTGGCTGCGAGTTGCTACGGTCTTCGATGGAGCGATTTGGATCGGCGATGGATAAATTTGTTGTTTTTCCAACTCCAGAATCAAACAAAGTGATGCGCGGTCTTGTGATAATCATCCAAAAGAACATCTTAGCTATGACGCGCAAAGAACAACTTACTCGTGTAATGTATGATGTATATCAACTGTAAAGTTCAGCAAAGCAACACATATTTTAAGCATCTTCGCATAAAAACTATTCTGACCATCATGCTGAAGTGATATGGTTTCTTGTGCTTTTCGAGCAAAGCTTCTTGATCTCTATTTTTGGACAGCAGATTTTGCCATATATGTTGAATGATCTATGCTCAATAGGCCAATGTTGGGTTTGCCTGTAATTCGGTTCACCGAAAAACCAAATTAACCGAACCGAATTTGTTCGGTTAATTCGGTTCGGTTTTTGTAGCAGTTCGGTTTCGGTTCGGTTTTCATATCTCAAAAACCGATTTTTTCAAAAACCGAAAAAACCGAACCGAAAAAACCGTATAAACCGAATGCCCAGCCCTACTAGAGATGGCCCATTACTGTAGAGAACAACATTGATGTTACAAACCAGCAGTTGAACTATTCATATAGGACGACATTGAGACATGAAGGTTTTTTTAATCTTAGATTCCACATACTTCATGTTATATCCTCCTGATCGATACTTAAGTTTTGGTTTATTTACTAGCCATATTACTAAATGTGCTAAAAAAATTTGATGTTCATGGTATAGTTTGGGGTCATGTTTGATGATATGTTTATTGTACGGTTTGGGAATTACAATGTTTCATATAAAAAAATCATGTATTTCAAATGAGATTTTTATATAACTTTGTTTATTATTTATTTTGTTTGTACATATGCAGTACTTATGTGTATTTGAAATTTGCAAAGTATTTTGTAACGTGAGGGTCTTCAGATTGCGAAATTAAAGATAATTTTAAGCACGAGTTTGTAAACAGGTGTTTGGAATTTGTATGCTTCGATGAATTAATTTAAATATTCTACCATTGCATATTTAGAGTGAACAATCATTCAGACAGGGTTAGTACTCTTTGCAAATATATTTTTTATCGCAAGTTGAGTTTCCGTTGCAACACACAAGCACATAACTAGTTTACTCTCAAATCAATGATCACCCACACATACGTACACATAGTCGAATGCACAATGGAAATATTTAGAACATAACTTTTCGTAAGAGTAATACTTACCATCCTCGTAAAACCGTAACAAATAAATACTACTGGCACATCAAACAAGAGTATCATTTTAGGTACAATAACAATGCCAGCTATTTATTCTATCTTTTATTCATATCATATAGAGTAAGTACTAAAGTCAACTTGTATAATAGCTATCTCTGAAAGTTGGCTTTAGATATTGTGCATTAACTATCTATTCTCTCTTATACATAACTAATCTACCTATACTCCCGTGCAATACTTTGTACTAAGGTTATATACAATAAGACTACCTTAGCTTATTTTTAGTATGTTCACGTCAGTTTTGTTCTATATGGAAGAGTAAGAAAAGAGGAGACAAAAGAGAGCTGGCTCTTATTTAGTAGTAAGCATTGCACGGGAGCATAGTAGATTAGTTATGTACTCTCTCCAGTTTTCAAATACTAGTCATTGGAGCGTTTTGCTCAGTGCATGCAAAAACTAGTTGCTGAGTGAATTAAGGGAGTTATTTGGACTCTTTTACCCCTGGCATTAGTGCGGCATGCACTTCTACTTTCCAAAGTTGCATACATGTAGTTGATGCCTTGTTATTTTTCCCAAATGTGCCTCTTCGTTATGCATGTGGTGGCTGCTACAATCCCAAACTTGCACTAGTACTCCTTCGACCGCACTAGTACAAATGAACGATGAGAGCTAATCATTCGGCTGCACAAGTCGCAAGCCTCCTTCAGCAACATGGATCATCATGAAGATGAGAGCTCACATCAAATGAACCAAGGTATGTAAAGTTAAATTTGTTCATATAGATTTTCCTTCTATCATTCATGCTTATCTTCCTCTACCATGATAATCTGGCAAAAGATCTATCGTCATTTGTGTGGGAGAGCGATGAAGCTAGAATTGATTTTATTGAATATTCGCTTGAACCCGAAGTTGTTGAAGACTCACTTGAG
This sequence comes from Guadua angustifolia, assembly GCA_036346375.1. Lineage (NCBI taxonomy): Eukaryota > Viridiplantae > Streptophyta > Magnoliopsida > Poales > Poaceae > Guadua > Guadua angustifolia. The sequence continues at coordinate 85,128,787 of CM070500.1, read as the reverse complement.
CCTGATAGATAGTGTTTGCTGGATGGTTTTGATGAGCTACTAGTTTGGCAGCAAGAGATCGCCATAGACATGTACAAAATTTGTATGCCTAAATTCTTTGTCAACTTGGAACATCAAGAAAACAAGATCATGCATCAAATGAGTGAAGGTACTTAAAGTTAAATTTGTTCATATAGATTTTCCCTCTATCTTTCAAGCTCATCTTCCTATACCATGATAATCCAACAGATCACTGTCACATGAGGTATACAGCATCACTGAAACCCAAAGTCATTGAAGACTCGCTTGAGCCCGATGGATGGAGTTTGCCAGATAATTTTGACGAAAAGCTTTTGCTGGATGGTTTTGACGAGCTACCAATTTAGCAGCAAGAGATTGCCAAGGTCATGTACAAAATTTGCATGCCTAAATTCTTCTAAAACATGGAACTTGTATGCATCTAAAGTTTTCTCCTTTTAGGTTACTCGGACTGCTTCAATTTAGGAGATCGCTGAGAGTAGTATTTTTGTTCAAATTGTTCCATGCATGCCTATTGAACATGAGAAAAAAATGGTTCCATGCATAAAATGCTTGCAACATTCACTCTTGCCTAATTAAAGGGTTCCATGCCTACCAGTACATTTTTGCATCAATAAAAAAAGCTGCAACATTCTCTCTCGGCAAATTATTCAGCAGAATAGGTCATAGCCTCACCTACCAACGATGACTCACAACTGATCTGCAAAGGATGGCATCCCTCTCTTTCTATGGTCCCTTTCTTCATATGTGAAATCTTGAAGTTATTTTCTCCTCCTACTTTTATTGTCTCCTTCATAACAAGGTGGAGTGTTAAGAAAAATTTATTGGACTTGTGTGCGGAATACTCCTGGAAGGCCTGTTTTATGTGAACGAGGTTAGCTCCAAGCAAAATGCCGTAAATATGAATTTCCAAAAGTAAAAAGACAATACCTCTTCAACAATTGGAACAAGATCTGCTACTGTTTTTGCGGTCTTCTTATATTGAATAGATTGGATAGCACGAAAAAAACCCAAATCTAAAATATAGAAATCCGGTGAATTTGTCGGTTAACAAATAAGCCTAATATCAAATCCATCTAGTTTAGTAGATTCACAAAATAATGGATCAACAGGTTGAAGATGAGGTCGAGCATTGTCTTGCTGAATATAGATGGGTTTGTTGACATCTTCACGTGGCCACTTAGCTTGAATAGCAGGTAGGACCTTATCGATCATGAAAGTTCTAATCACTTCCTTCGTAATAGGTGTGATAGACTTCATTTCTATTGTCCCAGCTGGTCGGTTAGCATTGCTTCTTTTAGCAGGTTCATAAGATTGAACCATTTTTCATCAATATAAACAACATCAAATAGCCTCTTAAACATTGGACTATTCGGCATGCTACCTTGATCAAGCATGGATAGACACCATTGTAGGCTATTTTTCTTGTTTGCATCTATTAAGTATGGCTTTATACTATTTGATTGACGCCTAATGAGGCCTTTCCGTTTCAGTTTCAGTTGCTTGGATTTACTAACGTGTAATTGAGCACATACATCTGCTAGTTTGATCATTAAAAGGAATGTCACGTAGTGCAGATAAATCTAGTTGAACTCGCTTACGACCGGAGTTGCACCTTCTATTAGAAAACATCATCCATGATGCCTTGATCAAGATAACTTTTACCTTGCTTCCAAATCCACTGAACCGATCGAATGTGAATTCTAAATAGTTCAGCAACATCCTTGGTCACATGATGCTTTAGTTTTCCATTGGTGTTTCTTGCTAATAAAGCTTGAAATATTTCTTTTCCTATTGCATTTGGCACATCTTTCTTGCCTGAACATATATACTCAGATTTAGAAAAAATAATTGCAAGAGTAGAAAAACAAGAGAGTTTTGTTTCGGATGAGGAACATTATTGTTTGGCAATAGCAAGGGAGTACTTAGGTTAGAAAAATTATTGCACGGTGAAATGAACGCTATATTAATCTTAAAACAAACAAAGAAAACAAGAGAGTTACAATTAGCATTTTCTATGGGTGGTTCTAAATTCAAATCAATTTCACCTTCCAAAGCATTATCATTGTCATCTAGAATGCCAAAAACATGTGTACTTAGGTTGGAAAAAATTGTTGCACGATAAAGAAAACATTGTACTAATATAAAAACAACAAAGAAATCAAGAAAGTTATTGTTTTCTTTGGGTAGTTCCATGTTTAGATCTGTCCTTTCAAAAGAATCACCAGGTGGTTCCATGTTCAAATACATCTCTACTCAGCTTGCTGGCTTCCTCTGATGTGCAGCAAAGCGATTAGGCTAAGCTATCTACTCGTGCAGCCTGTTGTGTGGCGTACTCAACTTGATTCAGAACACAACTTGATTCACTACATGGAACACTAGCGCTGCTAGCTCCTCGTAGAAAAAGAAAAGAGTACAGCCAGGAGTAACATAGGCGTGCGGCACGAGTGAAATACTTTGGTAGCAACGAGTAGGCTATATGCATAGCAGCAGCGATTAAAAAAGAGTACGCGCGGCAAGTACTAGCGAAGACAAGAAAAACAGAAAAAAGGACCAAATATGAGCATAGAGGCTTGAACCTGGACCTGTTGGCTTCAAGACATGGTTCAAACCACATGGACTACAAGTATTTATGGCCTTTGGAGAGCACTCTAACCTAAGCACCCTAATTAACCTCTTCTTGATATGTGATATCATGTCTAAAACGACTAGTATTTGAAGACCGGAGAGAGTACAAAAGAAAAGAGATAGTTAATATACGGTATCTAGAGCCAACATTTAAAGATAGTTATTGTACAAATTGATTTTAGTGTTCACTCTAGATGACATAGATAGGAGATGGAGCAAGCAGCTGACTTTGTTATTGTACTTGCCTTAAATAAGAATCAACTCTCTTTTCTCTCCTATTTTCTCACTCGCCCATATAGACCAAAACTGACATGGACATGCTAAAAATAAGTTGAGATGGCCTTATTATACATACCCTAAGCATGTAGTATCTCGTACATAGCAGCTGCTCAAGCAGTGCAAAATGGGCATCTCTAATTACTGTTGGAAGCCCGAAGCTGTCAGTGAGAACTGAGATATCGAAGCCGATGCTGCTACAGTTTCTAGGCCAGGGAATGTCGTAAGGTGTTCGTGAGGCTCTCATTAGCCACGGATCGTGCACCCATGCATCATTAGTCATGGCTCCGTGCATCATGTATTACGAGGAAAGAACAAAATAGCAGCAGCTAAGCTTGAAACGTTCACTGTTTTAGCCTTTTTTGTTTTAACAGAAGTAGCTCTTGCTGATTTTTTTCTTTTGCAGAAATAGCCCTCTGGTCCGTAAATTCCGCATATGGAGAGTGCGGAAAATAACCATGTCACGACACGTGGTGTATTTCCACGGTAGCAGAGCACTAGAATTCGTACCGCGGAACAGGGGTGCGACATTTAATTTCTGTAGAGTAGAGATAGGGTATTCCCTTGTTCCACGTAGCCCGTCCATAGGAATCTTGTCGGCCGAGCGGGAATTTCCGATGTGCTATGGACGCGACAGCAACGGGATAGAATACCGCACAACCCTGGTGCTGAAATGGGTTTACTGCGTCACCCTACAGTGGAAATATCAAATTCAAAAAAATACCGCATGTGCTACGGTACCATAGGATTTTCGCAAAGTATTTTAAGAAGGAATTATTCTTGTAAAAAATAATAATAAAGGGGCAAATATGCTAGCAGTTCGTAGGGGCTGTTTGGTTACCTTCTCTCGCGAGCCTGGCCCGTTCAGCTCAGCCAGGCTGATGGGATACGGGATGCGCTAATGCAGAGATGGTGTTTGGTTGAGTATTTAGTAGGTAGGTATTTTAAAATTTAAATATTTTAAAATTTATATAGCAAGTGTGGTCTAGTTTTGTTTGAAAAAATATTAGGAACCCATTTTTGAAATCGGTTCGGTAATCGGAGATGCTAATCAAAAGTATAAACAAAAAAGAAAAAAAGGAAACTTACGTACCCACGTGGCACCCTATGCATGGTTTGATATTGTGGCTGACAGTGGCCCCTTACGCAGAACATGAGGCTGCCATGCGCTGCATCCAGAGATACGCCCATTTTCTACGTATCTCCAGAGCCAGGCTGCATGTAGAATTTTGCATCCAGAGAATCAGATTCAAAACTAAATGCAGGCAACCAAACACAACAAAAAAGCAAGATTCTGCATCTATAGATGCAAATCTCTGTACATACAAGCAACCAAACAGCCCCTAAGCTTCGCTAGGCTGGACATAACATACTGGAATGATGGATGAATGGCATGACATGACATGATAAGCCAAGCCAGAGGATGTGCATTGTTACAACGTGTTAATGGCCTAATTTCATCGAGTTAATGCCCTACTACTTGGGCCGGCTCTTTGCAAACCCAATTTCATCGAGTTAATGGGCTACTACTTGGGCCGGCTCTTTGCAACTGGTTCTTACAACCAAACATATCAAGGCCCACAAATTTGCTCCAACTTATTTTGTGTGTATTTATCGAATTACTAAGAGCATATTTCGCAAAACTATAGACTAGCTTATTATCAAAAATATCACCAAACTACAGGTTTCAACAATAGTTTTGTACAACTGTAGATTTTGGGTGAAAGTGTGTTATAAAACTACAAATCTTAGAGATTGTCGTGAAATGCTAATGGCTCTGACCACTTGGACCCACTCGTCAGTGTCACAAAGTATCCTTCCATGTCCGTTTTGTTGCCGAGCCTTGCATTTCACCGCCAGGTGGGCCCGCTTTTATGGGTGTTTTGGATTGAATCGTCCTGAATATGCCTCGTCCTCTACTAAAATCATGATAAGATGAAAATCCCATCGGCAATGAGTATACATGCATGATGTTTTTTTTTGTAGATATAGATATACTAGTAGAAGATATACTAGTGGAGTACCCCGGCCGCCTCTAGACTTCTTCCTCCTCCATTGGAGCTTAATTCGCCTCGCATGATCCCATGGGGGACCTGCCGGTGATGCCGGCGGCGTCAATGCGCGGCGGCGAAGGCGATGCAGGGAAGGCCCCGCGGCGTCCGGGCCGCGTGCTGGTCGGGCGCAGGCGGCGGGCTGCTGTGCTGCTCCTCGCGCTGGCGTACGCGGCGGCGGTGCTCGTGCTCTTCCTCGGCGGGGGAGCGGCGGGCCTGGGTGGCGCCGGCGGAGTCGTTGTGGGCGCGCTGCGGCGGCGCGAGCCAGCGCCAACTGGGTCGGTGTACCGCAGCCACCTCGTGTTCGAGAGGCTCCTCCCGGACATGCGCGCCTCCGCCTCACGCCCCCACCCGGTGAGTGAGTGGCCTAGCGGCCTAGCCGTTCGAATTCCGCGTGTTTCTTGGTTCGTTCAGTTCGTTCAGTTTGTATTTTTTTTTTTGCATATTCATATGTCAACAATGTGATAGCCCGTCAACTTGAGATGCTAGATAAGAGGAGAAAGAAGACACTTTGCAAGAGATGTACTTGATACGGTTATGACTTATGATGGATTACATACCCAGTTTGTGGAGTGCTGGCAAGGACATCCCATTTCCATGTTGTGAAGTTTAAAATTGAAATGATATGTGAAGCACATCCAATTGTCCCAGTAGAATAACACCTAGATTTGTCTCCAGGGAATAAAGCATAAATATGTTCAACTGCTATTACATTCGACATTGCTGCTTGCATGTAGTCACGAGTCATGATTTGGCTTATTCTGTTATAGATCAGTAATTCAGTATGGTCTTTGACAACAGGGTTCTGAAATTAGTAGTCTTTCTGTGGCTTGCACATAAGCGTAACCTTTGACACAATCAGGTGGTAATTTGAAATACTTTTTTTGGAGTTAATATACCAAATTGCCAGTTGAAAGCAACTTTTTTAACTTTTGTGTCATTATAAGTAGTAAAATTCAACAAAACTAAGTAGTTGATACTGATGCTCTACATTGCACTTGTCAGAGTTACCATCCTCAAATGGTTTTCTCATAATTGAAGCTAATGGTGGCCTGAATCAACAACGCATTTCTGTAAGTTGCACAATCATTTTTAGCAGCACATTTTGTAAGTGGCACGATCATTGTCAATAATGCATATCTGTAATTTGCATGATCATTTTCTTACTGTGTAAACAGTACAGTTAGGTATGTACACTGATTTAGTCTTATCTAAAGGATCAGTGCCATCTTTATTTTTTCCATGTACTAATAAGAAAAACTTTTGTGGTTCTGAAATATTTTTTCTTCAACAGTCTATCAGAAAAACCCTGTGCTTTCAAGGATTCATTAGTAGTCTGAACTCCTAACATTGATAGATCTCTAGATTCTTATTTGATAGTTTCCCATACATGTTATGAACTTATTTTCCAGCAACATGATATATTTAGTTTTGTTGCATGTTTATTCCTTATCTTCGATAATGGGATCCTTAATTTTGTAGCCTGTTTGCTGTTTATCTAACAGAGTTGTTTCAATACAGATTTGCGATGCTGTTGCTGTTGCCGGCTTACTTAATGCAACTCTCGTGATCCCAGCTTTTCATTTAAATAGTGTTTGGCGTGATTCCAGGTTACTATTTTATTTACTTGTAGAATTCCAGAGATATTTCTCATTTTCTTTCTTGGGATATCTGCCTGTACAATAGTCCTTTACAAGATTTGCAAATTTAGTAGTTTCTATTTTAACTACAAAATCTTTCTTTGGTCAATATTGGTTCTTGAGTCCTTTCTCTTACACTCCCATTTTAGAGGTTGGGACGTTTGTTCCCTGCAATTCTTTTGAGTATGTTCTTGTTGCAAAACTGCTCAGTCTATGCCTTTTTTAGATCCTGTATCATGTTGTAAAATCATTAGTACAATCTTGTATCATTCCATTAGTGGATCATCCCATCCATCCCTGCACCATCCCATCCTATTCAGGTATTTGGAGCAGGTATTTTGGAGTCAGGGTACATTAAGAATGTTTAGGTAGATCATCTTGTTTACATTTTAGACTAAAAATATAAACTTAATTCACTTTATTTTAGCCTATAAGTTTTAGATTTGAGCTGGAGCTGAGAGCTGAAGCTCTCCTAAACAGACCTAGTAACGGACGGAGATCTCAAAACTTTTGCTTCTTAAATTTGTACTTCTGCCAAACGTTTTTGACAACGAATCTGTACATTTGCGTAATTTACTCAATTATTAATTGGCCGTTTCATCAAAGTAAAGACCAATTCCAAGAGGAGAAACAAAGAGGGGAAGAACAACAACATATGCATGGATTAAGGTACACCGAAATCGAAACACTATGGATGGAACGTACTATACATATGATGATCACAATACTATCTCTATCAATTTCTTCTTGTACACATAACTCAAAAGCCAAACCCTAAAAAATAAGAGAAAACAAAAGATCATCAGGTCAACCCGAAAACTTTGGTGGTATTACTCGCCGTCATCAGTAACCAGTAGCTAGGATGGTGTACGTTGTTTTGCTTGGTAATGATCAGTAATGCTGGTAAGACCGATCAGCGGTAAAACTCGATCGATCGATCTCTCTCCCTCTTCTTCTTCTACTCCGGCAGGGCTGGCCGGCGTAGCAAGCTAGGGGCACCGGACGTTCCGACCGGGGCCGCCGTAGTAGAAGTAGTTCCCCCACGCGCTGTTGTACCCGCCCTGGATGTCGTAGCATGTCGGGTGGTCGGCGACGAGGCGGAGCGCGGCTGCCGGGATGAGGTTGTTGTCCCAGTCGACGACCTGCACGTTGCGGAAGTAGGCGGCGCGGTTGAACCCCTCGCGCGGGAAGCGGCCGCTGCCCATCTGCGTCGGCGTGTGCGACCCCGACGGCCGCGAGTTCACCACCTCGCCGCCGAACTGCACCATGTTGGCGTGCCCGCCCAGGTGCGTGAACAGGAACGACGGCCAGTACCCCACCAGCGGGCCCGACCCCAGCTGCAGCCACCAGTGCCCCCGCCGAGGGTCCTGCAGCGGTGCACCCATGCTTTTGTTCAGTTGCAGACAAACTACGCTTTGGATATCGACACTGTATGTATATATGATCACTGAAGTTGTAGTCTAGAGTGCAGTACCTTCCATACGAGGAGGCTGATGTCGAATTGCCGGCCGTTGTAGACCGAGGTCGGCGAGATGGCTGCTCCAATGGCGATGCGGTTGTTCGTCTGCACGAAGCCGGAGCAGTGGAGGTTGTAGCAGCCAGTCGCCTGGTACGCATCGGTCTGCACGCGGCGACAACATTGCAACAGTTACTCAGTTAGTTTGCCTTCCTATTTCTAGGACTTTTTACCAAAATTTACGTTGAAATAGTACCAAGAGGTTGAAATAGTACCAAGAGGTACTAAAAATTTAAAAGATAGAGGTACCAACTTTTAGTACTTCTTGTTATTACCTAAAGTAAATTTTAGTACCTCCCAATAATGATAAAAAGACTATTTTTTTTGCTCTCACTTCAAGTAGTGCTTGGGGACCTTTTGCATTCAGTGTTACTACAAAGATAAGCTGATGAGTAGTAACATTGCTGGTAACTACTGTACATTACTGTTACACTTGTAGCAAATATTGTTGTTGCTTGCAGGTTAATTTGCAATGGCAAAATCCAAATGTTGGTAAGAGAAAAAAAAATGAGGAACGTATTTTTTTCCAGTGGTATGAAAAGAGAACTTACTGTCCAGTATGTGAAGAACCTTGGGCTGTTGTCTCCATACAGCTGAGGGCTTACCTGAATAAAGAAGAAACAACGCAGGAAATTAACACTGTCTCCAGCCAGCAGATCAGTTTAACTACTCAAAATCCAGAACAAGAAGTAACCAAGTCAACGGGGCACACATTTCTAATCAAGATCATATTGAACGAATCTAGCTAATAAATGAGCCCAAGTTCTATCTCCTTTTAATACTACCAAGTCAACATACAGCCACATGGTAATTAAGGAGAAAGGATCCAAATTCCATCTTAATTAAGCATCCAAGGAGTAAACTCACCACGACTAGTTACCAAGCATGCATGCGTGGTCAATTCTGAATCTGTAATGTGAATCATCTAAGAAAAATACTATATACTGTACTAGCGTTCAAAGGAAGGTTAACATTGTCAGCGCGCGTCCCATGATCAATGCACAACCATCCAATAAAATGTCATTCTCGCTCTCTTTTGGAAGGCACGGATTGTGAGTACGATCTTAAGATCTAAAACAAGAAGAGTTCCCATCTAATCCATCTATAGCGCCTGCGACTTGCCGCTAGTTTTTATGATTATATCTTGAGAAGTTGTGAGCAAGAGTTTAATTGTTAGAGACATAGTACAGGTCTGTGTTATCTTTCACAAATGCGATCATTTGACCAACCTAGCTAGAATCCAAACAAATTAAGACCTGCAAAACTCTACTACTACTGCACCTCTGCCTAGCCGATAGCCACATTTACTGGTGTTCACCAACCAGACAGCCTGAAGAAGCTCTGCGAGTCAGGTTTCCATTAACTTAGATGGCTTTCCAGGACGACGTGAAAGCTGAGGCCAGACCTATCTCCCTCGAACCGAAACGACACCCGGCCGGGCGTACTACCAGTGACTCACTGAAGCAACGACCAATCCAAAGCAAGCTGCCATAACTCAGCTCCTTAATTCCTTCTCTCCTACCGTTCCTACGGCTCTCGTAGTCATTGGCACACGGAGGAGGTAATCAATCAGTACGGTTGTGCTTCGCTACGTTTACGATGGAAGGCCGCTGCGATGTCTCGAAGATAACCGTAAAAAGGCAGGCGGTGTGACTAAGGGGTATGACGGTCCGAACCATGCTCTAACCACTTCAAGTACCCTGCTTGCGTCTGTCACTGTGACTCTAGTGGAGTAAAGAGATAAAGAACAGCAGCGAGCAATCAAATAATTTCGACATCTTTGAACATTAATTTCAAAGCTAGCCCAGCATTCTTCAGTGTTCTTGCACTGAGGCAATCAAGCAAAAGAAACAGACGCAGCATGCGTGTACGTACGTATGAAGATACGTAGATAGGGTATGCGAATACGTAGGAGTATATAATGTACCTGCCATCCTGCTTCGATGGTGTTGAGGTCGTTGCCGAAGGAGCCGGAGATGACCCAGATCTGGGAGAGGCTGAACTCCGCCGGCGACGCCACCTTGGCCGACCACACGTTCAGGCTCGCCTTCGCCCCGTAGAACTGATCCCCCGTCACGTACCCCACCGCGTGCTGCCGCGCCCCAAAACAAACAAACAACACGCGCATTAAATCGGCATCATCTTCAGGCTGTTGCCATTGCTAGCCTAGCTATACGTACATCAATCGCCGTTACCAGCGCTGTTGCTGTTGCCAACCCCAGTAAAATCAATATATATACTGTGTAGTATGCACCAGCTGCGTACTAGCTTAGCTACCCCCAGTACAATCAATGCAGTGCGTGTATGTACGTATGTATCCAACTACTACTGCTATTCGATCGGATTCAGACCAGCCATGTCCCATGTACTAAGCTAGTACAGGAAACCAAGAGACACGATTTGGTTGCGCAATAAATCATGCAATTACTAGTCCTGTTCGCTTCTTAAGCTTCTGTCTATGGACACTGTGTGTACTAGGAAAGGAGTGCTTGTGCTTTCCCAGCTAATCTGTTGAATTAGTGATTCAGCACTGATGTGAGTGCCGTACAGCTTCCCCTTGTTAATTTTCTGATGCATTTTGCAATGCTAATGGTGGCTACATAAACGGAGCGAGTGGTGATCACTTTCACTGACCTCATGGCCGTCGCTCGTGGAGTCGCGCCGCACGTTGCCGGCGCGGGGCTTCATCCCGAACCGCCGGACGGAGCTGGACCTCATCAGGTCGCTCTCCGTCGTCCGCCGTATCGGGACCGTCCCCTCGGGGCACGACTCGCCGGTGTCCCTCCACGCCTGCGGGATGACGGCTTCCTCCTCCTGCACCGCCTCGGCCTCGCCGCACTTGGGCCTCACCGCTGGCTCATCCTGCAAATGCAGTGTGCAAAAGCAAGTCACGGATTGATGCCCATTGTACAGAAACAAACGACAGAATCACAGAAATAGAAACGACCACTGCGAATCAGATGAAATGTTACCTCTGGCTTTTGCCCTTGAGCTTTGGGTGGTCAAACGCCGGCTGCAGGTGCGACGGCACGCAGTCGATGACATCGCCGTCGGGGCTCTGCATGCAAAAACCAACCAAGAATCTAACGGCAGTGAGATTTGCTTACTCGATATATAGGTACATGAGATTTTTATTATCCTTATGCATGAGACCGATGCGAAGGTGCAGTAAAAATTGCCTGAATCGTCTTGACTGAAGCTTTCTTCATCCTGGCAATCTGAGCCATGATTCTCCGGTACCTGAGCAGCTCATCCTTGGAATGGAAGAGTGTCCGTGTGCTGTTGCCTCCGTTCTTGGCAGACGCCAAGACCGAGCAAGAAGAAGCCAGGAGCAGGAAGAAAACAAAGGAGGCAATGATTGGTCTGGGCTTCTTGCTGCAGCTAGAAGCCATCAACGTGGGATTTGTTTTGGTGCTCTCTGAACTTTGTATTGGAGGTAGTAAGAGTAGTTGCTTCTGCCTCTTCTCTTCTAGAGCTGTTTGTATGCTTGCACATTGGCGTGGTTGTCCTCTTCCTCTCCTGCTTCTCCTTGACTCGAGCCTATAAATATAGTTGGTGTAGAGCCTCTCTAATCTCTATCTACAAATTAAGGTCAAACAAATCTCTCCGTGCGCTGGTTGGTGTGGTTTGGTTTGGTTAGGGGGAGCTGAGCTGAAAGCCTGAAATGCTGAACTGATGATTTCCAACGCGGAATTCAGCAGTTCAGCTCCTCGGCTCGCTGGTACGCTTTTCTCGAGGACCACCCGTACCCCATGCAGGCCATGCCTTGCAATTGCATCGCCTCATTTTATATCCTGCCCCTGTCTCCCTCTCCACATTCCCTTCTCCCTATGAAAGAAAGGTAGGAGCTGGACTAATGTATTCATATGCATCATCATCTAATCTCTCTCTCTCTCTCTCCCCGCAGCATCATCCATGCGGAGGGTGCTGGTGACAGTGGGGCTGAGTGGCACGCAGTAACTTTGCTTTGCTTCATCAGGGCACGAGCGAATAAAGAAAGAAAGGAACCTGATGAGAGAGAGAGAGAGAGAGAGAGAGAGAGAGAGCAAAGAGGGCATACGTGTGGGTCATGCGTCCTGAGGTAAGTGTGCATTGCACCGAGGAGGCCAGGGAGACTGGTGGAGAGAGTGGCATTCTCGCTTTGCTTTGCTTTGCTTTGCTTTGCTTTGCTTTGCTTTTCTTTTCTTCAGGCAAAGGCAGACAGCGGTAGGGCGCGCAGGGTGCTCTCCATGTGCCAGGGAGGGAAGTTTAAAGGCTCAACAGTGGTGCTCAACTGGTGCAATCATGAGCTCACTCCCTGTTTACATGATAAATATTGCTTCCTTGTGGCTTCCCCCTTGGAGCAACTCTCGGCTCAGCTGTTGCCTAGCACACTGTACATGTGTGCATTTTGGTCTCGGCCTCTTTTCTTGTAAGGCAGCCATGGCAATGTTTTTTTTCCCTCTTCTTTGGCAGCTGTGGGGGACTCAGATCAGATAACATCACATATTTTCTGAATAACAGAAGGGCAACAACTCTCCCAATTTCTATTATCAGAAATCATAGAAGTTGACTACAAGAAAGCAAAAACAAAAAACAGAATATAAACAGAGCTCTTTGTTGCACCCTCACTTATAAAGACAGTCATTTAGAGCAAGGTTCATGCCAAAAGAAAAACACTATTAAAAAATAGAAACTAGATGAACTAATCCTATTACAATGCCATTCAAAAACACAAAGCGGTGTCACTTTGTCATGATAATGATCAACACATAATTTCTTTCTTTTTCTCTCTGTACTTTCCTTTTTCAAATAGCGACCTTGCCAGCGGGCTTGATATTTCTGAAGCATGCTACATTACGTGCTTGCCAGATAGCTCATGTCAATATTGAAATTCTCACAAAAAAATAGCTTCTTGGATTTACCCTGAATTGAATTAACCAATTACCAAGTAGGTGTTCAACATTAGCAGGTGAACATCTCAAGCCAAAAGTACATCTTACCACATTCCAAATAAATCTTGCCAATGGATATGAGATGAACCAATAGTCAATTGTCTCATTAGCATTACAAAACTGACATTTTTTATCCCCTTTCCATCCCATTATCAAGATTCTATCTTTAGTTAAAATGCTTTTCCTTAGCATTAACCAAATGAAAACTCTAGCTTTGAAAGGAATCTTAATCTTCCAAAGAAAATTACGAGGAAAACTTACATTTTGGGTTTTCATAAACATATAAAATGATTTTATAGAAAACAAGCTCTTAGAACTCAAATTCCAAGCAAATTTGTCACCTTCTTTACTCCAATTCCAAGCAAATTTGTCACCTTCTTTACTTAGTATCACCTTTTGATATTCTGCCTTCAGTTTTTCCCATAAGGCCAAAGTATCACCCCATAGAGTCCCCTTGAAGGTGACAGTCTCCCAACCTTTACATAAAACATCAACCAAAGTGATATTCTTGCTAAAAATCAAATTATATAATCTAGAATACTTGTGAGAGAAAGATTGATTGCCTAGCTAAATATCTTTTCAAAATCTTGTGTTGGAACCATCCCCAAAATGACTCTACAGTATTTTAGAATTTGTTTCTTAACTAATATCAGATCAGCCTAAAATTATGAGTCACCAGATATAAAAGTCACTTGAGACAAAGTTTTAGAGCTTAAATATTTGTTTATGAGGAATTCTTGCCACATCCTACCTTCATTTACTAACTTTCATAGCCATTTTTCTAACAAAGCAGGATTCACAATATCCAAGTCTAGCACACCCAAGCCTCCTTATTCTTTTAGCACACATACTGAAGGCCAATTGGCCAAATGGTATTTCCTAAAACTTTGGTCAATTTGCCACAATAGTCTAGCTCTAAAAATCTATTCTAATTTCTTACCTCTTTAGTAATTAATAAAAAAGAAAGTATGTAAAGAGGGGCATTACTTAAACAAGAATTAACAAGGACCAATCTACCACCAATTGATAAGAGTTTTTCTTGCCAACATCCTAATTTGCGCTCCATTTTATCCTCTATATTTTTTTCCAATGAATGTTCATTATTCTAGTTCTACTAACATGTATGCCCAAATAAATTAATTAAAGGCATAGAACCATTTTTGTAAGTGAGGATTAGACTTTAATGTATTTATTTGTTTATAGCATCCTCAAAGTAATAAAGCTTACTTTTATGGAAATTAACCTTCAGTCCTGACATCTGCTCAAACAAACACAAAACAAATTTGAGATTTTTAGCACTCTCAAAATCATCTTGCATTAAGAAAATGGTGTCATTTGTGTACTGCAAGATAGCAACTCCATTTTCCGCAAATTCAAATATCATCTCCTTGATCAAACCATGTTATTTAGCTCTATCGACCAAAATAGCCAACGCATCTATAGCTATGTTGAATTTTTATACTTACTTGCTGCTTAGGCCAAATTTTATTTCGAGAACACGCAAATTAAAGACTTGCGCGTGATTGCATTAAAGAAGAAAGAGTTCATTACAACAAACTGCTGATTATGCCACACGCCAAATTAGAAACAAGAACAAAGAAACCATGGAAAAAGGTAAGCAACCACAAAGAAAACTACGGCAGCCAATCTTGCATAGCTATGTTGAATTTTAGGCTTACTTGTTTATTTGCTTATAGACCTGCTATAAGCTATAAGTCAAAACAAATTTTTTTTTCGAGATGAGAGCAAGCTAAAGACTTGCGCTTGATTGCATTAAAGAAGAAAGAGTTCATTACAACACAATGCTGATTATGCCACACGCCAAATTAGAAACAAGAACAAAGAAACCATGGAAAAAGGTAAGCAACCACAAAGAAAACTACGGCAGCCAATCTTGCAGTACTAGAGATGCCCCTCCTGCCGGATGATGCTAGGAATATCTTGCATGGAGCTTGATATTTATTTTGGAAAACACTTGCATTGCATTGCATGCGCTCTTTCCAAATATGCCAGAAAATCAAAATAACCAAAAATCAATTCCTTTGGAGCCGCATCGCGTGAGTTGATCCACCAGTTTGATATTTGGGAAGAACCATCCGGCATAAGAACACCATGACCCGAACTAGAAAGCACTTCATGCCAAATTTGTCTAGCCACCACACAATCAACTAGAAGATGCTGAACTGGTTCTTGTTCTTGAGTGCACATGACACAGAGATCTGGATGAGGCAAATCTCGGCGATGCAATCTATCAGCTGATGTCCACAAATCAATTCTGGATTACCAACCAAGCAAAGAATTGACACTTCAAAAGGGCCCTTGATTTCCAAATTTGACTGCTACAAGGAATCTTTGTTGCTCTGTAAAAAAAGGCTTTGTATGCTGATTTCGTTGTGTAAGACGCTGATGTACGCCAACGCCAAATATCTTCATCCTCACTTAATTCCTTCCTGTAGATGACCATGAGCAAACCGGTTACAGAGACACAAATATTCTTTAAAAGTTGAGATTGTCATACTTCCTTTTAAATCTTTAATCCCGGTGAAATCAGATAAGGCTTCTTTTACTGTCCGTTTCTTGCCCAAATTAAAGAAATTGATTCCTTTCTTCTTTTTTCAGATACTGAATCAGCTTTTGTTCAAAGCAAACATTGCCATAACACAAAAGGAGAATATTTCTGAATCAATCCACTGGATTCCGATTAATTGCATACGAGAAATTGTAAGCTATTTCATTAGACAATATTAAGGGCCCTGTTTAGAACATGGGAAAATTTTCATGTTCCTACAAAAAAAAAATGAATTGATCCTGTGAAATTCCTACAAAATTCTTATGAAAATCTTACGTTCCAAACAGGCCCAAACTTGAGTTTTTTACCACCACTTGGCGTCAGTTGACAGACGACTCAGCAGTCTATTTGCAACTTGATGCTGAGTTGGCATAAATTACTGGCCTCCAGAAGCTATAAACGTACCTACAGTCGACAGCACATGCTGTCCAAGTCTCTCTATGGCTTCCTTGATCTCCCTTTTGCTCATTTTCTTAACAAAAGCAACCATGCTATTATGGCTAAGGGTGGGCATTTGGTTTTTTGTTCTAATCGGTTTGGTTTTTTTGGTTTTTGAAAACTGGCTACCAAATTTCTCGGACAAAAATGAAAAACTGAACAAATTAACCGAAATATTTCAGTTTAGTTAATTCAGTTTTTTTGTTAACTGAAGTATAAATAAACACTAAGTAGATTAGATTTAATCATTCTCATATCACAACACAAAGTAGGGATAAAACCACACAATATTTATATGTCATTACAGTATAAACATAATACAATATATGAATATACCAAACATGCGCATAAATATGTTAGAACATGAGAATTGTTTAGTGGCTTTAGGAAGAACATTATAAAAGTGGTATTGTATATAGGCTATTCGGTTATTTCGATTTTTAGAAACCAAAAACCGAACCAAACACCGAATTATACAAAACAAAAACCGAACAAAAAACCAAGATAATCGGTTAATTCGGTTCGGTAATTCAGTTTCGGTTTAAAAATATCCACCCCTAATTATGGCATACAATGGCAACCTCCACAAACAATTTATCTCTCCGTGGTTGTTGGTTGACTCCACTGTTCTCAGTACTAACAGCACCATGGTCACATTTTATGGGCTTGATTGCATTTCGCTGCAACAGAAAGACAGGTATGAATGAAGTAGGTCCATTCCATTGCATGTAGAGCGCCTAGCTTGAATAGTCAGGTATGCTTGCCACCAAGCACCTTAATCCTTTGGCTTCTCTCTTCCACCTAACAAGGCTACACACCCACTTCCCAGGCTCAGGCTGCAATGAATTGTTCATAAAAGGGAGGGGTCCACCTGAGTGATGAGGCCACTAGCTGGCTGCTGTCGCCGCCTTTTGCACAGAGTATGGGGGAGAGGGTAAGATAGTATCTCAGTGGGAGCAATTGCTGTTGCTGTTGCCAGTGTGAGCGTTGTATGTGTGTGTACCAGTGGATTATTTCTGCACAAGATAAAATCAGGAAAGAATCAACTGGGCTTAGATTTTAGTGCCATTCTATTCCTTGTTCTTTAGAATGACTACACTTCTTTTCATGATCACAATGGCTGGCTTGCTGGCCAACAACTATCACTATTTCTTCATGCCATGCTCTCCCTTTTCCCTGAGTGAGGATGGCATGCTTGTTCCCTTGACTTACATTTTCATGAACACCACTAACTAGGATGTAACCTGTCTACTGTCTGCTGACCACTGCATGCTTATCATTTTGTTCATCTTTATAGCTTATCCTTTTCCCCCCTTGTGTTCCTCCTGAATAATTTGTATGCTGACCGTGAGTACAAGCAATGCATAATTCAGATTTGTTAGCAAGAGGCTGTGATATGATCTAGAAGGTGTTATGTGGATACCCAGGCGCGTAGCACGGCTTGTTGTAGTACTAGTACCAAGTGCAGTAGTAATTAGCAAGCACATGCAATCACATTCTCTGGTACAAGATGGGAACAGAGATATAATAACACCGCTAAACTCTTGATCTGAATCTAGACTAGACAATTGTTTAAAATAACGAGAAAACCACTTAGCACGACGACTTCGCTCTCGGTGAATTCCCTGGTCATTGTGGCTGACAGTGAAGTTTGAATTCAAACCGGAAAAGGTTAAGAAAGATCCGATCCGATGCTCAGACGATGAGATTGATGTGGTGATTGATATTAGTACAGTACATTACATCGTTCCATAGACTGTGCTGCAAGATTTGACAGACTTGAATGTGAATATGTAGTCAGTTCAATACAGACAGCTCTCTGTGTCTCATGCCTACTGGCTCCTGCATTATGGAAGATCTAGGACCAGTGTCCCAGGCTCTGCTCTTCCTTGCAGAGAGGAAACAAGAGATAAAAGAGAGGCTTTTGGGGGATCTACAGTGGCCGACTCCATTGCTTGCTAAGATGAACAGTCAAAAAGCCTCAACGCCTCACCAATCTCCCTGTGTGTCCGTTTTCTGCAACTTGCAGCCAATCCTAGTACTCGCCACAAGGCCACTTGGTCCCGCTGAAGTACGTGTGAGAGGAGGAAATTGTAATGGAACATGAACACACACGGAGCAATCTGCATTGTCGCCAATGGGAGTAGTAGTAGAAGATGGAGCCGTCCAAATTGCAAGTTCAGATATCCTGCTGCGAAGCACGAGACACTGCGCGTGCGCTGTCGGTGGCAGCCTGTTCTTGCCTCCAAATTCTGAATGTAAGTTACCCAAAAAAAAGATTCTGAATACAAGATTACCATGATCTCATCAAAAGATAAACCACAGTTCCCTTTCATTCACAATTGCAGCCAAGAGACAGCAACGACAGTGGTGCACAACGACAACTCAACCGATTGAAAGGGACCTGGCTGAAACTATCACTATCAGCATCACCAAGTCACAACCATCCATTCATCTTTTCTTCTTTTCTTCCTCTGAGACAGTGGTACCGCTGCATTACAAATTTTGCACTGGAGCCAACCGTGCGAGGAACATGCGTCAGACATGCAGCATTATGTTAAGCGGGTTACACTTTCAACCCCACACAAACCCCCAGAATGGTCTTACGAAATCATCGCTTATTTAGCACTTTATCTCGCTTTTTGCAAACCTAGTTCTTCTAAGCATGCATTTAAAAATTTGGCTCCCTCCATTGTAACGGAAGGTGCAGCAAATAACACATGTCTGCTATCACGTTCGGAAAGCACGGAAGTTAGTCATTGCCATGGCAGGGTGAGCAACGCATGCAGCTCCTCGTTGTCAGCGCCTAGGTACCATGGAAGCCATTTTGCCACGGTGGGCCATATTACTCCCGTGGTCGACCGAGCTCTCGGGGCGTCGGCCACCTTTTGCGCTCCCTGGGAGCAGCAGGGCACATATATCTTCTCAAGGCGACGGTAAGGAAGAGAGCTAAATTTGCAAATGCACGTGCGTAGAGGCTAGGTTTGAAAAAAAAAAGTGCAGAGGCTAGGTACACGATGATTCCTGGTCTTGCAAGGCAGTGAGATGCCAGGGCAGGTCCATATCGACAGAACGGCTTCGGCAGCGGTCCACGCCGACGCCAGCCCATACGCCATGTCAGCATCGGTGCTTGATGGCAATAGGTACAGTGGTATCGGGGCTTGAATGCTGTGGTCACTGTATCTAACAGCGATGATTGCCTCGGAAGTCGGAACCGGATCGTGTACACGTCGGTACTAAAAGGTACAGTGGATCAAGGGGACAGCATCATCACAGCGGCGCCACCAATGGGCTGCATTATCGCTGCACATCAGCCAGAATATTTCGCTGCTGCAAAAGTGACAGACGGTCGAGCCTGAAATCCAGGCAGACCCTAGACCAACACATCTTCCTGCCCAGAAAGCTCCGACCAACGGAGGAGTACGCCCTAGGTCCCAGAATTCAGAAAATGCAGTGCCAGTGAAAAGGCTTGCTGCAAATCACGATCTATTCTAATAGTAAAATCTTATTAATCATCAAAGCAAGAGCTTGAGATTACGGTAGAACCGAGAGAAGAAAAAGAAGAGAAAGAACCGTTCAAGAACACTGCAGATGGCCGTGTGCATTCTGCAGAGACCAGATTTTTTCCTTTTATCTTTTAAAAAAAAACACTGTAGATGGTAGATACGGTACCTGTCAGAGAAGGGAAGCAAATTAAGCGATCGTGGAAAGGATCCTCCAACGAAGTCCAGGGCCAGTCAATTACCGGCCGCGGCCTTCGTCGAGAGATCCGGCGGCCGTGGGAAGCGCCGCAACCGGCGGCGCCGAGCACGCCGACGGGGCCCAACGAACGACGAGAGAGTACTGGACAGGTCGCGCCTCGTTATAAACTGTACGGCCCATATCATGGTCAGGCCCGGCCCAAGTAAGATACTCATTACGTGGGCCTCAGGCCCAAAGATCCACGACAATGGAACGGAACGGAATCGACAGCCGACATACGGGGCGGCGACAAGCTCTCCTCCGTTGTCGCTTCCGTTCCGCGTCCGGAGTTCTTCTGCTTTCCTCTTCCTCCTCGAGAGAAGATGAAACAGCGGTACTAGGGGGTTTGATCCTGCCTAAGAGAGGCGATAATGGCGTGGTGGCGGCTGGCGAGGGACGCGGCGCCAGCCGGGCATCTCCGGCGGGGCGTCTCCCGGCCCTTGGTCCCCGCTCGCACCTTATCTGCCTCCTGCGCACCCGTCGCCAACCCTACTCGTGAGTTCCTTTGCTTTCTGGTCCTCCTTCCTTGATCGCCGTTGCTTGCTTGTGCTGATACCTGCGAGTCGCTCCCATGGTCAGTTCTTGGCAGGCACGGGCTGCAGAGCGTCTTGTCGCGCTATTTGAGTTCGAGTTCCGCGCTTCAAGCTCGCGCCCCCAAGTTCGGGGCGTCTTTCCTGACGCCAAGAATGCCTCTCGGAGTCCGGCCGCAGTTACTAGGTAGCCTTGGTTGGAATCGCGAGCTATGTCTGAGTTGCCTGCAGTGTGATGTGCCGTAATCATCGTTCAGTACCAATTATCATGTCAAATTAACGTGCTTATAGCCTACAATACCAATCGATCAGGCTCGCTTTTACTGATTTTAATTGTCGTTTTAGGTCCTAATATGCTCAAGGGATTTGGGACAGGCACCGCACTTGCCATGATGCTTTATCCGCGAAAAGTTGCTGATGCTGAAGAAGGTAAAATTCTCCCTCCAGACACATTAAAAAAGTTTTGGATTTTGCTCTAGTGCTCCATAGGGAGGAAACGTTAAGACTGCTTAATATGGGGGAGATTGGCACCATTGACACTCTTTAAAATTCGTGATTCACTTTATGCCACCCTGACCCACTATCATAGACTCAGACGGACCCACATGTCATAGACACATCACTTAAAGCCAACGAATTGAGTGTCACTGGACTAATTTTTCCCTTAATATGGTGGTAGCCTACAGATGTTGATGGGAGTCCTACGGGAGGGTTCTTTTTTTTTTCTGAGCACAATTAGGTGGGTATGATCTGGGTAAATGGGTATATAGGACTGGGTTTGAACTCTTAAGATAAGTAGATATCCGGTCTTGTTATCCAATTTTATTAAGTTGTTACAGACTTACCCCTTGCTACTGATAGCCAATTTCCTTTGATATATGTAAACCTTTTCTTCTGGTGGAAGCAAAAGCCAGCCAACCGCTATTGGCCCCCTGATTATCCCAATGCATGATATGTCTTTTTCGAATTTTTGCATCGCAGAACGACCAGCAGAGCCCCCATCAGAAGAGATCAGTGGGCCCTTTGGATACTCAAAACACGAGCTTGGTGAATTGTGGTCTTTGCTCAGGAAATATCAGCTGCCTGTCAGTTTGATTATTTTGATTGCGTTTGGTTGGCAGAATCCGATATGTCTTGCCATCCATATTTTGCTTGTTCTATACTCTTCAAGCCCGAACCCCTATTCAATATACTTGTATCTTCAGGAGGTTAGTCAAATGATTATGTTATTTTGTCATGAAACATGTTCACAATAACAGATCCGCATGGAACGATTGTATTGTTTCAGATTTAATTATAGTACTCAGCATAATTAACTTACAATAGGTGTTCTATATTTTTTATCTGCTGCCTAATATAACACAAACTGTTTCAGATCCATCAAAGGGAGATGCACCGAAATCCTGCTTTGTGGAAGGAGGTGAGTTTCATCCCCCCCCCCAAAAAAAAAAAGTGAAAGGGGGATAATGGATGCCTGCAATTTATATTAGATTTCACAGTAGTTCTACATCACATTATCTATAACCCATACTGGTTTCGAAATGCAAGTCTTTGAGGTGGTGTCCTTAGTGTATACTGTATAGTTTGGGCATAAGTATGCAAAGCCTCATGATCCTTCCCCAGTTCTTGATAGAGAACTAGTTGATGATTTGGTAGAATGTTTTGGGTATTGAGTCCCTTTTCCTGTATTTGGACGACTAGTAGATGATTTGGTAAAATGTCCCCATGCTGCACCGGTGGAAGTGCACCATCTTATATCAAGTATCAACATGCACAAACCCAATGGCCTGACAGAACTATTAGATTACAGCTTTCATATGCTATGCCTTTGTTCTCCCTTGAGATGTACGCTTGCAGCTCTTTGCCATGCTTTCCATGCAATAAATTATACTTTTTTGAAGTAAACAAAAGTGCGATTCAACTTAAGATTGTTATTGAAATTTAAGTAGGATTTCAGTTCATTTGAGTTGTACGTTTCAGCAACTCCATTTTATTTAGTGTATGTTTGAATTGAACTTTAATAAAGCAAACATGAATGCTGAAAAATAGATTTAAGGTTATGCTTTTTTTGATGAAGTAATAGCTAGTATCAGAAAGACCGATGCATATGTATGGCAATATTCAACTTCCTAGTTTGTTTCCCCGCTCCTCAGTATGTTCCTTTCATGTGTTTAGTTTTATAATTAAACCCTTGTGCATTTATCTGCAGTTTCTGCAAACAAGAAAAGTTGATACTGAAGATTACAAGTTCTTTACTACTGGAACGGTTGAATTAAAAGACAAAACTGTACTGCATGTCATTGGAATTCTGGGCAGCTGGTGGAACTATCATGTGTCATATGTGAAGTGAGAGGAGCCGGTGTAGCATATCTTTTCATTCTGAAGAGCTTGTATAGCTTGTACCCAGCAGCCGAATGTTTTGAATTATTTCCAACTGACAGTAGCTACCCAGAACCTTTGGCATTTCATTGGGTGAACTGTGCACTGAATGTTTTAAAGGACTGCTATTTAATGTAGTTGTGAAATACTACAAAAATGCAATGCAATCCAGTGCTAATTCTCAAGACTCAAGGTCTGTACATTTACATCACAAGTTTGTTTGGAAGATCTAGTTCTTCTGGTCATCCACGAAATCTGTTTGATGGATGCATCTATTAAGTTGGATTTGTTTCAAGTGCATTGCCAATGGAACTGTGAAATTTCATTGCATTCCATTTCTCTGCAGTTGTTTTTCTAACTTCACAGTTTTGTCTGTAAAAATGGACGCTCTTTGTTTATTTGAGATATAGGATCATTCTGTTATGATGGAACAAGGCATGTTCTCCATCTTATTTTCGTTTTTCTACGCGCGAAAGTTCGAGAACTAGCATATGAATACATTATCTGCCTGAAACAGAAGTGATGAACTGTTGTTGATATTATTCTTGCAAAGGATAACTAAATATTCAATTGCTTTTGTCTTTCTGTTTTCATCTCAATAGGAAGCATCTCATAATATCTTATTCCAGATTAACCTGACTTTTGTATGTTCCCTCTTTTGGTCAAAATCAGTAAACATCAGAATTGTTCTCTTGCGCACTATGCCTTGCAGATGCTGCTGCTTTAGTTAACCGATGAAGTAGAATCCGGGATTTCTGTGACGGTGGCAGGAAAGAAACTGGAATAAACTTCTTTTTGCTACGTTTTGTTTTGCATCATGAATCTTGACTTTGCATGTCCCTTGTACTCATCAGCTTCACGAGCAGCAGCAGCAAGCAAGGTGTACATGTTTGTTTCTGTGGTGAAGTGGATCAGATGACCAAAGAGGAGGGTGAATTGATATTCTTATAAAAAATTTAATCTTTACTAGTTCAACCTAAGTGACTAGGCTTTAAGGTGAAATCTTGCAACATATTTTAACCCTACATGATTCTAGTGAGCTAGGAAATGAAAGACAAAATATAAAAGCGGAAACTTAAAAGAGAGAAAGGAACACAACTGATTTTTTTACCAATATCTCGAGATTCGGTGATCTCTCTTACAAGAATCTAGTTGTCTTTGAGACTGCAAAGAATCAAGCCATCCACTCGTGGTAATATTTCTCTAATCTAGATAGATGAACTATAAACATTCACAACCCTCTCAATGCCTTTTACAAGCTTCTCCAGGGAAGATCGCTGAGCAAATGCCTCAAAAGGCGTCTAGGAGACATCGGTCTCCAATAAGATTAAAGAAGTCACTTGAACCAGCAAGGTCAAGCAACTGGTCTCCAATAAGACTAAAGAAGTCACTTAGCTCTCCTCGTTAGAAACTACCTAGTAGACACAGTCGAATCATCCAACCCACTCAGGATTGTCTAGCTTAAACAGTTTCAACGGTAAAAAAAAGCTTTTGCGCACACTCAGATCATCCGACTAAGTCAAATAATCCGACCTACTCGGATTATTCACTTGGTTTGAATCATCCGGACTAGTGCAAACTCTCAGGAGCACCTTGTTAGTGAAAATTGATTTGGGTCATACTCCGGCTGTCGACGATTGAGATCGCCAACCGCAAGAAGTGAGGTAGGGGTCGGTGTATTATGGGACCCGAGCTGTGTTTCGCTCGAACGGAGGAAGAAAACAGTTGCGATGATGGTCGGAGCAAGACGACAACGAGCACGAGACAAGGGTTTATACTGGTTCGAGCCCCTGTGAAGGTAATAGCTCTACTCGAGCCGCCTTTGCGCGGTGATTCTTGTTATATCGATTGTGCTGTGGAGGTCTTTACAACTCAAGACGATAATGGTGATTCCTAACCCGAGCCGCTGTGTGTGTTCGGGTTGTCTTCGTTGTGTACCGAGCTTGTGCGTCCTTGGTCTTTATACTTCCTCTGCACGCAACGGCCGAGAGATATCTCCGGGAAAGGACCTTCATGCACATTAAGGGTTTGGCGGCAATCGCCGGACTTCTGCAGACTCTCGTGCCATCCCCACGACCCGCTTCTCCGTAATCACGGTCAAATGCCGGATCCGAAATCCCAGGCGTACCAAGGCTCGAACGAGATCCCGCCGAGCTCGAGGTCGGCGGGTCGAGTTCGAGTCCATGGCGCTCTAGGTCGGCGCCCAAGATGCACTCAGTGTCGTGGTCGTGGCCTTCCGAGCTTGGGGATCCGTTGATCGCCATGGCCGGCGGTCAAGGAGCACCCACTCGTCAGCTAGCCCCCGAGGCTCTAGGTCGGAGGGAACTCCCAGGACGACCTCGAGCCTTTATCTCGAGACGGAGGCAACCTTCGCAGGTCTTGGCTCCTTGGCCGAGGTCGGGCGGAGACCACGAAGCGAGTCTTTTGGCCTCGACACCTGGCGACCTTCGGACTTCTCGATGCTGGTACGGATGTGAACGGTTGGCGGGCATCTGGCGGCGTCTCGACTCCGTAGCCCGAGCCTTAACTGTGCCCGTCAAATCGCGGTTGGCACGCCTTTTGAGGTGCCGTGGACTGGATTTCGCTGCGTTGCGGTTTATAAACCCAGCGCCACATCGTCCGTCGAAAAAAGCTCTTGTTCTTGCGCCCTTCGCCTTCCAAGCTTTCGTTGCCCGAGCAAGGTCCTCCTTTCCCCCTCAGCCCAAACCAGCCACAACCGCCATGGCCAAGTTAGGAAGGAGCACTCTGTCTCACTCGAGGATGAAGGAGCTCGAGTCCCTGGGGCTGCTAGATCCGTTTACATGGCGGCTGCCGGGCAACGAGACCGAGCCGCACCCCAAGGACGACGAGATCGTCTGCACCGAGCATTACGCCCTCTTTGGCTTGCGGACCCCGGAGAGTGAGTTCGTCGCGAAGGTCCTCTCCAGCTGCGACATCGAGCTCATCAACCTGGTGCCAAACTCCGTTCTTCTCCTCACCATCTTCTCCCATCTATGCGAGGGATTTCTAGGGATCCTCCCGACTCCTCGCTCTTCTTCAGATTTCCGGTCTCTTCGCTCGGGAAGGACCCGTGGTCGGTTGCCTCTACTTCCTATTGTGGGTCGGGCTCAAGTGGTCCTTCCCAAGTTCCAACCTCGGGATTCCCTCGGCTGAGGAACGCAGCTAGTTCTACTGAAGAGGGCGAGACCGGACGTTGGTGTCTGAAGGACCCCATCGCCAACCGCAAGAAGGAGACTCCGGAGTCGGACGACCTCGAGGTCGACGAGGAGGCCATCGCCCTCATTCATATCTGCGCCATGCGCGGTCTCAACGGGCAGGCGATCGCCAACGATTTCCTGCGGAACCGTGTGTCCCCTCTTAGGCGGAGGGAGCACCCGTTCTACGAGATCCAGGGGGGCGACGACCCGACCCGCGAGGGCACGTCTGGTAAGTCTTCTTGCCCCAAGGTCTGGCTTGCGTACACCCTCCGATCTTCTCTTGACAGCCGCTTGTCTTGCAGCGCCGAAAGAATCCTGGGTCTCCGCCAGGATGGTCGAGATGTTTGGGAAGCTGGCGCACGAGTACGTCATCGGCAACCCCGTCCCGAAGAATGTACTCCGTCGAAAGGACGAGGTAAGTCACCCGACCAAGCGCTCGAGTCTTTTGCCCGCGAGCCCCTTCCTGAGCTTCGCTTGCTCGTAGGCCCACCAGGAGTTGCTGGAAACGGCCAGGAGGATGCTCCCGCTGCCTGGCGGGGGCAGGAGCAAGAAAGGGAAGAAGCGACCTCCGCCGGTCGGATCAAGCCAGACGGAGGCGAAGAAACGCCACGTCGAGTGGGGGGACCGCGCCACGGTAAGGGCCCTTCTAGTCGAGCCCCCGAGCTTGTGTTTTTCGGGCCTTGCCGTTTGATGAGCTTTCCCTTATGCAGCAGCAGAGCGCGGCTGCCGCCGCCAGGTCTTCGAGCACTCCTCCGCCCCCAGAGCCTCGAGCGAACCCTGGCCATGGCGGTGGCGATGCTGAAGCCGGCTCGGACCGAGACCTCAGTCGCGAGGACACGCAGCGCGGCGCCTCGCATCGGGCAACAAGACCTTCCCAACCCTTGGCGAGAAGGAGTGGTGACCTGTAAGCCCCCAAGATCCCGGTCTGCGCCTTTCAGATCTTTCGGCTTAGTGTATGCTTTTGATCGCAGACCTTGAGCACCCGAGCTCAAACTTGCCCGCTTTGATGATGGTGTTGTCCGTGGCGAGTCCGAGTCGAGGAGGAGAACGCTTCGAGCCTGGTCATGGCGCGATCGTCATCGCCGGACCACGACTCGCTTCCGAACCCCGAGCCCCTTGGTCCATGAAGTTCTACCAAGGGCTCGTCGACTCGTCCGAAGAAAACGACCCCGCGGCCAGCGAGGACTCCGACACGGGTGGGGCCCACGACTCAGCTGCCGTCGACGAGCTTCCCGAAACCACCGTGAGGGAGGATACTCAGGGCCTCGAGGCCACACTTGAAGTGACCTCCCAAACCCCACCAGCCACGATTGCCCGGCCGAGGTCGGCGATTCTGCCGATCACCGGAGGTGATCGGGTCATCGCTCCGCAGACCTCCGGCGGCGATCGTGGCCGAAGGCCGAGGTCGCGGCATCCTGTGCCACGGAGGTCGTGAATGCCGCGGCGGATCATTGCCACTCCTCCGCACCGAGGCGAGTGGGGCCCCGCCGCAGGGTCGGGCCGACATTATCACACCTCCCGTGGATCGGGTTGGTCCCGCGGAGGAGGTAGAGGACGGCCCGGCCGCCACGGGCGGAATTCAAGATCCCGCCCGAGCGTGCTGGGGCAGGTGGCCGAGGCCGCCCTGACGCCGCCCGTGGCGGACGACGAAGAGGAGGAGATCTCAGCGATCGATGATCGATGATCGCGGAATTCACCAGCTTCCTGGAGGGTCACCTTCACGAGGTAAGGACCTCCCACACGCCAGAGATCTTAGTCCAGTTCCTCGTCCCTTCTCATTCGGGCTATCCTCTGCCAGTGAAGGTGACCGGCCATGCCTCTCGGGGCTACAAGGCCTTCAGAGCATGTCGCGTCTTTGAAGGGCCTCTCGACGCAGAGAGGCGCTGGAGGTTGAGCGACAAGCTCATCCGGACCATTGAGGTCGAGCAGGGGAGCTCGAGCGAAGGCCCAAGAGCTCGCCGAAACAAGGCGTTGACGATGACGGTGCAGGAGGTAGCCCATGCGGCCGAGCTCGAGCGAGCCGAGACTCCGGCGTGAGCACGGCCTTAAGGCGTGGAAGCGAGCGCGCGACGTTCAGCCAAAGGCGCCGAGGCCGAAGCGGGCCAAGATCGAAGCTGGAGAAGGCTTGCGAGGCGTCGACTTCAAGCTTGAGGCCAAGATCCTCGAGCTCGAGGAGGACTTGGGCGCCAACAAGGCGCCAAACCGAAAGGAGCGAGGTCAAGGTCTTGGAGAAGGCCGCTACGGAGCAGGCACACTCCACGACGAGGGCGTCCCCCGAGCTCGAGGCAAAAATCCTTGAGCTTGAGGGGAAGCTCGATGGTGCCACCAAGGCGCTCGAGGCCGAATGCGCTAAGGTCGAGGCGCTGGAGAAGGCTCCCGTGAAGTCGCCTCCTGGGCCCGAGACCAAGGTCCCCGGGCTCGAAGAGAAGCTCGAGCGCGTCAGAAGCAAGAAAGAGTGCCTGCCCGGCTTGAAGACGAGCGACGCCGAGCCGTGGATGCTTCCCAGCAAGCCCTCCAGCTCCAGGGGGAGATCGCAACCCTGAAGGCAAAAGTGGCCCAGCTCGAGCAGGAAAAGCTTGCCCGCGAGATGGCCGACCTGTAGAGAAACGTTAAAAAGCAAGGAATGTACTAACAGAAGTGGATTGTTTTTGGTGAACAAAGAAACCTCGTCCCTGTTGTGAATTCGTAGTTTGGGAATACTTCGAAGTCTCTCTTTTTTTTTTGCTTGCTTGCCGTGCCCGTACTCTTTAGGTCGTGTGCCGGTAGGGTGGCCCTACCCAGCCCCCGTTGGGCCCGAGGTCGAGCGACGCGTGCCTTGGGCACAAGACATAGATATGGACGAGAGGCCACGACCTGCAAAGTTGAGGAACAATTCGCAAAAGTAGAAGGACACGAAGCGAACATCGTTAAGTAGATTAGTGCTCGTACGGCCCTTGCGACCATGCGCATTGCTCGACCGTCAAAGCGGCGAGGTTCTTGGCTCGAGCCCGGGCACAGGGGAGAGCTATATTGCGAAGAGGTTTGGCTTACGTTTAGCTCGTCCGCTGGGGGTGAACGTAAAAACCCGCGTCACTTAGACTAGGAGCGAATGCGCTGCGCACGAAGGTCGTGTTCGAAAAAAGAAGGAGCCGCCGAAAAAGAAAAGTAGCAACACAAGTGGAAGCAGATATAAAAGGGCAAAAATGAAAGACCAGCTTTTATTGAAATGTGAGGTCTAGAGGTTACACATAAAACTTCCGAAGCTGATCTATGTTCCACGAGCTAGAGAGCTCTCTGCCATCGGGCATCGCTAGCCGGTAAGCCCCCGTGCGATCTGTTGAAACAACTCTATAGGGGCCCTCCCACCGCGGGGATAACTTGTTGGTGCTGGACGAGCTCTGAATCCGCCTCAGGGCTAGGTCCCCAACAAGGAGCTTCCTAGGTCGTACCGACCGAGACGCATGTCTGCGAAGAGTTTGCAGGTAGTGCGTTGATCGTAGCAGTGCACGGCATCTTACTTCTTCTGCGAGGGTAAGGTCGAGAGACCGTTCGTGCTCGAAGTCGACTTGGTCGACCAAGCTGACCCTGGCAGAGCCCAGCGTGACCTCGGGAGGCAGGACGGCTTCGGTACCGAACACGAGCTGGAAGGGTGTGGACCCTGTGGCTCGGCTTGTCGTGGTACGAATAGACCATAGGACGGTGGGAAGTTCGTCCACCCAGGCCTTGCCGTATCGATCGAGCTCATCTGCAACTCGTTTCTTGACGCCCTGGACAATTTGCCCATTGGCGCGTTCCGCTGCTCTGTTGCTCTGGGGGTGAGCCACCGAAGCGAAGCATATTTTGACGCCGAGTTCCTCGCAAAACTCCTGGAACAACTCACTGGTAAACTGGGTACCGTTGTCAGTGATAAGTTTGCATGGAACCCCGTACCTGGTGACCACGAACAAGCGGAAGAAACGAACTTCCGCACACAAAGCAGCCTCCTTTCTTGTTGTTGTTCTTCTTCTTAAAATTGGTAGTCTGAATGGCATTATTTTTGTTCTCGGGCTTGTTTTTGCCTTTCTTTTGGGATTGGAAATTCTTTCTCTGCACCACATTGGCACTAGAATTTCCCTCATGTCCTTCACACAGCGTGTCTTTTGCTCTCGCCTTCTCCTCAACATCAAGAGAACCAATCAGATCAGCAACGCTCAATTCTTGTCTCTTGTGCTTTAGAGAAGTAGCAAAATCCTTCCAAGAATGCGGCAGCTTAGCAATTATGCAACCTGCCACAAACTTGTCAGGTAACACACATGGGAAGTTTTTGAGTTCTTTTGCAAGCGACTGAATCTCATGAGCCTGTTCTACTACAGAACGGTTATCAACCATTCTGTAGTCATGAAACTGCTCCATGACGTACAGTTCACTGTCTGCATCAGAGACCCCAAACTTGGCCTCAAGCGCATCCCACATTTCCTTGTCGGTGGATAAGTGCATATATGCATCCACAATGTTCTCACCAAGAACGCTAATGATTGCACCACGAAACAAGTTATCCATGACCTCAAACGCTTGCTCCTTTTCGGGAGTGAGTTATGCTTTCTCGAGCTTAGGCTTTCCGCTTGCAACATGATACACATTCATGGTCATCAACCATATGATCATTTTTGCACGCCATCTTTTATAATTTGCGCCCTCAAACACATTGGGTTTTAGCGCAGCAGCAAAGCCAGTAGCCGAAAAAGACCTACGATCAGGTTTTTGGATTGTTGGAATTAGTAGGTTTTTCCGGCATTTTTTAATCCATAAAGTTGTATAATAAACCATGACATATGTGATCAAGATGAACAATAATATAGTGTTAATTGTTTTGCTAGACATATCAAAGTTTGAACAGACTATCATGCCTAGCTCGCAGATTTGTAGAAAATAGAACATACAAAAGAAAAGTTTAAGAAAGTACCCAGTAGCGGGACCATTACCGGAGGCAATGGTGGCGCTGTTCTGCGGACCAGTCGACATTCTGATCGCAGCTAATCGATGTAGTCGATCTTAGTTGATCTGGCGAGAGGTTCGTAGCAGATCCCCCAAACGGACTTGGAAGTAGAAGATGTAGTCGATCGAATCGGAGCGGCCAAGCGATCGCTCCCCAAAAACGATTGCGGCTATTTCGAAAGCAGAACTCGCAGCTGAGCAAGGTTTGGAGGCTCGCTTTCTCTCGCTCGCGCTTCAGGCGCCGAAGTGAACAGAGACGGAACACGGAAGCAGCAGCAAGTGAGAGCTAGGAGGAGATGAAATGTATCGTGGTGGTGTGATGACACAAGGTGGAGCACCTCCTTATATAGGCGCCAGGAGGATGCACTGGATGTTTGATGGTGTAATGGGTGCCATCAAGAGACCATTAACCAAGTCGCCATTACTTGCCATCAAAGGCCATTAACCACATCGGTTATAAGTAATCGACGATTCTGAGCCGACCATCAACCACGTCCGTTACTAGTAACGATCGGTGAGTTCTTGGTCATAAACGCCTGATTGATTACTCTTTAACAAAAAAACTTGCCCAACACATCACGTCCGCCGGTCGCTGCACAGACTGCAGCACTGCAGACGCAAGACGCAAGTTTGACGCGGCCAAGACGGCGGCGGTTCGGCACAAGATGTGGCACATCCAAACCCCTTTTCCAACCTCACAACATATGGACACATGACCTGTCTATTTAAGTTTGGTCAACCACCTCTCAATTACCCATGTGGGATTAAAGTTCTCGTAACTCCTAGTATTGCACATGGGCCTTGGGATTTATTGATTTTAATTATAAATGGACCCTGGCCCAATTATTCTAACAGGATTCATATAATTGTAACTTGTACCACCATTTCTTCGATTTGAAACATTTGTTGCCGTACTTATGCCTCATGGATATGCCAAATTAGAGGAGATCATCACTTAGGGCCTGTTTGGTAGAGCTCTATCTGATTCTGATTCTCTGTTAGAAGTGATTCTCCGAGAGAAGTGATTCTGTCGCTGAAAGTGATTCTTTAACGAATCCATAGGATAAACTCTATGGAGAAACTGACTCTTTGTTGGGAGTGAATCAGGAGAAGCAGTTTTTTTCAGCTCTCAGCCCCTAGTTCATTTCGGAGAATCACTTCACGAGAATCACCCTGGGAGCGATTATCAGAAAACTGCTGTTTGGCAGAGCTCCACAGATTCACTCCGCAGAAACTGGGAGCAGAGCTGTGCCAAACAGGGCCCTGAATCTCTCTCTTTTTTTTTTGACAAATATAGCTTTCACATGCATTTGCAAATTTGTCCCCCTCTCTCAACTACGAAAGGCGTGACAGACAACATGTACCATTGCCGCACTTAGGAAGCATGGAAGCTCGCCAACGTCGTGGTAGGACGACAGACCACGGGATAAGGTGTTGCCGTGCCCGGATAGCGCGGGAGGTGCTGCGGCGTGGGAGCTCCTTGCCGTGCCCGGTGATGCAGCTACTTGCCGCCTGCTTAAGTCCATGTCATTCTATCAAGACCAAAGCATGGCGCCATGCCACCGTGAGACCCTCTTTAACGGACTGTGATCTAGTGCTTTAAAAGTAACCCTCTACGTCATCTGGAGGTACTGTTTAAAAAGTCCTTTTTAATGTAACAGTACTGTAGTAATGTACTGATCGAATCATCACTTACACACACGGCTTAAGTTATAGACATGTACAGTATCCTTAATTCCTTATCCCTCCTTAACAAGGCAGCTAGCTCTCTGCAGCAACAGTACAGGCTCTTTCTCATCGACTGTACAAGGAGGAACAAGAAGGCCGACAAGTTGGCCCCACTTAGTCAAAAGCTGAGATGCACATTTCAGTTTCAACTGGTGGCCTAGCCCTGTACTTGTGGTGGCAGAATGATGTGAAGGTACCATTCCCGTACTTTAGTCAGCTTATTAATTAGTGAAGAGGCTTCATTAGCACTCAACTAGTCTAATTTGGTTCTTAATTTTGGCCGACCGAATACTAGTAATCAACTTGGCAAACGACTAAGCAAGTTTTCCCCCTTCTCCAGATGGCTATGCCTACACCCGACTAGGGTTCACAAAATTTTTGAACAAATTTTTTTATTTTCGAAAATAGCCAAAAAAAAAGT
The DNA here is from genome assembly GCA_036346375.1 of Guadua angustifolia. Classification (NCBI taxonomy): domain Eukaryota; kingdom Viridiplantae; phylum Streptophyta; class Magnoliopsida; order Poales; family Poaceae; genus Guadua; species Guadua angustifolia. The sequence goes on along the minus strand of CM070500.1, from coordinate 85,095,768 downwards.
CAAAAATTGGTAGAAATGGAAGAAGTTTGAATTCAAAATTTTGAACTCGGCGGTCAAACAACCGCGAAAAAAACGAAAATCGAGCGATTTTCACCGATTTTTGTCATTCTCAATACACTGAAGGAAAATTGAAAAAAATTTAAATTTTTTAAAAATCCCAATTAATCTATAAAACACCTCCGAAATTTTTTGAAATTATTTAGCGCTTCTATAAAATCAAAAACAACAATTAATGAAAAGGAATAGAGACATTGTCAGATTTTTATAAAAATTTACAAGATTGATCATGCTCTGAAATTTTAATAGAATTATAACTAGTTCCCAAGGATCTTGTACTAAAATTTTCAGAAATATTAGACTTCATTTAGTGCCCCTATAAAATAAAAAATATAAGAGCATATATATACAATGATAATAGCACTTTCAAAATTTTTTAAAAAATGCACAGGTCTGATCATCATCTGAAAATTTTATGACATCATTAGCATTGCCTTAGGACATCATAAATTTTTTAAGAAATATTAGATTTTATTTAGTGCTCCTAGAAAATCAAAAACAGAAGAGCATGTATTTTGACAGTATCACTATCAGAATTTTTTAAAAAATACATAGATCTGATAATGATCTGAAAATTTTACAGAGTCATTATAATTGCCTCAGGACCTGACACTTTTTCATAAATTTTTCTAAATTTTTGAATGTTTTAAATTTAAATTTGAATTCCATCGGTTTCCCGAGCGGTTTTAAAAACTAAACTGGCTCGATATGTTTGATTTTCGTAATTTTTGAACAATTTTTGGATTTTGTGAACCATGCACCCAACACAGGCAGACGCCTCTTTCGGACGGGGGATTGGCGCCACTGACACTCTTTAAAATTCGTGATTCACTGTATGACACCCTGACCCACTGTTATAGACTCAGATGGATCCACATGTTATAGACACATCACTAAAAGTCAACGAATTGAGTGTCGCTGGACTAATTTTTCTCTTTCGGACGAAGCGCACACCACGTAAACCGTCTCTCACGTGCGTGGTCAGCCGCCCGCTGCCACGACAGCGAACGCCACTTGGAATAGAGCCGGCACGCGTGACGCGAGCCTTCGACGTGCTCTCCGTCTCAGTTGACACGGCGCTCCGCTGCATGCACGCATGCTGATTCCAGTTTCTTGTTTAGCCTCTGCACCCTTGGGACGTCCAATGCAATTCCCACATAATCTCATCCAGGGGCGGAGCTGGGCCTCGGACCATCGGGCACTGGGCCCGAGGCCCAGAATTTTATCGCCCTTACCCCTTAGCGGCCCTCATTCCTCACTCAATCCCTAACCCTTACCTCGTGCGCGCCGATCTGGCAAGGTCCTCCTCCTCGCCCAAATCTCGCGGACGCAGGCCCAGCGGCGCAGCGCTCCTCCACACCTCCACGGCTCCGGCCTCGCCTCCCGTCTGGCCTTGGCGGTCGACTCGACGGCGGCGGCTTCGACCCGGCGACCCGACTCTCAGATCCCGGCGGCGGCCCGAGGCAGGCGAAGCGCCTCGGGCCACCCACCCGGCTCCGACCAGCTGCTCGGCCACCCACCGAACCGCCATGCCTTTCGGTTGCTCTAACGCCGGGCCGATCTGGCGCCGGCGCGAAGTCGCGAGACGCCGCCGCTTCTTTCAGCCGGCCTTGACCACCTTGGCGCCCGCCGCCGGATCGCGAGTCGCCTGCGCCCTGCCCGTGCCAGCCAGCGCCTCGGTAGATCGAGCGCCATCCTCTGGCTCGCTCTGTTCATACTTCAGATTGTTGATTGTTCTGCTGATCTGCTCTGTGAATTTGTGAATGTCAATGTGAATATCAGAATATGTGATTCTTTGTTCTTTGATTGGTAAGTGTAAGTCATCGTAGACCGGTAGTCGGTAGATAGTAGTTGATTGATAAGTAAATTCGAGAGTTGATTGATGAGCAAGTGATGGTAGTTGATCAAGAATTCAAAGTTGATCTAATGATCTTGTCATCTTGATGCCTTGATACAATCAATAATCATTCAACTCAATTATCAACCATCATTCTATTTCTATGATTCAACCAAGTTGAATCATAGAAATGATTCAACTTGGTTGAATCATAGAAATAGAATGATGGTTGATAATTGAGTTGAATGATTATTGATTGTATTGTTCCTAGATACTTACTTAAAAACCGAAAAGGATTGCTATTTGTTAGTTGTTACTATATGATTGAACTCAATTTCATGTAATTGATTGATTAATTGTTAGTTTTCGTTATTTCGTGATTAATTGTTTGAACTCAATTTCATGTAATTGAAATAGATGATGAAGAGGTCAAAGCCGTTGTCATCTTATTTTCCAAAGACAAATCACAATCCAACCAATCCTCCAGGAAACAATAGGAGCTCGCAGACTAGTAATACCCAACAAAGCAATTCTCGTGAATTTGGAAGATATTGTTGCGATCTCGGGCTTCGAAACCAATTGAGGAATTCCATGTGGATATTAGGGATCTTTGCTAGAAGGAGTATTTGCTACTGGGGACCATGCCGGTAGAAAGGTCATAAGTTTCCACGAAATCTATAGGAAATCACAAAAGAAGCTTTCAAGAAGAGTGGTTCAAAAGGCATGATTGGTTAGAATATAGTGTTGCTAAAGATGCTGCCTTTTGTTTTTATTGTTTTCTATTTAAGCAATGGAAAACGAAAACTTTGGTACTGATACATATACAAAGGCGGGGTTTAGTTATCGGAAGAATGCAATTAAATCTTTCGATGAACATGTTGGTAAAATCGATAGTGTTCATAACAAAGCTAGAAAATGTTGTGAGGATTTTAAAAATCAGAGGCAGAGTGTCACACATGTGTGGACTAATACAAGCAAGAAGGAGGAAGAATATTTGGGTCGTATTACTATTGTTTTAGGTGTTGTAAGATTTCTTCTATTGCAAGCTCTAGCTTTCGTGGGCATGATGAGTCTTCTAGATCAAACAATAGAGGAAACTTTTTAGAGATCTTTTAATGGTATAAAGAGAAGGATAAAAATCTTTGCAAAATTGTTAGATAGTGAACACAGGAACCATTTAATGACTTCGCCGAAATACAAAAGGTTAGCAAAGCTTGTGCAGAAGAGACCACTAAAGCCATTGTGGATGATATTGGGGATAGACAATTTGCTGTTCTTGTTGATGAGTCTCGAGATGCATCTATCAAGGAACAAATGGCTGTAATTTTGAGGTTAGTATGTGCTATTTGGAATTTTTGGCTTTTTAACTACGTTTCTTCCTCTTATTAAAAACTACTCTCCTTTCTCCATGTAGGTATGTGAACAACCAAGGGCATGTGATTGAGAGATTTCTTGGGATTCAACATGTTAATGACACGACATCAGCTTCATTGAAGGTAGCTTTGGATGCTATGTTGGTTCGTCATGGTTTATCTATCCATAGATTGCGAGGATAAGGATATGATGGTGCATCAAACATGAGAGGGGAATTCCACGGGCTACAAAGACGGGTATTGAATGAAAATCCACATGCATTTTATATACATTGCTTTGCTCATCAACTGCAATTAGTGGTTGTTTCATTGCCAAGTGTTGTTCTTCCGTCTTGGATTTCTTTAACTACGCCACTTTGATTGTCAACACTTTGTAATGCTTCTTGTAAGAGGCATGATCAATTGGCCCAACAACACCATGATAATCTTGTGAGTAGATTGGAAAGCGGTGAAATTTTTACGGAAGAGGGAAAACCAAGAAACTAATCTTGCAAGACACGGGATACTCGATGGGGTACACATCACAAAACCTTATGTCGTCTTCTCCGATGTGGGATGCGATCCTTGAGGTATTAGAGAACATATGTGATGATGCAACAAATACAACACAAAAACCACGACTTCGGGTTTGTTGCGACAAATGGAAAGCTTTGAGTTTGTGCTTATATTGCATCTTATGATTAGAATATTGGCAAAACTAATGATCGTCACATTGCTTGCAAAAGAAAGATCGAATATTGTTCGTGCTATAGGATTGGTTGGGGCCACATTGCAAAAATTAATGACATAAAGGCAAGATGGTTGGGATGAGCTCTTTCGGGAGGTAAAGACATTTTATGCGCAACATAACATTATTGTGCCAAACATGTCGGATACAATAACGACTAGGGGCCGCTCGAGGGGTCGTGGAAGCCAATTGGTAACTCACTACCATCATTTCAATAATGAAATATTTAATGTGGTGCTTGATCAAATTATTGTCGAGTTAAACAATCGCTTTTTTGAAAGATCTACTCGATTATTGAGATGTATTGCTTGTCTTGATCCAAAGAATTCTTTTGCCAACTTTGATGAAGACAAGCTAATTGAGCTAGCTAAGATGTATCTTTGTCGACTTCTCCCAATATGATTGCATAGTACTTAGGACCAACTTGAGACATTCATTGTTGATGTGAGAGTGATTCAGATTTTTTAAGTTGTAATGACCTTGGTAATCTTCTTTGTGAAGATGGTTGATGATAGACATACAGCTTTTTCCATTGGTATATCACCTCATTGAATTAGCCTTGATTTTGCCCGCTGCAAGCAATAAAGAGAGAAAACTTTCTCACTATGAACATTGTCAAAAGCAGAGTTGCGTAATAAGATGAATGGATGAATGATAGTATGATATGCTACATTGAGCGAGATGTATTTGCAAGCATTGAAGATAACAAGATTTTACAACGTTTTCAAAGTATGAGGTCTCATAAGCAACAATTACCTCGTAGTCTTCGTGCTAGTGGTATGTTACATTCTTCTAATACAATTTGCCTTAATAGTTATCTTCGTAGTTTTGTGTGTCTAATTTACATATGCAATTTCCTTTTTCTGAGTTCGGAGTTCTTGTTCTATTGGTGATGAAAATATGATAGTCTCGGATGCACCAAACATTTCTTAATTAGGTATTAAGTTTTCAACCACTTCACTACATTTATTATTTTCACATATTTTATCTATTTTATTGAAATGTTAAGCATAGAATTCAAATTTATCTTTAATTGTGTATTCATGTAGTGTTTTTGTTGTATTTCTATGTGAGTAGTATTTGGTGTTAGTTATTGCTGCTTAGTTTTCGGCCCTAGGCTTGACAAAATCCTGGCTCCGCCACTGATCTCATCATCATCTGAATCATGCTATCTTGCACCTCAGACGCGTAATCGAACAAGCCATGGAGTCTATCCATGTTACTGACTTCTTTTTGTTAAGCAGCTTGCGTTCTGAGCTGTGAGCATGGCGAAAAACTAGGTTTTGTGCACCTTGTTCATGCAGGCAACCAAGAACGGGAGCAATAAGGTATGTCGTCGACTGCACACAAGGTGGCGACGCAAGCCGCGACTGCCAGGGGGAGGCGGCCGCCGAGCGTGGTGCGGGAGGTCGTGTACGGCATCTGCCTGGTGATCTTCGCTGGGTACCTGTGGAAGCTGCACCACTGGAGCAACCAGCGCCACACCCGCGAGTTCTACAGCCTGCTCGACCAGGGCAAGATCAGCGTCGTCGTCGACGAGCCATCGACGACCGGAGCCGAGGACTGATGGTACACTTCACTAATACTAGCTCGTAGCTAATCATCATGCATCACGCATGCCATTCTGCATTACTACTTCTCTTTAATGCTCTGCTGTTTCCACGGCTCCGGCCTCGCCTCCCGTCCACTTGTGGTCGACTCGGCGGCGGCGCCCGACCCGGCGACCCGACTCTCGCATCCTGCGGCGGCGGCCGCGAGGCGGCGAAGCGCCTCGCCCTCGGCCACCCGCTCCGACTCAGCTGCTCGGCCACCCGGAACCGCCGAAGCTCGGTTGCTCCAACGCCGCCGGGCGATCTGGCGCCGGCGCGATCGCGAGACTTCGGCCGCCGCCGCTCGCCGAACCCGGCCTTGACCTGTGGCGCCCCAGCGCCGGGATGCGAAGTCGCCTGCGCCCTTGATGCCGAGGCCAGCCCCGGCCGATCGAGCGCCATCCCTCTGGCTCGCTCTGTTCATACTTGATTGTTGATTGTTTCTGGCGATCGCTCTGTGAATTTGTGAATGTCAATGTGAATATCGAGAATATGTGATTCTTTGTTTCTTTGATTGGTAAGTGTAAGTCACTGGTAGACTGGTAGTCTGGTAGACTGGTAGTTGATTGATAAGTAAATTCAGTAGTTGATTGATGAGCAAGTGACTGGTAGTTGATCAGTAAATTCAGGTTGATCTAATGATCTTGTCATCTTGATGCCTTGATACAATCAATAATCATTCAACTCAATTATCAACCATCATTCTATTTCTATGATTCAACCAAGTTGAATCATAGAAATGATTCAACTTGGTTGAATCATAGAAATAGAATGATGGTTGATAATTGAGTTGAATGATTATTGATTGTATTGCTCCGGTATTACTTACGAAAAACTGAAAAGGATTGCTATTTGTTAGTTGTTACTATATGATTGAACTCAATTTCATGTAATTGATTGATTAATTGTTAGTTTTCGTTATTTCGTGATTAATTGTTTGAACTCAATTTCATGTAATTGAAATAGATGATGAAGAGGTCAAAGCCGTTGTCATCTTATTTTCCAGCACAGTCACAATCCAACCAATCCCCTCCGGAAACAATAGGAACTGCAGCTAGTAATACCCAACAAAGCAATTCTCGTGAATTTGGAAGATATTGTTGCCGATCCGGGCTTCGAAACCAATTGAGAATTCCATGTGGATATTAGGGATCTTGCTAGAAGGAGTATTTGCTGAGGACCATGCGGTAGAAGGTCATAAGTTTCCACGAAATCTATAGGAAATCACAAAAAGCTTTCAAGAAGAGTGGTTCAAAAGGCATGATTGGTTAGAATATAGTGTTGCTAAAGATCTTGCCTTTTGTTTTTATTGTTTTCTATTTAAGCAATGGAAACACGAAAACTTTGAATCTTGATACATATACAAAGGCGGGTTTAGTTATCGGAAGAATGCAATTAAATCTTCGATGAACATGTTGGTAAAATCGATAGTGTTCATAACAAAGCTAGAAAATGTTGTGAGGATTTTAAAAATCGGCAGAGTGTCACACATGTGTGGACTAATACAAGCAAGAAGGAGGAAGAATATTTGGGTCGTATTACTATTGTTTTAGGTGTTGTAAGATTTCTTCTATTGCAAGCTCTAGCTTTCGTGGGCATGATGAGTCTTCTAGATCAAACAATAGAGGAAACTTTTAGAGATCTTTGCAATGGTATAAAGAGAAGGATAAAAATCTTTGCAAAATTGTTAGATAGTGAACACAGGAACCATTTAATGACTTCGCCAGAAATACAAAAGCAGTTGTGCAAAGCTTGTGCAGAAGAGACCACTAAAGCCATTGTGGATGATATTGGGGATAGACAATTTGCTGTTCTTGTTGATGAGTCTCGAGATGCATCTATCAAGGAACAAATGGCTGTAATTTTGAGGTTAGTATGTGCTATTTGGAATTTTTGGCTTTTTAACTACGTTTCTTCCTCTTATTAAAAACTACTCTCCTTTCTCCATGTAGGTATGTGAACAACCAAGGGCATGTGATTGAGAGATTTCTTGGGATTCAACATGTTAATGACACGACATCAGCTTCATTGAAGGTAGCTTTGGATGCTATGTTGGTTCGTCATGGTTTATCTATCCATAGATTGCGAGGATAAGGATATGATGGTGCATCAAACATGAGAGGAATTCCACGGGCTACAAAGGCGGGTATTGAATGAAAATCCACATGCATTTTATATACATTGCTTTGCTCATCAAGCGCAATTAGTGGTTGTTTCATTTGCCAAGTGTTGTTCTTGTCTTGGATTTCTTTAACTACGCCACTTTGATTGTCAACTTTGTTAATGCTTCTTGTAAGAGGCATGATCAATTGGCCCAACAACACCATGATAATCTTGTGAGTAGATTGGAAGCGGTGAAATTTTTACGGAAGAGGGAAAAACCAAGAAACTAATCTTGCAAGACCTGGGGATACTCGATGGGGTACACATCACAAAACCTTATGTCGTCTTCTCCTGATGTGGGATGCAGTCCTTGAGGTATTAGAGAACATATGTGATGATGCAACAAATACAACACAAAAAACCACAGCTTCAGGTTTGTTGCGACAAATGGAAAGCTTTGAGTTTGTGCTTATATTGCATCTTATGATTAGAATATTGGGCAAAACTAATGATCTGTCACATTGCTTGCAAAAGAAAGATCAGAATATTGTTCGTGCTATAGGATTGGTTGGGGCCACATTGCAAAAAATTAATGACATAAGGCAGCATGGTTGGGATGAGCTCTTTCAGGAGGTAAAGACATTTTGTCTGCAACATAACATTATTGTGCCAAACATGTCGGATACAATAACAGCTAGGGGCCGCTCGAGGGGTCGTGGAAGCCAATTGGTAACTCACTACCATCATTTCAATAATGAAATATTTAATGTGGTGCTTGATCAAATTATTGTCGAGTTAAACAATCGCTTTGCTGAAAGATCTACTCAGTTATTGAGATGTATTGCTTGTCTTGATCCAAAGAATTCTTTTGCCAACTTTGATGAAGACAAGCTAATTGAGCTAGCTAAGATGTATCTTGTCGACTTCTCCCAATATGATTGCATAGTACTTAGGACCAACTTGAGACATTCATTCTTTGATGTGAGAGTGATTCAGATTTTTTAAGTTGTAATGACCTTGGTAATCTTGCTGTGAAGATGGTTCAGACTGATAGACATACAGTTTTTCCATTGGTATATCACCTCATTGAATTAGCCTTGATTTTGCCCGTTGCAACCGCAACAGTAGAGAGAGCTTTCTCAGCTATGAACATTGTCAAAACAGAGTTGCGTAATAAGATGAATGGATGAATGATAGTATGATATGCTACATTGAGCGAGATGTATTTGCAAGCATTGAAGATAACAAGATTTTACAACGTTTTCAAAGTATGAGGTCTCATAAGCAACAATTACCTCGTAGTCTTCGTGCTAGTGGTATGTTACATTCTTCTAATACAATTTGCCTTAATAGTTATCTTCGTAGTTTTGTGTGTCTAATTTACATATGCAATTTCCTTTTTTACAGGTTCAGGTTCTTGTTCTATTGGTGATGAAAATATGATAGTCTCGGATGCACCAAACATTTCTTAATTAGGTATTAAGTTTTCAACCACTTCACTACATTTATTATTTTCACATATTTTATCTATTTTATTGAAATGTTAAGCATAGAATTCAAATTTATCTTTAATTGTGTATTCATGTAGTGTTTTTGTTGTATTTCTATGTGAGTAGTATTTGGTGTTAGTTATTCGCTTAGTTTTCGACCCTAGGCTTGACAAAATCCTGGCTCCGCCATCGATCTCATCATCATCTGATCCTTTCTCATCCTATTCTATCTTGCACCTCAGACGCGTAATCGAACAAGCCATGGAGTCTATCCATGTTACTGACTTCTTTTTTGTTAAGCAGCTTGCGTTCTGAGCTGTGAGCATGGCGAAAAACTAGGTTTTGTGCACCTTGTTCATGCAGGCAACCAAGAACGGGAGCAATAAGGTATGTCGTCGACTGCACGCAAGGTGGCGACGCAAGCCGCGACTGCCAGGGGGAGGCGGCCGCCGAGCGTGGTGCGGGAGGTCGTGTACGGCATCTGCCTGGTGATCTTCGCCGGGGTACCTGTGGAAGCTGCACCACTGGAGCAACCAGCGCCACACCCGCGAGTTCTACAGCCTGCTCGACCAGGGCAAGATCAGCGTCGTCGTCGACGAGCCATCGACGACCAGAGCCGAGGACTGATGGTACACTTCACTACTACTAGCTCGTAGCTAATCATCACGCATCACGCATGCCATTCTGCATTACTACTTCTCTTTAATGCTCTGCTGTTTGTTCTACAGTCAATGTCGGCGTTGGAAGGTCTCGTAATCTCGTCAGTGGTTTGGTTTGCCTCGTTAGCTAGCTCTGTTCGTTATGTCACTGTGAAAAACCTTACTTGTCTGATGTAACTCCCGCTACCTGTTAATATTACTATCAGATTGTGACATTTTTATCATCTGCCTGATCTTGTTTCCAAAGGAAAGAAATAAAGGAAAGCGGGTTGCTGAATTCCAGGTTGGCGATTTGGATCTTGCTGCATGAGTAATTGGTGTTGTACTGCTGTGTTTGTCTTTTGTTGCAGCTATTTGGGTTGCTGACAGTCGCTTTCGGCATGCCGGGATGGCTAACTCGACGACAACATGATTACACGGGAGGCTGGGTTTGGAGAATCTCAGTGTGTGTTCTTCCTTTTTCTTTCCCTTGTTTTTTTAATTTCTGAGTAGAAGAAAAGCAAAGATTAATGGTATCAGTTTAGGGGAAGCTGCAAGAGTGCTGTGACATACCTCTCATTGCATTTGCATCCACGGATCGGATTTTCAGTTATTTTTTATTGGCTGTACACATATCTACCTGTGGAATTAATTCCTCTAGTCTTTTTTTTTGGGCCAACCTTAATTCCTATAGTCTAATTGGAAGTCTGTATGCTAGAGTAAAACTAGTACCAACTCTAGTGTTAACTTCCCATCAGGAGTCAGGACTCAAATGTGATAACAGAAGAGAACTCAATTGTGAGAAAACGAGCTTTTGTTTTAACAGAAAATGAAAGAGCTTAACTTTTTACCAGTTTATAATAGGCTGCAGTTGGTTCAAACCACAACAAGTTTGTCTTTTGGCAAAATTATAGCTCTTGAAATCCTAAGTGCTCTTCTCCAGGAAAAAAGAGAGAAAGTTTTATACAAGTACTTGTGATCAACTCAGCGTACAAGCTTACTACTAAGTAGTAAGTGAGGCACTCCGTCTTGAAAATTACAGAAAACAATTTCCTTATACAAGCAATGATTTAGGGATACCGTGTCAATTACTCCGTGAAGAAGATGCACACACGTCATGCTGTCATGCAGAAGCTTTCTTGATACGTATGGAACAAACAATTCGGCTCGCAATCTTGTACGTACATGGAACGCCAAGAACACGTACGTATGTATACATCGCGTGAAACACGTACACCATCATACCAGGACATCAATTAAGGTTTCAGAGCAGAGAGGAGACATGTTACCACGGAGCAGAAGCAAAAAAAAACTCGTCTTACATCGATGGACGACCTCCAAAACCTCATGAATCGACAGCGGCCCAATCACCGTAAGTTGTGCAGCGGGTTGGACCCCGTCGGCGCCAGCCTCTTCTCGTTGTCGAGCTCGCCGCCGCGCCGGAATCTCGTCGTGCCGAAGGCGGCCAGCCTGCTCTCCATCCTCCTCCGGTGCCTCCGGTAGTAAAACCCCTTGTGCGACGTGCCAGAGACAGCCACACCGGCAGCAGCAGCACCGCTACTCGCGGATTGCTCGGAGGACTCGGACGGCGACGGCATGACATGGCCGAGAAGCGAGGCGGCTCTCAGCGCGAGGTGAATGAGCGACAGCAGCACGAGAATCTTGAGGCACTTGACGCTCATGCCTGGGTTGCCCGGTGATGGCAGAGAGAGAGAGAGAGAGAGAGAGAGAGGAGGCGGCTCTGCAGCAGCGGCAGAGCTACGAGTAGTGGTGGAATGGCGTCGCTCGATGTGTCTGGGCATTGGCATCCGGTGCGTGGTGTGCGTGTAATAATCGGCAATGATGGGTGGGTGGGATGGAGGGCGCGCGAGGACAGGGGACGGCGAGGGGAGGGGAGAGCGGGTGATTTGATTGGATTTGACGTGGGAGGCGGACAAACTAAAGGCGCAATGAGTGATGGAGTCGCCTGCTGGCTCGTTCGTTTCCACGCACGCAGAGGCAGCAGGCAGCGCCGGTGCCGTTCGCGTTCGCTTTGGGTTGGCGAGCCCACGACGCTATGATGCTGCCGCTTGACCGGCGCCGGACGGCAGGCAGGCAGGCGCTGCCGCCAATGGCCTGCAGGCGGCGATCGCAAGGCTTCGTGTGTGATCTGTGCCACCCTCACCCTGCCACGTCACGTGCACTTTGGACTCTGTCATTTCCGATGGACATTTCCATGGACCTTGCCGTCTCTCAAAGCCTCGCAGCCTCGGAGACGCCGCACGGCTGCACGAGCTAGACTTGTTTAGTCTATCCAAACCCGAATTCAATTAGGTCATTTCCAGTGCTAAATTTCATTCTGCGATTTTTAAGGGTGCCATATCATCTAAAGAGGTATGGACTGATGAAAGAAACAAGGACTTCCAATGCACAGTTTCATTTTCACAGTTTCATAGACAATCAATAGTATTTACTGCTTGGATGGTGTTGTGAGTGAAAATGAAATGATTTTGCCCCCGTGCAAGTTTCAGATCATTTCATTCGCATTGGAAACAGTGACCAACGGATTTTATCTCCATGAAACTCTTTTCTCTTAATTAGCTTGCTAAGTCATCAGTTTTGCTGATGTATCACAGTATTTAATAAGAATGAAACCCATTTGAAACCGGAATAGCCTGAGCCGTTTGGAATGCGGTAGTTTGGTGAGAGTATCATACGAAACGGTTCAAATTCCGTGTTCTAAACGGGGCCCTTGCCCAGAGTGCTGGAAAGTCCATGCCTGTGCTCCGATGATAGCAAACGGACCGGCTGCCTGCCATTGTTCCCTTGAGCCAGCCAAGAAAAGAAAGGCCTTTGGTTTGTTGATCTGAGGATCGGGTACCTGTGCAGTGGTAGGGGACTATAATTTAAACACTCCTTACGAACTTTTAGATCTAGATCTGAAAACCTACATCGTTTTGCACTGTTCATTAGACTATTCACTGCTATAGCAGATGTAATATTGCAAAAGAAAAAATTGAGCTGTTCGTCGTGAAAGTAGATGGCCAGATTCGCTGCAGTCGCAGTAACGATACAGGACATTCCAGTCCGTTGGGTAGATGTACTGTACAGTTGATGGGAGGCGAGACGATGGATCTGTTTGTGTCTAGCGGTACTAACCAGGGTAAAAAATTTCGGCGATTTTTTGATGAAATTTTGGATTTCGAGACAGGGCAAAATTTGAGGTACTGGCTGAATTGAAAATTTTGAAAAAAAATTTGAATTTGCTACAGTAGTTTTGGTAATTTTGGCAAAATTTCGAGCAAATCGGGCGAAATTTTGGGTTTTGAAACCGGATTTTGATGTTTTAGGGTCGGATTTGATCGGAATTAGTCCAATAACCCTTAAGAAAGTCATCTTACATGAAAATTTGTTGAAAAACTAAATTTTTGAGACATTTTAAAATTTAGGCAAAAACATTCTCAGATTTTTATAAAATTTTACAAGTTTGATAATGATCTAAAATATTTATGGTGCTATATTTATTAGTGTAGGATCATAAAAAAAATTTCAAAATAATTAAACTTCATTTGTTATCTTTAAAAATCAAAAAGCAGAATAGACATAATTGGTACAATAAACTTGTTAGATTTTTCTAAATTTTCTCAAGTGTGATCATGATCTAAAATTTTTATGATATATTAAGAATTACCTCAGTACCATTATATAAAATTTTAAAAAAAATTAACTTTTTTTTTTGTCAATAAAATCTATAAAACCATTGAACTTCATTTGTTATACTATATTGCATAAACCAAAAGGAAAAAAAACATAAATGCTATTGTGCCTTGTAAGAATTTTATAAATTCACTGGAGTGTGATCATGATTCAAATTTTTTATGAGATCTTAAAAACTTTCTTATCACTCTTCTGTAAAAATTTCATAAATTTTAAACCTTCGTTTATTCGCTAAAGCAAATCTATGTATTGATTATCAGGCTTTTATTAGGACGCAGCACTGTTAGAATTTTTGGAACATCTTCAAGCATGATAATCATATGAAACTTTTATAAAAATATTAGTGATACATCAGGACCTTTCACAAAATTTTTCAAAATTTTCCAACGTGGTTTGAACTATTTTTCATTTCATTTAAATTTGCCGGTAAGGCTTTTATTAGGATAGTAGCACCGTTCGAATTTTTAAAAATTCTTGAATCTTGATCACCATACCAAAATTTTATAGAAACATTACTGATTCATCATAATCATGCACAAAAATTCAAAATTTTCTAACATCATTTGTACCATTTTTCATCCGGTTCAAACTTGCCGGTCAACGTTTCATCTGCATAGTACCCAATATTTGATTTTTTAAAAATTACACAGACCTGATAATCACCTGAAAATTTTATGAGAACATCTTTAATTTGTCAGGAACCTTAAAAAAATTCAAAATTTTTCGACATAGTTTGGACTATTTTTTGTTCAGTGCAATTTTGCCGAAATTTCGAGAAATTCCCGAAATTTCGGAAGAAAAAAAACCGGATTTGAATTTTTCTTTTTGAATGTTGAACGGATTTTGTCCGAAATGACAAAATTTCGCCGAAATTTTGGATTTCGGCTGTGGGCGAAATTTTGTTCAAAGACAACTAGTTCGGTCCACTCAGAGGTGCAGGGGTGTTATCACCTCTGCCAAATCTAACCTCGTTGATTTAAGGGTAAACTTATCCATGCATTCACTAATCTCAGCCATGAGACCCACGAGCCTAATTCTCCTCGTCAGCTCCATCCACGGGGCGCTGCAGAGGAGTCACCGGACTAGCCCACCACCCTGGAGTCACCGGCCTGCCGCTCCAATCCCCCTGGAGGCATGGGTTGAATGGAGGATCCTTGACGCCGCGTCGCCGTCTCCTACGCCCCGTAGCTTCACCGCGAATTGAGCGACGGTGTTACCGGCCGCCTGCCGCGGCGAGGCCACCACCATGACATGGGACCCCAGCGCCGCCCCGCCGTTCGCCGTGTGCACCCCCTGTTTGCGTAGCTCCCCCACCATCACCGACCGCCGCTAGATCCAAGGGCGCAAGCTTGGATAGACGTGCAGTTTGGCATTGAATACTTCTCAATGAAATTACCTTTTTGTCCTCTTGGCCTAGCACCTCCCTTGCACATCGGTCTTTTGCACCTGAGGTGTCAATATCGTTAGGGCCATAGGATAGACTATATTGGACGGCTGAGAACAAGAAAATGTACTGAACCAGGACTCTTGTTCAAAACGAAATTCGATTTTGGGGATTCAAAGTGGATTAAGAGATTAGATGGTAATAACCATGCTAAACCCTCTAAACCGACCGGCACATCGAGAACTGAGCTTAATAGGATCAAGATTAGTAGCTCAATGGCAAAGACTGCCATCAATCGGCACGCCCGCTCGGGTTGGGATCGAATCCAGTGTGTCCTACCAGAATCTGTGGGACAGCTAAGTTCTAGCGCTCCAAAGGTCAGAACTTTCGATTAATTTTTTAGTGTGTTTACGGGTGTATAACTGTAATATGCATGGATTACGTGCGTTCGACTTTACCTTAAAAAGACAAGTGGGCGCATCAGTGTGGAGTATCCGGTCGAATCAAACCCAAGATCGATCAGTTCCATCGCACTCAATCCATCGAGCTCTTTCCCCTTCCTTGCCAGAGAGCTTTTCCGTGCATGAGATCTGGACTTCTATTAGAATATTTGAGAAATCCTTATCTCTAACAAATTATTAGGATATTCGAGGAAACTATATCTCTACCAAGATCAATTAGACGTCAAAGTTTGATCAACCATCTATGCTTTGCAGCCTTGCAGGCATCATGTGCAAGAAAAAAGGAAGACAAGATGTGGGGTAAAAGGCAGGGGTCCACTGGAAAATTTCTATATTTACTCATTCATCTCATCTCTCTTTGCCACCTGAAGATGAGCAACAAGGATGGGCTCAGCTCACACGATACTTACTGTATGTACAAATGAATGCCACCACAGCTATGGACAATATCATCATACCCTACTCGAATAGGAAAATTTCACCTTGCCTTGATACGGCTCCAGAGCTAAACAAATGTAATACATACAACCACATAACAACAAACATCTATGTGAATATATGGTCACCGATCACCGTGGCCCAGAGAGCTCCATGGCTTCCAGACCAAGCGAGGACTCGTCCGCAGCGAAATCCATGAATTTTGGAGGCAGAAGCTCCGACGAGACGGACTTCGGTGTGTCGACGTTTTGCGATGCCTCCCATTTCTCTGCGAGCCCATCCCCTTCCAGCATCCTGATCACCTCGGACATTCTGGGGCGGTGAGATGGGTAGTACTGTGCGCACAGCAGTGCCACCTGAACCATTTCCTCCAGCTCGACCCTGTCATAGTTGCTACCTAGGTCTTTATCCACCATCATGCTCAGCTGCTTTTCTTGATGAAGTTTCTTTACCTGGGACAATATGCAAATATCTGAAATGCTGCTCACGGCGACACAGAGAACTAACATGCAAGACCAAATAATGCCCCTTCATGATTTTTGGCAACCTTTTGAGATCTCAACTCATTTGAACAGAAGATGCTAACTGATGGGATGCTAACTGATGGTGGATGGTCAATATGTCCACAATCAAATAAATCAAAATAGGATAGTATGTATCTTATCAGGGATTATAGTAATTTCTCGAAAAAAAAAGCCATGAGTATTGCTATCTCAGTTATTTTTCAGTGCCTTCTTCCAACCATAATAAAAGACTTGAGGAAGGCATCACGATGGTGAAGATCTATTTCTTGAACAGTTAATTTAATACTCTATTGGTAAATGACACTCCCAATGAAATGTGAATTGGTGACATTCTTCTTGTGCCCATTTGCATTTGGTTTCTCAAAGCATATTTTCCAACTTATCTGCTTTTGCTAGGAAAAAAGATGATTCGTTATCTTGGACATCAAATCTTATCACTGAATTTCCTCAACACAAAAAGGCAAAAAGAAACCTAAGAATGGCATATAGACTTGTCAAAAAAAACTATGAAGGGACTAAAGTAAAGGGCAGAGCCAAACAAGCTCTGATGCAAAGGAGAAAGCAATCTTTTCATATAAAGTAATCAAGTGAATTTGAGACTTATTAGTAAAGAGTAAAGTGAATTTACGCATAGAAACACAAGATACTTACCCAATCAAGCACTCCGCCCTTCTGATTTGCTAGTCTTCCAAAATCCAATGCCTTCTGGCCAGTGATCAACTCAACCAACAAGACTCCAAACCCAAAAACATCTGTCTTCTCTGATGACTGGCCAGTTGACAAATACTCCGGTGCTATATGTCCTACAGTTCCGCGCACTGCAGTGGTAACATGGGACTCTCTGTGATCCAAAAGTTTTGCCAATCCAAAATCTCCCACAATTGCTTCAAAGTATTCATCAAGAAGCACATTGGAGGCTTTTACATCACGATGGATTATTTTTGGATCACACTGTTCATGCAAATAAAGTAGCCCTCGTGCTGTGCCCAGTGCTATCCTCTTCCTTCTTGACCAATCTAGTGCTGGCCTGCCATTTACAAGCTCTGATGAAAAAAAAAGCAAGTTTAAGTGCCTTATGATACCAAAAGGTGAAGGTTAGTTTGCTTTCAAACTAAACAATATACTCAGATAATGCTCATGTGATGTCTGTTATTATTGACTAGTATATGCCATCAGTAGTAGAGATAGACATATGTTGTGTATGGGCTCAGTTCATATTCCAAAATATGGTGCAGTACAAAATATCTCGTGCACAGATTATTGATTAAGTCAATAAGGGGAGCAGGAGTAAGATTTAAGTTAAGCAACAAAACTAACTAATTCGAGAGCAAGCAATATACTTGGAATAAAAGGACAGTCACCATGGCCAAGCGTTGTTTGATGGCACAATAGAAGGGCGAAACTAGCCTGGGATGATATGTGGTAAACGGGTAGGTCTGGCTGGGTCAAGATCACAAGTGATTACGAGATAGTGTGTATCAGGCTAATTCGTTTGTAAATTGTAGTAGCAGAGACCAATCTATTTTTCACATTAGAACAGGCTAGACAACTATATCTATATGACATGCTATAAGTGAATGCGCTGAGGTTTTCTTCTTGTCCTCAACACTACCAAGCTTCAGCTGTATTTTCTGTTGATTCTAAGTTGAGCATTTGATGACAGTTTGTGCTGAGTGGGTACAGCAATACACCAAAGATGGTAGTAGCAGAGGCCACATCTATTTTTCACATTAGAACAGGCTAGACAACTATATGAAATGCTATAAGTGAATATGCTGAGCTTCTCTTCTTGTCTTCAATACCACCATGCTTCAGCTGTATTTCTGTTGATTTTAAGTTGAGTATTTGATGACAGTCCATGCTGAGTGGATACAGCAATGCACCAACATGGATCCATGCTAGACTGGCTATTTGGAATGCGCCTAAAATATGGCCAGGGCAAGGCATAATTAAATGGGTGACTAATGAAGGTGCACACGTAATGGAAGTGGTTTAATAACTGTGTTAATACTAACTTACCAAGCAAACATTGGAAAGCCGACACAGATAACAAAAGCTATGATAAATTAGGAAAGTATGTTATTGTTTTTTAATTGAATGACTTGGAACATTAGTGGGAAACCTGCTTGACAGTTATGTCAGATGCATGGGGAATTTTACATCTACAAAAATTATGAGCAAAATTTGATAATCATCTTTCTCCCTTGCGATAAACTTGTGTATTTTAAAGAAGTTGGGACTGACAATGTGTGTGTCATAGATGTATACACAGTGTACGCATGAAGGTTATGAGCATGAAGAAAGAGACTGACCCCGCAATTGAGAAGCTACACTTCCATTTGGCATATAAGGATATACAAGCAATCTCTCATTCTCTGTAGTGCAGAATCCAATAAGCCTAAGGAGATTCCGATGAACAGCCAAGCTTATGACTTCGACTTCAGTTTGGAATTGAACTTCCCCACCAACAGCATTATAGTCCTTCAATCTTTTAACAGCAACAACTGCCCCATCACGTAAAAAACCCTTGTATACTATTCCATACCCACCTTCACCTAAAATGTTCTTTGAGTTGAAATTATTTGTAGCTGCTCGAAGCTCCTTGAAGGCATACCGCTTCAGATGACCCAAACACACTTCTGGGTCATATTGATCTATAGGTAAGAGCAAGTATAAGGTCTATAGGGGTAAAAGAAGCATGCACATAAACAGAGTGCTAAAAAGATCAGAGCAAGTCCTATAGGGGTAAAAGAAGGCATCTCATGTTTATTGCAAGGCAAATCAATGTACCAAAAGTAACTGGGGCATCATGATTATGAACTTCACCAAAGGTTTTCCTAATAAAAACCACCAAGCAATCCTGTAATAGATTCAATCTTTTTTCCTAATGTAGGGCAATAAAGGCCTCTTTCAACCCATACATAAAAACCAACAGAAGAAACTCCACCAAGAATTTTACACTACTCTTTGTGTCAAGAGTATGAATATCTCAGCTTGTAAATGTAAATGCATGGCCTTATCTTCGTACAGATGAGAATCTTTTAAGTTTCCTTTGGGACAAAGAAAGTAAGACAGCATCTGGAGGCATGGTCCAGGTCAATGATTCATTTAAGTCTTGTACTTCATGATCACCTAGTAAAGTGGTCTTGAGCAGCTTGTGTGATGCTAGGACGCATTAGTGTACAACTTTTATGAACTGCATTGTTCTTACGGACTCAGCAAAACCGAAAGCAAACAATAAATGAACCATGACATGAATGGCATACACAGTGTAAAACAAACCCATCAGGTTTGGGAAATTTCTATCATGTTAAGTTCCTGGACTATATAGAGTTTTATACCTAAATGTTAAATGCAGTTTAAATTGTAACTATTTCTACTGAACTGAGACAAACAGCTAATCAGTAATTACGTATGGTATCACTAGAAGCTATACAAGAATGAAATGCTAAACGCATGTTAATGGTACTGGCCCACAAAATGGATTACAGGGTGCCTCTTTTTAATGTTCCAATTATCAAGAGAATTTATAGCTCTACGGAGATCACATCACTGAACATCAGAGCAATACTAGAATTCCATTAGTGAATTCAATATGCTAGAACACTTAGAAAAATACAGCTCAAATATCAAGAAATGATAGATTGTTCAAGCACTGCAACAGAAGACATTAATTTGTTGCAATCCAAATCCAGGTGGTGCTAGTATGATCGCATAAGCACAGAATTGAAAAGAATATTACCATTTACATCAAAAAAGATTTGTTGATTATGCCTATGTCGCCACCAAAGAAGCATACCGACTGCAACACAGACAAATGCTCCTGAACCAACAGTTGCTCCACAGATTATAGCAATACGGTGGCTTCTTAACATGCTTTGTTGTGGCTGAGCTGAAGAAAAGGAGAGGAATATGAATAGCACACACAAGAATAAAAATACCAACTTTTCTATTACGGAAGCATATTTTCCAAAGCTGAACAATGAAAAACAAACTCACTTTTTAGGTCATCTGGTGGATAAGAAAGTGGGTCCAGTGAAACAGAAGAGCAATTATCTCCAGACTTGACACTACAGATCATTGGATTTCCAGCAATGCTGTTCAAACAAGTAATAATACAGTGTGTTCAGGGGGGAATTCCAGTAGCCAAGGTGAAGGGGGATAAGATGAATTACTTACTTGAAAGTTCTTGCAGAAATCTTTGGCAACGGACCGCTCAGATTGTTAAATGAAAGATCTCTGTATTACAGGTCAATGCAAGCTGATTATTACAACACACCAATGAAAGAGAAAAACAGGAAAAACAAAAAGGGAGCGACAGAACATACATAAGAGCAAGCCCATTAATGCTGGCTAGTGAATCAGGTAGAACTCCAGATAAGCTGTTGTTATTCAATTTCCTGGTAGCAACAAGCGGACCAGAAAATTAAATAAAAGTAAATTGCTGTATACAGCAAGAGGACGGAAAAAATCAAGAACCAAGGAAAGAAATCTTACAGATAGTTGAGGTCCTTGAGATCGCCAAGTGAACTTGGGATACTCCCAGTAAGCTGATTGTTTGACATGTCAAGCGTCTGTAGCATCCCCAGCCTGCCTATGCTACCAGGAATAGGGCCAGAAATCGCATTATTCTGTAATAGCCTGTCCAGGAACAACGAAGTTGAAGACTTTCAATCTTTCATTTGTCTAGAATCTTGACGTATCCATTTCAAGAAAATGTCGTGCTGCCCAAGCTTCCAATTTGAAATACCATGGGTAAAGTAAACAACGGGGGATCAATGAGCTTACACAGACTGCAGCCTGGTGAGGTTCCCAATGCCGGGCGATAATTTGCCAGACAAGCTTTGGCTGGGTAGGCCTCTGCGAGCACAGATCACGCGAGAAGATCAGTCCAACCTACGCAGCCATTGTTGGTGCTGGCACGGGAAGGAAATAGGCAGAACAATGGAAGAACAGAACGTACAGCGCAGAGACGTAGCCGTCGGTGGAGCAGGTGACCATCCTCCAGCTGCAGGGGTCGACGGAGTTGATGTCCCAGTTGTCGAGGACGTTGTAGGGGTCCTGCAGATCCGTCTTGATGGACATGAGCGCCACCACTGCGGTACAGCCACAGGCAAGAAGGCTCAGCTTCACCAAATCTTATATTAGCAGCAAACAACTAAAACCCCGCATGTATGGCGAGGCCGCACAAGCACAGAAGCCGCATTTTCTTGTTCTTATCCAAAGCGAGGATCTTTTCTTTTCATATGAAGTCATGAACTTTTAGATTGCCAACCAAAATTTCTTTCTACCAAGGTCTCAAAATCCTCTTGCGCCAAAAGACCAAATTTCCCCCCTCAAACTCGCCAAAAGACCATGATTTAATCGAGTGGGTATTACAAAATAGTAAGAACATCACCGGAAAGTTCGCGGGGCTCTTTGGGTTTTTGGAAAGGAGAAGGAGAAGTGCGCGCGCGAGGGTGGGCGGATTACCTTCGTAGTTGATGCCGGCCGGGGAAAGCGTCGCGGTAGACGACGCCGGGATCACGACGAGCACGGCGGCAACCACCACCCACCACCGCCACCGCATCCACATCCGCTTCCTCATCCCCACAGGCCGCAGATTCCTCTCGGCCAAGAAGAGGAGGAAGATAACGCAACCACCACCCACAATTCCCCGGGACCCCACAAGCGCCGCCGCAGCCAGCAGCAGAACTATGCAAACTCACGAAGCCATCCGCCGAGAAGGCGAGCAATCCGCCTCTCCAATCCAATGATTCCAACGCAAGGAAAGCGAGGCGCTCACGCCGAGAGAGGAGTGCGGTGTGGTGTGGTGGGGTGGGGGGTGGGACTGGAGTGGGGGTAGGCAGAGGCGGGGCAAGAGCAGGCAGGGGAGAAACGCCAACAAGCACCTGCCACTCCTATCAGTCTTCAGTCCATGCTGCCGCTGCCGCTGCTCACCACCAGCACCCGCTCCATGCCGTGCCGCTGCAAACCGCCAAAAGCTTAGCGCTCTCTCACGCACAGCACACCCAACACGGATGCGCATGCCTTCGTTGCCATCACCATTGCGACCCCACACGGAGGCCCCCTTCCTTTTCTGTCAATGATCCTCTTTTCTTTTTCACCTTCCGTACGGTACAGTATCAACAAAAAAAATAAAGATTAGTATTTGTATACATCCCCTCATAATATAGGTTATATAAAAAACAAATAAAAGATAAATAATCATCGTTCGCTTTTTTATTTGTACTTTAATATTTTTATAGCTTTAAAATAATAATACATAGAAACACCTATTAAGATATATACGATTTTCTAGGATAAACAAGAAACCTAGCTAGGGAACAGTCGTATTAGCTTTCCTGAGATAAAACCAGCAGATTTGAGAGGCTAACTGTAGGGACAATGGTCTATCTCATTCACTGGGACAAATGTGGAGAAACTATTTCTATTGTGTAAACTTCGTAAAAACTGTGTACGCAAGTTTTTAAAAATTACCAAACATAAGGATGTTTAACTTCTACGATCCTGTAAAGTTGAAAGATCAAAATAATGAGTATTTAAAAGATATGAAAAATGACAAATTCAGCTCAAATAGTGTTTTTCATCGTTCATCACTATTCAGCTCGCTGTTTATTGATTTTATATTTTTTGAAATGCGATTGAGTTTAGTCTTAAAAAATTACAGTGTTGTAGAAACTAATCTGCCCTATGTATGGTGATTATTTAAGAATTTTAAAAATATTCATATGTAAATTTTAAAGAGTTTACACGATAAGAATAGTTTAAATCTGATATATCTCCCTTGCAACAATAACAGTACTGACAACCATATATATTGTATAATAGTATTCTTCTTGTACCGGTAGCAGTATAGTGTTTCGTGAAGGGAAAAATAATAATGTTCAAGATTGGACGCGTCCTGTTGTCATCTCCGTAAGCACAGTGCTAATCACGGGACACATGTTTGTCATAACCACCAGTCACTCTACTCTACGAAGCCGAGCTGAGCTGCACTCATCTCTACGCTGGCTGTTAAAATGAAACAATAAAAAACAGAATGATGCGGGAATAAAAGGGCTTTTGGTTAACACATATATTAATTCGTTAAAAGGAGTGGCAGATTTTAACGAATTAATATCGAGAGTGATATTACCAATTTTTTCGAATAAAAAGCATAGGAGGAGGGTGAAACTGAAAAGCTTTGCGGGGCACTGGCGAGTCACATGCTCTCCTTTTATCTTGTCTCATCGCTCGACCATGGTGGCGTAGGCGCATAGCCACAGCTAGGGCCCTAGGGCTAGGGCTATTCCTCTAAAAAATTTTTACAGAAATTAATTATGTAATAAATTTTTTAAGAGGTTAGAACAGTGAACAGTTTTTGTTGAGGACCATCCTGGTAAAGATAAAATAATATTTTTTTTATTACGAATTATAGATTTTTTTAACCAGGAAGATGTATTTTTTCCTGGATGTTTAGACTAAAACTTGAATATATTTGTTAGAATATATATTTTAGAACTATATTTTACAGAAAAAATATGCCTAAATATTTATAAATTTATAAACAAAGATACATTATTTTTTTAAAAAAAATCTTTGCCCTTTGTTTAAACCCAATGGGAATCCTAATGGCAGTCAAATCCTATGGGGATCCCCGTGGAAATTAGATTCCCACGTACCTCGTCCCCTTACATCAGGGTTTACTTTTTCACAAAAAAAAACCGACTGAAAAATCGAAAACGGAACGTATGACCTAGTTTTAAACCCTAAATCAATTGATAAATCGAACAAATTCAAATATAAATTTAAAAAATTATGACGTACATCAGTCGAAAATCAGTGAAAATCAAGCGATTTTCGATGCAAATTGATGAAAATTGCTAAAAAATTGGATGCAAAAAAATCGATTCCCTAGTCAATTTTCGAGAAAACTGATCGGTTTTCAAAACGTTTGATCTCGAAATCCTTCGATCTTTAACGATTTTTATGGTAAACCAGTATCACCGAAACTTTGATTTTCAACCCTAAATTGGTTTTGATTAACCTGCCCCAGCAGTAATCTCTCTACCAGTCTATCTAGCCCATCAGTGTCATAGAATCTTATGCTCCTTTGTCCCTCTCGCTCAAAAGTTCTTTTGCCTGTTGGCCTGTTCAATTCCGTGAGTCTTCCTATTCCATTTACCCCGGAAATGGTCACTTTTCTAGTTTAATATGTATTTTTTTACAAATTTAATCCCCTTTCAAATGTAATTAAAAAAAGCTCTATCCCTGTCATATTCTAGTGTTTTTGCTGTTAGGATGGGGCTTCAGAGCTCGACAAAGCTGATAGTGATAGGGAGCGCAGAAAATAATGTGTTATTTTCCGTCGCTTCGTAGTTGGAGATATAACTATTTTTATAATTACGTTTGAAAAGAGACCGAAGTTTATATATATAAAAAGAGACTGCACACGGGGCCAGAGAAAAAGTGGAACTCGTGTCCATCGCCTTGTTCAGATTGGTAAATCGGCGAGCAAATGTATCATCAGTTCTCTAATACGTGTATCTTCTGAAGGCACTCGGTCCTAGTTAATCAAATTCAAGAGAATGTACGACTGCAGTACGGGGTAAAAATCCATTGAGTCTGGAGATGGCACCGGCCACTAGCGCTGTCAAATTCTGCCTGGCCAACACGCCCGATTGATACAGCGGCGGCCATCTGAATCTGGTCGAGATCAATCAATCGCTTGTGCAGTTGTGCTGCGCCACCTGCCTGCAGGAGTGCAGCTAGCCTGTGCGTTTGTGCTGCTCCATCCGACCCAGATCCAACCTTTCTGACAATGCGTGCTCGCCTACTACACTCATGCTCACTACAGGTATGCATGGGGTAGCGCACCGTGCTACACACGGATTGTTTCCGATCACCACGTGAATTTAACTGTTTCTCTTCAGATCTATGCGTTCCAAATGGGATCGTAAGTTTCTGACATCTTTGAAGCTGACGTGAATGTTGCTACTACTAAGAGTAAAAGCCCCCGATACACTGACGACAGTGGCGATCCGTCTCCAAGCTGCAGTGAGCTCGGATGGGTCTTGACTATGACGCATTTGTCGTCGAGCTTATTTCCAATTCCAATCGTGCAGCATCACGGGCGGGCTACCAGGAGGAGAATGAGACCAGCTCACGTCGCGATCGGCTATCCTATTGAATTTAGGTGACCAAGGCGTCAATTTCCAGCCTGAATCTGGTGTTACAGCGTTAAAACAAGATGTTCAGGCCTCAGCAAAACTAGTCCGGCGAGACAGAATCAGTCCAACTCGAACATGAATCAGGAGCTGCTGCACGCTTCCACCACTCGAAAACCATCCCAGAGCCATGTCCAGGTCGTGTGCCTGTGCCAACTAGCTAGGGACTGAATGCTCTGTTTGAACTACATACACACCAGGAAAATTCCCGCATTTTAAATCGTAAGTAAATTAACAACAAAACATGCTACTTTTTGTGGCACGGTGACGTGAGGTGAGGGAGCTCGATCGATGAGCGGGCAGGTAGAGCGGCACTGTTGGTTGCGGTTGGGACTTGGGAGAACAGGCAAGGCAAAGGCACATCGACGTCGACTCGCCCAGTCGCCAGCACATCGATGTACGGAAATCCGTCTTCTTCTTCTTCCTCCTCCTCCTCGAGTCATCTTCAGAATCGGGAAGGGGACCAACATGGCAACAGCACCGTCCCGTTTCTGGTTTGTGGCATCCAAGGTGCACCGTCTCGATCAGCTGTTTGTTTACCCGTCCGTGTCCGTCGATCTCTTTCTCGATGCCGGGCCGGGAGCGGTGCGCACCTCAGACATGCCATCGTTTTGCGTGGATGGATGGGCAGGGTGACTGAAACACACGACGTGTCCGACAAGGGCGACGGCGTGTCATCAATTAATGTTAGGATCATACAATTTGTGGCGCAATATCGGAGGATCAAAGGCCTTGTCTGGCTTATCGCCGCGAATTCTACGAGGCTAGCTGGGTGTGGCGTGTGAGCACCGTCTTGTGGCACGCCACAGGAACCGATTCACTGATCTAGCGTAGTCTAGTCAATTTTTTTTAGGATTTGCTAAATCTCACGTGACTAAAATTGACGAGGATTATTAACTAGATTAATATTTTTCTACATAAAGTGGTCTATATATTAAAGATCCATTTGACATAACAGTTATGACTACGATTTAAAGTAAATGTTATCCCTTTAGTGATAAATTGTTCAGAAACTAATAACGACTAGTTATTACCAAGGACAACCAATAGTGGGTAATGACGATCAATCATATGGTTCTATAAATCCTTACCAGATAAAATAAGGTTACAAAAGACACGTGCGATGACAAAAACGTCTTTAACGACATTACCTGCCATCCCTTATAGACACATGTGCAATGACAAGAGACGTCTTTAACGGTGTTAGCTGCCATCCCTTATATAGACATAAATAAGGTGACATGCATGCCTCTAACAAATCAAATTTATTCATATAACATTATCTATGTCCACGATGATAAAGTCTCTGTTCGATTATGATCTCTTTTTTTTCCCATTAAGTCGATAAGCGACTCAGGCTCGATCATCAACAGAAAGTTTCTTACCTACTAAAGGATGTGGGCCACGTGATATTGATCCAACGAACGAAGAAAATGGCGATTTTTAAGAGAACATGTAACTGATAAATAAACACCTTTTTTTTTCGACATAGTGCATAGTGTGTATCAAGTACGTCTATTAGTGTCGGAAACAGTCACGTGTAGAGATTGGACGAGGAAAAGATTCCTATACAGTCTTAATGAAAACTACAACTTAACTGGTTCTCGAACCTTAGCGCCGTCCGATAGATGGGAACATCTCGTTGGTGACGCTGCCTCGGTGGGACGGAGGAGGATGATTGGCAATAACAATAAAGCAAGTCGAAAGAAGGGCAAGGACGAAGCTGGAGGAGACACCGACCGTCGGTACTAGCAGCAGCGTTGGGCGGTGGGAAGGGCAGCAACCGGGGGTACAGCGGCTTAGGGCATTTTCAATGGGGTTTCTTAGATGATGTCTTAAACATTAATTACTATGCCACATAGGCACTATGCTGAGTTGGCATGTTATTTATTGATGAAAGAGATTGAAGTGATGTCTTATATAAGAAACCATTCTTGTAGAGAACCAATGCAGTTAGAAACTACTGGAAACAGCATTGGGATGGCCTGGATATCTCCCCTACATATTTTGTGAGCCTCATATTGATTTGTTGTGGCATTTGGATCGTCCTGCGCACAAAATGTTTGTCATTGTGGCTTGCTAGATCAAATGTTTATTAATCCCGTGACATGCTTAATTGTGTGATCAAATGTTTGTCATTGTGGCTTGCTAGATCAACCAATATCCTATATATCTCTTTCCATATGCGTACAAAATAAAATGCACAACACAATTGAGGTTGCATTGGATCAAAATATCTAGATAATTAATGCCCTTGGATTACTAGTAGACACCATCCATTGTGATATCTCACTAGAGACACCACATACTTAATGCATTTACTCATCTGTAGATACCACCTAAGAAACTACCCATTGAGAATGCCCTTAGGGTCACTGTGTGTGTGGGTGCATCTTGTACAGGCGAAAAAATGACGATTTTTAAGAGAAACATGTAACCGATAAATAAACACCATTTTTCCGACACAGGGCCCAGTGTGGCTCAAGTACGTATATTAGTGTTCGAAACGGTCATGTGTGGAGACCGGACAGAGAGGCACCGCAAAATTTTAATCCGGGCCTGAGGGAGATGGAAAGGAGTATTTTATGGTGTGGAAACAGCGGCTACGGCACAAGAATAGCCCGAACTCCGAAGTCCGAACTCGGTGATGCCATGCCGAACTCCAAAGAGCATCTTTGTCACTTGGGGATGGGTAAAAAAGGCCACGCGCCTGCCTCCAAAGCCATGCGATTATTCTAGGCAGCCGTAGCTATGCCGATGGGAATGTGCGATCCCTACTCAAACAGTGATCCTCGGGACACATTTTCTGTCAATATGGCAATCGATATTCCATCACGAACAAATTAACGGTCACCGAGGCACACCACTCGGAGAGTTAGCTCCGTCTAGCCAGGACTAAGGCCCCGCTTGGACAATCCCTGCAAGAATCTTAAAAGAAAGTCGTTTTTCAAATGGTTTCATACTATAAGGGCTTGTTTAGAAGCCAAGAGGGAATCCCCAAACTGGCTCGGAGGACACATGGAATGCCCCTTAGCTAAGGATGAAAACGGAACAGAAACGGTCGGTAAATGGTCGTTCAATTTTCATTTCCACATTTTTTACCGGTAACAAAAACGAAATCGAAAACGGATACGAAAATGGGTAATGGCAGAAACGGATGCGAAATGGAACGGAGACGGAAACGAAAGTGAAAAATCATATAAGATCATAGCACATGATCACAATATACATGACTACAAAATAATGTAACCCATGCCACCACTAAGGTGGATACAAGAACAATGTTATATTCACCGGTATCACTAGAAAGTTTTTCTTCACAAGTTTGTTAGCTGAAGGCACATTATTTGTTCCCCAAATCAGACCATCATATCATCCTCCATATCATTATCATCGACATTCTCTTGCTCCTCCAACTATAAAGGTGTAATCCCCTAAAATTTGCATATTATTGTTCAATGTTCATTATGATTTTTTGAGATTTATCTTGGATTTTCTGGAGTTTATAAATATTGCTTTGCTATTTTTAGATTTATAAAATTAATTTATTCATGAAAAATGAAATCAAAATTTTTCTAGAAAAATTTTTCCTAGGTTCAAAATGTTCCAAAGTATTTTTGAGAATTTTTTTTCCGAATTTTTGAACTCTATTTGATATTTTCTATAAATCCATTTGTATTTCTAAAATTATTTTAATTTAAAAATAAATATAATCCTCCATTCTCCTTTTTGTGCCAAGTTTCTGATGGAATTTCTGGTTTCATTTATACGGAATTTTCGTTTCCGTTTCTGTTGGAAATGAATTTCCGCTTCCGTTTTTATTTCAGTTGGAAATAACTCTCCCGTTTCTGTTTCCGAAAAAATGCTTCCGTTTCCATTTTTCTCCGAAACGGTAAAAAAATTGTTTCAATTTTCATCCCTACCCTTAGCCTTCCTGTTGCCGTTTGAGAAGGGCAGGGATAAAAATCCCAGCCATCCAAAAAAACTCAGAAAATCCAGAAAAGAATCGAAAAACTCAGAAACAGGACCACAATTAAAGAAATGCTTACTGATGGATAAGTTAAAGCATAAAATAATAGCATGTCTTGTACCGAATAAAGTAAACACAAGAACAAGCATATATCTTGTACAGACTAGGCTAACACCAAGTAATTGTGTGGAAGAGTTTTGCATCACAGTGCCCTTCCAAACACATCAATAGCATGCGACTTTGTAGCATGTCTTGTACTAAATTTTGATAGCATGGGACAACAAAATCACTATAATCAGACCAAGATTACACGTCAAGACTGAACAAGAACTACATGTCATCCAAATAGGAAGCGACCAGCGTTCAAAATATCGTAGATAATCGCTCAAATATCGTGATTATCGGCCGTATCGAAACGGCTAGGTATTAGAAACTATTCGGTAAACCGATCCAATTCAAAAAAACCAGAAAAAAATTATGCGACGTTAACCCGTCAATAATCGGTGAAAATCGCTTGATTTTTTATTTTTGGTGAAAATCGAGCGCAAATCACTTTAAAAAATCAGCTCTAAGAAACATTCAATTGACCTGTCAATTTTCAATTTTGTTGAATTTTTTTCCAAAAAAATTGATTTCTTAATCTTCAGTTTCTGGCACTTTCCGATCATTTTTTGCCGATAATCGAAAATCAAGATTCGAAAAATCGAAATTTCGACATTTTGAACCCTGGATGTGACAACACATCAAACATCAAGTCAGCAACACTACAACCGTAGCTCAGACGTGCAACATCAAAGTCCAACAAACCCAAACTTCTCCCAGCATTTCCCAAAGCATAGAGTTCATAATTCATTGGAAACTATCACCATCAACTTCATAATTCTTTGAACTATCAGTCAACTTTAAGGAACCTGCAAAGCAAAGAATAAATATGCCAAAATAAAAACTAGCACCACTTTTATTTCCCATTCTTGATTTCTTCTTTTTACTAGGCTGTAAATAGACTAAGCAAAATAGCCATACAGGGGTTGTGGGAAAGATCTGAAATATAAACAAGCCTCAGAGAGAGAGAGAGAGAGAGAGAGAGAGAGAGAGAGAGAGCATCATAGAAAGCGAACATCACGACTAACATATAACCTGAATTAGATCCAGAATTTGAATAAACCATTGTAGCTGGATCTAAAAACCAATAAAAACTATCAACTAGTACTACACCTGCCAAACCATTTGGTGACGTCATCAGAAACAATATTAAATGAAGTAAACTGATTCATCGAAGCAATATTGAACATGCTATCCATTGTTGTAACTGGAATTCCAATGACTGAAATTTCAAGAGAGCTTAGGAAAACATAACTATGGAGCAATTTCACTCTTAAGCTAAAGCAATCGAACACTTGGGTTTTGGTGATGGTAAAAATTTCTCTATTCAATTAGCATTTACTTCAGTTTGGTCTTGATCAGTTAGGCATATAGTGAAAGGCGCAATAGCTCATCATGATGAAAATGCTGGGCATCTTTTAAGCTTGTCTCAATTTTAATTTTGGAACTAAGGACTGTACGAGCAGAAGAAAAGCTAATATATACAGAAAACTTTGATACTTGAATTAAGACAAATTAAAGAAGAGGTAGCCACTTAGACCTTAGCCTCTCTATATGGAGTAATTTTTTGGTTACACAAAATCAACATACCATCAATGCCAAAGGCTGTTTGATACCTATCTACCTATTCAGCCATCGTGGCTTTGAGCTTTTCTTTCTCCATTTCATACAAACACTAGTCAGCATAAATAAGATGTAAATTAGCCCAAGATACTGTCTTTAACTGCAAGTTCTTCCCCCTTTATTTCTAACAAACAACAGGGTGTTCCAAAGCAGAACGAAATTTGTGGATCATTGAAGAATGTTTCTAATCTGAACATCAAGATCTTAGTGCAAGGCCACCAGGAGGCAGGAAATTTTGCATAGAAGCAATAATAAAATCAACAAGACACGTAATGGAAGGAACAAATTTCAGTCAATACAATCAAATTGTTGAACAAAACTGCACATGTGCAACAATTTACACAACAAAAAGTGATATGGCAAGATATGTGGTAATACCCAAGAAATTTGATAACCATTTGGATTGGTTTCCCCCTCCCCCTCTTTTTTTGGCTTGTCTTGAGAAATGTGGCGACGGAAACAAGAGAGAAGGGAATCTAGGGTTGGTTTTCTTATCCCCACCTTCACAGTCGCTTCTCACTTTAAGGTCATGGCAGGTGTCGAATGCACCGACAATGCACGCCACCGATGGCCGGCGGCTCCTTCCTTTTCCATTCTTGCCTCACCGACATTCCTCACATACAGTAACCGCCGCCTCCTCTTTCGTTTGTCAAAACGAGTACCCAGAGCACTAATCTGTGTGAGAAAGGGCCAGCGAAACCATAGAAAATAGAGTATGAGCAGGGAGGAAGAAGAGGTGAACACTACCATTTGAGGAGTTGCCGTGCCGGAGGAGAAGGATGCATCGCCGACTCGCCGGAGTGGTAGGAGACGACCTCGTCCAGCAGAGGGCGGCGACAACGTCGAGATGGCGAGGCCGCGCGATGCGGCGTGGCGAGGAGAAAAATTCCCATGTGGGCAAGTGATTATTTTTTTCCCCGGGGAATCGATTAGACTGGGCCAGGGAAACCTCGTGAACGTGGACTCCCAAACAGACCAGCAACACAGGGTGAGTTCTCGCATGGGTTTCCAACCCTGGGAATTGGCTGGATCCTGACTAGGATTAAGGTTCTCAAACAAGTCCTAAATGGGTAATTCTAGCCCAGAATAAATTGCATTTATTACTTTCGTTTTGGTTTACAAATTACAACTCCCTATGTCATTTTTTTCGCTGGAGTGCTAGAATTTCGTGCCAACAATTTTTCTACAGTTTGATCTCGAATATGTTTAAATAAAAACTATCTATATTGGCTATATAAAAATCATATAATCAGATTTCATAATATTATAATTTTATTAATATATCTTAAGATGAATTTATAAAATTAATTTCAGAGTCGCTTCTTCTTGGAGACTGTGAAAAGTAAAAATATATATATAAAGTAAAAAGAAGGGTGTAGTACCTGTGGACTTAGCAGTTCGATTAACCGCCAATTACCCCTATTAGTACTGCTACAGTGATGTAACACACCCAAGGCCAAGGGAGCATTCGAGTACTCCTAGGGCTGAAAATTTGCTCAAGACTCGGCTCGGCTCTGCTAAGCTTGGCTCGGCTCGAGCTTAACTCGAAATGAGTCTATTTTGTGGTTTTGCCATTGAGCCGGCTGCTCATGGGCAGCTCATTGACTCGGCCCAATTAGCCTATATGAGCAAAACCCTAAACGATACCTTCTGAATTTTGAATTCTTGAACCCTTGATGATGCAATGTCAGTATTTCTGTTTACTAATTGTTCTATTGAACCTCTAGGTTTACTACTTCTGAATGCAATTTGTTGAACTCTTAACAATGAATGCAAATGCAATTTTGTTTTTTTTTGTTAGTAATATCTTGACTTCATTATTTGAAAGCTATGTTGTTTGGTCATTTCTGAAGTTTTATATTAAAATTTTTAAAAAAACTCCTATTGGCCTGGCTTGGCGAGCCAACTTTTTGAGCTCGCCTCAGAGCCGAGCCGAGCCGAGCCTGACTCGGCTCGCCACTTGACCGAGCCACACCGAGCCAGGGCTCGCTTGTTTCAAACCCTAAGTACTACATCCAAGGAAGAACCAGACATGAGAGGTGGGACTTGGGCTTAAGATTTACCGAGCCCGGTCATGCTTGAACTGCGTGAAACGGGCCAACATGGCCGGTCATTTCTTCGTGCGGGTCGGGCCAGCACGGACGGCAAAAATCAAGGTCCGCACGGCCCAAAGGCACGCCGTCATTGTTGCCATTTCGGCCGGCTTAACACGGCACCGAGAGAATGCAACACACTAAATATTTTTTTATAAATTCATACGTTGTTCAAATGAAAAAGTTGTCTACACGAAAAAGATGTGTCTCAAAATTCTCTACAACTTTTATGTAGAATATAAATTCATATGAGCAAAGGAAGACCCTGAAAAATGCAGATTACCGAGAGATGTGGCGTCGGTCCGAAACTATATAGCGCACTAAATATTTTTTTATAAATTCATACGTTGCTCAAATGGAAAAGTTGTCTACATGAAAAAAATGTGTATCGAAATTGTATACAACTTTCATGTAGAATATAAATTCATATGAGCAAAGGAAGAGACTGAAAAATTCAGATTACCGAGAGATGTGGCGTCGGTCCGAAACTACACAGCGCACTAAATATTTTTTTATAAATTCATACGTTGCTCAAATGGAAAAGTTGTCTACATGAAAAAGATGCGCCTCGAAATTCTCTACAACTTTCATGTAGAGTATAAATTCATATGAGCAAAAGAAGACTCTAAAAAATATAAATTACAGATTCGGACTGCATCGGTGGCCCATCGTGCTGTGTTTTAGATCCGGCAAGACGCTAATCAGCCGCGCCAGCCGCCCATTTTTTTTTCGTGCCGGTCGTGCTTCGCCCATTTTTTCAGATTGGTCGTCTTTGGCCCACTAAACCCGCTCAATTCCTAGGTCTACCAGACAGGAGGCAGTCCTAGAAGTGCTGACTTTTCTAGCGCTCTTATCTATGTTTATCTTAAATTTAGTTCCTTTTAAGATGAATCGTAAATATAACCCTTTCACCGTACTCCTAAATTGTAAATCTAGCTTCTTTCATCAGACTCTGCGCTCCCTCATCAGGCTTAACTACCTCGCCGTGAGCGTGGGAGCGAAGCAAGACAGACAAGCATCGGCCACCAAGACGGAAGCACGCATTGCCATGAATAACAAGGTCAAGGGAGGCAAAGCGATGTAGGGGAGTTGGCCTATCGTGGCCAGTGAGCAAGAGAGGTCGCCTCTCACGGTAGAAGAGCGCGAAAATATGATAAAGAAGGCTTGATTTGTAATTTATTCCTGGAGGAAGCTATGTTTGAAAAAAATGAGAGAAGAGAGCTAGAAAAGTCATCCTCCTTGCTACCCTTGAATGGAGATTACCGGAAGTCATTGAGGGATATCAGCACACAGTAATACTTACCAGTAGCAAGCAGGGTTTCAAATTTCATTTTCGGTTGACATCTCAGAGGCTGACAAAATCTAAAATTTTAGCAAAATCTTAGAATTTCAGATGAAATCCAGTCAAAATTCAAATATGAAAATTTAAATCCGGAAGTTTTGAACCGAAATTACCGAAATTTCATTGAGAAATACTGAAATCTCGACGAAATTCAACCGAGCGAAAAATAGTCGAAACGATGTTAAAACTTTTTAAATTTTTTGTGGTTGGTCCTGACACAATACTAATGTTTCCATAAAAATTTAAGATGATAATCAAGCTTAAGGAATTTTTAAAAAATCTACAAATGCTATTGTCCTGATAAAAGGCTAACCGATAAAATTTCAACTAAATGAAAAAAGGTGCAAACCACTTTAGAACAATCTGAAAAAAATTTGGATGGTCTTGATGCATCAATAATGTTCTCATATAATTTTGAGATGTTGATCAAGCCTAAGGAATTTTAAAAATTTAAGAAGGTGCTACTAAAGGCTAATCGGTAAATTTCAACCAAATGAAAATTGATCAAACAGCATTATAAATATTTTAAAATTTTTATGGATAGTCCTAAAGCATCACTAATATTCTCATAAAATTTTCATATAATGATCAAGCCTGAGGAATTTTAGAAAAAATAAGAGAGTGCTATTGAAGGTTTATCGGTAAATTTCAACCGGATGACAAATAGTTCAAACCACATTATAAATATTTTAAAAATTTTATGGATAGTCCTGAAGCATCACTAATATTTTCATATGATAATCGAACCTGAGGAATTTTAAAAATTTGTGATAGTGCTACTGTCCTCATAAAAGCATGATGATCAATAGATAGATTTGATTGAGCAACAAAAAAAGAGTTAGAATTTTTGAAACTTTTAGAGAAGGGTGCTGAAGCAATGATCAAGATCACATAAAAATTTTGGATCATGATCACACTTAAGTGAAATTTTAAAATTCTTACAATTGTACTGTAGTAGCAACGTTCCTTGTGTTTTTTTTTTGGAAAGATAAAAAATGAAGTTTAAGACATCCATAGATTTAATTAAGAAAACAAAAAAAATTTAAATTTTTGAAATTTTAGACAATAGTTCTGAGGCAATGCTTAAACTCTCGTAAAAATTTTGGATATGATCATACTCAAGAAAATTCATAAAATTCTGACGGTTCCAAGGCAATGCTTAAGCTCTCATAAAATTTTTTGATCATGATCATACTCGAGAAAATTCATAAAATTTTGACAAGGTTACGTCTCAGTTATGTTTATTCTATTTTTTTATTTTTTAAATATAACAAATGAAATTCATTTCTTTTAAAAATTTTATGTATGATCCTACATTGCTAAAGAAAGTACCATAATTTTTTCAGAGCATGATCAAGCTTATACAATTTTATAAAAATCTGATAGTGTTTCTAACAAAATTATAAAACATTTAAAAATTTAGTTTTACGACAAATTTTCATGAAAAATGACTTTCTTAAGGATTATTAGACAGCTCTCAAGGGTTTCCTTCCTGAATCCTTCCCAAACTCTCGGGATTCCTTCCGCTTTCATTCCTTCACAAAGAAAGCACCGCAATGATTCCTTTCCTCCATTCCTTCCTTCCCAAAAGTACCTAACTTTACCTCATCCTCTCATCCCATACAGCAATTCTATATAATGAGGGTTCTAGTCTTCATGGTGCTCACTCAAACCCCATTGCCAATATCGAACTCACCCATTGAGCGTAACCATGAGTTCTTTCAATCCATTGAGTCGTGACTACCTTTCGTTCGTCGTCGAGTGATGATGACGAGGTCCTCCTTCTCATGGTCGCAGCATGAGGAGGAGGCGGAATCCGAATCCGTGAGAAGGGGATCGGTTCCGGACATGCGATTACTAACAGAGGTCACCGTGAAGGAGCGGCTAGGCTCTATGTCGACATTAGCGACTTCGTATGGGCACACATTGTTCAAAGTGAGGTAGTAAAACCCGAACATCTCATTTAAAATGGATGATGCATAGGTCATGTCTTTTGTTCTTTGAATTTGTATGATATTGTGTTACGCAGGTTTAGGATGAGCCGATCCCTGTCTACACGCATAGCCGAAGCCGTCGAGGGCCACGACGATTGGTTCACGCAAACAAGGGATGCCGCCGGGAAGCTCGGCTTGGACCCTCTGCAGAAGATGACGGCCGCTATCCGGCAGCTAGCGACTGTGTCCTCGCTGACGGTGTGGACGAGTACCTGCGGATTGGGGAAAGTACTGTGCTCCTAGCTCAAGAAGTTCAGACGGGCGGTGGTGGCGGTGTGAAAGCGAGACTCCGTCACGAACGCGGTGACACTGCTAGACTCCTACAAGTTGGGGAGCAGAGAGGTTTCCGATGCTTGGTAGCATCAATTGTATGCACTGGACTTGGAGGAACGCCTAAGGCATGGCGGGGAGCTTCACGGGGCATACCCGAAGCCTTCCATAGTCTCGAGGCGTGGCTTCGCACGACCTATGGATATGGCACGCCTTCTTTGGGATGCTCGTAGCTTGAACGATATTAATGTGCTACATCGTTCTAATATATTTTCCAGGATAACGATGCTTCAAACCGAGGTCACGATTACGCCAACGAAACCAAGACAACATGGGATACTACTCGCCGACGGATATATCCGAGAGGGCCTCTTCGTGAAGGCCATTCACGCCCGATGAGAAACAAGAGGATCCACTTCTCCACAATGCAAGCCGCGGCGAGGAAGGATGTCGAGAGAGCTTTTGGAGTGCCGCAAGCCAGTTTGCCATTGTACGAGGTCCGGTCGTTCTTTGGGATCGACGACACTTTGGTACATTATGACCGCATGCATCGTTTTACATAACATGATTATTGAGGACGAGAGGGACGGTCCAATTTCAGAGGAGTCCTTCGACTATATGGGTACCTTGCCGGACAGGACCTCACCCGTAGGTCGGTCTTGCATCGTGATCGGCAACTCGAGATCGAGAGACCGCGAATTGCACCATCGCTGCAATCGGACCTTGTCGAACACCTCCGGCACGCCACGGCCAAGAGTACTATCATCTAAGCGTGATGTCGTTGCTTGTTCTCGATCGTGTTATGCACCCTTTATGTGAGCTTGTCATGTATTGTTCGAACCCTCTTGTGTGAGTGTCATGTAAGCATGCCAGTTTAATAATAAATTCAACATGACATCAGTCGACCTTGTGTCATGACATTTCACACAAGAATTAGATAAGTTCCATACGTAATCCAACAAGGACCGAGCAAACACAACATCTCATGAGTTAGCACAACATCTCATAACTTAACACAACATCTCATAAGTGAACACTACATGTCATATCACAAGATTTCATAACACAACATCTCATAAGTTAACACAACATGTCATCAAACAAAGTCTCATAACATAACTGCTCATAACAAAAGGTCCATACCCAAAATAACATCATCCATGAAACAACAAGGCACCACATTTTGTAGCGAAGTCCATGCACATAACCATCATAATGACCAGGTTACCAAACACACACAGATAAGCAATCAATCTAGCTAGGTCCGTCTACAGCCTCCTCAATATCTCGTCCTGGCGCTTTTGATAATACTGACGAGCCGCACCTGTCAGCTTGGTCAAATCAATGTTTATAATCCTCTCTTTCTCCGCCATCTCCATCAAGTGTACTTGTCGACGCTCACATCCACCATTTCGCTTCGCTTATCGATCTTGTCGAATCGCCAAGATAGACGCCACCGAGGACGACCTTTGGTACTAGCCCTCTTCTCGCCGCTTGGTCGCATCCCGCCACGGGTCTTGTGGACTCGCCACATGAACCAACAGGTCGAGCTGGTTGGTCATGGTGCCCGACCCCTCGAGCATCTCCGGGAGGTCCGTCCCGCATTGTCTCTTGCCTCTTGTCGCCCATGTGCGCAAATTTCACTTTGGGTGATCGGCCAGAATCACCCAAAGAAGTGTTGAAATGCGAAGGCCTTCCTCAACGCCCCGGTACATCTCGCCAGATAGGCCATCGTCCATGCAAATGAGAAGGACATGTGTACAACAAAGGCATTACTATATTGTAGTTCGAAAGTCTAAAAAGTAACGGCGGGTACAAGGTTTACCCCGCCACGCCGGTGGTACCACTCGTTCAACCCATTAACTGATTGAGAAACCCACAAGATTTGGCCGATCGACTCATTGATCAACGCCCCTGGTTCACCATAGCCTTTGTGGAGCGTTGCTTGCCATGCTTCGTGTTATGCGTCTTGAAATATTCCGCAATCCGAGTCCAGTAGGTTTCAGTTGACTGGTCTTTGCCCATAATGGGGTCCTGGCTCACATTCAACCAAGCGCTGACTAGGACCTCATCCTCGTTAGCAGTCCATTTCGTCCTGTCGGTCTTCGACATATGTTGCTTACCCTTCTTCCTTATGGGCGGCCTTGCTCGCGACCCATCCAGTGTACGTGCATGCTCTGCAGTATCAGATGGCCGAGGGGGGACACTGCCATCATCATTGTTGTTCTCCTCAGGAAGTGATGGCGAAGGCCAAGTTATCTGATCGGACTCGTCCCGCATGTAGTCCGTGAAGAATGGTTCCATAACTTCTTCCCTACTATGGTTACAATCCAAATAGGTCACATACATAACTATTGTCAGTAACATTACTTAGAAATAAGTGAGATATATGAGGAGGGCAATTCGAAGCATGCATCAGATTAGTAATCAAGTAATCGATGCAGTCCTTAGTAGCAACTATGCAGTCTGTACTAGTTACTAGTCTGGAAACAATGCAATTCGAGCTGACAGCATCGAACTGAGTAGTAACAAGCTTGCAGACTCAAGAGATTGAACTGACAGCATGCTACCATTGACATAAGAGATTGAATTGAAATCTCGACATAAGAATTGAACTGAAATCTAACAGATGCATGAGTTCCTGTTACGTACATCTGTTACATAAGTATTTGAATTTGTAACATAAGAGATTGAATTGGACTAAACAGATGCTACTAGTTACTAGTCTTTACTAGTTACCCGGACTCAACAGATGCATCTGTACTAGTTACTAGTTTGCAGACAAAAGTCTTTACTAGTTACTAGCTTGAGTCGGTGCATGACATGTGTGCTCACATAGAAAGGCTCTGTAGGAAACAACCAACATCTTTTGCTATTAACAGATGCAAGCTCTTATGAACTTTAATTGTAACAGATGCAGGAACAACCCCAGGTGACTAGTAACAGATGGCTTACAAGATTGAAAAGTGCAATGCTAGCAGGAACAACCCCAGGTGACCTAACAAAATTTCCAGTCGAGATTTCCATATCCCAGGTATTGATAGCACGAACATAACAGATTGCATAAAAATTTCTATTCGAGATTTCCAATCGACATAAGAGATTGAATTGAACTAAAAGAATTGGACTGAAATCTCAATCATTGACATAAGAGATTGAATTGAAATCTCGACATAAGTGATTGAACTGAAAGAATGCTATCATTGACATATATTTGATAGCACGAACATATATATCTCGACAATGATGGCAGGAAATCCCGACAATGTATCCCAGGTAGGGGTGGCAACGGGGCTATTCCCCGTCGGGGAGTGCCTCCCCGTCCCCGTCCCCGCGATCCAAAATTTTCCCGTCCCCCCGCCCCTCGTTTCGCGCCTCGGGAGAAAATCCCCGTCCCCATCCCCCGCTCGGTATCGGGGCCTGTCGGGACCCATCCTCAAAATTTCACACAAGAGAAGAGTTTATAGCTATTTTAACTCTAAAATCATATCAATAGACAAGGAAAAAAAGAATGCATGCATTCATTGAAGATTATGTTGTCCCATTTATGAAAATGTGAATATGATGGGCTAGAGAATATGTTTGCAATCTAATAACTAAATTGGATTAAACTAAATTTGGATCCCCAACCGGGTCCCCACGGGGAAAAAACTCCCCCGTCCCCATCCCCGCCATCCCCAACGGGGGAATAATTTTCCCCGTTTCCATCCCCACGGGGACGATTTCTTCCCATACCCGTCCCCTAATAGAGGAATTCCCCGTCGGGGATCGGGGAACAGGTCCCCATTGCCATCCCTAATCCCAGGTAAGGTATCCAGTCATGTCCACCTCAACAACAATGCAACCCAGCTTAAACAACCAGAAGCACAATGCAAAACCCGAACTTAAGGTCTCCCATAAGCAGCTTAAGTTCACTGATTAAACTATTCAGAGTCTGTCAGAACCTTTTAAGGTCTCTTGTAACCAGAAAAGCTTGTAGTATCACATCCAACAAATCCTCGGAGAATTTGTTCAAGACTGCCAATAATCAGTTACAGGAGACTCATGGCTGTGAACTGCTAATATCACATCCAACAAATCTGTTCTAGACTGAATTCATAAACACAACAAATAATGTCATGACAGGAAAAACAAATAATTTCATGACTCCCAATATCACATCGAAAGATTTGTTCTACAACTAAGCAAGAAATAATTTCATGAAAGGAGACTTTAAGGTCGACTGCCAAAATCACTTCGAAAAATCTCTTGTAGAGTAAACAACAGAACAGGTAGGATAACAACAAATAGTTCGATTGCGTTATAACAAACGTCACAGAACCAGGCACGAAGACAACGAAATTCATAACAACCCATCGCACATCCGAGTTCATAGGATAGATAGACCATCTAAATACTAAAAGTCCTTAAGAGCGGACTCCTTCCGACAACACTGAAGGTTCGACACACCAAGTCTCGCCACAGTAGTACGACACACAACATTTTC
Organism: Guadua angustifolia; assembly: GCA_036346375.1. NCBI lineage: Eukaryota > Viridiplantae > Streptophyta > Magnoliopsida > Poales > Poaceae > Guadua > Guadua angustifolia. Next base: position 85,054,362 of record CM070500.1, on the reverse strand, counting down.
GTCCAGCTAGAACTACGCGTAGTGAAGATGCCATGACCGATCGGACTCGAGAGGCGGCCGCTATCATGCAGCAGGACTCGTGTATCGCCCACAACAAATCAGCAAGCTCAAGGTCATCCCCTGCTCACAGTAAAGATCGGAGTCATCGTCGCTGACGCCTTCCTCTGAAATTTCACTCTCACCGGACATCCTCAGATCAGATGGTGTCCAATGACATTTGAATCAAGCTCTCCGCTATGGCCTCCACCTCTAGAAGCGTCCGGCTCTTGTCGTTGTAAAGAAGTGGCATCGTCATACCAAGTTTTGTGCCACTACCTTTTGAGATCCTCTGCTTTATTCTCTATCATCTCTCGCAGCTTCGAGATGACTTTGCGTAGCCTGCGTGCCTCCATCTAAAAACCACAACAACACTTATCTTCTAGCTATTATCTTCGAAATGCATTGTACTATTATCTTAACCCTAACATGATGCAACTGTCTTTTGACTGACAAAATTTGACACTGAAATGTTTGATCTTAATGCCTAAATAACACAAATGTTATGTGAGGACGTTACATAAATATTGTCAGAATTGATGCATTCTAATGTCATGGCGCAGTAACATGGGATGGCACTGAGGCATACTCTATGACAGATATTTTGAATAGTCCTTAAGAAGAGTAAATAATTGTTTTTTTAATTTCGCCATTCACATTACCCGCCAATTGTGACGAGATAACTAAACAAACACAGAAAATGTTGTGAAATGAAAGCTCTTAGCCTATTTAAAAGCAAGGTATGATAGGTTTAAGGTTAACATGATAGGCTTTAATTGGTAAGTCCATTTCTCTACAAAAACTAGCGAAGAAAAAAATGAAATCTTTAAGCTCTACCTGGCATGTTGAAACTAAATCCATTTCTAGCTCCATAGCGTACCTACGCTCTCGGTGGCTAGTAGACATATTCAAATCCTCATGGCAGCTTAAAGATTAAAGCCTATCAATGGATTACATGCTAGCCACCGAGAGCGTCCTCATGGCAGCTCAAAGATTAAAGCCTAGCAATAGCTTAAAGAATACATGCTCTACAGACAGGTTGCTCCCAAAACAAAGAAGACAAACAGAGCATCCTCGGTTTAGTTCATAGACAGGATAAAAGTGCTATGTCATTGTTCTTAAACCCTAAGGCAACTCGATTATGCGAACATTGGAGCTGTGAATTTGTTTTGCATTACACTAAGAATTTGAATAAGGCTTGCCACAAAAGCAATTACTACCCAACATACAGCAGGGCAATATAATCACACCAGAGCTAAAAAACACTATTAGAGAGATATACATGTAACTTCAAAGGAACAAGTTCATCATCCTCAGCCAAAAGATGGCCGCCAGTGCCAAAGTATAGTCGGCCATGCGGATCAATTCCCAGAACCTAATGACAACCAAATGTATACGCCCAGGATGTCCAATATGGCAGATTTGTAGGTCTTGCTTCACCAAATTTACCCAAATCCCTACTTTTCCCCATCCGCACCATCGCCGCCAAAAGGAAATCGAATCCAGATCTAGGGTGCTCCAAGGGAATACCTCACCAAAGCAGCATCGCAGCGTCCTCCTCCGCCCGGTGGTCCGCGGATCCGTTCGTCACGAAAGCTCAGACCGGCTCTTATGGCCGCCTGCGTCGACGCGGAGAGGAGGTCGCAGTATCCCCAGTCGCGAGACGGCGAAGGAATGCACACAATGGCGCCGCCATGGTTCTCTCTCCTCTCCCTGCGTTCCCTTCCGGACGGCGCCATTGAGCCGCAGTTCTTTCCTCGCCGCTTCCCATGCAAGACGGAACGGCCGCACGACGACGAAACCCTTGAGACAGCTTAGACAAATCCGATAAAAAAAGTCAAATAACTCGAGATTTTAGCTAAATATCACCAAAAATATTGTAGTAATTTGAATTTTTTATTTTTTATTCAGTCAGGATTTTGTATCCTATCCCTAGCCGAAATATGAGATCTTGTGAAATTTTGTCAATATTTCAATCTACGGTAGCAAGAACACCGGTTCAAAAAATGTGGATGGATGGATCACCCCTATGAACTCTTCGCTGTTGTAGCTCCCAAAAAAATTATTTTTAAAAAAATTAGCCACCATGTGATTTTTTTTACAAATATGGCTACCTAACCCATAAATCCCAAGCACAAGCTCCCTGTGCGTGGTACAAGCACAGGAGCGTGGTATATTTTTCACACTCCTGTGCGTAGGATTTACAGACACGGCCATATTTTGCAAAAAAAAATCGTACTAAGGCTATTTCAAAAAGAAACATTGTTTTAAAGTCTACAACAGTAAAGAGTTCCTCCCGTGCGCCTCAAGGGTCAAGACAGGAGCACTGGAGCAGCGACAAGGAGGCGAGGGGCCAAGCTGTTGCCGTTCGTACGCGTGTTTCCTGTCGTTTCGTTCGGTTTCGTTTCACTCGCCGGCCTCGAAGACCGTGGCAGGGCGTCCAATGCCAGCAGAGGCTGCTGGGAGAGACAAGATAAAAGCAGAAAGCCAAGCCAGCATGACAACAGTGCGCATCCGAGCCTGCATCACAAAGCGCTGCACCATTTCCTACTGCCTCTTAACAGCTCCTTTTTTTTTTTTAAAAAAAATCCTGTATGTTTTACTCCAACAAAGGCAGGTTGAATCTGCAACGCGTGGCTGGCCCATATCTCCGTCCGGCCCATCCTAGTTGGGCCGGGATGGGCCTTCTTCGTGGCCGGCCCATATCTCCGCCCGGCCCATTCTAATTGGGCCGGGATGGGCCTTCTTCGTGTTCACTGCAGGCCAACAAGTACATTCGACCCATGCACTGAAGAATCCCACAAGAAATGAGAAGAGCAATACCATAAATGAAGTCCACAAGGCAGATGCTTCCAAAAGATTCCTAGGATTCAACTGTTTTAGTCACGCACGGAAAGGATCTTAGGGTGATTGTTCTCAAAGAAAAGAGGATCTTAGGGCGATGTACCCATATACGCTACTTCTAGTAGTCTTTACGCTGTATATGCAGAAGGATCTGAGTGTCATCCAAAGACTGCACCGGATTCTCCCATGGATTCCTCCTACTTCCTACCATCTCTCAGTAGTTAGAAGCACGGCTAACGCCTTCCGAAGCATCCCTGCAAAAGTTGCCCACGGCCATGCGAGCGATGAAGCAATACACCACATGACGCATGTTATAAGCTCAATTCGTACGATGGTACGCAAGATGACGGAGCATAATCCTACGGAAAATAATTCGATAGAAACCTAACCTTAAGAGCATCTCCAATGGTACTAGCTATAAGAAATATTCATATCACCTATAGATAAAGATATGTATAACCTCTCCAATATATTAGCTATAGCATTATCTATAAAATTAAATGCTGAGATAAGATTTTATACTAATGAAATAAGACCATCGAGATGCTCTTGTGCGTGAAAGGTCGAATCTTGAAATATGAAACGCGCCGCTTTACTATGATTCCATTTAACCAATCATTAACTCCAAGATTGGTGCTGTCGCGTCTCATATTCTGAAGAGATTCTACGAGGGCATCCTACCGCGTGTATGACTGAAAGCTGCAAATATAATAGTGGATTACCGGAGGGCTTTGGCGATCGCAGCGTTTCCTGGATCCAGCTTTGAGGCCTTGAGAAGCACATCAGAAGCGCTGGCATAATCCTGACACAACATTGAGAAGAACCCTTGTCAGGTGAAACTGCAACGGGATGCTTTCCCATTTGCTGTGACGAACCCACAGGTGCTACGGAGATCACCTGCAGCAAACAGAAGGCCATTCCTTGACGGTAATAGCCTTTCGCCCAGTCAGGTCGCATCTTGCTGCAGATCTGAGCATCTGACAGCGCCTCATCGCCTATCCCTAGGTGCAGCCAACACACGCTCCTGTTTGAATACAAGCTGGCATCTGTGTTGTCCAACTTAATCGCCTGCAGAGGGAATTTCATACCAACAGAAATCACGCAAGATGACTATGAGCTTGAAATCCTGAGCTAAATCCAGAGCTAAACCAAGTGATTTGGGGAAAACATTATAACGCGCGAGGATTTTCCCAAGGATTCCCTGGTGGCCTTGCTTCAATTAGGAAATTGTTTTTTAGGCCTTCCGAACACGAGCACGTAATCGACAATGGAACAGGATTTACCATGCTGTACAGGAGTATTGCCTCATCATAGTCCTTAATTTTGAAAGCCAAGTTCCCCTGCAGTTTCAGATCATCTTTCCTGTTACAAGAGGTATCTCTCACCTAAACAGAAAAAACAACTTTTAAGTCCAACAATTATAAAATGAGAATACCCCCAGGTTGAACAGCAAGGCCAAATAACTACGTTTGGCAAATATATAACCAAGTAAATTCAAGTGATTGGAATTTGATTAAACCTAGATACTATCACATAAGGTTCATGTGATTCTAATACCAGGTCAACAGCAGTATGACGTACCCACTCCTTGTAAGCAGCAGAATTTACATATCTGAATATCCCACCAGCACTCCAATCTAGAAATGCGTGGTGGGTCACAGGTAACAAAAGTTCAACGACTTCCCGTTCGGCGTGGATTGCAGCAAGTTCTATTGGTAACCTATTAAGCTGCTGCAATGTACTAACAAGCCATGAGTTTCTATGAAACAGTCTTGTTCAGGAATAAGATTTACAAAAGAAAGGTGAAATTGTGGAACAAGCTTTGAACACATATATCTATTTGAAGAGAAAATGACTGTGGCAGGAAAGGATGGAGCATACTCACCTCATCATGAATGTTTGGATTTGCCCCAGCCTCCAACAAGCACCTGATGAATCCGACGGTGCCAGGATGGCTGCATGCTAACGACAGAGGAGTTGCTCCATGGCATCCACGCCCATTAACATTAGCACCAGCCTAGTTAACATATCCAGCATAGTTTTAGTGTGATAATGTTTAGGACCCATTCAGATTGCGGGAATTTGGTAGTAATCCCGAGGGAATTGAACTGATTCCTGCGAGATTCCTACAAAATTCCAGCGTTCCAAGCGCACCCTTAGGGCTTGTTTGGGAACTCAAATCCCGGCCGGGATCCCAGCCAATTCCAGGGATAGAAACCCACTGGGCAAGTTTCCCCGGGTCAGCAAGAAAACCCATTTGGATGCCCATAGGATAGGGATTTTTCGGCTAGATTGGCGTTGTTTCCACGGGAAAAATTCTTGACTTCCACATCGAAAAACTTCCCGTCAGGTCGCCTCCTCGCAAGACGACGATCTTTTTGCCTCACGACGACTCGCAGCCTCTGCCTCCCAACGACACTCGCGACCTCCACCTCCGTCGAATGTCTCTGCCTCCCTCTCTCGCCGTTGCCTCCACCTCCATGAGGAGGGTGGTGAGATGGCATCGAAGAAGACGAAGCACTTGATCGGTCCCGCTCCGCCGTCGCTGGTGATATGGCGAACCCTAACCCTAGGTATGTACGAACTGCTGGGCCATCGATTCGGTCGTGTCTTCCTGCCTCCCTGTGCTTGTTTGCCTATCTGTAATCTCCGCGCTGTGAACCCTTCTAAATTCTTCCTCCGAAGCTCCCCGATTCCAATGCCCAATCTGTCGTTAAAATCGCAACTAGCGCATGTTTCCCCCGCACTAATCCCAATTTCTCGACTGTTGCTAGGGCCACAGCCTCTGATTCTTGCCTTTCGCTGCTCCATTTCTTATAGGTTAGGTTTAATTTGGTTTGGTTTGTTTTGGCGTAGGTGTTTCTGAATTCTGTGTTAGATTTGGTGCTTTACTGCTCTGAGATCAAGAACCAAAGTGCATGGTGCTTGTGAGTTCTGGGTTACATTTTGGTTATTGGTTTGTTGGTCTAGGGCCCTGCCTGTAACCTGTTCGACCAATTTCCTGACTCAAGTTAGTTAGATACTAGTAAAAGTGTAAGTTTCTTTTGCAAACACTTCTTTGCATTTTACTTGTTGACGCGATGCTAAGATGACAGATTCTGGGATGAACTTGATAAATGCTTCTCATCATTTTTTTTAATAATTTGATGTCACCTCAACTCTTTAAGCATGCAGTTCAGCTTCCATAATTTTTTTGTTGAAGAAAGACATCGCAATTGTCATTTTACTTCTTTATTATTGATGGCTTCAAAGCTCCAGCAATACTAACTTGTTTACCGTATGAATTTTGTTTTTGTTATTTCTTCTATTGCAGTCGGAGGTTACCCGATTGGATGATGAAATAAATTGGTTGCATGACCAGGTAAATACCGTTGCAAATTTTCTTTTAAGTGTCATGCCGGTTTACTTATTTCTTTTAGTCAGGCTTTTTTTTGGTTGAAAGTTTCAATATTCAAAGTTTTAATGTCTTTTCTGTAGTTAAGAAAGGCTGGAGTTCATCTGGATGAAAATCTAGTAAGTGGCAAAATGTCCGATAGAGATCTTGTAGAAATCGATCCTATTAATAACGAAAGGAGGGAAAAGGTTAAGGAGGCTATGCTCCATGGTTGGAATTCCTATGTAAAGTATGTGGGCAATGGATGAGCTTCAGTTTGTTTTAGTCATTCGATCTATTATTTGTTTTGCCTTTTTCAACATCTTAGCAAACTCTAAAATGCCTTTCTTTCACCCTAATTTCCAGCCACAATCAAAGAATGGTATCAATAGCTTTGGTGGTCTCTTGCCAACCCTTGTGGAACCTAAGGTTGTATTATAAGGTTTATCTTTGTTGTAGTATATCTTTTTTTTTAGATGAAGGAAGATTTTATTAATTTCAAAACATTACATCAAGATGATACAAGTCCTTGTAATTTCTCCTACCGCTAACAAGAAGCACACACACTTAAACAAAACAAAAAAAGAAAAAGAGAAGTCTTGATTGCTACAAATCAATCGCAGAGCTCTCCCCTTTTCATTGAATTGCTTAGCGAAAACATCATCGAAATCTTCTCCGCAGAAGCAATCCGCACTGATTTCCAACATTCTGGCGCCACAATCCGCACCTGGATTTCCAACATTCGACGCCACCACCGAGAACACCGCGCTATTTGAATCATTGCGCCTCAAAATCTTGAACGCGATCACGACTCCATATCGCCCATGACCACCAACTTGAAATCTTAGGGACGAAGACCACCATAGCTGCGACCATTAAATCGATCGCCACCAAAGAAATTGCTCGCCCGCCATGACCGCTTTAAATTGATTCTAAAGCATCGCGCCAATATCCTCGCAAGATCCGCTTGCACATCGCCGAGATTGGACTCAGAACAAAGCCAAGATTGTCAAGAAGAGGATCGAATGAGCACGACCGCCATGGCGCCGCCTCATCCGCATCCTTCCTCTCCCCCAATTGGAAGAAACCAACCGATCTTGCCCGATCCGCACAACCCGCCTAACATGGAGCCACCGCGCCTCCACCACCATCGTAACGGCGCCGCGACGCCTCACAAAGAGAGAGATAGATTCACCGCCACCGATCTGCTGCTGCGATCGGCCAGCCAGATACATGGGCGAGAAGATCATGCATTGAGACTTCAAGGAGCTAGAGATAATACTCGCATCCTTTGGCATTTTTCATCGTTACCCTTGAGCCGAACCCCTCGTCTTCAAGGCCGCTTCTCGGCGAAAGCTGCGCCACAATTTGCAGCTTTGCACGATCGAATCGCCAATCTACTTGCAGATTTTTGGCTGCATAGGTTGATGCTATGTAGCCACATTATATTATGGTTTTAAACCTAAGTATACTAACTTGTCTAAGTTTCTGTTTTATTTGTTTACATTCAGGGTTGTTGGAGGTCTCCTCAGTGCATATGATCTGTCTGGTGACAAAGTATTTCTCAAGAAGGCTAAGGATATTACTGATTGGTTGCTACCTGCTTGGGATACAACATCTGGTATCCCTTATAATAAAATCAACCTAGCTCATGGCCGAGCCCATAATCCTGGATGGACCAATGTGAGTAACTTATGTAGAAAACTGCTAGATTGCTGTGTTTTTTTAACACGTTTCACCTGAAGCTATATTATATTTTCTGTTTGATGATGAATTGGTGCCTTGTTATTTTTGCAGGGCGATAGTATCCTTGCAGATTCTGGCACAGAGCAACTTGAATTTATAGCTTTGTCTCAGAGGACCAGAGGACCGGGGATCCAAAGTATCAGCAGAAGGTTTTGCTACCGCTTACTCATATTTCATACATCCTACCAATTTTATGTAATTAGCAGGGTAAATACGTACAGGTTTTGTGCAGAACATAGCTAGAACTCTTGTATTATAGTTTGGTCATTTCCTTCTTAGTAGATGTTTATATGTGCATTCCTTTGTCAACAAATGTTCAGTTGTTGGAGATGATATCCATGTGTTTTGTGTAATTGTGGTGTTGTTTTTGATTTTTTTTTTGTTTTTTTCCTGAATTTTTTAATGGCCGGGATTTTTATCCCTGTCCTTCCTAAATGGTAGCAAGGAATAATTCCCGTATGGAAATATTTCCCCTAGGGATAGAGGGGGATTCCATGTGCCATGAAAAATAGAGATTTATTTCCCTGATTTTTTTGTCCTTTGCATCCAAACAAGCCCTTAAGGTGTAAGGGCTACTAAGCCCCTGTTTGTTTCAGCTGGAGATTGTGAAAAGCAGCTTTTAAAAGCTGAATAGGCAACAAACAGCAAACTTTTAATCTAGATTATAACAATCTGGAGGCCAGATTGTAGCAATCCCACAATCCACTCTTCCCCAGCTTTTTTTTTTTTGCAAAAGACCATAATACCCATCCAACTTCGACCAAAATTACCCACCATTGCCCCTAGCTTTCCCTAGCTTTCCCCAACTTCAACCAAAATTACCCACCATTGCCCCCAACTATAATCTAGGTTACCAAACAACCATGAGCTTTCAACCTCCAGCTTTTTAACAATCCAGCTTTTACAATCTAGTTTTTAAAAGCTGCTTTCCACAATCCCCAGCTGAAACAAACAGGACCTAAACAAAGGCGCAAGGACAAAGGAATTGTGAGCTTGTGACCACATAGCGAAGAACTACCGAATCATGCAACAAACTCGTCTAAAAAAAATTCATGCAACTAACACAAAGTTACGGATTAACATTTAACAAGCAGAAAACAATGTAGCACCTGGATGAGCAGCTTCATGCATTCCAAGGAGCCACCAAGAAGCGATGAAACCAACGGTGTGAAGGCACGGTTAACAACCTTGTTGGGCTGCCAAAAAAATGAAAACTGGTTAGCTAAGTAGTAACAGTATAGGTCACTGCACTACAATCGTCGGCCAAGAATAGGCGTCCAACGAAACCTAAAAAATGCAGGCAAGAGCGGTTAAGGCATACATCAGCACCATGGTCCAGCAAGACGCTGATGACGGCGGGGCGCGCTCGCTCGGCGGCGACATGCAGCGGCGTGCCGCGGGGGTTCGCCGCGCCAACGTCGGCTCCTCTGGACAGCAGCAGCTTCGCCAGCTCGCCGTCCCCTGCACGGATGATGATGCGCGGATTTGTCACTCGCAACACGCGCGTGCGCGCGCACTCGTACATGTCCATGGCATGCCGTCACGCGGGCGTGGTGCAATGCGAACAAAAGAAAAGATTCGGAGTTTCGGACGCGATGAACAACAAGATGTAAGTATACGTACGTACCGTTGTAGGCGGCCCAGTGAAGCGGGGTCTCGCCGTCCGGGTCCGGCGTGGACGGGGCGGCGCCGCGCTCCAGGAGATAGGCTGCCGTCACGGTGTGGCCGAACGTGGCCGCCAGGAGCAGCGGCGTCTCGCCTGCAGGCGCCCGCGCGTACGCGGCCGCAGACACGAGAACGCGTGATCAGACGTGCTGGAAAGCTATGAAGGTCGAGAGGCTGACCAAGCCGGGCTTGGCACCTGAGGTGGAGAGGACGTCGACGGGGAAGGCGAGATCCTGGAGCAGGAAGCGGCAGACGTGCGTCCTGCCGTTGGCCGCGGCCAGGTGCAGCACGCCGCGGCCGCAGCGCGACCACACGCTGCCCGCGCCCGTGCCGCCCCGCGTCACCGCCTCCACCTCCATCGCCTTCCCTTAATCACGTTCGATCAATAGTTAAACTTAGTTCATTAATCAACGCAATCAAGCTAGCCAGCTAGCTAGCTAGGGGGTGAATGGTGAAGGCATTGGCACGCACTGGCGAGGAGGCGGAGGTCGCCGTTAATGGCGGCATGAAGGAGCGCGCGGGCGCAGCGGTAGTAGCGCCGCCGCCTCTCTTTCTCCCGCGCGCCGACGGCATCTATCTCACGATGAAAATTTACAAGAGCAAAGAAACGAACGCATGAGGCTGAAATGTTCGTGTACACATATAAGTAATAAGCCCATGCACCGGCCGGAGAAATCAACGGAATGGAGAACCAAGCTAGCTAGACCTGAAGCGATGGTGGTGCACGACTGTTGAGGCGCTGCCGCTGCCGCCGCCGCCGAAGAGGATGAGCACGGCGCCGCGCTCATCTCTGATCTTTAGACTCTGCGATGTGATCCTCCGTGGACAGAGAAGCAGAAGCTAGAGGGGGGAAAATGGCGGTGTCTTGGGTGCCGAACCCAAGCCGGTCGTGGACAAGTACTACTGGTGCATATGGAGCTGGCGGCGACGAGACATGGGTTTCATTTACGAGGGCGTGACGCGACGGGAGCAGGAGAAGAGGAGAGCGGAAGGCAAGCAATGTTCCAACGCGATCATCTCGTTTCATGATTCATCTCCCTTCGCTTCTTGACGATCACATCTCGGTTTTGTCTCTCTTCTGTACGCGCCAAATGCAATGCACCGTTCCTTCCTTTCCTGGAACCGATTGATTTTCGCCCCTGTGCCGACCTGCTCTAGCAAGCAACGGCTTCGAGGCTCCACCTTTCGGATCAGCAAGTATGCGATCTTTCTTACTAGATAGAGACGCGTGGCAGGCTGCGAGAAAATTTTGGTTCGGCGGTTTTGCAAATCGAATTCACGGTACTAGTAGTCTTTTCCTATACTAATATATAAATTAGCAGTTGGTGGCAGTGGTCCGTCGTTCTTTTTAGCCTTTCTTCCGGTCATATCTCCAATAATAGCATGTCATTATAGCTAATTATTCTTTCTCGATTATACCACCATATCTCTAAATATGGCTGATTATTATAGCAAAATCCTCGATTATTGCCGGCAATTAAGAGCCACCAATCATTTCTTTTGTATTCATTCAAGATCTCCCATGTCGTAAGCCGCCGCGCGTAATGAACTTGATTTAACCGATTAATAAATGATGGACCGACGACATGGCCGTGAGGTGCAGGAGACCGAGCGCCGTGGTCAGAGTAATCGCGCTGGCGATGAGTTTAGAGCGACGCCCACGGTGCCAGAATTCCCAGCCATGGGCTTGACGTGAACAAAGCGACGACGCCGGTGCGGTTGTTCGGCGACACCGGTGGGACGCCGTCGGCGGTGGGAGAGTCATTGGCATACCTTGAGATAAACGGGTTGATTCAAATTAACGCCACGAGAGAAAGGAAAGACGCGCGCGCATGGCGGAGGGCGCCGACGCCGGTGTTTTCTCGTTCACCTTCATGGGCTCCGTGATCATAACCGTGAAGTCGATGATGGCTAAGCACGCCGAGACATGGAGACGAGTAGGCCGTAAAGGCGAGAGGGTTATCTGGGAAGAATAGCGAACCGCTTGCGCAGCAGAGCCACCGCCAAGCGAGAAGAGCACAAAGACCAAAGGCGTGGCGATCCGTAAGACACGAAGGTGCAAAGACTGGTTATGGCAAGGGTCTCTTTCTCCGAGGCGACTAACCATACGGCCATGGCATGCGCGATTTAAGTGGGCGGCGAGGAAGCGGACGTCAGGCAGGCGCCAAGTGCATGGCGAGAGGAAGAGGAACGCGATCCGGTAATATAAATTGCAAAAGAGATAAAATGATTGATTGATTTTTGAGATTGGTAATATATATTGCTACGATAATATATTTGGTTTTAATTGCACCTAAAAAACCATAAAAACTTTTGTAATTGGGAGAAATAGATATTTGATCTTGTAGCACAATTTTCTTTTATTGCTTGATCTTTATGTTTCGTTACCAATTTTATTTTTCGTAGCAACGCACGGGCATTGATCTAGTTTTTTTTTCAAAATAGCCAATAAAAAAATCTATTCTTCGAATTTCAAAGTTTTTTAGATCTTTCAGATCAAAAGAATCAAGTCCATGACGAATTTGCGGAACTAAAGGTCCTTTTTATAAAATAACTAGTAGAAAGACTTGTTCGTGATTTCAAAATTTTTAAATATTCTGAGTCTAAAGAACCGACACCTGTGTCGAATTTATGGAACTACGTGATTATTTTTGCAAAATAACCGATGAAAGGACATGTCCATGATTTCTGATTTTTCAGGAGGCTTTTCTGAAAAAATGACGTGGCACCTCTAAATGGGGCTGAATTCTCCTGGGCATAATATATACTAGATAGAATCTCGCACTATACTGCTCGGTGCAAAATTTGGTTTGTTAGTTCTTTTTGAAAAAAGAAAGAAAGGAGGATCCTAACGTAATTTCTTTTTTTAGGCGGTTTCATTAAACAAATAGGCTGGCTAGGAGCCGACGGCGAATTCGCGTTACCGTGGGGGTCTTTTTTTATTTGCAAAAACAACCGTTGGAGGACCTGTCTGCGAATAGACGAAACCATAGAGTTCTTTCTGCAAAATCACCGATAGAAGGACCTGGATGTTTTTTTTTTTCAAAATTACCCAGCGGAGGACCCGTCCGCGAATATACAGACCACTGAGTCTTTTTGCAAAATAACTTGTTAGAGGACCTAAACGTAATTTTAAAATTTACGGAGGGTCTTTCCGCAAAAAAAATGTGACACGTGTGCTACCTGGTTGAGCTTCAATTCCTTCCGCTTTCATAGATAAGATATATATATAATTTCGCATTCTAGAAACAATCAAACAATAAGTCTTGAAGAAAAAAAAACAATGTTGACTCTCCTAGGTCAGAAATTTCCATGTTAATATGTGGAAAAAAAAGACATATACCATGGATTGTGGTTGTGACGGGTCTAGATGTCATAATAGTGTAAGTCGATTAAATACATATTAAGGCTATTACAATTATATAAAAAATATAATTGTATTTTCATCCATACACGTTAAAGCTAACTGGTACAACTCTGCTATAAAATATAAGCAGAAATTGTAGTATCTGATTGCACGGGAATAAGGGTACTTATTGTAAGTATATCCCTCCAAGCTTAAAAATATTTGTCTAGTGAGACCGACAACGTACGAACAGTGTCAAATACAAAATTTTGAAACTGTTAAGTGGTGTCATAAAAACTTCCCCCACAACGGGAAACAATGCAACATTCTACACAAACAATAAAGTCCAACTATTATTATCAATCATATGCGTTTGTACCAGTGTTCGTACGACCACGTGAACAGGCATACAATGGATTAGAGCTTTGCCACGTTTGGTTTGGGCTCCTGCTCTAAGGGGCTGGTTATTTTTGTTTTTGATTTTAAATTTTGATCTTAAAAGTAAAATAAAAAATAGATAATCCGATGAGAACCGCCGTTTGCTAGTAAGAGGGATGGATTCTAAATGGCTTGTAGAGTTGAAAGACATGTTTTACCCGGTTTTGCAGGTGAGGGGCAAATATTAAACCACATGAAGAGTTCAAGGACCCAAGATGACTTCTTTTTTACCTTCCCTTACGTGCTTATCACTTGATAACTAAATCAAGGTAAGAATGAAATGATTAGTGTCATATATTGCACTGTACAGATTTCTCCATTGGAAAGGGAATCTGCAAGAGACAACAGCTTGTTCAAAGAAGCTGTTGATCTCAAGCACAACAAAATGCAGACACCATCAACCTTTAAAGAATGTTGTTTCTGGGTACATCAGGTCCATGTAAATTTCAGGGGGTGGAGGAAGAAATTGTACCACTGTCTTCTTGTTTACTTCACATAACTGTAACTATGGGGAAACCAACTCTCCAACAGATATTGTTTAAGCATCAGCAC